>JAZDUA010000104.1:1817500-3017500 GCA_038098605.1 Gryllus longicercus | reverse complement strand
AATTTTTTTGCCCATTAATTTATTTTTGTTACTGCTTCCCATAACTTCTGGTAGTGCGTTTTCTTTGAACTTTGGAAGTGTTCAACGCCAAATTAGTTGTATAACACTACTAAAATTTTACCAAACAAAACTAATTTTGTGGGGCAGAAACATTCTCTTCGACAGTTGGTAATAAGATTACTCCCAAAAATGAAAATATTTCAAAAAAATAGCGATTATTCAACACTTAAATAATGTTTGACAGCAGAACTTTTAACGGTATCATTTGACGATAATATTTTATGGGTAGGAATAATTAACGAAAAATCTCCAAATAATTAATCAAGGTAATAAATCAAATTTACAGAACATTAAATTATAAACCTTAATTGAGAACCAAATATTCAATAACTGCAAGTTAAAATACGAGTTTTAAGAGTATTATTATAACTGAAAAGTAATTTACAAAGTTCGTATCCTTTTCAATTCAAATCGTTTATCTGTGTTACTACACGTGTAACAGCATTTTTTAAGAAATCAAAATATATTCGCAACAAAAAAAACACATCTTATGAAATTTATATTGTCAATGTTTAGAGTAAGTTACGATTAATCACCATAGTTATTATGACGCCTTCATGAGCATACTATGAGCGTTGAGTTTACAGAAAAACGAAAACGTGAGCTGAGAGAAGAGACTCGCTGCGATTCCTTTTGATTATCAAGGAACAGAATGACTGTTATGTGACTCCAATGTTAGGGAACACACATACGAATGCACGGAAGCAGAATATAGTTGAAAATTAACGTGTACAAGTTAGCTCTGTGTTGAAATATATGGGATATTGGCAAGGGCAATTTATAAAAATATAATAAGAAAATATAATTTTAAAAAAATATAATAAAAATATACCCTAAATCACGGATGACAGAGAACTGTTATATACTACGATTCTACAGCAAATCTCAGTGTCATCCAACCTAAATATTCGAAAACTCCATTAGGCCTATTCCAGTTAATCTACATCTAAACATTTGATTAATGTCATTCGAATGTCACTGACTTGACTCCCTGCATTGAAAGAATTGTAAACCAGGCAGAGGTGCTTTATATGCGATAAATTTCCAATAGTTAAAAGGGGCTAAATGGAACAGCATCGGCTATCAAGACACTGTTATAAGATTCTGTCATAAAATACCGGAATGACCAACGGGTGACAACTAATTTCAAAATGTATCTAGTAAGGAAGTCTGTTTCACAACCAACATTTCAAAACATTGATCTGTGAGAAAATAAGTTCTACTCACAAGGTTATAAATTAGTCACTTCAATTTGAGTCTCTAATGAAAATACATATCCATCACCGTACAAAAATTGTAGATCATATGAATACTCTTCTTAATATTATTTTTATACAATTTTCAAGTTCTAATTTTAAAAACATAAAATTTTGAAGTCCTAATACAAATTGGGCCTTCATGTTTTTAGCTCATTGGTCAGCGTGCTCGCTTACCATGACGCCAAGTTCGACACCCAGTGGGGCAAGATTATAGTGTGCGTTGTCCTTGCAATGAATCAGTATATGCTGCTGTGTGACGACGAGGAAACTCACTTCTCAGGTTGAAAAGACCAGAATACGACGTGGGGATGTCTTCGTGCTAACCACACTTACCCCTTAACCCATAGCCCTAAGGCCGGACGCTGCTGATAGGTCCAGGCCCGTTCGCCGTCTGTCCGCCAAGTAACAACAGATAGAATACAAAACCGATATATAATAACCGAACGTTATTTTAGATTACAGTCTATTGTAAACAAAAATTAGTTGAAGATGTCTTAGGCTTTAAATATGAATGAAAATTACTTTTTTCTTCCCACCTAACGTTCTGTCATGGTCTTTATATGATATTTATGTAATATGGCATGCATTAAATGCCAATGACTGTAAAGTATATCTACAATATATAAATGTATAGATAAACAGCGTTATATATTAGTACGGTCGCTTATGAGCTTAGTAATTTCGAAGAAGACTTAAATACAATTAAAAAATTGATGAAAATGGCGTACCATATTCCAGAAATAATACATTTTATTACAGAAAGAGCAGTGGGTAGTACACAATTAGAAATTAAATTCTAGAAAACATAATGGAACAGGTGTCCAATTTTAAATACGTAGGTTGCCACACCACACATAAATACATGAAGTTCTTAATGAAAATATCACAAATTCCAAAAAAATATGTTCTATAAATAGTAAAACATAAAGAAAAGGGGTTAGGAGGGTTACAATCCTAAAATGTTATCAAAGTGTCAGTTCCCATTTTCATGTATGGAAGTGAGTTAAGAAGAAAGATTGGAGTCAGCTTTAGAACGCTGAATTGCTCTTTCTGAGAAGAGTTAACTATAATACACAGACATCAGTAATTAAAGAAGCATATTCTCCCTTTGTGGAAAGATTGAGCAGTATAGCACACACTGGCATGTTTATGGGATGGAAGATAGCCGATATCCAAAAAATTATTTTGTTTCGTCTCACATTCCAATGCCCCACCTTTGCCCTGAATGTCGAGATCCGACGCCGATCTACCCGTCGGCATGCGGGATTTTTCCCAACCAGATATCTCCCAACAGCGGAGCACCGCTCCAGCTGGGAAAAGCCCGACTGGTCTAGTGGTATGTGTGTTTATAGTGTAGTGTAAGTACATGCAAGTGTTAGTGTGTGTAAGTAAAGGGTGAGGATAGGACAAGGAAGAATGAAAGATCGCGCGCCGTCTGTGACCCGTTTGTTAGGGTACCGCCCGGCATTCGCCTGGTGTTCATTGGAGAAACCACGAAAAACTAGTGAGCAAAGCAGATGGCTGCTATAATTCTCTTCCAGATAGCGTCTCTCTTCGATCGAGCTCTCGAATTGAACACTATCGAGCTAGTGTTGAAAATCCTGCCACGCCATCGGGAATCGAACCCTAGAACCTCCCGATCCTGCAGTGAACTCAAATGATGCCCTGAGACACCTACGTCATTGTGTTAGAACGATAAATCTAGTGGTCGGTTGCTTTGATCCTAATTTTCCGTGATTCTCCATCAATTCCAGGCGAATGTCAGAGCAGTACCCTACAAATGGGCCGCCGATCGATCGGATCTTTCTTTCCTCTTCCTTGTCCTATCCTCATCCCTTGCAAACACTCTTACACTAACGAGCACTACACTACCACACAATGTGACGAGATATTTTGGGAGACCAGCCGAGAACTTCGAGACTGTCCAGGGTAGGGCGGCGCCCTGCTAAGAGAGACCTGGAGAGAGACATTTTCCACAGACGAAGTGCAGGTCGGCGCCGGTTCTCACCATTCAGTGGGGAAGGAATCGCCACCTCCTCCCAGGACAAAATATGCACTACACTAACGGGACATTGGCATGCCCGGAGGGGACAGCAAAAATTATGGTATGTGCTTCCATGATAATTTGCTCATGTACGAATTAAAAAAAAACAATTGGACTTATAATGTTTATTATATGAATTCTGAACTACACTAGTGGCCTGCAGCAGCAAAAAATGCAGTATGAGAACAGGCGGAAGAATATAATGAAATATTTGATGTGTCTCAATTAGCGATGTGCAGCTTGTTTTTTCTCAATTTATTCGCGAATACGAATTTAGTAAAATATATAGTGGTCCGTGGTAAAACTTGTTCTTCTTGCATATTTGTGAAAAAGTGTTGTTTTGGAATTCAAATATATTTTAAATTCTAAAATATAATGGACTGCGAAAAATCTATATTACTAATTTCCAATGTGCAGAAAGATTGAAAGAAAAAATGAAATTGCAGCCTCTGGTGTTGTGTACGAACACTATTGCATTGTATAAAAACTCCTATTTTATTGCAGTTTTTGTTTAAATATTAAATTAATTGCAGTGTTATATGAGAGTATTTTATTTCTTGTTTTTGAAGAGTGTGCATGCTGTTTTGTCATATTGTATATTATATCATTTCGCATAAGATAAAATTGCCTAATAATAGCTTGATTGGAGGAAGTAGAAATTACAGTATGCATGTAGGTCCGGAAAAGAAAATTACAGCAAGCAACAGAACATCACATTCAACAGAACATTCGAAGTTCTGAAAACAGTTCCGTGACCTAGATGAAGTATTTCAATAAACACATGCGAGGTAAAATGAAGAGCATCTCAAATAAAATTATTTCACATAGTGACATTAAAATTTGCATTTACCGTAATATAAGACATATAGTTTCCTAACTCTACCATTACATGTATGTCCAAAAAGATGATATAAGGGAATAATTGCAATAAACAGCGTATGATTCAAAATTACCAATGAAACTTAATTCTGAATTTCTTTTACACGAACTTGTAAGAAGAGGAATCTATCGCCTGATGTACGCGAATTTGAAAACTCAAGCATTCGGTTAAGAAAATAATCAGAACTTACATCGAAATCTATAGCGAGAGAATAGATAAAAATATATACTGAACGAAAGTGATATAGAAAGTCAATGAAGGAACATAGACAACTTAGGACATACGCTTCGAAATATTACGACTTAAATATTCTAATATAAGAAATAAATTCACGTGAAATATAGATGCCGTATAAATAATATAATTCTGTAGAGGAACATTCTTCAGGAAAACAAGATGCGTCGAAGATTAGTGTCTGTATCAAACATTGAAGTGGCTGTTACTCGTAGGTTTCTCCACAATTCTACATAACAAGCGTCAAAAGCTAAGAAATATGTGTGACCCTTAACCATATCTTTGTTATTATTGATACTTCTCTATAATTAGTTCTTTTGCCTGCCAACTAGTAGTTTAAAATTTCTTGAGTAGCATGGCGTCTACATGTTTCTGAGAAGAACAATAAATATTTTAGTGCATTCATTTTTTACATGTAACACTGACAGAGTTTTCAATACAAAATTCATGTAAGGAAAATTTTAATACGGAATTAAGGAATATTCCTAAACAATAAACATTTTACACGACGCGTCTAACAAGAAACAATCTCATGTATTTGTTAGGGATACCAGTGCGAAATATACGTTGTACAGATAGCTATTTTTTTCGCGTTTAATATCTTTATTGGGTATTTTTTTCTCTTCATATTAAAATACAGTTATTGACGCTGTCAACGAAAATTACTCTGGCCACCGATGCAGCAGAGTTAATAATAATAATTTATCGGTATGTAGGGAAGAAATATATACAATTATAATTAAAGTGGCAATTTATTACAAATAATAATATTATAATTATTAATTAATTTTACAATTGGATATTTTTTATATAAAATTTTCAACCGCACGTGTCGCATGCTTCATAAGGGAGTAATTGGAGAACGCGGGGTGATTCATCCTTCGGGCCCTTCTTCGTGCAGAAGCCAGCGAAGTCCGCGTCGCGACGGCGCATGGAACTCGTCGCGGGGCGCTGGGGAGCGGGGTTCGCAGCCGAGGGGGCCGCCCGGGCGGTCGCGGGGGGGTTGCGGGGGGTGGCGAGGGGGAACGCCAGGGGGACCGACGAAGGGGCTGGTCGCGCGGGGGGGCTTCAGTCCAGCGGCCGGACTTGGAGGCGAACTCTGTAGCCGAGAGCTCCAACTAGCAGGACCGCTCGGCGGCCGTGGCCGCGGAGGCTGCTGCAGCGGTTGCGGCGGGGCGACCGGCAGAGAGCGGCCCCACCGGCCTTCAGGAGCGCCGACCCGCTCGCGCCCGCGGCGGTGGTGGCCGTCGACCACGCTGCGCTTATGAACGGCATCTAGTGGACGGTACCGGAATCGAAAGAGAACGCGTCCAGGTGCTCCAGATATCTGGTGCGCAGATGCTCCGTGAGCAAGTTGGGTCGCGCCGTACGCCCCAAAGGCCATGGAGGTTCTGCACTGGCGGAGAAGGCTCTGTCGTCCATCGTGCGTGCGGAGAGAAAGGAGAAAACTTGAAGTGAAATGGGCAGGATGACACTGTGCAATAAAGCGTCATCTCAGTGATCGCATTTAGTCACTCAGATGATTGGATACATCACATCTTGTGTTGAGTGTTGGCTTCAGTTGACCCATAAAAGTTTGGTACACTTTCGTTAGATTACGTCATGACTTGTTTAGAAAAGGGACGTAATTATTTGACGCAAACATTTACGAATCACTTATCAACTGAAGTATTCGTAGTCTACAAGGTTCATTTGAAACATATCTAAACAGCGTTTTAAAAACATTTATTATTTTCCTCTTGCCTTACGAAGGACAATGTTGCAATGTTGAGCCCTTCAAGAAGGCAGTAGGGATGTTGTGGAAGTCTTCCCTATTAATCCACTTAATGTCGTAGTTCTAAAAAAAAACAACAGAATTTCGCATCGTTCTTTCCAAGTACGTTATATGAAAGGGTTATGTATCTCGTGCTACTTGTTGGCCACACTTAGGCGTGTGAAACTGAGGGAGTCACTATGCAAGTACTATGGTGATTTTTTGCAGAATCTTGGGTATACTAATATCTCAGTTCATAGCAAACTATTCAGAGGGTACATTGAATTCGTAGCTCATAAACTTAACGTGAACAGGATATTAGTCTACTATTATATTCAAAAAGTAACAAACATCCCATCTTATCGCGAGGTAAATATCAACGAAAAATCTCATCTTTAACTCGTTACTATTTTATCAACCAAAGTATACCAACGGAAATGTTACGTAAACTATTTCAATATTCTCATTTGTCACAGCATTTCCCCCACCCAACCTATTGCAAAATTTGTCATGAGATGCTAGAGATAAAAATTACATATTGAGTCTTAGCATTCTTATGACAAGAGTAAAAAGACCTATTCACTTAATTTCGATTTCCAAATATTCCTGCCGGTTCGTAGAAAATGATTGATTGATGATTCCAGGCGCGTCAATTGCTAAGATCATTAGTCCCATAAGTGTAGTGTATCTTTAAACGCGGGAGGTCGCGGTGATTACCCCCCCTCTGTATGTCTAGATGAAGCGCCAACCTACACGTCAGCTTGTGGGTTTTACCCAAACCAGGCATCTCCCACCAGCGGGGCACCACCGCAGCCGACTCAAGATCTAAGTTCTCGACTGGTCTCTCGACATGCATGGTAGTGTAGTGCGTGCAGGTGCAAGTGCGTATAAGTAAGGGGTGAGGATAGGATCAGGGAGAGAAAGGAAAAATCATACGCAGTACCTGTCTCGTCTGTTAGAGTACTGCGCCGGCATTCGTCTGGTATTGATCGAAAAAATAAACCCACGAAAAACAACCGATCAGAGTAGCCGGCTGGTAGAATTCTTCTCCAGACAGCAGGTGAATTCGACGTAGCTATAACTAGTGTCCAAAATCCGGTCACCATCGGAACTCGAAACGTAGGACCTCCCGGTCAGGGGCACTGCACTGACATCAATTGATGTACTCATCCACCTAAGATGGTCGAGGAAAATTTAAAAAAAATATTTACAAAGAAATGCAAACTGTTACAAAATATTTATGTAGAATATTTATAATTCTACATAGTTATTTTCTTAATTTGGGCTTGGAATTGAAGATTCTCCAGAATGTTCCGGTAACTAATATAGTGTACAATTATTTTTTGCGAATATATTTTATATCAAAAGAGTAAACAAAAATATCGAACACTGAAAGACGGATTTTCTCCTGGAAAACAAACAGGAGACGTGAGGAAAAAAATAGGATTATCGAAAAGAAAATATCGTTGAACTTGTATTTCCTGTCAATGAGGATGCATTTGTAAGAGATTTCTTCGTATACTTACTCACACCTTCAAATGCAGATATGTTCAATGGATAAGATGTGCATCAAGATTCCACAAATTTTTATGTAAAAACGCATAATAAATAATTACCATATGTCATATTAATATTAAATCTGATTTCTGTTATACGACATTTCTTAGTATAACATTTGGTTGAAATTCTGAAAAAAATAGTAAATTTAATGAATATGAGAGTGGAAAAACAACTTGAATGTGTCTGAACAAGTAGTATCTCTATCAAGGAAGGCACTGACAGTCTACTGGCGCAACTCTAATCCCTTTTGAACTTGGAGGATTTCGGATTTGTTCAGAGGCTCTGTTTAGTAGCCTGAGTAGTCCTCGCTGTTAGTGCTGCGGAGGCTGCACTGCGTCCAAGAGACACGAGGGGGGCAATTGTACGATATCTGTTATTATTCGCTCTGCAGACACGCCCCCTCGGTCCGCGCTGCTTATCCGGCGTTGCCTTGCCATATGCTAACACAGGAATCTGTGGACCATTCGCTATAGCGCACACACCGCTCTCCCAATAGATGGAACCCTCACTCGCGGCCCGCACACGCGACGCGAAAACACATGCATGATACATAACCTCCTTACCGGTGGGTCGGGCTGGCTCCGCAGATACCTTACGCATCTAGAGTACGTTCGCTTTCCCTTAACTCTGGAGGGAAGTGATAAATGGATGGCATGAGCATTTTATTTTAAAAAGAAACTGAATTTATTATAGACGGATCCAGAGAAGCATCTGGCCAGGAGAAAAAACAGCATACTATTTCATTTTCACACTATATTTTTTATATTATACGTTCATGTTTCTGAAAATTAATGAATTAGAATTAATTCAATAAACAATTTATTTAATCATTCGAAAATTTTATCTTGGAATAGCTCTGTCGTCTTTAGGCAAGAATTCCCTAGTCCTTCCTCCATGGTTCCGCTCCCGAACTCCTTCTCTGCTCTCTTGTTTAGCAACGTTTCAATTTCTTGAGAATGGGAAACTTCATTTCATTAGGGCAATTATTTTATCGCTTTATTTTTTAAGGAAAAATTCGATTGACATTCTTCTTTAGATTCTTTAATAGACTCGAATATGAGTTATGTTAAAATCCAACATTTTTTTAGTAGCGTGAGAAACGCGTTACTAACCAGAACATTTTTTTCTCGCAAAGCACAGGAATTCGGAAAACTGAATTAAATGTCTTAATGAGCTTAAATGTCTTAAAGAGAAATTTTGTCCGTTTATAATCTTGTTTAGTCGTAGTTTGTGACAGTAATATCAGTTCCAGTTAACAACTTCAAGTTTTTATAGGTGTTTTACCTTATATCTATTTGGGATTTGGTTAGGATTTGATATATACATTTAATAACTGATGGTGAAGTATAGATTAGATAATAATAGCAGAGATGAAAATATCACGCTGTTAATACAATTATTTGTCCTTGTCCAAATTCTCGTCTCTATCAAGTAAATATTCAATAAAAATCATTACTTAAGTGGCACATTTTAACTTCTTTATTCATTGAATGTTGGTCATCTTAAACGTAACACAGGATAAAGTAAATCGGTATATTGTAATTGATTATTTCAGGTCCAGTTAGTAGAGATAGTAATGAGATTCGACAATATGAAAATCTATTAATAAAGGGATAAAGGAATTTTTATCACCATTTCGAACAAAGCAAACATAAATTCTGGAATGCTGATTTGTTAAATAACAGAATGAATTTGAGAGTTTCACTTCAAAAAATAGAAAATATATTTGCTGAGTAGTAGTGTGTGGAGAACTTTCATTGCCAAAAAGTCTGTTAAATTCTCTACAAAAGATATAAGTTGGTTATCTTAGGGACACACAGTTCATTACATTATAGGAGAAAATATCAATTCATATCGTTTCTGTACCAATGCTTGAACTTATCATTACAGAAAACTGGAATGCCAAAACTCCGCATACGTCGCGATACCGTACAGATTTGAAACGACTGATTAGCCCGAATAAGATAATAAGGTATAGGACGAGTGAAAGGCAAATACATTCGGTAGATAATATATTCCTTGTTCCGAGGCACTTCGAAGTTATCGAGCCCTTGTGCTGATAATTTCAATGCAGTTTCCAGAACAAATAAGCGCAATTTTATTACATCCATCTTCGGACTTCCGTGATTTTTATCACACAACCTGTGCGGAAATTGAAATAAAACTATGCAGTCTCTGACCATGCGAGAAGTGTCCATGACTTCGAAAATGAAACTATTTGATGAAGTTATTTCACCTATTCTCATACTGCGCGTATCGACAGGATTATGATTTTAGTCAACGAACACAAACACTGTGTGTGACGTATATGGGACAAGTACAATCTGCGCTCGTTTTATTGAGATTAAGAATATATTTCCAAACATTTAGCTATAAATAGTTGAATGATGAATATATATACCAAAAAATGAGGTTGCCCTCTCGAGGGAGGCCTGGGAAGCGAAGGAGGCGAAGGAACCCTGCGGGACGCCATGCTGAATTGGCAAAGAATTGGAAATATGAGTAAATAATGTTATTTCGTGCTAGTACGATGTCTCTACCTTTACTTTCTCGCAAATGCCTACACAGTATAGAGAACGTATTGTAATGTTGCGTGAATATGGAGCATTTTGATCCATTATGAAGCAACGTTTTTAAGAAAACAAAAAATGGCAACTTTCAAATGGCATTTTTAGTGACTCACTGCTCATCACAAAGCTATTTTCATGCGTCAGGAAGGCTCCAAGGAAGAGGTCGGTCGCAATTGAATATATGTTGCGTTGCAGAACGGAAACGATTTTATATTCTTGGTAAATTAACGTGTCCAACGGTATACATTCTATATTATATTACTGGATAATAGTGAAAACTATTTTTGCTAAAATATAAAATTCATTGCAGTGTTGTAGAGGAGTATTTTGTTTGTTGCTTTGAAGAGTGTGCTTACTACTTTTTGGAAATCCATTATGTGTTTTTGTACAGGAGCAGTTTTGCTGCTGCAAGATTCATTTAAGTTTAGCTCTTTCATAAAGCTATGCAACTCCTGTTTTTGAGTTTCCATTTGTAACTTTTACGAAGGTGCTATTTTTCAAATAAGGACTTTTAAATTTAGACACGGTAGAGGTGACAGATATCGGTGTTCTAAGAAACAAAATCCATCAAAACGTACTTAAGAACATTAAAAAAACATGTACTGTTATCTGTTTCACAGAATATATTTCACTACGTAGGGTGGGATAGAATCATCACTTTGTTAGGATGCAAGAAGTAGTGAAAATAGCGAGAATCTCGAGAAACGCAAGACTCATGATTAGAAAAGGATCTGAATGGAGAGAAGAGAAACTCAGGTGCAGATAGAAAAACGATTTCTGAATCCCTGGAATGGATCATGCTCTTGGCCTATTAAGAATAAGAATAAGAAGGATAAGGAGTAGAAGAAGAAGAAACTTGATCACAAATTGTACTTTCAATTGCGTATTTAGAAAGGATCTTCCATTTCCGACGATTCTCCACCCAACGGACCATTGACTGTCAAAACGCTTTTCCAGTTCGTCCGGTCTCCTCTTTTTCGGCCTTTCGGTAGTTTCGACTTTTAGATGCCTAAAAGTGGTTTCAGCGCTATCAATTTGAGTTATCTTTCTAATGTCATTTCTTTTTTCTACTTGCCTAGTAAACTTTATCATTTTTCTTTACATATTTTGGAGGTGGACATTTATAGGATTGGTTTTTCTCAAAGAAAGAGAGTGAGAGGGACGGAAGGCCCTTGTTTGCGAACCATGTATGCGTTACATCTTATGAAGTAAAGCGAGAAAGTAACAGGAATATTGATCTACGAGAGGAACTCGGGAACTACTGTTCAAGAAGCTGGTAAAAAGAAGGGGAAATGGTGTTAACATCTTAGAAGAATACCAATAATCGGACTTCCAAATTAAGAAATGCAAGATTGACCGAAAGAGAACGAAATGTTGATAAACTACGAGGAAATGGTCACAGGAGTGGATAGAAAAACTAAATCCCTGAGATGTTCTAGGAAATCTTCAATTATTTCATTGCATTTTATCTGACCAATTTCGTAACCCTGTAGTCGCTTCAACAAATTTACTTCTTTCTGTAGTAACAGATTTGTAGTAGTAATTAACCACTTATATCTGTGAGATTCCATTTCTCCTTTTGTTCTGTAACTAAAGTATTTTTGTGGGATTTCAAGGGGATTATTTTTTTTCACTAAGTACTCTTCGTGTTTTTAAGGTCCAGAATTAGGTTTTTCCGTGAGCTTGGTGTTTTTTGCATTCAGTTCCTATTGAACATCTAATAATTTTGACTCGCATAATTTGATCTGTATTTTTATTTATTTGTCTGTGAATGAAGACATTTTTGTAGATTTTAACACTGTTCAAATGCAGAATATTGGGTACATACATTTTTGACCATTGGGTTTTATAAAGTTTTTAAAACGAATGTACTTATATTTTGTCACGTCGCTGGATGGATGAGATCAAGGCATAAGATGAGATTTAGTTGTCTACTTTTATTTTCTCTTACTTCGTAAGATGATAAATAATTGTAATCGCACGCCGCAAATCGGCGAATGAAAAACTCTTATTGTCGGAGCCCTGGTAACGAAAGAGTAGATAAAACGTCTTCCTATTAATAGCAAATTACTTTCTCTAACACGTGGTGTAGCCAGAATCCATATATTGTGAGTCCTTGATACCGAAAATTGATTGACGGCAAAACGTCTGACTGTGAGTCCGTCAATCCGTCTGTCAGTCAACGCTAGCGCCCAAGCCGTTCAACCGATTTTTTCCAAAATTGAATTTTTCCGGTCGATCTGAACGAATTTATGGCTCTGCGGGTTTGAAGTGGATATTTTCATTTTTGAGGGTATTTTACATGAAGCTGCAACAACTTTTTCACAATTTTCTCAAAAATGGCTCTAAATTTTAATGTTATTCCCACCATGGGATGGAACAAACGACGATTAAAGAAAATACGTAAATCGCATTTTCCCTAAACTCTGAATTAAAAAAAATGCAAAATATTTGTTTCGGGGCAACTTCTTACAACTGTTATTTCCGAAAATATTGTTGAAGAAGGAGAGGAATTGTCTAAGAATTATATGAGATTATATTTTGGAAACTTATATATTCCTTTTTTCTAACCAAGTTGCCACAAAATCAAGAAAAACGAAAATGATTTTCCGCAAAATGCTACAGAAATATATAGTCGGCGAGGCAAGTGTTCTACTTAGAATTCACTTGCAGTGCCAGGTAACGCAAATGCTTGTTCAGCAGAAAATATTACGCACCTTTAAACTTCCCGAAAAAAATGTCGGGAACTGAACTTCAAGAGTAAGAACTCTGCATGATTCACATGGTAAAATATGCTTCCTGCATTGTCACAAGAATATTTGCAAGTTGTTTGCATCTATGAAAGAACGATGTGTTCGTTCACCGAAAACTACTAAAATTAACTTGCGTATTGAAAACGTGGCTGAAACATCTTCTCCGTGAAAGGAATCAATTCCGCAAATGAATCCGTGAATGAATTCCCCTTTTTATTTTCACCAAACCTGTAATAAACAGAATTGTTATGCAATTCTGGAATGCCTTAAGATATCTGATGAACTCGAAGAAGATAATATTAATTTATGGGATTGTTTCGGGTGTCTTATGATTTTCGGGCGGTTTCTAATTGAGATATTTTCTTCATAAACGCAAACTGTGATTAGTAGACAAAATGACAAAGACCGTCTAAAAGACTCGGTTCATCAGTTCATATGAATGTTCTTGTTTTTTCAGGAACAAAGTATTATTATACATTACATGATTAATTAATGAAATGATCATATAATATTTTCGAGCATAACGGCTACGACCTTTTCCTATCAGCCATATTTATGTTACAAAGGACACACAAATTTTCTTCACATATTGACATTCACTTTGTGAAGTTCATCGCGGCTCCACTATGTATCAGCATATTTAGAGAACATATTTATGAGTTTATTGTGTCTATTCATATATAATTGAATGAATGAAAATGTCCTCCTTTTTTGGCAGGAACGTTCTGCATTAGAAGAATGAGTTACGAAGGGTGATAGGTAACTTTGAATATGTAAACAATATTCTAGAGGCACTTTTTATGCCCTACATGACCAACACGATACAATGAAACTGATGCTACAATATGTTTATTGACAGGAAAGAAAAAAGAGCCCAGGGAATATGAAGTACAAGAATTTATATTGCCTGGAAAAATATATTAATCACATTTCTCGCACTGTGTGTGTATTTATGCCGGAAGTAAAAGGTAGAAGTAGAAAATATATTTATGAGGCACTAGCATAACAGTGCTTCTTATGGGACAATAATATTCATTATTAACTGTTGAACCCTTCCGGATCTAAAACTGTTAATGTAATGTAACAAAACTGAGAAACCGGCGTAAATTGCTTTGAATATTTGGTACATATTACTGGAAGTGCACACCAGTTATAATTTAGAGTCATTTTATGCTCTTACTGTAATATATTACTGTAGTATTGCTATAGAATTATGTTGCTGTAGAATACGTACTCATTCTTCCAATTGTGTATATGGGTTTGGTTACCTTCTGGCTAATAATTAATTTTAATTATTAAAAATCCGTCAATGATTCTCTCTTATGATGTGTTAGAACAATCGCTCAGGATATATAATTGTTTCACAGAGTTTGAAGACTTTCGATGGTCAGTGTTCAGTAAGTGGGTAGGTAATGAACTTTAAAATCATTGAGGTTGAAGTTACGTCGCGACACAATGACATGTCGAGTCGTTCCGAATACTGGAAATGCACCAGATTTTACAGTCGTTCTTGGTTGTTTTTAGATACTGTACTTCAACTGTTTAATCACAGTGTATAAATAACTATATATTTTGTAATATAAGAGTAATGGAGGCAGAGTGTTCACATTACAGAAAAATTGCTGATCATGAAGCCTATGGGATGTACGATCGACGTACAGAAAAATAAAATTGTAACAATTGAAGCTGGTACTGGTAATTTCACGGACCATTTATCATAATCGAATACGAATAGAGCACGAAGACGCCATGAACAAAGCAAAATACGATTGTTCCGAAAACGATGAATTCATTCAACATAATTAAAAGTCTAAAAATATTGATAAAGAAATACATTGACAAATATGCATGAATATTCAATTTTCTAACAGATTTTTCAATCAAATTCAACTGATCAAAAATTCTCCAACTGAATCCCTCTCACTTGCACTTACTTCAAAGGATGAAAAATTTTGTTAAATAAGGTTTCTTGACCCTATGTTAACAAGAAAGTGCAGAACAAGAGTAAAATACGTTATTTTATTGGGTTTTTAATTTGAATATACATCTTTGTAATGTTTTTTGTAATGGTTAGTAATTATATACATGATCAAAGAATGTTAAAATTCGCCACTACTTACCACTTATAGACCTTCTAAAAGAGCGCTACGTACCATTTGATTAGGAAAATATATTAATTTTTTATTGTATTAACAGATAGACAACTTACCAAATATTCCTGCTAGTAAAGAGATAAACACACAATCGGGAAAGTGGAGATGAGAATAACTTCTGATTTGGATGCACAGATGCACTGCGATAACGAACAGATATACTGGAACCAGAGTACGCACAGATACGCGACAACACACTGCACCAATTGCAACTAGCTCCTCACGGCGAGACTTCGTTCTAAGCACCAATATATGGTGCTTAAGAACAAAGTTGTTTGGAATTTAAGACACGTATTTTTAACGAACGTTTATTTTAAGCGATTGCAAAGAATCATGTGGTGCAATAGCTGCCTCCGAGTTATAAAATTCATCTCTTCGCAGGATGTTATTGGTAACGCATGAGTAATAATATGGGTTTTTGAGCAGGACTTTTTCTAAAGGAAATTTAAGAACTGTATGTATTGTTAGGAAGAAATGTGAGTCTTGAGATAGACGAATAAATTACACTCATAATTCTGGGGTCTTCAATAGTTATTCTGATATGCGACTGTAGGTCAAGAAAAAACACACACGCGACTCAACGAAGGAACAACTAATTCGCTGCACTGTTCGATATAAGTTATTAATCATTTGGAGAAATTGCGACATCGCAAGGCTTCATTCAAACATACCAGACGAGTTCGCAAATAAGTTACAAGACATTATTATGAAGAATGTACATCAATGTGATGAACTGTAGAAGAACACGCATTGGTGCAGTAATGCACTGCAGACTCAAATCCAACGCGATTCGTCCGGGGAAGACGCACCCACTCGAGCTCTGCCACGCACGGTCACGCACAGGGGAGCTCACGCACGGAACTACAGGCACAGCGTTCGGCTCGCAGTTCTCTACGCACTTCGCTTTTCAAAACTGCGACATTGTCCAGAGAAAGGGCACGACCGACATAATGCGCGGCATTTACCATTTTTGCCGGGCGTTGTTATTGGCCCGGAGGGGCGCGGCACGGCGCGTCCTCAGCCGAGTCGACGCACCGGTTTCCGCAGGCGGGCAAGACGCTGGCCCCTCGCCGTCGCCGGCCAGTGTCCGCGGGCCGAGGGCAGAGCCGTCTCCTGAGTGGTCGTCAAGACGACACCCCTCGAGGGGGATGGTCGTCTCCCTCGTCGCCCCCTTCGTCTTCCTTCGCCTCGCCATTCGCGACCTCTTCGCCGGCAACCGGTCCGCGCGCCCACTAGCTGCTTCTCGCCTAGTCTCCTCCGACGAATGCCGCGGCACGCAGCGCGACCCGCGTGAATACTGTGAAAAGAGCTCGCGAGAGGTTGGGACGAAAGGCAACGGATTAAGGAAAACGTTTATGCAAAGAAAGGCATCTACCGTTTCTATGCCAATTGTGTGTGGCATTTGCGCAAGGGTTGGCAACGAATAAGGAAGAGGTGGCGAAATAAAGGAAGAGGTGTGCAATGCACATAGCATTGTTTCCCGAAGCGCTTTTGAATAGCCAGTGAGCGAACGCATAACACGGGCTGCAACTCCTTACTGACATACATATTTGAGAATACGTGTAGTTTTTTTATTATCTTTTAATTTGTTAAACTTATTTAATGTCGCTTTTAAACTACTAAGTTCATATAGCGACCCCTGTAAGTATCATTGGGGGTAACAGTAACGATATACGGACACACACAAACATCCATGCCCCGAGCGGTATTCGAACCTACAACCCTTCAGGCACGAGGCAGCTTTCGCGTCGTCTTCAGCCTTCGCGATCTCAGCTTCTCTGTCCTGAAATATTTGAGAGAGTTTACTCCATAAAAACATTTCTATGCAGTTTACTTGGAAATTTGATTAATATACTCATATAATGGTTACGGTGAGGTCGTGCCCGAATTTGCGAGTAATTAAATATTCTCTAAGAATGATTATAGATTCGTTACCATAGAAATAAGATTTAGTTGTGCGTGGCACAGTAACCGACAATACAATACAGGCCGTGAAGAAAACAAATGATTTAAACTGGAGACATTTTAAAAAATATTTTAGATTATCTCAATTAGCGTTTCTTCCAAGAATCTTGTTATATGTGCAATAATAGACATAAACGAAGTGTCCCTTTCAAAAAATATTGTATCAAAGGTTAAAAAGACTACAGAAGCTTTCGATTATATAAAAAATATTTTCAACCAATTCGGCTTACGAAGTATAGGAAAGAAAAAAAGCAGTCGCCAACGAAGAACGATTTAGTTCTTTGGTCAAAGCTTTGGTGAGTTAATATATTTCAGCCAACAGTCAGAAGAAAGGTGGAGTATATTACACTGAAATATTGCATTCGATTAAAAAAATTGTAGCCTAACAACTTCAATAATATCTTCAGAAATCGTTAACTGACATAATGAGGGGGCTCGTTTGTGTGGCCAGTCCAATATATCCTTCTCTGTGTTATGCCCCTCACGAGCCCGAATCGTTCTATAGAGCTATTTTTATAAGAATGGACCGTTTTGACAACTAGTGTTGGCAACCCAACTGAAGGTTCTGTGATCGTTGTGTTCTTGAGCCTATTATACTCCTTTCTGCATCCGTTCGTTTGCAGTTTTCTAACTTGTAAATAGCTTCGACGCTTCCTTTTGTGATGTCCTCGTCCAACGACAATATACAGTGCGCCGCGAGACATTTTTAAAGACATTTTCTCACATACGTAATTATATTTAAATATTTTGCGGACTCATGTACGTGCATATACCTAAGCAAAACTTCTGTATATGTATATGTCTTCACGGGGGACGTAAACAAACACTTCACGAACAGGCGCGGCTGAACAGCTGTCGCGGGGAGGGATACTTCTCTAAATTACACATGATGTTCACTTGTTTAGCGAACTATCGCTTTGGATCATTCTTATAAAAATCGCTCTATAACATGGGAGTCGCGCGAAGTCGACACGTGCTACAACTGACGTGACCAAACAGATTTTCAGGAGGATAGATAAAATAGCAATTTTAGTTTAAGATAAGGTCTATGCTAAAAAAGAATTTGAATGTATGGTGCCGATGTTATTACATCAAGAATTTACGTACGTGAATTGTTTACACCAACAGTTATGCAAACACAACTTTGATCTGCTAATGATGTCGTAGACTCGGCCAGAGTCATGATCTGGGTTGTCCGGGTGACGCCGCTTCGAATGCTGTGGTGTCAACGTTTCAGTCATGAGATCGTGGCCTTAATTTGTGGTCTTCTTCGGCCTTGCCACTACAACCCTGAAGAAGTCCACCATATGCTAGTTGAAACGTCGACACCTCTGCCTTCGACGCAACGTCACCCGGACAGCCCAGATCATGACTTCGATCTTTTTCACAGACAATTACATTTCGTATAGTCTTTCGTCGCAAAGAAACAAATTGACGATTTATAAAACGAGAATAAAATGTAGCAAAAGTATATAAGAAGTTATATTGAGCTATCTCTTGGATGTTATAAAAATTGTATTAAATGAATACAAGATTTGTCAATATGTGAAGTTTTTCCCATAATTTTGCCTGAAATATAGAACATTAAAAAATAATTTCCTTTAAACAGCTCCAAATTTTTCTTTAAATTTTCCCTTATATTTAGCGGGGAAAAATGGTCTTGGTACTTTTTTTGGTGATTTCTCTGTTGTTAAATGTCGTAAATTAAGAAATACAAAAAAACGAAAATTGTAGTTTCATGATTTCAACAGAATACTACACTCAGCCTGAAGACAATATTCTCGTATTATTATATTGCAATAAATGAAAACATCAATAATAATCTAACTAGGGAACATCTGTACCCTCTATTACAGTAGTATTGTATTATATTGTATTAAATGAAAATATAGATAACAATTCGAATAAAGATGCCTGAACTCCAGGCGCCGTCCGGTGCGCCTAGTTCAAGAATGAACGCTACGGGTCATCGGTCCGGGAATTCAATCTTCGGACTTAAATATTACGATTACCTGCATTTCATTTTATGTGATATCTATTTATTTTATAATTAACGTTATACGAGTGCAATGTAATGAGTGTAAATGTAACTTCGTTATCTGTGCACGTCTTTTAGAGTTCAATAGGAAATATAGTTAATCATCGTTCTCCATGTTGTCCCGGCAGTTATATTATTCCTCCACGAAGGACATAATGAGGGATAAGAGCACACATCTATAGGTTATTTGATCTTAGAAATATATTTTATTACATCGGAAGGAATATTTTATTAACAATTCTTGCCAAGAACGCTTATATCTTTCTGTATTCAGAAATCAACTTATATGTGGTTTAGGGTAGGGATCTCAGAATTATGAAAACGTGCACAGAATACACTTCTCCCCGTAGCACATCACACATAGTTTTTAACGCTTTTTGACGTAAAATAAAATAAAAATAAAAAGTATTTGGAAACAGAGATCTGGTTACTCTAATTTTAGGTTACAAATATACAGAATTCCTGGTACAAGGATGAAATTGGCTCAGTCTTACGACACATGAAGCTATAACAAATGCTGTCCTTAAAAAAAATTCATTGAAACGTGGAGTAACATGGGAATTCTGTGAGTACTATTAACCAGTGTAGAATATTCTCATTTATTCACATTTAGACATTTGGGGCACGTCTTAGGCCTACCCAGATCATCTAGGAGTGGTGTTAGACCTAAAGAATAATTTTATGTGAGTTTAAATGCATGGAATACCGAATGAAATGCATAATTTGGCTACTGTAATAAATACTAAAAGTTCTGGTGGTAATAAGACTTTACTCAACCAGAAAGTAGCCTGAATGCATTGCGTTCTTGCAAATTACTTAACAACTACTCATGTTTAAAAAGAGTGTAGTACACGACATTATTTCAACATCTAAAATTGAGGGAATAATGTCATTTTGAAAGAAATCTCTGGCTTCAATACTGGAGATGTAGGACGGGGTTGCAAAATATTTTAACTTTCGCAATTTTTAAAGTTTCGAGTGTGTCTGAGTTCATTCTCCAAAATCGTATGCTGTGGAAAGTAAAAGAATGAGAAAATCAAGGCGATGTCGGAAAATTGATTTTAATTTTGTGCCTGTTTCCTTAATGCTGTGCATATTCTCCTTTATTCTTTTTGTTGCAACAGGCTTTGTCTGTCCCACGTAAGAGACAGCAGTAACGACTAATTATGGCAATAAAATACATTTTCTTTATCTAACATTTCTAATTAGATTCTGTTATGCAATTTATTTTTAATTTTTGACAACTTTCACACTAGAAGTTTTTTCTTAAGAAAATGATTTATTCTAAGAACGTATGGGCAAGGAACAAACAGGTAGAATTATTGCTTGATAAAATTGCCAGCCTTTCAGTGACTTTGTTACTGTTTCTTATAAGACATATCTACATTTTGAAATATTAGTTTTGAATGCTTTCCTCCTCCCAAATTTGAAATGTTGATTCGAAATACGTTATCATTTTTCCACTATCACGTCCACTTTTCTTAAAAAATGAAAACAAAAAATTCATATTTACCCATGACCAATATGTATATTTATATTATTCTACAATATCATTGTCATGCTTAAGAAAGTTTTGAATGTCAAAATAATGTATTCATGTAATTGTAAACATAATGCACGTACGTTTCATAAGCACTACCAACATATTTTTTAAGTGACAACATTTTGCAGACAGAAATGTTCTTCTTTTGCACTTCTTCCATAAACATGAGAAGTACTTTCCCTCTTCAGAGACCAAAGTAGTCTGCCTGATGGCAATCAGTCAGTGGTTAACAGTCCCACCACAATGGTATCATCTGTCTTTCAAATCTTGGCGGAAACGTTCACTATATTCCTCGCTGTAAAATCCCAGACAATCTGGAAAACAGTCTATGAGAGCATGTAAGAAGTGCATCTTGTAACTCCCGTTACAACCTAGTTTTCTCAAATTTTCCAACGCGGTGTTTAAAACGATTTTGTAATGTGGACTCCTTTTGTTTCCCAGGAAGCTTTTACATCTTTGTTGCTATTCCAGGCTTGTTTTGCTGCCTGGGTTATTGAATTATAAAAATTTGGATCGCGCATAAATTCCTGATTTGAAGACTGAAAAAAAACACCTGCTTTCAGCTTATCTAGGGTCATAATGTGATAAACACTACATAAGTACTTAAAACAATCACTGTCTTTGTCTAGGGCACGTTTAAACTGACGTAAATCGTGCAACACATAAAATGGTGTAATCACATTTTAATTTTAGATACTTCCCATACTATACGGTGGTATATAAAAGGGACTTTTATGAAAAACAAATTATTAATTTTCTAATGCGGCCTGTGGCACACTCATATGAAACCAAACCTTTGTATCTAAACTAGCATCTATAAGCGTGATGGAAATGAACAAATAATTTATCACACCGTTGATTGATCTTCCAAAGGTGAATTGGATAAGTGTGTTATAAGAATCAAATGTATCCAGAAAATTTGTTATTTCATTGACATGTAGGATGACAAATATGTCTTCGACGTATCTTTTGTAAAAAATGACAAAGTTTGGTAAAGGAGGTTCTTTTTATCTTCCCATGACAATCTCAACAAAAAAGATCTGAGAGAACCCGATAGGTGTACCAGTTTTCGGATGACAAATAAAATCATCATTAATTACTCGACCGTTTATAGTTATTTTTAGATCAAAATGTTCGTTCCCAGGACCAAATATACGTACAAACATTTTTTTATTACTGCTAATATGCTTGGAAATTTATTTAAAGAAAAAACTATGTTTAGTGTTCTGTTATTATTTCTGACAGTCATACTGACATTCTGACAGTCCATGAGCACCGGTGAGTCCATTATTTCTAGTAACTTTTAGTTTAATAATTTCTTGATTCGTTTTCAAGTACATTTCACTTAGTTAAAGTTTCTTCGGATAGAATGTTTAAGAAAGCCGTATGAACTCATTATGTAAAGAATACAGGGTTAGCCAATAAAAACATTAACCTCGAACATTTAAAAAAAAGTCATGATATTGAGACAGAACATGAATTGAATTGAATTTAGGATACTGGAGCTCATCAGTTGTAATTATTGACTTTTTATAGCTTTTCTATTTTTAAGATATTGGACTTTTTTATAATGGAACACCGTAATATTTTACCCCTATGGGTAGCTCACTGGTCAGTGTTTTCGCTTGAATCGATGGCGAGTTCGATTCACGGTCGCGCAGATTATAGCGTGCACTTTTCTTGCAAAATCCCAGTATATGCAGCTGTGTGACGAGGAGAAAGTTTACTTCTTAGGTTAAGAAGACCAGAATACGGCGTAGGGATGTCTATGTACTAACCACACGAACCCCTTAACCCAAGGTCTCAAGACCGGGACGCCGCTGGTACGCCTTGGCGCAGGGATACCAGATTGGGGAATTTTGTCCCAAGAATGGGGATTGTTTCGTCGTGGGGAAATAATGAGAAACATAAATGGACGGGAAAATGTTTGGAATTTGTTTAAGGAAATTATTTTCATTCAGAGTCGAGATAGAAATATTATTCTCTGAATTATTGTGAATAAAAAGGAACGTACGTTATTCTCTCTCATTTTTTATGAAATAAAAAGAGAAAAATAAACATGCATGGAGAAAGAAAAACAAAAGAATAACGAAGAAATTGAGTTTCGAATAGCTCAAATGACAACGATTGGTTGATTTGAATTATTAGAGTTTTAGGGGACAGCAATTGAAATCGTCAGGGTCAGATCATGTCGTTGATTTATAATATTGAGAATATTTTTCGTTTCAAATTTGGGAAATTTTGTTTCATTCGACAGCTTATTTGGGGAAATTGAGGAAAAGTGGTGGGGAAAGAGCTCGCAACACATTTGGCAACACTGCCATGGCCGCGTCAGCTGTTGTGACATTACAGTCAATCTACAATTTTTTACACGAATAGGTAGGTCTCGAGTAGATGAAGAGAAATTCATCAGTACTACATATGTTGAATTAACAGCAAAAACAATGATATCCAGCGTCATAAGCAATGAAGATTCTCCGAGATTCGTGGAGCGTCGCCGGGTAGCTTAGCGGTTTCCGCAAGGCTCAGGACAGCGCAGCGACTTTGGTTACCACATAGCTCAAATTTCCTTCAAGAAATGTTCCGGTTGGACTGAGTTCACATTTCTTTCAAAAGAATCAACCGAAGTGATAAAGAAATCACCGTTATGTTCTCGTTAGCAGTATCTTTCGTCAGGAAGATTAAATCATCTATTTTTGAAAGAGGTAGTCTTGATTTATGCGTAATTGCGTAAGTCTTGTGAAATAAATTCACTGTCAACTTTACGTTTTGCGTGTCAACTTTACTTTATTTTTTAAAAACTTTGTGCGTCAATTTGAAACAGCACGCACGCCCGTAGGTTCTGCCCTTCTAGTACTAATAAAGAAATACTTTTCTTTGCTTCACTGTGGAAATAGTCATTTCCTCAGGAAAGGGCATATTCATTTGAGTTGCAACTTCACTAATAGAGATATTGACGAATAAATGATAAGTACGATCTGCGCACGTTTTATTTAGCTCAAGAATATCTTCTCGCACACCTAACTGTATAAAGTTGAATAATTAATAAAAGCACCAAAACGTGAGGTTAGCAACACGATAAACGAACTACAAATTGATTTTTTTATTATTGATAACAAAATATATACTATATTAATAACAAAACTCATACTCTCTATTTTCTATCTCAACTAACAAAATGAGAGATCAAGAGAACGTGCGCATAGTGAAGTTACATGTATGTCCAGAAGCAAAACGAAGGTCTATTCAGCATTTCCTCAATTGATCAGGGAGACTCGACGAAATCATAGACGACACAATAGATATTTTGTATATTGATGTGTAAGAAAGTTGACTCTAGACTATCAAGCTAAAAAAACAGGTCTTTAAACTCTTGGACCTCGTCGAGTGTTGTCGTGTGTTGCGGGGTTGCATTTGAGGCGCCTCATTTTTAGTCTCATTTTGGGGTAATTTATTACAATTTATAAAATAAATATGAAATTCGTCATCTCTTCGTGGAATTATTTCTTTCGACACCTTGTTTTTGGGATGTGAGAGCAGTAAAACGTATATGTACCACAAGATTACTAGATGATATGCTGAATTTAAAATTTGCCACAAGTTCCATTAGAACAATTATGCATAGCATGACTAATGAATGTTGTTAATTTATTAATTCTTGTTTCATAGAAAATAAATGCTATATTTAAAATTCATAATTTTGTCGTTTTACAGTTTCAAAATCCTTTGGTATCCACATACCTGATATTTTTCAATTTTATGCAATTTCCTTGTTAAATACAATGGAAGGTAGAACATTTTTAAGTTCTGGATTCATCATTATTTTTATTCAAGTGGGTATCGAGGGAGCATTTATGTAACCTAGTGTCTTTTTGATTAAACATATTATTACCTTTTGTGTTATTTGTATCAGTTTTAAATACATTTGGCAGACACGCATTTCACATCATAAGTTTTTCGTCCGTTTACACTCAAAACGTTACTATCTTAATATTAGAGCAGAGATATGTTTTGATTCTAACCCTCTAAGAAACAAGATACAATTTCACTCGATTACACGGGCGTGGCGAGGTGTGGGTGCGAGGTGCGACGATACATTTATCAAGGTCCGTTTTTTTCCATTTTTTAAAGTAATTTTGTTTATACAAAAATAAAAATGTTTCAGTTTAAATATTTATGAACACGTAGTAGTCATAAAATTGAATAACAGTTTAAACCAATTATAGAAACATTTTCATTGTTATCATTGTGACATAAACCCTGATTTAAAAATCTTATGAGACCATATTCCTAAATATGGAGATATGTTCGGGAATTACTGCGTAACGCGACCATTTAAATATGAGGTAATGAACACACTTCACTATTTACTATCTTTCCTGAGATATTTATAATAATATTATTATATAAAAATAATTTTGAGTTTCCAAATCAAATTTCGAGATTTCCTTATCTCATAGTAAGGCAAAAAATGGCAAATACGAAATAACACAATGTAAACAGAATAGCGACTGGAAATCACAAGGAGCTACGCGCAACACAATACACGTTTATAATAAACTGACATTTTATTTTCTGCTGTGTTAGTCAAGGGTACAGCGAAAGGCTGTGTTTCCAGTGAATGAGGATATTTTACCGAAACACAATATAACGGAGCAAATGTAGATACACAATTTTGTAGTCTTGACTTTCCGTTATTAGTCCTGAATTGCCTCCTATCTTATGTTGTTAACATTGTAAATATTTATTTAATTTTATGTTGTGTTGTAGAATGATTCTTGAAAGATGGATTCTGAATACACAATAAACATTGACAGGGTGACACCACACATCCTTGAAGTACACCTATTTTTATCAATTCCCGATGGATGTAGCCCAGCAATGGACGGTGGCGTATATATAAGCACACTTCCTAACGTACTATTTTCCGAATTTAACGTACATAATATTTTGGAACGTTATGGCTTTTGGCGGATGGAAAACCTATAGTGACCCGTCATGGGGATATCCCGTTAATTCTACCTAGCACCAATTTTAATTTTAGTCAAACATGCGTGCATTTGCTGTACTTTTGTGAGTAATCGAAAAAAATTACGATTACAGAAGATAACTATATAAAAATTAATGTAGTCTCTCTCTGTTGTTATCTTTTTTCCGTGGCGTTTGTCCCAGTCACAATGAATTTTCTATCATATCCTACTAAATATTTTGTTCTTGATGCTACTACATTTGCAACGATGATGTAAAGAATTCTGAAACACGAAAATTTGCGTCCGTTCCGCAGAGTATGCGGTTGGGACTAGCAAGCGGCTTAGAAGTTGAAAAAGACAATCGGATGCATTATGAATAGCATAAACGAGACATCTAATTATATTTCTGATAATTGTTTTGTGTATTTTTAAACATTTACCGTTATTACTCGTATAACGTTGAAGAAGAGCCAGTGTAAGTGAAAAACACATGTCAAACTTTTTATTTTTTGTGAAATGTCATAGCCAGGAGAGTGTAAAAACATAATTTTTAATGAGCACATGCATATTACACAATACATTTCTGTTTAGGAAGACAGAACGAAAAAGAGGGTTAGGTTGGAGGTGAATATCCTGGTTTAGGGAAATTACCTAGGGGACGTAGTTACGGTCGGGGACCGTGCTACGTTTGAAGAAAACATTACATTACTGACAATAGATCAGTTTCAGCAAGTGATCTCCATCCTTCCGAATTCAGAGAACGTTACAGAAGAAAAATAACACTCATGATTGACGCATTGATATTTCACTTTAAAAATTATCCATTGTCGGTTATCGTCGGCGAAAATCAATTGTGAGAATGTGAAAAATGCAAAGACAAAAAACCGCTCAATTATGATAGTGGAGAGACTAACAGGAAACTCGGTATCTCCACCGAAATTAATAGCTTCACGGGAGAAACATTGGACTTCTTGAAGAATACGGAAGAAGTCCGAGATGAAGACGACTGAAGAAGTAATCTGAGTTTTAAAAAAACAAAAGACTGAGTAACAATAAAACACTTGTTCCTTAGTATGCTTCTCTTACCAAACAACTTTTGTGAAAAATCCTTTTTATATTTTAATTTATAACAATTTAATAAAACTTTGTCTAGAGCAATATGAAGGGATCACGCGCTGCAAATAAACCGGGAGTAGCTGTAACTCATAAAACGGTTCTCAGTTTACCGAATGTCGAATCAAGCTGTTATAGGAGAACAACAGGAATATCCGACCCCGCTCTCATCAGAGGCAAACTGAAGCTAATTGAATTGTTTATTCTTCCTAGGTCAATAACCTTCGTACGTCCCAAAGACGTACGTCGTATATTAACAATTCAGTGTAAAAACGAAGGAAGACGCTTAATCAATTGGAAAAGTTCAAGAAACAAAATGTCTCTTGAATGCAACTTATTTATTTGTCAACGTGTAATACAATTAGTATTTTATAGAAATAAAATGTTGGATTATAATTAATTAATTTTATTAAAACCTAATAACAAAGTTTGCTTGTTTTTGCAATCAACTTCTATAACATTCAGCTACACAGTTAGAAGTCACGTTGTCATTTTAATCGTTCCCGCAGATTCATATCTCAATTATGATCTTTGGAAGCTACCTTTCTCTCCATTTTCAAAGCTACTGCAATTCACATGGTATTAATAAAAAATAGGTATTAACTAGCGTAGCCGTGCAAATATCAAATAAAAACAATGTAATGGTTATTTGATATACATTTTTAATAAAGGTTTATGCAACATTTTAGACAGATGCTCTTGGAACAATTCACAATACTTTCTTAAAAATAACATTCAATGTAATTATACAATCCTCCTTGACAATTTGCTTTTTGCTTTCTTTGACAGCCACAAAAATGTTACAAAAGCTTTTTACCCTTGAGAAAGCTACGTAAAGTTGTCCAGGCGAAAATACAGGATCGGGCAAGTACAACTCTACTCATTGCAATATTATTTAACTTCATTAACGAACGGAATGGTACACCCGTATCACATCCAGAAATTAGTTTAATTTCAGATACAGTTGCAGATTCTGCACGTCTCAGAACAGGTGTAGTAGTATCAAGAATCGTCGAAGTAGCAAAAATGTAACGATGTCCAAGAAAATACTATCCTATAGATTAGGCATGAGCAACGTTTCTTTGAGGCCTTCGACATCAAAATTCCAGATTTTAAGGGCCTAAAACGCTCCGTTTAGGAGTCATAGAAGTATATGGATTTTAGCAATGCTGCACGAGTGTTGCGGGTTGCATTTCACACGAATATTTAGATTGTTTTTTTCAACAAGTCCTTTGCATTTTTAAATTCAAAGTGCAATTCTTCAAGTCTCCGTGAAATTATTTTTCTTTGGAGACCTCATTTATTAAGATTGGTTGCGTGTGAGAGCCGCAAACTCCATCACTAGTACTGAAATAATATAGTTAGGGGAATCATCGAAAGTGCCTTAAACGATGGAAATTCACACATTACGAGTTAGTTCTTCGGAACAAGTTAATCTTATTATGACCCTGTAAATAACAGTTTATGGCACTGATGGGATATTTATTCATTCATTTACATTAATAATATCAACACCTAATTTGGCAAATATATCGTTACTTTATGAAAAACAACATTATAACTAAAATACATTTTAAGATTATTTATCCGTTCTCTACCTCACAACGTATAGTTGAAGCATTAGTTTGAGGGAATGAAAGAAAACGCTCATTAACATAATTATTCAAAAGTGTCTCGTTAGAAAAGATAAAAAAAACTCACGAAGAGAACAGAAAATTAGACATGCAAGAGGATACAGTAATTTCTTCTGAAATAGAGAGATAGTAAATTTTATACATACCTTATAGAAAATGTGGTGTGTTCTTCACTCACAGGGTTCAATGCATTGAAACAGAGCAGAAGAGAAGTGAAGTAAGAAAATTTTAACTGGCCGGAAACGTTTTACTCTTTTGACTTCTCCCGAATATAATCAAACCACGTATCCAAAGCTATTTTCTCTATTTAGAGAAAATATTTCAGCGACTTTTCCCGACCTTCCGAATTGCCGGAGCCACCGACCGCGAACGTCCTACCCGGTCGCAACGTGGGCAACGAGTGACGCCACATCTCCTTGCTCCGCGCCCCTCGGAGACGTCTTTGTGTGGGCCAGCCTCCCGCTGCAGCCACTCGTCTCAACCCTGGCCCAAGCCGAGACAATAGTCGTGGAAGGAACGCTCAGCTATGTGATACCATATTGCCGACGAACGACGTGCCCTTACTCAAGTACCGGAAGACCATAAATTAACGAATAACAATCTTCGCGACATTACAAAACGATTATCGTTGCCTTTATATACTTACGATTCATTAACAAGAAATTGTAGACATAAAATGAGGAATTAGATATTAAAAAAATATCAGTGATCTTTTAAACAACTTATAAAGATTTTACCAAAGAAACTATCATTCAGTCCAGTCAAGTGGTGCTCAAAAGGGCCCGAGTATGGAACATTTTCGGAATATTTTTTCTCACTGGATCTATAAGATCTTGGGGATGATAAGTTAAAATTTGAGGTTTGCCGCCTTGAGAAAATTCGGCTTTCCAGAATAAATATAAAACTCCTGAAACATTTCGAACTTAGTTTCTGAATTTCTCCATTCCTCAAAGTATTCAGCGTTATCTAAAATACCATAATATACAAAATTAAAGCACACAATATATCGTACAGAATGCACACTAGCTTAAATTTTACGGTAAATGAATCACGCGTTAAATCGCACAGAAAAACGGCGAATTTTTTACCCTCAGGTCAGAACGGGATAATGATTCTCTTCCCCTTATTATCTCACGCCTGTCTATCTATATTATGCTTATCTATATTATGCTTGTTTATCTATATTATGCTTGGAGACGACTATTGTGATAGCGTTTATTAGCGCAGGGATTAGTATAATTAAGTAAAATTCTTAAGATAAGCGAAATATGACGGACACACCGGAATAGAGAAGAGTAAATACTGTGCGCCAGGAAAGTCTCTCCGAACCAAACCGAATCAGGGCCCCCTATTAAAAATTGCATTTATGTTGATAGCAAACAGATCAATGGGAAAGAAGTGAAAGAGACAACAATTCTAGCATCTGTTATGATTGTGGTAAGTACTCAATTTACGTTTCAAGCTCCAGTTCGTGCTACCAAAGTAATTTCTGTTACAAGCACTCTCACTAGCAAGGTGCCACTGTGGAGAGATTTTCCTGGCGCGCTACACGTTTTGCACAATACAATAGAATCTTACAATATTTGTACCAACAATACTTTGTATCAATATATGTCCAATTATGATGTAAAAGGAACGAGAAAACCAAATAAGAAATTTCAGGTGAGAACCAAAGGCATGGAATCAGGTAAGTTTATATCTATTTCGTAAAGTAAACTTTAAAATAAAAATAGAGATTCACTGTACAATAAACCGTAGGTAAGAATTAGTCGAACGTTTCCAACTCTCACGAATGCATAGCCCGGTTTTTGAAAGATTGTCATTTGCCATTTTTTCTCCTTGAGCAATATTGTCAATATTAGTCAACTGCTGGCAGAAAATAACAAAGTCAAAAACCAGACCACAGAGTGTGTAGACTCGGGATAGATTGCACGATATGGACAATGCCTTCTGTTTCAGAAGATTTATTAACACTGCAATTGAGAATGGCTTTACCTGATGTGAGTACACATGATGTTTACTCGAGGCGACACATGCGATTCCTACTCAAGACATCCCCAGTAGATATAATTCTGAAATTAGTGTTTGTTACATTAAATAGATCAAGCGATCGTCGACTGCTTCTGAGAAAGTCTCGACAGCGCATGCATTCATAATTCAGAAGAAATTGTTCATCACCACCGTCATACCGTGAGAAAGGTGTCTCTGTGTGTAGGGAAAGTGCATAGTTATCGAGTGTCAGCATAGGTGAAAATAGCAAAATAGCAACATAACATGCTACACAGGTGTTCGCGTGGGGTATGCAGATTCCTCCAAGCAATTTCGGAAAACTCTGACTTGTACAATGTGTTCTATTTAAGTGAATCAAAATAAAATATATTTTTTATATCTGTGTAAGAATTTATTAACCAGTTTACATGTACTACATCAAATACCCCGCGCGATTACTGGAGTTTTAATAAAAAAATGTATTGCACGAGTTGAAACGTTAAAGTTTATTCCCTTTCTCATAAATTTCCTCGGGCATCATAGTAGGGGCCAAATGTCGAAGTAAAATAATTTTGGTACAAAATTCCATTTATAAAGGCAGTTACATCATTATTACAGTTAAAAGTAGCGGCGAAATGTGTCAATGTGCTCAGTGAGGAAGTGAATAACATACTTCCCCTCTCCAAGAACCAGACCGTATGTTCGACCATGACTCAGGTGAAAGGTGGAAATTCCACAGTAGGAATGTCATACGTGCGGCATGCAAAAGAACGCTGGCTAAATCCCGGCAAAATAACAAAACTGGCAGGGGTTTTTTATTGATTCGGTATCTTCCTTCGTCAAGGCGCACTGACAGAGTACTTACAACTAAAATCTAGAGTTACTTATTCCGTGTGTGTGTTAATTTCGGTTTCATATTATAAATTATTTTTGTGCATGCACTAAACTTTTTTCAACTTTCACCTTAAAATCTAGTTGATAATCACGTTCACCAATGAAAAGAAAGAACCAGTGGTGTGAGAAAGTAAAGCAAATATTCGAAATTGACAGAATGTATAAACGAGTTATTTTAAGAGCACTGATGCAAACATCCGTCCGATATTTTGTACTTTTAAGTGTATTTAAACATGCGACAACGAAGAAACCATACTTCACTTCCTTACCAACAACATTAGTTCCGATGTCCGTTTCTCATATTCTAATCACCTCAATTAAGCGGCCACCTCCTTCTCCAGAGCCATCAGTAGACGCTAATGACAGGTTTCACTCTATCCTCCAATAATTTCCGTCCTGATCAGATTAATATTCAGCGGGAGGCGAAGAATAGTGATGTCATAAAACAATATGTTTGACAGGTTTGTCCTATCACACAACTGAGAATTATATTATATTTTTATTCTTTACAACTTACTACTATTTCATGTTTATTTCTTTAAATTCTACATAGTGTAAACAGTTTCGCCAAGTGGCAGGAATATGTATGAATGAAGAATCCGTTTCCTGTTTTCGTTTTGTGTTGTTTTATTAAATCATTCAGTTATTTTTCGTATCTAACGATAATGTCAAATAAATTTACGTTTTATAAATCAACAATTCTCGCTTATTAGCGGACAACTGTTTTAACAGACAGTGTTTATATCTTAAAAGTTTCAATCTGAACGTAGGGAAAAAAAAGGAATTTTGGAACTCTTAAATTAACACGTTACGAATTCAAGATACTTTTGATTGAAATGAATAAATGTTACTCTCATTTAAGAATCTGAAATCTGTCTGATATTTCATTTCATTTTAAGGTTCGTTTATTTGTTTTAGTAGAATATGTAGGAATTAAAAGAGCTATTTTCTCGCTAATAACTGTCTATTGATTTCCCCACATTGTCATGGTCCAGGTATCCGGTGACGTACACTTGTACAACCCTTACTTTTAAATCTCGCGCCAGTTGCTCTGGGCTCAATGTTTGCGAACTCTAGTAAGCTAGTTTCGTTGCCCGTGACTTTGATGCACGAAAAAGAATAATACTAGGCAGTTCGCCATTTCGGTTAACGAAGTGGTGGGGCATCACGCTTCATACTAATTTCTAAACTTGTGAAGTAAACCGTACAAGTGTAATTTATAATCAGTTTTTGAAAATTCCGGTGAAGTGTGCTTCAGTAAAAATAAGTGTAGTGAACCGACATAATATTGGCTCCAATGACAGCCAGGGTCCTCCTACAGAAATAAACTAGTGGTGCTAAAACAACACATTGTTTCTCGCCCGTATTTTCACGCAAAATTACGCGAAAAATACTCAAATTTTCTAAAAATACCTGACCTTATTTCAAAATCTATCTCTAAGGAACAGGTTTCATTAAGGAAAAATTTCTATTTTAATAATTGTAGTTGGAGAAAGACGTCGAAAAAAATTGCAATGTACTTTCCCAATTTTCGAAAAATCAGTGTTTTCAAGGAACATGAGACCTGCACCATTCGCTTAAACGTCCTTTACACTATCCAACAATAAAATTCAATCAAAAATTATGCAGTGGCTTTTTTTTCAAATTTGGAAAATGTCCCAGGGAAATTAAAATAGCGGTTTCAAATTCAAGGGGTCGCAACATCTGCCAGAACGATAGGGTAAATCAATTTTGGAGAAAATCGCCTGAATGGTTCAACCGCACCATTGTTCACACACAGACGTTTTGCCATTATTCGAGATTTCGCTATCAAGGACTCATACAACATGGATTCTGGCTACACCACGTGCTCGAGATTTCCCCACTAATTTTAGCAACTGGATTTATCCACTTTTTCATTACGAGGGAGTGTCAATTTGAATTGTTCTGCCGAAAATTTGCCATTTTTTCGAGCAGAATTAAATTACTTTCTTCCTACTCCGTAATGAGAAAGTAAAAATGTCGCAGTTCTGACTGTTAATAATATTGAGATTCCGCCATAAACTAGACATTTTCATCCCAGATATACCAATCTTCTCGGACACAAAATGGAGGTGAGAATGTAGACTATTACCAATCAGCATAACATCTACAGTACTGGTGGCATTGAATCCTTTCATTCCGTACAACCTTTAACAATTCAGCTACCGGAAAAGTATTCCCCAGGCTCTAGAAAAGGTCAGTGACCATGAGACTGAGCAATAGACAAAATTAATAGAAACTTCGATAGCGCAAGTGATTCAATTAAAAAATATGTACCATTTTATGCATGTAAAAGATTCTCAAGCCTAAATGAAGCCTCTGGGCTAAAGTAAAATCGCCTGTTTCGTCACCCCAGAAATATCTCCTTCTTCCGCTAGTTGGTGAAAGGAGCGTAGCAAAATTTGCGTGGTCAGGAGCAAGGACTCATGGCCGCAGTCTCTCTACGTAGAATAAGGCATTAATTCAATTCAATTCACCAATATTATTAGCACTACATGTTTGGTCACCCAACAAATTTCTCCAACAAGTCAAATCCAATCAACCTTCCTCAATACTTATCCCATAATACATACCATAACTGCAATTACTTCTTATAGAATTAATTACACTTTTATAACTATATTACCAAATATATAACTTAATGCATTTATTATATTTGTAATAAATTCAGTTCGAATTTAAATCATTACTTCCATTCACAGCAACAATGGCAACCCCCCATAAACTTTACTCTCGTTAATCGGAATGCTATCTGCCTAGCAAATAAAAAACAGAACTGCTAAATTTCTTAAATTTCGCCCATGTTAATGTAATTTTCATCACACAAACCCATCTAATTAAAAAAAAATAAAACATATTCCAAACTACTCCATTAACAGAGCCGACAGAAACCTAAACATACGACTAGTGCCACTAGGCATCAATTCAGCTTTAAAACATTACCCAATAATACTACCTCATACGGATCTTATAGAGACAGTTGTCAATAACTTAGTAATTAATAATATCACATGGAATGTAAATGCATCATACAATCCACCAAACCACAAACGAGATTCCGGTGTTTTCTATGGCGTTCATGTCGGGACACTTTCCCGGCCACGGAGGTTTGCCAAAATATTTTTCCATATAATTTTTACACAGCTTGAACTTGATGACACGGTTCTCCGTCATACATTAACACACATGGGTTTATATTAAACCACATTGCTGCCATTGGCAGTAGTTCTTTCTCAATAACTTTTTAGTATTGGCCTTCTCATCATCGTTCTCTCTATGTCGAAGTACCTCCCAGGTTTAGATTTATTTAGTCAAAAACCAGTAAAAACTGTATGTGACATATGGGGGAGAAGATCATGTGCGCACGTTTTTTGAGTTTCAGAATCCCTTCCCATAATTTTAATTCAAAATAGTTGAAAGATGAATAAAAGTTAAAGATAAATAAAAATTAAATTTAAAAAACCGCGAGAGTAGCAACATTTAAAAAACTAGACATTTTCGTTCCCGAATAGAAAACTTATTTGCAACGGTACACAAACTGCAGATTTTTCTGCATTGCTAACAAAATAGTAACTCTCCCTTACCTCTACTCCTAAAACTAGAAGCAAAAGGAGTTCAACAAAACGTGCGCATAGTGAAGCTACATTTACGTCCAGAAGCCAAACCAGGGGCCATCGCAGCATTTGCTCAATGTATCAGGGAAACAGGACAAAAACCTGATCGAGATGAGGGCCATTAACCCGGAAGCTGAAGTACATTGTTACAAGCATGTTAAGTCTTTTCAATATATACAAGACAAATATATATATATATATATATATATATATATATATATATATATATATATATATATATATATATATAATTCATTATATATCACTGTTTTGTTAAAATAAACATAATTTTTCTTTTTGATGATCAGTATAGTCTCTAATTGTATAGAAACAGTTATGTAGTAGAAAAGAATTTACTTGTAACTTAAATTTGTGTACCGACTACAATTGTTTATAGTAATCTGGCAATGCGTTGTAAATTAACGCACATGTATTGTATGTGGGTTTCTGATAGTGAGCTGTTGACACTTGATGAATGTGATTTCTACGACGTGTGTTGTATTCATAAACATCAGCATTACATGAAAATATGTTCTCACCGTTAAGTAAGTCAGTTTTGACAAACATTACTGATTCGTAAGTAAATCGGCAAGGCAATGGTAAGATTCCAAACTCAATGAAGAGAGGCTTGCAGGGATAACGCGGATGCCATTTTTTTTATTATTCGAATAATTTTCTTTTGCAATCTAAAAGTCTGAGTACTAAATGATGAGCTTCACCAGAATATTATGCCATATCTCATGCGGGAATGCCCATTTGGAAAATACAAGCAACGAGCTGCATGAAGGCTGACAGAATTTGAAAGAATTCTGGATTCGTAACACAATGAACTTAATTTTGTGTTTAATTCTATTATACATTCCAGTTCAGGTTTGACTGAATTGAGAGACCTAAAAATTTTGTTACCTTAACATCAGATAATTGCATATTGTTTATTTTCAATGGAGCATACGACTGCTGATTTGAAATGCAAAAATGCATTGAAACTGTGTTTCCTTCGTTAACTATTAATTTGTTATTACAAAACCAATTTGAAACTTCAGATATCGTAGAACTTATTGTTTCTTTTTTGCAAAGTATATTCGTGTCATCGGCAAACCGAACTGTTCTTCCGTTTTTAATAGACGAGGGCATCTCGTTTACGATTAACCGAAAGAGTATAGGACATACGATCCAACGTAGTGGTCACCATATTCAATTGGTAAAGAATTGGAAAGATAAGTAAATAATGTCCTTTCGTGTTACTACTGTATTTATACACTTTGAGATCGATGTTTATGGTACATGGTTATCCAATCTAGGGTAATACAATGAATTTCATAAGAAGGTAATTTTGATAGCAAGTTGTTATGGTCAAAAAGTTCAAAAGCTTTTGAAAGATCTAAAAATATTTCAATGGGTGCTTCATTTTGGTCCATGGAAGACATTACGATCCACACCACAACGATGTTGGAAGTTTAACAGTTTGTTGTGCAAATTCGAATTTGAACCAGATCGACCTCGAACATATCTGGAACATTTTTCAGATGTAGTGAAGTCTAATGTATCCTTAAATAGACTTTCTTTCTGGCTTCACACGTTGAGTTTTACAGATCTCGTGCCCATTTAACATTTTTTTTGCCATTGCAGGTGTAATTTTTGCTCTCTTTCGGGGGCATCGTCATATTATGCCCTCTCCTCAGAGAATTCTTCTTACACATCCTCGAAGAACGTGAGGTCCTTACTGAACTATCTTCATATTTAATTCTTTAGATGATTTTCTGTTTTCAGAGCTAATTTTGTGTTTTCTGGTATCTTGAAGAGAGAACATTGGTTTTCGCCCACATTTTACTACTCTCTTTTTGTTGGTATGTTTCGTTTTCTCTCATTGAAAAACTGACTCTACTAACGGATTTTTTATTTATTGCGACTCTTTTAGCGATATGCATGTTGTGTATAGATATCTTCGTCGAGAAGGATTTTAATAACTGCAACTTCACGAAAGGAAAGTATCCCTCCCAATTCGTTGTGTTAACGTGTAATGTTTTAAAATGTCGTAATTACAATAAATCTTTACATTAAGGAACCACGAAACTGATCTACAACAACATGCAAAGTCGGTGAATGTCTCCCTTTTTAAAAGCATAGTCACAAGGTTACAATATGGAGCGTTGACTCACAAAAATCAACATATGTACGCACTATCGCATGCAGAAGCCATTTGTAGTTAATCACGATTGTGCTATTACCTAATGTTTACTAGCGACACTTCGAACACCGCACACGGAAGATGGCAGGTTAATACATAGAAATAATTGTCAGTATTCTAGGAATCTGGCATAATATCACAAAATCAGAACTTCTCAATTTTTTGTTGTGAGTCTAATAATTTAAACAGATATGTACTTTGCATCCACATTCACCTAAAATGCCATCAAACTGCACCTTAGTCATTTCACAATCAGCAAAACATTCAACGAATATACAAGCGCCCCACATCATAAAATTCTATGTACATTACTCAAATAAATAAAATCTGGGTGATTTACCAGATAAATAAGATCTGGGTAGTACTACCTGACGTAAAAGTCCCTCATCATGATAAATTAAAAATTTAATATTGAAAACCTCTCCCAACAGCTGTTGCATATATAACCAATATCTATAACCCATGTTTCTGATAAGGACAGTTTACCCAAGAATGAAAATTATTATTCGGGAACACAAACCAAACAAGAATGCATCTCTAACAACAGCGTTCAGTCAGTGTGTTTCCCACACTACCTAAACTACTGGAGAAAATATTGTTGAAACGATTTAAAACACATGTCCATAATAAAGTGCACGGGCATTGAGCAAATAGAAAGAGCAAAAAGATCAAGAAAGAGAGAGAAGAACCAAGAAAGTGTCCACGCATCACCAACTACTCAGAATCACTGATATGTATTTCAAAAACTTTTCCAGAACATAACAATCATTCTAGACATATCGCAGACTTTCGCACAATATGGCATCAAGCCTTAAAATATAAAATTAAAGAAATATGCACTCTCTTACACAAATCATTTCTAGCTTTTTCCACAAACAAATCTTCTATATCTTGCCGTTACAGTTGACTCCGTCAGTCAAATCCGATAACATTCAAGACTGGCCTACCTCATGGCTTTTCATTATGCCCCGCCCGGTACACCTTTTACATTCTTATTCAAACAAAAGTTAAACTAGACCAACGTAAAACAATATGATAAACATATAATAAATATATCAGCTACTAAATTACTTTACAATACAGCTTTACTACTTTACAAATATATTCTAAGACCACTATTTTTAAATGCGTGCCCAGTATGGCTCAGCGCTGCCAAATCGATTACCAAAAAACTTCAAACACTCCAAAATCAGTTTTTTCGTACCATCCGAACGCTCCATCATTCATCTCCAAAAATCAAATTCTCAAAGAATATCAATTATAACCTTAAGACAAACAAAATTTTTTGTTTTCATCTCTTTCTAAAACGTCCCAAACAACCTCCATAAGCCCTCTGGTAAAACCCAGCACACAAAAACCGTGTTATGAACAAATTTCTGTTCTACACATTTAACACTTTGAAGAAATTCTGAGATCACAACTCAAAATACAGTTTCTAATAGTCTATCTAGAGACATCTTGTGACTCTAATAGTAAGTAAAAATATTGAAAGTATATTTTAAATTGTTTTAAGCAGTCTAATCAAATGTACTGTGATTTATATACCAATCTTTGTATTGTACAATCCGAAAGAAAATAAATAAAAATGTTAGGTGAGAAAAATATATCAGTAACAAGTTGAAAAAAGATTGAATGAACTTTTGGTCCAATTAGCTCTTTGTTCATTTTTAGAAGCAAAGAGTAAGGTTATTACGATTATTTATATACAATTAGATTAACATTTTGTTAAATTGCTTAAATAAATGAAATGATAATCTTCGTCAATATGGCCAGATTAAAGAAAATAATTTTCAAAATCAGTTTTTACCAGAGGTTACGGCTTTGTATTCAGATTTGCGCCACCACCCACCATTTTTCTACAATAACGAATCCATTTATTGCACTAAAAATCGGCCGTATTCCATTTCCTTATAAATTGTGTTAGTAGAGGGAATGTAGAAAGAGTAATGTAAGTCACATTCTTCATCCCATATTTTTAAAATGTACACACAAGTCTTGATTCCATTGACAGAATCAGCAGATTTGCTTTTTTCTTAGGAAACCACCGAAAACTTGTTCAGGCATCTTGTTCTTCTGGTGTCATGGTTTGTGTGATCGCATCATCTTTTAAAATATCTCGAATTTGCAATCTCGCGAAGATTCAATTCTTCATATTTGATGCGATGATTTTTGGGAATTTTTCACAAAGATACTGGAATGCTCCAGAGTTTGCCTTGCCTATCGTCTTCACCAAGCAATTAATCCAATCTTGAAGAGGAGAGACAAACATTTTTGGATCCATGCTACAGAGTTTTGTTGCAAAGGAACCACACCCATAGCAAAATGTATTTGCGTTACTTTTGCATTTTCAGGCATTTCAATGGTAATATAAATGACACACGGATACAGAGCAAAGGAACACGCTCAATATTAAGATATATCTGTGCACCACAGATATATCTTAATATTGTATATCTAGGTGAGATTCGAGAAAGCTCCATTGACAACACGTGACTCTCAAGTGAAAAGAGACTCCTACATATCCGTATCTTATGTGTTTTGAGATACGCTAGACAAAACAAAAGAGCTCATTTCAATCCCGAACAACAGCAGTTCCTGATGGAACGGCTTTGCTGTTGGGAATTCGCAGTCGCCATTTGTAAACATTTTATCTCAGAAAATATTGAGTTAGAGAAAATATAAGCACATATTTGAAATCAGAGCGTGACACTTAGTAAATCTCACATATTTTTTTCTAATGATTTTTCATTGTTGAGTAAATAAGTCGTTATTTTCGAGAATAACTCACACATTCGCAATACTAAAAAACCTTATCACAAAAATCGTGTCAATAACACATAATTTTATTTCTGATGATTTTTCATTGTTGATCTGTGTAATTGTCAGCCAACAATTGTATGATAAATAGGTTTCGGAGAAAAAATATTCTAATTTACCTGGACATGATGAAAATACCCTTAACAGTACCGTGTTTTCGTGTCAAAACATTTGTGAATCATGTCCTAGCACGATATCGTGATTTGGAATAGAGGGAGACGTATTGAAAAGTGAGTGGTAGTTGAGTGGTCGCGGAAGCAGCTTGCATTTTGTGACAGAGACCGCGGTGCAATTCACATAGTTCAGAGTCAAGTGATAGTTATATTTTGAGAGTTTATTGTAAGTATTGTTCGTAATACTATTGACTACAAAATGTCTCTTTCGAAACAAATTATAATCAGTCAAATGGTAGAATGGAGAATTTTTGGAAGTAATGTCAATTTAAGTGAAGATGTATGCCGACGTATGACGATATAATAAAGTGTTATTTTCTTATGAGACAACCTGCAATCTGATTCGTGAAACTGTAAGTAAAATCTTTGAAATTCTGGCTCAGAAAATTACATATATTAGTTTACGAGCATGTATTCCTGTTTATATTATCCGAATTTTATAAAGGATAAAAAGCTCATGGATATGGAAATTTTGAAAGATCAAAAAACAAAAAAAGGTCAGAAAACTATACCACAAACCATGTTTCATTTAAGGAAGATGTCAAACGATTATTTGATATGCTTTCCGAAAGAAAAAGAAAGACAGGAAAATTCCCTTTTTAGAGCCGGAATATTAAAAGATCGTTCACAAAAATGGTTTCATAATGTGGATAAAGATATATAACGAACACTTTGGTGTTGAGAAATAATGAGAAAACAAGGACATGCAGAGGAAATTTGAATGTATTAAAAATCGGAAAGTAAAGTGACATACACGTTTACTGATAGTGGTGATAACTCTGAATATGGAGAACAAGAGAGAGTGATAGAAATTCTCGGTGATAGCGATACAACAACAGTGCTCTTTACAAAAACTAATAAAATATTTCAAATGCTTCTTAAACTGCCATCTGTTGCTTCTATATATAATAGCACAGGGATATGAGAGCTGCATCACCAGTAGCAAGGGCTGCCTTGTGGGACGAGAGTTTAATAAAGAAAGATGACAAAACACTAGTCATTAATAGAAATAAAATTACGCAAGAAAGATGTAAGAACAGGGAAAATGCGTTGAAGATAGCCAGTGTATGACAAGTAAAAATACGGGATTGTTTTCGATGAAGGAAAAGCACGGTCTTACGAGGAAACGGTTTTTTAAACATGTAAATTTGGAAATACTTTAAAAAATCTTTCATATTTATTTGGATTTTCTTTTATTAACGAAAATTCCATTAAACATAAAAACCTTTAATCTACTCCTAAGGATTTAGAATTCTGTCTATTCCTTAATTGAAAAAATACTGCACATTGCGATAACCAATTCGTGAATTATTGAATACATTTCGTAGATCCTTTTTTGTCCCTCTTCCACTCCCAATATTCACCTCCCGAAGTCTCTTGATGGAGTTTATGGTCTTAATGTTTATGACTTAATTATCATTTTCGCGATCTAGGTATTTACTCTTAACATTCCTTATTATATACATATAAGTTTTTTTACGGAAAGCGTTAGGCCTTTAAACGACCTTCGTACTTCAAAACAGTACACTGTGAAGAAGAGTACAAAGAATTGGTTGTATTTTTCGTGCCAATTACCTACATCACTCTAAATGATGCCTATTTCGATTCTTAACGAAATAACTTGTTTATCACACGTGGACCCAATCAATAAAAAAAGTTGTTACAAATGTTTAAATAATATTTTTCATTGACGAATAAAATATCTGATTTTTCGCTTCCCCAATTCAAAAGGGTGTCAGAAAAAAAACATTATCCATGATACTACAATATCTTTAATTTAATACAATATCTTATTATATCATTTCTTACGAAAATGCATTCTCAATATCCTTATACAAATTAGTAGTAGGTGATTAATAGGCGCTCTGTTACCTCTCCCACTACAGGAACATAAGCCAGTCAAGCGGCTACTCTAACTAATCACATCGCAGCGCCATAATAATCGATTATAACACGTTAACAGTGGTAAATTCATGTTTCATTGACGAAAACTTCGATGCAAAAGGAAATAGAGATTGATAAATCTCTAAGTCTGCCCGTTTCCAAAGAGTCGCCCGGAAAGCATTAGTTTGGGGGGAATCGGAGAATGGATGGGAGGGTTTGCAATTACTGGTTTACCTCAGCCCCTCATCCCAGCGTGGCTGAGCCCGATGTCGGCGTGGAGGACTGTAAAGCGCTCACGCGGCACGCTTGGCCGCAGCAGCTTTGCTAATACGCGATCTCCTGGGCGGTTCCATTCAGCCTCAGCCGCGAGCAGGCCAACCAGCGGGGAGCAGGTCTACCGGCGCGGCACGCGTACCCAAAATGATACGCAGCGAAGCACTTCGGGCGGTGGACCACGAAAGAGTTCTCCTTAGTTTGTAAAACTGATCAGACACGGTGTACTTCAAGGTATAAATATTCGGAATAACGAAAAGTGCAAAGTCTAAATCTTTTGGAGTGAAGCTGCAAACACTTGCAAATAGAATACATCACTATATACTTTTCACCTACTTTTGCTCACTTCTTTCAATTTCTCATTTTTAAATTATATTTCAGTCGAGGTTTTGCAAATAAGGTAAGCGTTTTTTAGAAGGAAAACAAATATATTTAAATTCGAAGACGATGTCTTGAGAACTGAGAATATCAAGGCACCTTCAAAACTGGAATTAATTAATTATTTACGATTTTGAATAAATAATTATGACAATACATTGTAATCCATACATTACTCATTTATCGGTATTACGCAATTTCGCGTACGTTTCTTGATTGCTTTTTACGAGCATACTCTTGTCCAATGTGGCAATATCCCGCACTGTTTCCTTTACTAAAATGTAGGTTGAGTAAAGTTACTATTTAAATTTCATTTTCGCCTAGTTTGAAATGCGATGAACCTGTCCAATTTGTTTAATTAAATAACCGTACATTTTAAATTATGAATACAAACCCGCTACTTTTCCTGGCACGTGATAGGTAAATAGACTACTTCGAGGGTACAAAGATTGCTCCACATTTTTGTTTGTTCATGAATGACATTTTAAAAACGAAATTAAAATTAACTATAAAAGAAAACACACTCCGTAATCTTTCTAACTGATTGAATAGCAGCAGCTAAGAATTACGTAAAGACGTCAGTAGATTTTTACTGTATATATTTATTTACTACAGAGAAATCTTCGATATAACTTATATTCCAATAAAAATTACTTTTTATTTCTAGGCAATATAGATTTCTTCAAGCACTTGTGTTTACATTACGTACTCCTTATTAGTAAGAAATTAACACGTATTGGAGTTGTAATGATATTTAGCAACAATGTTAAAAGAAAAGATTTCGTTCGCAACTCATTCGGATAATTTGATTATATCAAGTAATGTACTACTGCATTTCACTTATTAGATTTGAAGGTTTCTCTACTGTATAATCTAAAATAATGTGACAGCTGGTTGTTGAAAGCAAAGTTTGATGGAATATCATTAATCATTACTAGGCATTTTTCAAATTTCTAAGAAAATTAGTGATACTACTTCAGCACATACCTTCTAATATTATTTTTAATTTTCTCAATTATCGTGAAAGTAGAGAGTTCAACGAAATCGAGACCTGTGCCACGTTTCTGTTATTTGCGCTGTCCGAGGAAACATCCAATAAAAGAATTGGAGCCATTTTTGAGAAAATTTTGAAAACCTTGTTGAGGCTTCATGTAAAGTACACTCAAAAATCAGAATATTCATTTCAAAAACGCAAAGCCGCGAGCTCGTTCAGATCGATCGGGGTAGATCAGTTTTGACGAAACTCGTGTGAACGGTTTAGGCGCTATCGTTGACCACTCACTGACGGATGGGCGGACCGCCGGACAGTTTGGCCGTCAACCAATTTTTCGGTATCAAGGTCCCACTAAACGTGAAATCTGACTTCACATCATGTTAGAGGAAGTAATTTAATACGAGTTTCCCTGTCCCGCGATTTACGCAGCAGCATTACACTACTTTACAGTACTTTCTTATTACGGTGCAAGGGTTCAAATAGCGAATTTGTGAAGAAGTTATAGCATGATATTTCATTTTGAAATTACTGAGCATATTAATATTAGTGCTGAGATATATTCGTTCATGAAACTAATATAGTTATTGTATTAGGAGCTGGTTTCAGTTTTGAATGTTGCTATTTGTATTATCGGTCTCCATAATTAAACGATGTGTTTTAATTTAATGGCAAGCATCACACGAAAAATTATCAACAAACTTTTTTTCAAGCCTTTTTACTTCCATTTTATGTAAATTTACTGGAAGAATTTGCCATTTTGTATTGGATTTATAGTACATAATTTCCGTAAGTCCACACAGAATACATTTTTTTAATGTCATTATTTAACCTATTATTAACTTTTGAGAAATTGTTGGGAGAAAATATTTAAAATAAGGATTTTTGATTTGAAAATTTAAAATAACGTGTTATTGGAAACAATGCCTGTGTCGAGTATGTCTACTTAATGTAGTTAAGAAAATTGTGAAGAACTATTTCTACTTTGTTCTAAAAAAAGTGAAGAAAAACACAATATTTGCTTTACCAAGGAATTAGATTACCAGGTTATAACGTAAGGAAACTTATTTAGGGATTAAAAAAGTAATTTTTTTCGCAAGAAACGCCGAACCTTGAATTACACAAACAGATATGTTTTGAAAGTTCTGTGCTGATAATTGTTCACCTTGGACATTTCTTTAACTTATTTGGATTCAACAATAATTTTTTAAACCAACGCCTAATAATGGTATCCAAACAAAATATAGTCACTGGGGCTCAAAACTTATACTTCAAAAAGTAAAATGCTCTGAAATGCTATTCTACACGAAAAGTTTATACTCTGCTCCGCAGAAAAACCAACTTTCTGGACGTGTGATATGAATAGTGTTCCTGATCAGTTTGGAGGTTTGTTGATTGAAGGTTTGTCTAAAACCCATAAAAACTTTAATGAAAGCAACAATCTTCAGTCATTTCTCTAGTAATTATGGATGAAACAAAAACATTGAGAGCTCCACATAGATATGGGATTTAAACGTGACAGATGGATTTGGTAATAAGATTCATGTTTTAATTTAACTTCAAGAACCACTAAAGGCAAATTAACAGATGGAACACGATATTCACTACTAGAAATAGTCAAACAGCAGCATGGAATAACAAAAAAAGAAGAGTTATAAAACTGAATTATAAATTATTATCCCTAGATGCGAGAGTTTATTAATGAAAAGAGGAAATCACGTTGAAGATAGCAACAAATTAAATATTAGAAAAATCAACGATGAATCGACTGAGAAACAGGTTTAAAGAATTAAACAAAATTAAAAATAATCATTAACCACTTTCATTGATTATTTAACCGCAGAAAGTAATTCAGATTTCTCACTCTGGAAGGCAAGAAGTGGTCTTAATAGACCTCCTGTATAATAATCTCCCAAATAATAAAAAACTATTTGGGAAAAAACAAGGAAAACATCCAATTTGTTTGCAATGTAGCACCTAGAAGAAAAATTCCTACCATTGCCTGGACGTTTGTCATCTCTCTTCAATGCGAATGAAAATGTCATCCAACGTTTTGAGAATAATTGCCAAGACATTGAGCAAATTTTACACTGGGGATTCAAACCGAAAATATAAACCAACTTAACATAAAAAAGCCACAGCGTTATGTTTCTATTACAGGTCACCACTGTCAATACATTTTTTGACTTTGCTCTTCTTGAGCAAAAAATAAAGAAAAATTCGGGACCATAGTTTTTTTTTCAAAAATGCCCTAGGGACTTTGTGAAAACATATTCCAAAAATAACACATCCATTTCAAATTCGAGGAGCCTTGATATCAGCCAATTAATCCAGAAATACCCTGAGTACTCTTTATGTAAGACGAATGGACAGATGGACTGAACAAGCTAGCTGGCGAACCGCACACAGTAGTAAGGAAATGGAAAAAGAGATACACGTCAATTTTTACTTCTCTCAATTTTACTATACACCCTTGTGTTCATTCAACATTTTCAAAAATAAATAATAAATATGTTTTTTAATCTCCTGCACTTCGTTTGGTGAAGAGTTTCATTCAAGATATGTCTGAAGGAATACAAGGATACAAGTGGCAATATTGTTTAACCATTACTATTAAGTGAATGTATCTGCTGTAGCACCACTTGTTTAAACGTCTAATAATTCCTAAAGGAGAAGAGACAAAAATATGAGAAATTATTATTAATATTTCTGTTTGTTACAATTTATAAAGTGTATCTCTGATGTACATTAATGGCCTTGGCTGTTTCCAAACCGACCAAAATAAATACTTTAAAAGAAATATGAGAAACACAAACAGTATTGTCTCACACTTAAGAAGGTCAATAATATTTAAGATAAAACGAAAATAGAATTTTATTATACGTTGTACAAAGTTCAAGCACAATTGTCAGCCCCTTGTCATCTTGTAAGCAATTCGGCGTCACCTTGTAGATAGAATTAGAAATATGTTTCGCAAAGTAACTGTGTACCATGTTGCTATCTTGACATAGGTGTGAGCACAGTGGGGACAAGGGTGCCGACATCTTCCTGAAAATTTTTGAATGGGACCCCGTAGTCATACGCAATAAATATTTTATTTCCATAATATGTTCAATCTCTAATATTGAAAATGAAATCTCTTTTATTTTCTCGCTACCGCTTATGCAGTAGAGAGAATGTTATGTACAGTTGCGTGAAAAAAATCGCGAATTTTCCGCAAACATACTTTTCTTACAGGATCCTGGTACTGAAGGAATGGAGAAATTCAGTTGCTAAATTTAGAAAAAAAATCCTCGAACACGTATTGTAGCCTGTAACTGTAACACATGTTTTGTAGGTCCTTCATACCGAAAAACTGAATGACGGCAAACCGTCTGACTGCCCATCCGTCCGTCCATCTGTGAACAACTCTGGGGACTACACCGTTCAGCCGATTTTCTCTAAAACTAATATTTCCACAATCGATCTGAATTCGATATTTTAATTTTGGGGGTACTTTATATAAAGTCCCTGGGACAAATTTCAAACATTTCCCAAAAGTGGCTCCATCGTTTTTGATTCAATTTTGCTGTTGGATAGCGAAAAGGATATTTAAGAGAATGGTGCAGGTCTTATGTTCGTTGAAAACTAATTTTTCGCAAATTGCAAAAACTACATTTTTTTCGGCGTCTTCCTTCAAGTACAATTATAAAGATAAATATTTTTTCCTTTAATAAAATCTGTTCTAAATAAATGTATGTGTAAATAATTTATCTGTAAATTTAGTTTTCGAGGATCAGGGAAACTGGTCGAAAACTTGATCGAGATGGGGGTCATTGACCCAGAAACTGAAGTACAATACTTGTTACAGGCTCTTTACAACTATACAATCCAAATGGTGCTAAATGCGTGCTGTTGTAGTACCACTATTTTACCCTGAGTGTTGGAAATTCTTATAATTTGGGGAAGCGTCTCTTAAGCCATCTGCATCAGTGCTAATTCCTTAACATAAAATCAATTGTATTTATTAATTGTATCATTGAAGAATTTTATTCTTGTTTCTTTCCTTGTTTTATTTTTTAGATATCTCTGTATCTTGCTAGAGATATTTCGAAATTTATTTATCTAAATCTATATCTCTTTCAAACGAGATGTGGCAACCGGGATATTTAAAATATTTTACTTGTTTAATAATTTTCCTTCCATCACAATCTTTGTTTTCATTAGATAATTTTCTTTATACGCCATAGCTTTACTTTTCTCTGTCGATATTTTAAAACCATGTTCTATTGCAGTTTTATTTAATCTATATACTGCCATCTGCATTTTCTCTTCAGTGCCCTGAATTATCACTTTGTCATTTGCACATAACATGGCGTTTAAAAATGTTTTTTCTATAATAGATTCCTGGATCTATATTCTGAATTTATTAATTTACTAGTATAAAACATGTATTTTGTGAATAAGAAAGTTACGTGGAAAAGAGGGTCCATAAACCTAAATGTCCCCGCTCTTATTTTACGTTGCGCATGCCTACGGACACGGTTTCCATCCCAGACGGAGTGACTAATACTTTGAACAATTTGAATGATAAAATACAAAAAATATAATAAAAGGTACGTTTTGTAACAAAATATATGAATGAAATGATATAGAATTATTTTTCAAAACACAAAAATGGCCGAATTTCTAAACAATATTTGCTCTTCAATTAAACTTTCTTCTGTTCACATTTTGTTTCGCTATTGAGTAATTAGATCCTTCATTAAATCTATATTCCACAAACTCTCTGGGTACATTTGTGATTAAATTCCGGATGTATTCAATTTGATGCCGGAAATGTAGAACTGGGAAATGCAATACACTTCCCAAATACGCTACTTGAAGTGATGCTAATAGTTCCAATCCTCTCCAATCAAACCGTCTTAGCATTATGCTAAACCCCGAATATTGGGTATTCCGCCGTCAGCTCGACTACTTAGAAGGTTGATAACTGCATTGCGTCAATGATCCGATAGCTACAGATGCACTATGTGACGAATATTTTAAATAACATATAATAACAAGTATTATATTAGTAGAATCTTCTACTACTTATAAGAATATGCAATTAAGTGCTGGGGAAGTAATTGACAAGTTTATGGTGATCGTATTATGAAACTCACTTTTTGATAACCAAACGTATCGAGAATTCTGCATGTCATTTCAAAATAAATATGAGAAATAATCCAAATGTGTTATCAAATGTAAGAGTCATGAAATGGGAAACATGTGGGGACAGGTAGGGGACAATTAGCGAAATTATGACGGACAGCTCGAGACAGGTAGACGATGGGTGGGGACATATGCGGAAATGAAAGTGTCAAATGGGGACGAGCAGAGACAGGTGGGAAAGAGTAGAACCCAAATTATGTTTCTTAAATAGTATTCTACAAAATGAGACCTTCTTGATCTTTCTATAAAAGTTTTAGATATTTATTTCTTTTGGGTGTTTAATTCTTTTGGCTTCCCTACTACATTGGTGCAGAAACCGGACATTTATTTAAATTTAATTGAAGAAAAAATATAGAAATAATATATCACGATAAAATGAAGACTATTTGATTTTTTGTGAAATTAAGAATATTAGAATGGTTTCTCTCGCACAGTATCGAGCATAAAATGCTGTAACGCACAGTTAAGGTCTAGTCGTTTAAAAGGGGGTCTACTATGAAGCAATTTTCACTTTTAAAGCAATTATTTTGAAAATGCGGAGTGTGTGCACGGGTCATAATAGATAATCATAGATAAGCTTTTCCCCCTACGTCACAGAGTTTTGACTGTTTTTTGACTGAATAAATCTAAATCTAAGCTATTCTAGCTAGTCTGTTTTTGTCAAAATCTGCAAACTTAATTTTTACATTCTCGCCATTTTTATCAAAAATGGCTCCAATTTTTTTAAATTTATCTTTGACCCCGGATAGTAAAAGGTCGCTTAAAAATGGTGCGTCCTATTTTCCATGAAATCACTAATTTTTCGAATATTCCAAAGCCAGAACACATTTCGTAGTTTCCTTGCAACTGCAATATACAATTTATTTGAAAAAAAAGAGAACTCTTCACGTAATTTCTTCTTAAAATTAATCCAGATTTTAAAAAATCTGTTAAAAATGGCTTCAAATTCTTCTTTTTTCTCAGATAGAGTAAATGACGCTTAAAACGGGCGCAGGACTAATTTTGAGACACCTATCTCAAATTTATAATTTGCATTTCACACGAAATGACTGTATCCCAGATTATTCATTTCAACAATTCACCACCATATTCTCTTCAATTAGATGAACAAATTTTTCCAGAAACTCTTAGTTTATGCTTATCAGTTTTGTAGATTAATTTTCTTTTATAACGTCTTGAAAGTGCTTATAGTGAGTCGGATTACGGAGGATATTTCCAAGTGCTACACAAGAAAACTAGTGGTGCTACTACAGCACATCCTTCGTCGCATTATTTTAACTTATGCATTTGTTGAAAGTTCATAGAAAACGTGACCCACAAGGTCTTATAAAGTGTCCTTTACTCTATTATGGGAATCATTTGAAGCAACAATTTGGAACCGTTTTTGAGAATTAAAAAAATGCTTTTCGATTCAGGCAAAATTACGCGAAAACAATTCGTATGTTCAAACAATTGTAAATGACCCTACTTAAAGATATAATTTTTTAGAAGAGATTTCACTAGAGAAGAAATCTAGCTCAATATTCTACTAATTCGATGTAAATTTTTCAATTTTCAAAAATAGTGCGAGTTGACAGGAAATGGGAACCGAGACATTTTGAAGAGCCCTTTGCTTTATTACGAAAAAAATTAAGAAGAGAAAATGGATCTGTTTGGGAGAAAATAATTGTTAAAACTGCCTATATATCACACAAAATTACACAAAAATACTCATATCACCAGCACTGCTCGATACGGTCGCGATCATGCGACATCTAGAGGTACGACCGAGAAAGCTGCGAAATGCCCTGAGATATTCCATCGTGAAAGCTCTCAAGCGCAAAGAAATAAAACCCAAGTGTAGCAGAAAAAGCGGGCTGAGCTGCGATACTGTATGATACTACCCCATTGTTCAAAGACGGGCAGAATCTACATGTGTATGCGAAATTAAATTAATTACTAGGTATTATGTGTGATTAAATGGCACGAATGTACCTCTCCGTTCGGTAATAAAGATAAATAATAGTGCAAAGAGTAGGGTAACACTGGCACGATCCTGCGTTTTTGCATAAACAAATTTACGTAAAGTCAGGAGTGAAAAGCTTTTCTAATCGTGTGTAGCTATCAAAAGCTGTCATGGAAGATTGTATAATTACGTCAAATATTTTTAAGGAAGTGTAAATTGTTCGAAGAACATCTGACTATAATATTAAATAAATCTTTATTGAAAATTTGTTTCAAATATGAATTGCATCATTTTTTCATTTTATATTCTGTAAGTACCTTTAAAGTTACGTTTATACATTTTGAAACACGTTTCGTTAACAACTTTTCCCCTTAATACGGAAATAGAAAGAGAGGTAAAAGGTTGGGATTTAACATGCGAGAGTTCTCGCACGGGTACACTGGTTTATACTAATAATATGAATACGAAGAATGAATATGAATATAAATATGAAGAAAAATAATGTTTATTTTAACAATACAGTGATATATAACGAATTAGTTTACATTTATATTGTATAATTTTTTTTAAAGTATTAATATGTTTGTAACAAATAATATACTTCAGCTTCCGGATCAATGACCCCCATCTTGTTCAGGTTTCATCCATCTCGATCAGTTTCCCTGACCCATTGAGAAAATGCTGAGATGGCCCATTGTTGTGCTTCTGGACGTAAATGTAGCCTTTTGTTGAACTCTCCTTTTGATTTGTAATGGTAAGAGTAGAGGTAAGGGCGTGTTGCTATTTTGTTAGCAATGCAGAAAAATCATTCTTGCAATTCGTGTACAGATGTAAATAAGTTTTCTATAACTCAGAAACGAAAATGACAATTTTTCAAATATTCCTAATCTTGCGATTTTTAAAATTTATTTTTATTTATTTACGTTAAACTTTTACTCATCTTTCCACTAATTATAGTTAAGATGACGGGAAGGGATTCTGGAACACAAGAAAACGTGCGCAGATAATTTTCCCCCTACGTCACATACAGTTTTTACTTTTTTTTTGACTGAATAAATCTAAATCTAAATCTAAATCTACGGCATATTACACATAACATGTGTACTGCAGAATCCGCTATCTCTTCAACAATATTTACAGAAAACCACTTCTTTGTGCAAAAGCAATTAGTAGTCTACGTTTCTCTCGTTGCGGTCCTTGACGTGCATTTTTAGTGTTTGGCTACGTGGAGATCTCGAAGCAGCCCTCCACACGTTCGCAGCCGTGCTGGCGGCATTCCGCGAACCCGAGACGCGGAGGTGAATGCGGGGAGAGCCCTCGCGCCACCGCCACGCCCTGCCTTGCCTTGCCTCGCCTCGCCTCGCTGCGCCGGGCCGCTCCCAGTGCCCAGCTCCATCCAAGCTCACCGCGCCAACCAGCGGCCGTGGACTTCTCGGCGAGATCTCCCCCTCGCACAGGGGCTCCTTCGCACCCGCCTGCCCGCTTCGTTGCCTACCCGCATGCTCGCTCCAGGTTATTAGCTGTAGTCGAGTTCACAGTGATACCAACATTTGTTTATTTATCCATTTCACTACAATATTCCTCTAAATGTCTTCAAACATTCAGAGGGGGAAATATCCGACTTATTTATGGTGACGCATGGTCTTGTAAAATAGTGCCAATCCATATATAGTGAATTATTTATCCGTATGTTATTATAACAATTTCAAGAATTTTGAATGACCTGAAGATGGGAGTAAATCCAGGTTCCCAAAACATGGACTAATAATATTATAAAAAACAACAATTATTGATTTGTAATATTTATATAAATGATTGTGAAAAAAATAAGCGATCTAACAAGATTTTTACACATTTATTTATTTAATATTTTTGAGTTACTTACCGAAGAATTGCAGGATTAGATACCATTTAAATAGTCGTGACTTCATTATAAAAGCAAGCACAGAGTTTTGATCTTCAAATATTGATTTTAAACGTACTTCATATGAAAACTTGATGTTTTACTTATCTTCTGCGTACAGTAAAAGTATTTTTATTTTAGTTTGAAATGATACTAACAAAATCTTCAAATTGGAGGGTGGGGGTTTGTGTGGACATTGACTTGAGGTCTCGACACTAACCCCACTGTATTTAACACCAAAATTGTACAGGTTTTGTTCAGAGTGTACATAATCACATATGTGATTATATACACTCTGAACTTGGCACATATATAATATAATCACATATGTGCAAAGATTTTTAATTAACTGACCAACTTTGCACTTAATTAGTTACCTTTCTTCTTTCTCATTTCAAATGGCGAGAATGTACGTTAGAAAATCCCAGATAAATATGATAGAAGAAAAACATAAAATAGAGTTAGTTTTACAATAATAATTTTAATTAAATAAATGCTTGGGCAACTCCGGGTACTTCAGCTGGATATGTTATGTATTCAGAAATCTTTAAAATTCCGTCTGCCTTCATTGAGCTTCTGTGTATTTTACGAACGTACATTCTCGCCTGACATATGGCATAAAATTCTGTTGAAATGTATTTAACATCCATGTTTTAGATTGTAAAATAATTATAGGAATAATAAGCAAGTGCCATACACGTGATTCCTGCAAGCCTTCCTTTATTGAGCTCGGAACACTACTGTTGACTTGCTTATATATTTACAAATTTATTGTTTTTGACAAAACCGATTTACATTATTATGGGGACATATTTTATGCAATAGATTTATTTATAATTACAACACACAGCATAGGAATCATATTCATCAGCCGCGAGTATCAAGATCTCACTACAAGAAATCCACCTAGTAATACATGTATATTACTTTAAACTCATTGCCAGATGATATTATACAATTACAATCGATACATAGGTTTAAGTGCAAAGTAAAATCTTCTTTGCTAAACAATTATACTATAAACAATCAAAAATGAAAATATAATTTATTTTATCATGGATATTGAATGCATTATTTAACATTTAAAATACCTCTCTATTTATTTAAAAGACCTCTGCTTAAATATACCTCTGCATGTAACATACTTCGGCTTCTGCGTGAATGACCTCGCAAGTTCACGTTTTCCGTCCGTTTCCCTGATTCAATCAGCAAATATTGAGATGGCCCTTGTTATGCTTCTCGACAAAAATGTAGCATTTATACTTTCTCACCTTACTTCCTACGAAGAGATGACATTTTTCCTTAACGAAATTTGCTCTTTAAAAATAAATTTTTAAATGATTTAAAAGAAAATCTCTAAATTAAAAAAATTCAAATGCAAATAATCAAGTTTTTTAAAGCGTCGGGATGGTGTGTTTATTGACGTGCGTCTGGTGTGTAGGAGTAACGTGGCTGGCGAGTTAACTCTGACGGCGTAATTTGGTATCTCGGAGAGAAGAGATCATTCCTGCCAATTGGAAAGAGTTTTGCAGGTTCACGAAGTATTATAATATTACATAAATGTTACAAATATGACCAGAAAGTATGTGCTGTTGTAGCACCACTAGTTTGTTTTAGACGCAGGAAGGTGAAATGTACCTCTGGGATACCTTCACCGACAATTCAGTTGTCATGAAATGTACTGATTATTTTTGTATAAAAAGTTTGTAAATATACTTTGGAAAATAACAATAGCTTTACTTTGCGCACGCTGTATTGAGCTCTTCTTTTGCCAGTTGTAGGAATAGTTCTTGGATGTCGGTTGCTACTTTGCTAGCAATACAATAAAATCAAATTTGTTGTTCGATTATCAATGCAAATAAGTATTTCACGGGTGTTATTTCGAGGACAAATTTATATTTTACAAATGTTTCTAAAAACGCTTTGTTGATACTATTATTTATTATTCAACTATGTCCAGTAAAAGGGTGCTGTAGGGATCCTAATTGATGATAGGGTGATGATGTAGGGATCCGGATTGATGATGAAGCGATCCTGATTGGGTGATTGGAGGGGCTGCAGTAGGACTAGGTGTAGAAATAGGAAAAAATCTGCTCATAACCTGCCTCCTCCTCATTTCAAGATTTTATCAAGGAATATACTAATACTGTTAAACCATATGTAGCTGTTACCATAATTGTTATCATGTACTGTTAGTATTATTATTATTATTATTATTATTATTATTATTATTATTATAAGTAGTAGCAGTAAAATCACTATATCAAGAAAATGATATTTTAAAAATGAAATGGTATAAATCTTGAAATGTTAAAATATTTTAAATTAAATTAAAGTAAGTCAAATGTTCAACTATGTGCTGCTAAAAATAATTATCTCCAATGTAATATCATAAATATATCTGTAACAAGTATTGTATAATCACTAGGCTAATGACCCCATCTTGATCAGGTTTTTTGTCTCGTTTTCCTGGCCCTTTGAGCAAATGCTGAGATGGTCCCTTGTTTTGCCTCTGGACAATAAAAATAAAAATAAATGTAACTTCACTCGCTGCTCCCAAGATGTATGTGATTGTACTTCCTCTAAATATATCATATTTGGCTCGTCATACACGATTGTAATTGTACATGTGACTCAATTATTATTATTATTATTATTATTATTATTATTATTATTATTATTATTATTATTATTATTATTATCATCCTGAAGCTCAAGAAAACATGCTCACGAGACCCTCAATCGTAAAGGACGGGAAAGCTGGAGATATTATAGCTGCATTAACAGTTTAATTTTAGTGCAAATTATGAGTTATTGATTATTTTTCTTTAATGGAATTAGAATTCGAAAATGCATAATTCAATATATCAATCTAATCAAACTATTAAAAAGTAATTTTCACTTCCAAAACTTTCGTATTTTTCTTCAGATATTACACTTCATTTAATAATTTACTGGAGTATATTAAACTGCAAATGAGCACTGAATGTGCAAATATATTAGACTTCTGTTTACAAAGTTAATTATTTTCTCGATATTTTATTCAAGTCAAACATGCCACATACGTTCATTACGAGTGGAACGAACTATTGTTCTTTATCTAGAACCGACAAGTAAGTTTTAGTTTTGTACCACTTTTAATGGAAATAAAACAAATGATATCCCTGAAAGCAGATCGGAAAGCCATTAACTGGTTCCGAAGGCAAGAGGATAGATAGATAAAGAGGATATAGGTTAAATATAGAGGATAAGCAGATAAAACTGGATTGATTTATGGGAAATTAGAACTTAGAAGTAAAAAAACAAAACTTTTGGCGGGAAAAGTTGCATCTTTTATTTACAATTTTTTCGTAACTTTTAATGTATGTCGATGAAAATGTTGAAAGTAACACACTAATATAATATTACGTGAGCAACAAAAGGTGCAGGATATTTGTGAAAATCTCTCTCTAGAAAACAAGAACTATATGCTTTATTGTAAAACCTGGTTTTGTATTTACTTCTTGGGGAATGATGGGGAATTAATGCCTGATAGAGTGCCGAAATTTCGTGGATGAACATTAAATTACTACAGATTTTAAAACTACTAAAGCGTTTAGTCGTATGAAGAGAAAAAAACAGAAAGGTTTTAATAATGGTAATCGAAGTGAAAGTCATATAATTATTTTCGAATTTGATAAAAAATAGAGTGGGAAAAGAAAATTACACTGGAATCATAGAAACGCATATTCTCGAAGGGGAGGGAAGTATTTTGTCGATGTTTTACAAATATGTTCGAGAAGAAGAGGAAATAAAGAAGAGATCCTTATTGTCAGAGACACTAAGAATACGTTGCTAGCAGAGGAGCAGGAAATTATATACGCATTTTTTGAAAATGTATTGAACAAAAAGAGTTAAAAACTGTTTATAAATTATATTTGATAAAAAATAGAGTGGGAAATATATGGGAAATAATAAATATGGGAAATAAAAAAATACTGTGGGAAGAATGTATGTGTGTATCTTGTACACTTTTAGTTAAATTCTGAGATCTCTTCCTAACTCATTTAGATGTTGAATTCTGAAAACATTCAGAAACGAGCGTTTTTTGCAAGAATTGATAAGAATATATTCACTCCCATGCAATAAAAACTAATTACAATGTCAACTCAGCTATAGATTTTGCAATTATCCTTCATCATGCCATTTCTGAAGGCGCGAGAACACGGAGAACAATTTGAATAACTCTCGGAAGGTCAGGTCCATTAATATTTGAGGCAGACACTAACAAAATGACAAATTTTTATTTACAAAATTGTAGTCAGTTCTTACACTCTTTTCGGCGATCAATGTTTCGAAGGTCGTTAGCCTTCATCAGGGATTAATTAGAAGTAAAACGATAGAGATTCACTAATTATTTCTTGAATGTAGATATGTGTTATAAATAAAATTCAGTGTAATTAACTATGTCGTCTATGGAAATAAGTATTATTATTATTATTATTATTATTATTATTATTATTATTATTATTATTATTATTATTATTATTATGTGCAGTGCAGTGACGTGAAACTGAGAGAAACGATAGTGTAAGAAAGACATTAGAGCTCGCTGTATCGCAGTGTGGTGAAGTGGAGTTCTATGAAAGATTGCAAGGTGAAATGTTCACGTGAATTTGTAAAGTTGTTAAATTCTGTAATGTTAAGTTAGTGTTTTCTGCCACCAAGTTCTCACTTAATTGCAGAATTTTTAATAAATCTAATCTAATCTAATCTAATATAAAATGATATAAAAATCTTTGGCATTAACTGCACATTATTTAAACACATAAATCATAAAAAACATTAATATTAACTACACTTTATATGAAATTGAAGAATACCAATCATGACATACCTCTTTTTAGATTTGATTTTTGTTTGGGAGAAAATTAATTAAGAGAATTAATTAATTAATATTCGTGGATTAAATTAATTAAATTTAGGGAATTAAAATATACCAACACGGCAATCTTAATAACTTCCCAAATAAATTTTATTTACTTTCAACCTTCGTAACGAAAAAAAAAAAAGATTTGAATAACTATACCTCCCACTAAACTCTAGAAAATGAGCAGTTAGTCAAGCTACATTTACGTCCACAAGCAAAACAAGAAGGCAATTAAGCATTTGCTCAAAAGATCAGGATTACTGCACTAAAAACTCGATCGAGTTTAGTGTTATTGACACAGAAACTGAGGTACAATACGTGTGACTGGCGTATTTAGTATTTTAGAATTATACACGCTGAAAGGTATAAAATATGGTAAATATCATTGCTAAAATCAATATTATCTACTTTCCTTTTTGAGGATCGGAATAGTCACTAATGGTATAGAAACAGCTATGCAGCAGAAAATATTTTATTTCGCCTTTTCTATTTGTATATCATTTTTTACCGTTTAATGGCATCTATTACTGTGTTGTAAACTAATGAACATGTATTGTATGCGAAATTTTTCAGTGAGCTGTTGTTACTGGAACCTGATGAATATGATTACTACGTCGAGTTTTATAATTATTTTATAGGTATTCGCAGTAAAAATGTTCCCATTTTAGAGCAAGCCATTTTTGACACAGATTCGTAAACGAAGAGTAATGGTAGAATCCCTAGCTTAATAAAGAGAGGCTTACAAGAATCATATGGATGGGATTTATTTATTATTGTATATTACTTAATTTTCTGTTCAATTCATTTAAGTCGACATTTGATCGAGGTTTGGCTGAACAGAGACCTAAAACTTTTGTCACCGTAACATCTGTCAACTGCGCATCATTCGTTTTCAATGGAGCATACAATTGTTTATTTGAAATGTAAAATTACATTAAAATTGTTTTCCATTCGTTGATTTGTTATTACGAAATCAATTTGAAACATCTGACATTGTACTATTTACTGTTTCTTTTACCGCAAAAACTATTTGTCCCATCCGCAAAGAAAAGTGTTCTTCCGTTTCCAATCATGAAGAGCATATCGTTTATATGTAGTAGGAAGAGAATTAACCCAAAATCTCAACACTGCTGGACCCCATGTACAATTGGCAATGAATAGGAAAGGTAGGTAAATAATGTCCCTTCATTTCAGTACGATATTTCTCTCTAAAATCGTTGTAGAAAGTACAAACAATACCAATCTAGGGCAATACCACGATTTCCATGCGAAGGTAAGTGTGAAAGTAAAATATTATGAATAATGACGATCAATAATCTAATGATGATCCATGATCAAAAGCTTTTGAATGATCTAAAAATATAATACGTGCTTCATATTGATTCACGGATGAAGCGACATTTTTAGGAAAATAAAATATAGATGTTTTCCGTAGGTTTTACTTTTCTAAATCCATGTTTGCAATTTATTTATCAAGAAATTTATATTTTTATCGAGAAATTTTTCCAATCGAACGTAAAATATCCTTAATATTTGGGAGAAAACTGGCAAACAAGATGTTGGCCGATAATTTTGAATTTAATTTTGTTGCATTTTTTTAAGAGCGGCTTAATCTTAGCTGTTTTGAAAATATTTGGAAATATTCCGGTACTTATTGATGCATTAAATATGTGAGTTAACGGGTGTGTAATGGTACACGCACATTCTTTAACAAACAATCCAAAAAATCATCTAACCTGGCCGAATATTTATTTTCTAGTTTCCAGATTATTTTCAGAATTTCATAGGAAGATGTTCCGGAAACACACGTCGTGCCAAAAACTGTTGAGGATGCGAATGATGTTGAAATTTGTGACTTCGTAGAGAGATCAGTTGCAATTATCAATAAATTTTGGTAGAAGAAACAAGGTTGCCAGATTATTCGCTTCTCTATCGTTATATTTAAAAAGTTCTCTACAAGTTTTTTTGTTGATATGGTGATATTTTTTACTACATCGAACATTGCTTTTTTTGTTATGTGATTTAAAATATTCTGATCGTATTTCATGATTTTAACTTGCCTGTCCTTAACAACGTTTTGTATTTTTGGAAGTACAGGTGCAAATCATGATATATGTAATGATATGTAGAAATGAAATAAAGATTTCGTTTGTATTTCATGTTGTTCTAGTCCCTCATGTTTTCCAAGAATATGTTTTCTGGCAAATGTTTAATTTTCTTTTTGTAAGAGGAAAGCACCGATTAAAGTAAAATGAAAGCGTCGAAAGAAATGAATATTTATCGTTTATCTGAATAGTATTTTAAACCACGTCCCATGAACCCTGAAGCAAATAGTCCATAAATAGCTTGATTTTACATTTAACAATCTACACATAACGTGCATTATTTGTGTCTATTATCGCATTTTTTGTCATGGTAAACATGTATGCTTCATGATCACTCGATCCTAGGTCTTTCGATGCAATTTCATATTTAATAGTGGTTTTGTTAATTATTATTTGATCGATTGACTTCTTTGAATTGAGGCGCTCAGACGCCTATCTAACTCCAATTTAAAAAAAATTCAATATTATCATGGATATGTTCTACAGTAAACATTTGTCAGTGGCCACGACGATGAACTTCACACTATTTAAGGGTTTGCCTCTAGATTACCCTAACTGCTTTGGCAAATTAACATTTTAATAATTGTTTCGGTGGCCATTGTGATTAATTCCTTGACTCCATGACAGCCGATGTTTAACCGAACTGTTTTGAACTGAACTGATTTTTCCTTTGTTGAAAGTGGAGCATAAACTAGTGGCCACATATTTTCTCCAAGGGATTGGTATGTTATAATTCTTGGCTGCAGGAAAACAAACACATATTTCCTTATAAAAATTAACAATGAAGACTTCCCTGGACGGACAGGCGGACAGACGGGCAGACGGACAGACGGACAGACGGACAGACGGACAGACGGACAGACGGACAGCCGGACAGCCGGACAGACGGACAGGCAGGCAGATCGACAGACCGACTGACCGTCAGACCGATAGACCGACAGACCGACAGACCGATAGACTGACACACGAACATTTTGAAACAAAACACTCTTTCGGTATCTGGGGAACCCAACACGTGTATTTCCGTTGAAATCTCGAAATAAATTTTCCGCAGCTTTACATAACTTTTCCTATACTACGTATATTACTCCGTATATACGTACGTATACAGGAAAGTAAAAAATGAATGGGTTTATTCGAAATAAGCTTAAAAAATTGTAGACCCTTTATAGATAAAACACTTTAACTGTTCATACTGAATATTTTCGTTTGATCGGTTTGGGTTCTGAACGCCTCAATTAAGTGTAACCTGTACAGGTGAACACCTATATAGGTAACATTTTGAAAACTAAATCACACCACACACATGTGTTGAGGGTAAAGTTGCCATATCAATTCAACATAAACGTAAATATTTTGTAGTAACGAATAAAATCAATGAAGAAAAAATGTTGCGGGGATCAGATGCCATCTCAACTGATATTATTAATCTTGACGGAGAGGCAATTTTACCGTATCTAACAAGATTATTTAACATTTCAATTATCAATTGCATCGTGTATAAATATTGGAGATTAGTTACCGTTGAACCAATGTTTAAAAGTAGCGACAAAACGTTTTAGCGAATTATAGACCGGTAAGTCTTACGTCAGTTATAAGCTTATGGAATATATTAATAACCAGACATTAGAAACAAAATCTAAACAAAAGAATGGCTATTTTTGAGAGAATGATTTAGATTTTTTTTACTTGCGAGAGTCAGATAATATCGTTGTTTCAGTGCATAACAGATGAAGTTGACGATGATGGAAAGATGGATTCCGTAATATTTGACTTACTCAAGGGATTTGATGTCGTTCACACGGTAAACTGCTTCAGAAATTACTGTCACAGAGTGGTGGCGGTAAGCTATTAGAAATAGGAAACCGAAAGTTCGAGTTGGACAACAATTATCATCTTTTGCAAAGTTTACTTCAAAGATCCCTCAAGGAAATATCATCAAATCGCTCCTCTTCCTCGCATTTATGAATGATCGTTCAGACCAATTATTTTCAAAAGTACGGTTCTGCATATATGCAGATGACTATAATTTATTGGGTTATTCACTCAACAGAAGACATTTTGTAGGGTGATATTCATTTCTGGGTGGAAAAAATAGTATGAAATTAAATAGCTTGAAAAGCAAAACAATCACATTTGGATTGGGTCGTAATTTTACTATATGGGTACTCAAAATGAGTACTGTAAAAGCCATAGAATTGGCTTACTTATCACTTCTTCCACCATTAATGAAATACGGGGTGGATTGTTGGGAATTTTATAGAAATTTACAAGTATAGAATACGATGGAGTTAGTGTAAACTTACTTTTTGAGGCAATAGAAAGAAAGTAGAATGGGAATCATTAGAAATCCGAAGGGATAAGGCAATGCTCTGTGCCTTGAACAAAGCATATGCCCGCCCACTTCAAAATTAGATATTTAATTAAAGTCATTGGTATTTTCATAATATTAGTAGTTTTCGGGTAATTTTGTTATATCGTTTCCATTTTTCGTTTATCGGCTGATTTGTTGATATGATAGAAGGCGCATCATAATTATATTCCGAAACCGTTACCCATAATACGAGAATGTCTCCGTTGTTGTAGCACCAGTAGTTTATAAGTTTAATAGTTCGCAACTTTATTGTGCTGAGAAAAGAAAATAATGCGTTCTCTATGAGATAGTGGTATATAAAAACCGGAATAAGACGAGCAGTATGCTTTTCGATATACAATAATTATAATAAAAATAATTGTTGATTGAAAAATTACTTTTTCTCATAAATACTATTCCTAACATGCCTATACTAAATTATTACTTCTAAAATAGTGGCACAGGCTTTGAAAATAACTGAAGAGCTTATTTCAAAAGTGACGTATCTGCCAGCAAAACAAATTTCCAGGCAGGGAAAATATTGGTATTCAGCCTCACAGTTCAAGATATTAGAATTTTCAAGGTTTTAGGAGAGTTAGAGTTTTCAAGTTTTTTAGGTTCAAGATATTAGGTTTTTGAACACCGTTTAACATGGGGAAAACGCTACTTTTTGGCACAAAAACTGTCAGCATGATGAAGAAGCGCCTTAAGAAAATTTTGATAACTAAAACTAGAAAAAAAGGAAAACTAGAAAACAAGTCACATTGAAAATAAACTCTTCAATTGTTAAACTCAATATTTTTTTGCATTTTATGCATTATATTCGCATTATGCATTATAATCTTAGAAAACTAATTCCAACTCTTAATAACGTACTAGAGCTTTCAATGCTCCTTAGAGTCTTGGGAATGGATACAAATATCTACATTTACACTTTAGTCTGTTATTAATAAATGAATAAATACATAAACAACTCCAATTATGTATTTAAAAGTTGTGAGCAATGTGAACAATTTGTGTGTGTGTTAATTAGTGGAAGTAATATATGCTTTAAAGTGGGTTGTTCATGTTTATTGCGTTTCATATTGCTAGTTCAGTTCATGAAATCACATGACGCAGACGAGGATAGTAGAGTATATCAGGAATGTTCTTTACGCTAATAGGTAGAGAATATCGTTTTCATTCCAACCATTTCATCTTTACAAAATTGTTTTAGAGTAAAGGTAGGGAACACCATAACATCTTCTATCATGTTAGAAGCCCATTCTTCTTCTACTAAGCGTATTGGAGCCATTTCAGTCAAACCGCACAAAAAGTTGACACGATTTTTTTAAATGTACGATATTTTTTTAAAATCTGGACATCAAAAAGACGTTTTTTTATTTGCCGGAAAATTGATTACAGTAGGGAACACGATTTTTACCTCTAGAAAGATAGAGTGTGCAATCACAATAAAAATGTCATATCACGTCACAGTTTTTCAAAATACCGTATCTTTATAGGTATCATAACGAACTTTGCTATTAATGCAAGTACATTTAAATTGCACCTGTAAGATATGTATAGTCAATATGCATAAAACCTATTTAAAATAAAATGTTCAGTTCAGCTAGTCACTTTCATGAGATATCAACAAAAATATGCTTTCGTGTTCTTTTTTCCTTCCATACTCGAACCTTGGCGTCTTTATTCTCGCATCTGGTAGTCGCGCTCAATTACGAGTAGATCTTAGTAGCCACTGTACGATATTATTTTAGCCTCTTATCTTATCGCAAGTATGCAAGTGTTGCGGTGGCACATTCTGAGTGTGTCGGTATCATGCGGAACTGTCCCCTCAGCGTCTGATGTTCATGTCTGGATTGGAAGATATATTGGAAGAAAATTGTCAGACATTAAGGTAGCAACTTGGCAATCCTTTAAGAGAGTTTATTCATGTCTCGGGACAAAGAAGTCGACAATTACAAGGTACTGGCCGTAGAATATTTAGAAAGTTACAAAAATGAGGTGTAGAATGTCTCTGAAAATTCATTTTCTTCACTTCCATCTTAATTGTTCCCGCAGAATTTGGATGATATTAGTGATGAACATGATAAACAGTTTCATCAAGATACGAAATACCAAGGGCATAAGGATCCTGCAATGATAGAAGATTATTGATGGTTTCTTGTCAGAGGGAATAAACAGGAATACAAGCCTGTCAAGGCACAAAAGCATTTTTAAGCAAAGGAATAGGAATTTCATCTCCCAAGACGTTTTAATATTATTGCACAAATATGCGTATTCCATTTTTAACTTGTTCTTACCTCACATGAAGCACGCTCATTAAATTGTGTACTAATATAACCAAAGTGACAATGCAAAAATTAGTATAGGATTTTGTTTATTTCAAATATTAAATATATTCATATCTTATGAACTTTGTGTGATAATTGTGTGTAATTTGTGTGATAAATGTTTATAATGATTATCGATATCAGCGTGATTGTTTCCTTTGAAATCACCTTTCATTCTGGAGGAATGAAAATAATGTGTTGTTCCTTAGAGTTGTTTGTGTAGTTAAGTCTATAAAAAATTTTGGAATTTACGCGTACTTAGCAAAATATGATCAATTGTTGCTCTGAATGTACTTAACATAAAATTCCTGATTTGTTTCATTTAACACTTTGAAATGTGTATTTTATTTCTCTGTAAATTAAAAAAAACATAAATATTTCATTAAAAATAATTAAAAAATTAAACGTTCTTTATAAACTCGATTTGGCAAAAATTTTAAAAAATATAGACGTTTTTCTTGTTCAATTTTCTATAAAACACAGCAAGAAAAAATTGGGTACTCCACACGTACAGTTCTAAAAATTCAATAGTAAGTGTGGTGGCGCGCTACCCATACAATAACGGATTGTGTGCTGTCAGTCTTTGAAGAACGTTCCGAAGAAATATAAAGTGATTGACCGTCTGCCTGATTAGGGTTTCAAGAGTTAATTGTATTTCAGATATTCACTTTGCCCCCTGAATGAATGGGTGACAGCAAAGCGAATTCTAATACGAGCTGTTCCTCGTCAATTCGCATAAGAATTGACACGACTTTTTTTTTAAAGGTATGACTTCCGTATTTAATAAGTACATCAAAAAAGGACACACGTGCTTCTTTATTTACCTGACAATTAGTTATTTGCTTAGTTATATCTAAATTAAATTTTGGAATTTACGCGTACATCTCAAAATATGATTGATTGTTACACCGTATGTACTTTTAATAAAAATTACTGGTTTGTTTCATTTAATTTTTTGATATGTGTATTTTATAACTTTGTATATTACTTTCTCCAAATATAAATATTTCATTTAAAAAATTGTAATTCTTTTTAAAAAAATATAAAAACTCGCTCCCATAAACATTTTAATCAAATATAGGCGTATTTTTTCAATTTTTTTCAAAACACAACAAGAGAAAAGTGGTCACTGAACACGTGCAGATCTAAAAAATCTATTGTAAGTATGCGGCCGCGCGTTTCCTGCCCCTGCACTAACGAATTGTGTTCGATCAGTCTTTCTTGTACAAGTGCCGAAGAAAAATAAAAGAGAATGGCCGTCTGCCTGATTAGGGTTTCGAGTATTAACTCATATGTTCACTCTGTCTCTAGTAGCGATGGGTGACAGCGATACGAATTCTCCTACTGCTTTTCCTCGTGTCATGGAAACGAATTTTACTGCTGAGTCCCTTTGCTTCCTAGGTGTGGGGTGCGCTCTTGTCATTGCTCGTGGAATACAACAGACCATGGGGAATGAGTAAAATTTCTCTGATAATGAGTCGCAATACGCATCTTATAAAAAGAAGAGTGTTAGAGTTTGCTCCGTGAATCGTGTGTAGACTGTGCAACATGAGTGGCGATCACGGTATGAAATACCACAGATTTTTCAATCCATTTAATCTTTCTGATCACGATTTTAAGAAAAGAAAATCTCCAAGCCGCGTAATCTTACTAGTTAAAACTTGATTTAGAGGAGTCATTAGATTGGCGCATTTATTATTCATGTCTGAAAAAAGGAGTAGGATTCAAAAAATGCTTTTTTGTTAGTGAAGAGAGCGTCGAGATGAGTGGCATTAACGACGGTAGTGGAACGTCCAGTGAATACAGTGAAAACAGTGGAAATAAAGGAAATAACGATTTAAGCTTTTCAGATAGTTCGCCAAGTGTCTGCGAAATGAATGTAAAGAAGATAAAGGAGAGTTTAATTGCATAGTGAAAACCCCTGGTCTCTCCTATTGCAATTAAACTTTTGAAGAACTCGCCTTTCAAGTCAAGAGAATTGAAACAAAAACCAATATCCCCTCGAAAAATTTCAGTAAGTACAAGTGCTATTACACATACATTTATTCGCACTGAACATCCATTGAAATATCAGACAATATTAAGAAACTTATCAATCTCTTTCACCCAACAGGTGACAAGATGTTGAAAATTCAAATTTTGAAAATTTTTTAAAGTTGGAATTACATTAAAATTAAACGACATTTCGCAGCAACCAAATACATGATAAAAGTGGCTAAAAAGTTGGCTGACGAAAAGGGATTTTTTTTCAGACCTGAAAGTAAAGTAGGTAAGGCCTTAGTCGAAAATTCAGGGATTCTAAGGTAAGCGAGTACATGTATTTGAAGTGAGTTGTGAGGGACCAGAAAATTTCAAAATGTCAGTCAAAACGTGAGTCAAGAATCCGTCATTTAATAACCAAATACTATCGTGAAGTTGCACCACATCAAGAAGTACTTAAAATATCGTTATATTCATATAAATTGACGGCCAGTAACGCAAGAAACGCGTCTGTTGCAGCAATCTACTACACACTGTTCCGTTAACAAATAATATTTTTTAAAGTTACTGAGTTTCCATTTTTGACTTTATCTGAAGTTGTCAACAATTATCTAGTGTGTATATAAATGTTAAAAAAATTTCGTATCTTCGCTTCAAAACTCGTATTTGGCAGAGAATTTATACGCCACAAAAGTGCGCTTTGGCGGCCTCGGCCAAGAATAAAATTTACAGGACGATTACAATGGCAACGCCAAGTAAACAAGACAATGTACACATACCTGTTGACACATTGGCAAATATTGTTTTTTATTATTCGAATATAGAATGTTTTTAATTTATTTATTGTTAACATTTATATTAAAGACACAACTTGATCTATTCTGAAATATTAGTATACCTGGAACTGTTACGTCTTCCGTGCATTGAGCACTAGTGAGTTTCAACAGAAATTGAAGTAATACCTTTTCATAGATATGCCAACATATTTGTATCATTTACTACGGTTACATGTTTCTCCCTTTTCCATTTTAGTATGAGTTCATAATCTCTTTCGAATAAATTCTTTGATTTTTTAGGAAATAAACTCTCAGTAGCTGCTTCAGCTTCCTCATTTATAATGTATGGAATATCGCACTACTTACTTACGAAACTAATCGCCAATACCAGACGCAAATTTTACACGCTTGTGACATTACTAACAATTTCAGAGGCGATAATATAGAAGAACATCTGCATCTAAACGACAAAACCGAGATCTCTCTAAAAATTCAAACCTAAAATTGGGAGGTGAGTATATGAAAAATAGTTGAATGCAACTGGGCCGAAATTGAATGATTTTGTTCTCGGTTAGTTTACCAACCTGAGCTCCAACTCGGTTGGTAAACAGCGCAACTCCGCTCCGCTCCACCTCGGTTGGGAAACACCTCAACCAAAATCATTCATTTTTCGGCCTTGATACATAAATAACTATTAGATCGGCGAGTTAACAAAATTATTCATTTTTCAAATTTTAATTAAACTAATGAAAATCCAGGAAATTAAATATTTTGAAAAATCACAAAACTTAAAGATGATTCAAGCTTTGAATGGAATTTGAACGGAGTGTAGTGCGTGTTTTTTCTTCGGGAAGTGGCAGTGTCCTTTCCAGGCTGGATGGTGAGATCCGGCGCCGAGCTAGTAATGTTTTTCCTCACCAGGTATTTCCCACAAGCAGGGCACCGTCCCAGCCGAGAGAATCTCTAAGCCCCCAACCGGTCTTCCGGCGTGTGGGTTAGTGTAGTGCATGTTAGTGTAAGGGAGTGAAAGGGGAGCGAATAGGTGAAGGATGAAGAAGGAAAGATCGCTCGCGGTTCCTGACCAGTTAGGGTACTGCTCCGGCATTCACCTGGTATTGGTGGAGAAACCATGTAAAACTATTGTAACGAATATTGCATCACCTGCCGAAGTCGCTGCGCGTGGATTGCGTCATCTGCCGCCGCCCCTTCCCTTCCCCCCGAACTAGACGGTTCCGGACTATTCGCAAGCCGCGGAGAAAGGCCGAGAATGTGCCGGGCGCCTGGGGACCAGCGCCGGGCAGGTATAAATGCGCCGCTGCCGGCGGCCGCGAGTTAGTTTTAGCAGAAGTCAGTAGTGAGCAGTAAGACGTCAGTCCGTCAGTGTGTCCGAAGTGGAAGCTGTGCTGGGAAGTGTGCATTGCGGTGAAGAGTGGTGCAGTGGTTGAACAGCAGTCAGCAGTCTGAAGTCTGCAGTGGAAGCTGAGCTGTGAAGGGTGCATCGCGGTAAGCAGTGGTGCAGTGGGGAAACAGCAGTCAGCAGTTTGAAGTCTGCAGTGGAAGCTGAGCTGTGAAGTGGGCATCGCAGTAAACAGCAGTGCAGTGGACCCTGGTGTGCGCAGTGAAGTGTGGTCTGCGCAAGGAATTGTGGTCTGCGCAGGGGAATTGTGGTCTGTGCAGGGAATTGGGGTCAAGTGCAGTGGACCGTGGACAGTGCATGGACTGACTGATACTGTAGAAGAAGAGAACTGTTTAAATAAATAGTGTGTAAGAAGTGAACTGTGTAAATAAATCAAGAGAACGGAGTCGTGTGTAACAGTGTAAATAATTAAGTGTAATATATCTGTAAATAGACCAAGTAGATTTTAGTGTATAATTGTTCACGAATAAAACCTTCTTTGTTTAAAATATTGTGTTGGTTTTAATTCACCACGAGAAACGTTACACTATCGACTAGAGCAGCTGACCGCTAGAATTCTCCTCCAGACAGCAAATGAATTCGACCTAGCTGACAAGCTAAAGTCGAAAATCCTGCCACCATCGGGACTCGAACCTAGGGCTACCGGGTCACAGGGACTGCAGCGACATAAGTTGATGCCCTGAATCACCGTCTATACGTCCGTCGTCAGTCCGTTCCTCCCACCATCCTTCCGACCATCTGTCCGTCCATTTGTGAACCCTACTAGCGCCTAAACCGTTCAGACGATTTTCACCAAAACTAATATTCCGCGATCCACCTGGACGAGCCAGAGACTCTGAGAATTTAGCTAGTGTAGAAAATGCAGTCTCCGCCGGGACACGAACCTTACGACTCCCCAGTCAGATGCACTGTAGTGGCATTCTGAGCCACCTAAGTCGGCATACACAATGGAATTTCTATGGCATACACTAAGGAAACACTATAGAATTTCTTAACTCTAGCTCAGGTATGTCAAGGTCGCGGGCAATGTAACTACCTTTCTAGAGTTGGCGAACAATGCCTCCAGATAACGTGGCGCAAGGTATGAAAGTGAGGGTTGCACAAAATGCGGGTAACGGGGAGAGCGGTGCATCACTTGATACCAGATGCACGACGGACGTTTGGAGAACTGTTTGGAGAATTTGGGGGTAATTTTACAATTCCTCCCCCAAATGCTACACTATTTTCATTTCCTTAAATAAAACAAAGAAACAACACGTCCAAAGAAAAACTTATGTCATATTTTAAATTACTAATTGAAGTAAAATTATACATTTTTTAATCGAAAATATCTTGGCTTCGTAATAGATTCGTTACTCAAGAGTGCGAAAATTACATTAATTCCTTCGATTAGGTTAGAAGATTCAACAAAAAACCCTCTTGTCTGTAAAAAGAACATTCCATTTGTAAGAATGTAGTAATTTTTTTCACATTATTTTCATATTTAATAAATAACAGAATATACACGTAAGCTTCCGCGGCTCGAATCCATAAATTCTCGGCTATCCGGGAGACGCCGCGTCGCCCGCGTCGCCTCCCAAACAACGACGCGGCGTCTCCCGGATAGACGAGAATTTATAAATAACAGAATAATTTAATTAAACATGGAAATATTTAACCATTTAAACACAGTCTTGACCCTTGGCAAAACTGATTGTATACGAGGTTGTCTTTTATGTTTCGGGATTTGGCAACCCTGGTGTTGCAATCTGGGAACTGACAGCTCTATCGTAAAGTTGGATGTTTTGAGGTTATACGTACTCAGAACGTTTTGACATACGAGCGCTATTTGTGTTGTTTACAGTAACTTAAAAGATTCATCTTGGCCCCAAAATGGAATCAAATCATGAACATTTTCGTGCGATTATTTTTTACAACTTTCGACGTAGATTAATTCAGCACAGTGCATGGATGAACTTAATTCAATTTCTGACGATGAAGCTCCATCAAGGACCAGTGTTTATCGATTGTATGGTGAATTCAATCGTGGTCGTAGTTCACTCCAAGACGAATTTAGCGAAGGTCGTCCAAAATCAGTTGTTGTTCCGAAAACCATTGATACTGTGCGTGAACTGATATTGCAAGATCGTCATGAGACCTATCGTGAGATTGAGACAACCTTAGGCATTAGTGGGACTAGCATAATTCAATATTGCTTGAAGATTTGACTTCAAAAAAATTTGTTCGCGTTGGATCCCACACAATTTGTCAATCGCTCAAAAAAAGGCTCGTTTCGATTGGTCGAAAGAAATGCTCAAACAATACAATCGCGGTGGTCCGAAACACGTCTATGACATAGTGACAGGTGATGAATTGTGGATTTACGCGTATGAGCCCGAAAAAAAAACAGCGGTAGACTGTATGGGTGTGTTAAGATGAGCAAAATTCAACAAAAGTTATACGCGCACGAAGCACTTCCAAACAGATGATCGCCTGTTTTTTCGGAAAAACTGGACATTTCGCAACCATACCACTAGAACAACGCAGAACAGGCAATTCTGAGTGGTACACAACGATTTGTTTGCCTGCTGTCTTCCATGAAATCAGGAAAACCAACCGCCGAAGACGGATCACTCTTCACCACGACAATGCGAGCTCTCACACATCGGCTCAAACAACAGCATTTTTGAGCACTCAAAGCATCGACTTGATGAGTCATCCGCCGTATTGTCCTGACTTGGCACCGAATGACTTCCTTTTATTCCCATACGTAAAAAACAAACTGAGAGGTCAACGTATTTCGACACCTGAAGAAGCGGTTGCTGCATTCAGAATGCATGTTTTGGAGATACCTCAATCAGTGGCAAAAGTGCTTCGGCAATTGGTTCAAACGCATGCAAAAGTGTATAGATCTTCATGGGGAATATTTTGAAAAACAATAAAGTGGTTTTCGATGATTGATATTTGTTTTTGTTCTCTAATCCTGAAATATAAAAGGCAACCGTCGTAGGCAGAATTTAGAATGAGAATAAACATGCTGTTGGAATTTGTGCTGGTCTGCTCGGCGTACCCGTATCATAATATTGCGTGCGTTTCGGGTGGGTCGAGCAACGCGGCAACGGACGCTGCCGATCCCAAGTCCGTGTTAAGAAGAAGAGTCTTCGGTGTAGTATTATTCATTTACTTATGGCATACTACTTTCCACCGCTCTGTTTTCATCATGCTGAATCCCTTGGGTTTTCAACCCCAACACTATTAGGTTTCGATGTCTAGGGAGTGATTCGTTTTAACTTCTTCGCTTTTCTCTAACTTTGCCTACTTTCTTTCTTCTGGACTCTTCAAATCTCTCTACGGCTATCCTCCTTTCCTTTCACCTTCAATTTCCTAGAGGATGGTTGGGACTCTCTGGGCCGTGGAGAAGGCAACTCAAATAGGATTTGGCATGACAAAGTAAATGTCTCTTGTCCTCCAAGTTGGGGTTGGAACTATGGGCCTAAGATCCTATCTTCGGAAAGACATCAAATGCAAAAAAAAAACTATCAAAGTGCGATTCGGAAGACCGTTTTAAATAGAAATAAGCTTCGGACACTATTAATGAATATTAGATGCTGGAAGGTATTTATACCAAAGAAAAAATAATCTTCGAAGAGCTGAAGAAAATTAAAATGGATATAGTGGCACTGAGAGACAAAGAGAAAAGGAAATGGGAATGAAAGGAAATGCGATTACTTGCATTTCTATAGTGGAGTGGGTAAGGAAACGAGTAAAATCAGGGATATTAATTGCATACATCAAAAACATAGGAAAAAGATTACCAAATTTAACTAGAGAATTGCTTTACTAGAAATTAAGTTTGTAGGTCCAACTGTATGGATAAAGTCTCATTCAAGTGCTGTGAAAATGAATTGTTGTACTCGATTTTGTCGGCATACTCTGTTAAAATACCTAACGAAGATATTAGACAGATAATGCAGATAAAGAGACAAGTGATCGAAAAATGTAGAATTCAAACAACTTCAATGGTATGACCATCTAATGAGAATGCATGCTGACAGAATACAAAATATTGTCTTTGAGTGGATCCCTTATGAAAGTAGAAAACAAACCAGGCCGAGGAAATCTTGGAAGACTATTATCAATTCGACAATGAAGAATAGAAAAATAGAAGATGCCTGGCGGGGAATAATAAGCAGAAAGCGAGAAATGAACATTAGAACTGTAAGAAATTCGCTAAATAATAATAATAATAATAATAATAATAATAATAATAATAATAATAATAAACTGAAATAATGCATAAGTAGCCAGTACTGCTAGTAAACAGGTTGTAATATTATTTTAGTATCTAGCTGAGTAGATAACAGTTGTTATCTACAAATTGTTTCAAATTAGTTACGTAATAATAAAAATTAGTTATGTAAATAATACAAAATGTTTCAAATTAGTTATGTAATAACCATTCTTCAATATTGGGTTAATGATGTCTATCTTGGTCAGGTGTTCGTCCGGATTCCCTTGCATAATCCAGAATGATCTTGTAATCGATGTAAAGTTTTCGCGCGGAAATGTATGGACGAATATTAACATTTGTGGATTAATTTTGCTATAAATCCGAATCTCGAAGAAAATGGGACAGTAATAATGCCACGACGATACTAGTTGTATTTATGTGAAATTTCAGACAACAGTTTGCAACAAGCACACTAGAACGTTGACTTTGTACGCGCCCTGGCAGACAGGGTGACACATTGCGCGTGATAGTTTCTTTATCACAACTGTAAATGCTCTAATGACCATGAAGCAAGAAAGTGCATGAATGATAAATACATTGCTTTGCGGTGTAGTTGCAGTTAAAAGACAGACATGAAATTATGTTGGATAAGAGTTTACATATTTTGAAAGCCTCAGACGAGGTGGTTTTTGAACAGGTTGTTGGGTAATACCAACATCATACTCATGGTGAAATAATAGAATAAAAACCGGATGCACGTAGCTCAAAGACAGCGTTGCCGCTGTTTGAACAGTGGCTCTGTCTGCGACGTTCTGGGAGTCGAATCACGAAGGTGGCGATCTTTCGACAAAAGCTAGGTAGCTCGGTCGAATACAGCTTTCTGGAGGAGCGGTAGACTGTTCTGATCGGTAATTTTTTGTGGTTTCTCCGATCATTACCACGCAAATGCTAAAGCAGTACAGTAACAGACTCGTTTACACACACAAGCGCTACATTACCACACAAGTTGGTAAACTAGTCGAAAGCGTAAAGCTACTCTCGTCTAGGGCAATGCCCTGCTAAGAAGATAGCTGGAAAGAGAAATCCTCCGCACCCCGACGTAGTTCGGCGCCGAATCTCACCATCGTGTTCAGAAAAATCAATCAATTGCACATACTTTGTTTGTGACTTGTATCGGTTACCTAAAATTATCTTACTAGTTGAACACGGACGAACAACTGAAATCGATTGCTTGTTTTCGGGTCTTCACTCTCGAATAGTGTGATCGACGTAACACTCTGCAAGCGACGTAGCACTCTTCCAAACAACAAGAATATTTGTCTGGGATGGGATTTGAACGGGAGAATATATATATATATATATATATATATATATATATATATATATATATATATATATATATATATATATATATATATATATATATGCATGTGAGACTAAGGCGTTGAACAAAAGACCATCTTACATTCCTGACAATAGTGGACCAACCATCAATTGAATATCTTCAAGGTTTTGGGAATTTAATGGAAATGAACACGTATTATAGAATTTGTGTAATTATGCTATATTTTTAAAAAATAAACAAAAAGTGGAGCAACTTTGAAGAAATTCTTGCTTACGCATTTGATGAAAATGGACAGGAAACTATCGGAAATTATGTGGAAAGTATTAATACAATTTCAAACAGGTGGTGCTCCAATACATAATACATTCTTGTATTATTTATGACGGCACCGCAATTATATACTACTATATGTACCTGCAAAAGATTTTCCCACCAGGAAACAAAGGGTGTTGCGGTATAAGATAGGCAAAACTGCCCCCCGAATATAAATTCTTTTATGTTGAAAACCGTAATTGAAGATAGCGGAGATGGATAAATCACACAAATAGAACGTACATGGACGTCAAGGAAAGGCTATAAAATATAGAAACAGTTAAACCAGGAAGTAAAAGACTTAGCCAATAATCAAGTTATTAAAGCAGACTAATTCCTCCTCAACTACGCTTATGGACAAATTTGGGGCGAAACTAGGGGTGCTACAGAATGTCACAGACTTTCGAAGTAAACTTTTTAATTTCCTTGGTGTGAAGTGGCATTGCGGTCTTGCCCCACCCTCTTGCCAGTTGACACCTATCGCTGCCCAAAGAAGATTTTTTAAAACCATTTTTCTCAATTTTTTCGCTTGTCTAATAGTAGAACCGAAATATTACTTTAAGAATATTAAAGCAGAATAAAACCTCATATATGGCAATTTTCATTAAAAAATTGGAGCCATTTTTAAGAGAATGGCGATTTAGCCCTACTGTATTGCGAAATTTGAATCTCTTTTTCACAGATACGTTTTGAGTTTTCGAAAAACATCATTGAAAGTCATTTGAGACACTTTTACTCAAAAATGGAATAGTGTTTACAAATCGCTGGAGCGCGCGTATTAATGGCGTAAGAGATATCAAAAAAAGTGAAGTTTTTGTAAAAACAAAGGATTCAGGAAAATTAACTTTATGTAATTTTAAACACAGCAATTAGCAATACTCGTTGGAAGGATTTGATTAAAATACTTGGAGCACTTTTTGAAAAAATCTTGTTTTGTACTTTTTTAAATTGCAACTATTGCAAGCAATAATGCGCAACAAATTATAAAATTTTCCAAAAATGAACATGACCTTAATGGAAGAAGTAATTATGGACAACCAATTTCATTTATAGGAAAAATATTTTTTTGAAAATTCAAAGTTACAGAAAAAATTGTGTTTATGCCACTTTCTTAAGTGTGTTTTACTCTTCGTACAAGAAATTTATAGAAACAATTTGGAGCCATTTTAGAGAAAATTTTGAAAATGTCAGGGAGGCATCATGTACAGTACCCTCAAATTTTAAAGAAAGTTTTTCAAAATCGCAGCGCTTCGAGTCGAGCCCGATCGATAGGGGAATATTCACTTTGGAATAAGTCCTACATACACTATGGTATCAAAAGTATCCGGACACTTGGCTGAAAATGACTTACCAGTTTGTGACGCTCTCCATCAGTAATGCTGGAATTCAATAGGGTGTTGGCCTACCTTTAGCCTTGATGACAGCTTCCACTCTCGTAGGCATACTTCAATCATGCTGAAAGGTTACTTGGGGAATGGCAGTCCATTCTCAGTACGAAGTGCTGCACCGAGGAGAGGTATCGATGTAGGTCGCTGAGGCCTGGCACGAAGTCAGCGTTCCAAAACATTCCAAAGGTGTTCGATAGGATTCAAGTCAGGACTCTGTACAAGCCAGTCCATTACAGGGATATTATTGTCGTGTAACCTCTCCGCCACATGCCGTGCAGAATGAACAGGTGCTCGATCGTGATGGAAGATGCAATCGCCATCCCCGAATTGCTCTTCAACAGTGGGAAGCAAGAAGGTGTTTAAAACATAACGTAGGCCTGTGCCGTGCTAGAACCACACAAAACAATGGGTGCAAGCCCCCTTCATGAAAAACGCGACCACACCATAACACCATTTTCCATGTGTCCGGACACTTTTAATCACATAGTGCATGGTTTAGGCGCTAGTAGTGTTCACAGACGGACGGGCGGACAGACAGACAAACAGACGGACGGACAATCGGACGCAATGACGGACGTTTAAAAAAATGAACACTTTTTCAGTATCAGGGGATCTCAAAACGTGTATTTCCGATGAAATATTGAAATCGATTTTTCCTAACGTTACTTACCTTTCTCTATACTACGTATCTACTTCATATATACGTACCTATACGAGAAAGTAAAAACAGAAAACCAAGAAGAACGACATACAGCATTAAAAGGGGACAATATAGAATATAGGAAACGGCGAGAATCTCTAATAAAAATTTGAAAGAAATAGAAAATCCACTGGAACGGATAACTTAAAAGCCGAAATAATGAAATATTCTTCAGAAAATGTAAAAAGGCGATTCCTTCATTTCCTTAATCTATGCAAATAATTGAAAAAACATAGGGAATTCAACAAAGAGAATAATATTTTATTTGTGGACTACGAAAAAGTTTTGAGACTGTTAATAGCTAAACCCTGTTTAATAATTTGGAACGAAATGGCGTGCCCAAACATCTGTCCTGTTGTTGGTTCGACATCCCGATACGGGCCGACCAGAGGGTGGACCAGCCTCTCGGCTGTGGGATAAGGGGTTCATGTGGTTAGCACGAAGACATCCCTCCACCGTACATACTGGTCTGCTTAACTTAAGGGCGTGCTTTCTCATCGTCACACAGCAATAGATACTGGAGCATTTGTAAGAAAAGCGCAGATACAATTTTGCCCCGGGCGGGTATCGTGCCCGAATGAAAGGACATTATTTACTTATCTTCCCAATTCTTTAGCTATTGAATATGGGGTCCCGCAAGGTTCGATCTTAGGTCCTATCCTCTTTCTGTTATACGGAAACGATATGCCATTCTCTATTAACAAAAGAAAACAGTTCTTTTTGCCGGTGACACGAATGTTCTTTGCAAAAAAGAAACAATAAATAGTACGATTTCAGAAGTTTCAAATTGGTTTTGTAATTACAAATTAATAGTTAACGAAGGAAAAACAGTTTCAATGAATTTTTGCATTTCAAATCAGCAATTGCATGCTCTATTGAAAATGAACAATATGCAATTAGCTGATGTTCAGATAACAACATTTCTAGGTCTCTCAATTCAGTCAAACCTCAAATGGAATGACATATAACAGAATCGAACACTAAATTAAGTTCATTATGTTACGCATTCAGAATTCTTTCGAATTCTGTTAGTCTCCATGTATCTCGTTACGTGTATTTTGTAAATGTGTATTCCCGCCAGAGATATGGCATACTATTCTGGGGAAGCTCATCGTGTAGTATCCAAACTTTTAGATTGCAAAAGAAAATTATTCGAATAATTGAAAAATGCCATCCGCGTTACCCTTGCAAGCCTCTCTTCATTGAGCTTGGAATTGTACCACTGTCTTGCTTATTTATTTACGAATCTGTAATATTAGTCAAAACTGACTTACTTAACGGTGAGAACATATTTCCTTGCAATACTGATATTTATGAATACAACACACGTCGTAAAAATCACGTTCATCAAGTATCAGTATCAACAGCTTACTATCAGAAATCCACATACAATACATGTACGTTACCTTACAACGTATTGCCAGATGACATTAAACAATTGAAGTCGGTTCACAAATTTAATTTAAAAGTAAAATCTCTTCTGCTGCATAACTGTTTCTATACAATTAGAGACTATACTGATTATCAAAAAGAAAACTAATATTTATTTTAACTAAACAGTGATATATATTGAATTAGTTTACATTTGTAATGTATAATTTTTAAACAGACTTAACATGTTTGTAACAAATGATGTACTTTAGCTTCCGGGTCAATGACCCTCATCTCGATCAGGTTTTTGTCAAGTTTCCCTGATCCATTGAGCAAATGCTGAGATGGCCCCTTGCTTTGCTTCTTGACGTAAATGTATTTTCACTATGGGTACGTTTTGTTGAACTCTCTTTTTGCTTCTAATGGTAGGAGTAGAGGTAAGGACGAGTTACTTTTTTGTTAGCAATGCAGAAAAATCATACCTGAAATTCGTTTACTGATGCAAATAAGTTGTCTGTACATCTGGAACAAAAATGTGTAGATTTTCAAATATTTCAATTATTTAAATTATTCTCGCGGTTTTATAATTTTATTTTTATTTATCTTTCACTTTTACTCATCTTTCAACTATTTATAGATAAAATGATGGGAAAGGATTCTTAAACTCAAAAGAACGTGCGCAGATGATCTTCTCCCACATACGTCACGTACAGTTTTTACTGTTTTTTGAGTAAATAAATGTAAATCTAAATTCGAGGTTGCGCCGTGGAAAGTGACACGCTAACCAGCGAGACACCGAGGGCCCAAACGTCTAATTGAGGTAATAAACAGTATGTACGACAATAAATATATATTCAATAAAAAACAAAGATTGGAGAGAAGATAAATCAAGGATTAAGACATGGCTGTGGTCTGTTCCCAATTTTATTTGATTTATATGTAGGCGAATCCCTAGGAGATTGTATATTAAAGTTAAAATTTTATTGCCATGATTTGAGACGTAAAAACAACAAATTAACAGTACTTCACAGATCAGTGAAGAATCATAGTAGATAATGGAAATGAAGTCCCACGAGTTCTCTTTGAACTTAAAAAAGTTAGAATCATAAAATGTATACATTTCCGATAAAAACAAACGTTATGGCATTTTTAGGGTACTAATGCCATAAATTGGCAATATGTAATAAACTTATTCAAGACGTTAGCTTTAATTTTCTGAGATGCAATATTTCATACCTCGGAGAAATAAATATAAAGTGGAAAGTTGAAAATTTTATTTTAATAAATGGAACCATTCATGAATCAGAAAATAACATTAGTTTATAAACACAGGAAAGGAAAATTAATTAAATTTTGTAAAGGAGAATTCCAAATTGCTTATATGGAAGTAAAATTGTCCCCTAAAACAAGACTAACTGCGATTGCAGAGTGTTAAAATACAATTTTTGCGACCAATCGTAGGATATACATTGATAGATAGGAAAAGAAATACTGGTATTCAAAAGGAACTTAACATATCCAGCCTACAAAATAGAATGGAAGAATGTCTACATTCATCAACATATCATAAGAGTTATTTATTTATTTATTTGATTGTTTTGTACATAGATCAGTTTAAATATAACTCTACATATGTATTGATGGCTTATGTTTAACTTATTCTATCCTTATCCTAACTTAATACTACTACGAAGGTTGAGGGGACCATATTGGCACCTCATAAGAACTATTCCAGGTCTGAGAACAATTTACAAAAAATATGGAATGGGTATTTATTTTTTATACGAGTGGGGAGGATGGGGTTTTTACAAAGTTTGAATGAAGATAAAGTTTGGATATGGTGTAATTTGGAGAAGAAATTATGGGATAGGTAGGTGATGTGGTGCATGATGAGATCGAGGTTGAATTCATTATGTAATTGTTGGTTAGTTATGAACCAGGGTGCATTAGTTATTGTACGGAGGAATTGGTTCTGAACAATTTGAATTTTGTTGATATTTGTTTTTGCAGCATTGATCCATACAGGGCAGGCGTAGAGGAGGGTAGGTCTGATAATTGTTTTGAATAAGGTTATTGCTGTTTTGTATGGGAGGAATTTATTTCTGTTTATTATTGATTTTAATTGATGCAATTTGTTTTTGGTTTGGGTTATTTTTATGTCTATATGCTGTTTCCAGTTCATTTTGGTGTCTAAGTGCAGTCCAAGATATTTTATGGGTTTATTTGGAGGATACCAAGGGATGGGCTCATTGTTTAATGTGAGTGGGGTTGGTGGAGTGTATGGTCTTAAAGTGAATATTTTAGCTGCAGTTTTGTTTGGGTTTAATTTTATTTTTAATTTGGATGACCAACTGTCTATTTGGTTAAGATACAATTGTGTGTGATTTTTGATATTGGTTAGAGAGTGGCTGGAGGAGAAGATAAGTGTGTCATCAGCAAACTGTGCTATTTTTACTGTTTCATCACTGGGGATGTCTGCTACATATAGATTAAACAGTGTGGGTGATAGGGGGGAACCTTGAGGTAATCCTGCTTTAATTAACCTGGGGTTGGATAGATTGTTGTTGATTGTTACTGCAAAGGTTCTATTGCTTAAATAGTTTTGAATTACTGAGGTGATGTAATATGGAGTGCCTATTTTCCTTAATTTAAAAATTAGTGCCTGATGCCAGACTCTGTCAAATGCCTGAGTTATGTCGAGTGATATGAGTATTGTGTGATGTTTTCTCTGAAATGCAGTGTTGAGATGTTCTGTGATTCTGAGGAGTTGATGTTGTGTGCGATGTATGATCTGTGAATCCAAACTGTTCTTTTGGGATAGCTTTTGTAATTTGTAGGTGCTTTTTAAGACGTTGGAGTATTATTTTTTCGAAGATTTTTGACAGGGATGGTAGAAGACTTATCGGGCGATAGCTGTCGGTGTTTGCTGAATTTTTATTTGGCTTTGGAACAGGTAGGATGATGGCATGCTTCCATGTGGATGGAAAATGAGTTGTTCTGAAGCATGAATTGTATATATTAGTTAAGTATGCTATTGCGGGGGGAGGTAAATGTTTTAGTATTGAATTATTGATTTTATCATGACCTGGTGCTTTTTTTATCGGGAGAGAGTTAATGATTTGTTTTATTTCTTTAGGGTTTGTGTAATGTATATTGTGATATGGACCGTAGTTTGGGAGGTTTATGGACTGTATTATTGTGTTGTGATCTGGGTGCGGTTTAGATTGGTTAAGTGTGAAAGTTGACTCAAAGTAATTGGCGATTTCCTCGGCCTTGTCGGTTGGGGTGTATAACTTGCCTCTTGGTGAGTTGATGGGAGGAATTATTGTTTTCTTTTTTAGTATTTGTTTGGTGAATTTCCATATAGCGTTATTTTGTACAGTTAAGAAACTTATCTTGTTTTGGAATTTGAGGTTCATATGGTTTTTTATTGATTTCTTAACTATGTTAGTTAATATATTTAGTTCTGTCTTTATATGTGGGTTTTTGGTTTGATTCCATAGCCTTCTGGTCCTGTTTTTGACGCGTATTAAGTTTGTGATTTCTACCGGTAGGGAAGAATGATTAATTTTATTATGTGGTTGAGTATTTGAGGGCTGCGATTCTGATATAGCTGTATGTATTATGGTGTTTAATAATGTTACGGCGTTGTCTATTTCTAAGGAATTGTTTAAAATTTTGATTTTTGGTATTAAATTGCTGGTTATGTTTTGGAATTTAATCCAGTTTAATTTGAGTGTGTTTATTTTGGGTGTTGGGGATCGCGGGGGTGGGATTTGACGAGTGTGTATATTAACCGGTAGATGGTCGGAGTCGAGTTCATGATACGGTGTTGAATAAAAATTTATGTTGCTGTCAGTCAGTCCGATGTCAAGGATGTCTGGTTGCTTTGTAACGTCTCTTGGGTAGTATGTAGGTTCTGGAGGCGATAGTATGTTGATAGTGGTATTGTTTGTGATTTGTGATAGTATTTTTCCTGCTTGGTTGCTTGTACGACATCCCCAGTTTGTGTGTTTAGCGTTTAGGTCTCCTAGAATTAGTGTTTTTATGTTTGGGGTGAATAAATTGAGAATATTTTGGGGTTGAATTTTTATTGATGGAGGTTTGTATGCTGTTATTATATTCCATGGTTCATTGTTTAGTGTTAGGGTTATTGCCACTGTTTCAATTTCTGCGTTGTTTGGTGTATAAATTTGATGATGGGTTATATTATTCCTGACTGCAATGAGCACACCTCCTCCTTTTTGTTCGGTCCTGTCGTTTCTATAAATTTTATAATCTGGAATGTATAATTTGTTGCTATTTTTTAGGTGTGTCTCTGTTATGCAAGCAATGTCTATACTATATGTGTGTAGGTATTGAGTTAGTTCTATTTTTTTGGATGAGATCCCATTTGCGTTCCAATTTGTGAGTGATAAATTACTATGAGCTTGTATTGACATTATTATTATTATTGAAAAATGCTGTTACTGCACTTTGAATTGTATTGATTATTGAAGGTATGAGGGAGTTTATGAAGTTAATAATACAGGACGATATTGAATTAATTATTGTATTTAAAAGGGGATTGTTATTATTATCTTGTTGGTTTTGTTGGGTACGGATTTGCTGTGATCTCATATTGTTTTCGGTTCCTGGTTGGATTACAGGGTGATTGTTTCTAGTGAAGTTGCGTAAAGGCTGGGTTGGGGGTAGAGATGGAAATTGTTCTTTTTGGTTGATAAGAGATGATTGAGTTGCACTTTGGAATGAGTTTCTTGTATTAAAGGTAGTGGTGGTTTTCTTTTCGACAATATCCTTATAGTATGTACAGTTTTCATTTCTAACGTCTGCACGGTGGTTTCCTTTACAGAGAATACAGGTAGGGTTTGATTTACTTTCAGGACACGTTACTGTATAATGATTACCGGAACATATTGCACAGTTAATTTTATGGTTACAATTATTTCTAGTGTGCCCGAAATCAAGACATCTGAGACATTGAATGGGGCCTTTGGCTTTGCGCCTTTTTTCAGGTTTGACTATCAAGTTACAGATCTGGTTAGTTTGTAATATATAGTCTATATTTTGACTGCCGTCGAACTCGGCTGCCACTACCGGGATGGGGATGTTGTCTTTGTATAACCGAGTTACACTGATTAGCGAAGGGCACTTTGCCTTGAGATCTTGGTAAATTTCTTCTTGCGTAATGGATGGATGGAGATTCTTGAAGACTATTGAAACTTTTTTATTTGCAGGGTCTTTATAAGTGTGAAATTTTCTGTTTGTGCTGATAAGGTATTTGATTGCCTGTCTAAAGTCCGATATGTTTTTAAAGAGCACTTTGAGCTTGTTATTAACCGTAATTGATGTAAATTGGTTGGTTATTGAGTTCTTGATTTCTTTGTTGAATTCAGCGACGTTCTGAATATGGGCTATAAATATAGGTGGTATCTTAATGTTTGGATTGGTGTGGTCATTAATTTGTTCGTTCATGTATTGAAACCTATTGTTCTCGCGTTCATCACTTTGTTCACCGAGCTCTGTAAATCTGTTCATTATGGGGACATTGTAAAGGAGCTCAGTGGGTTTATTTGAATTTTCACTCGTAATGTAATTGGACCGATTCATTTTTTTGTTCTCGGAGTCACTTTCACTAACACTGACTGACCTTTTTTGTCCGAGTGCAGGTTGTGATGTTGGGAGAGATGCCGACCCGTATATCTGGCTGTGGTAGGCCGGATTGTTGCTGGCCTCGGCGATGGTTGGAATAGGGGTCCCAGCGAGGCTTGTGTCCATGGACTCGCTGCTAGCTGGAGTTGTTGTCGCTGGTGGAACGACGCCGTTGTCGCCGTTGTGGATGGTGCGCAGGGCTTCCGTTAAAGTTAGCCCTGTGTCGGGGTTAATGGAATATGCCATTAGTCTTTAAACTTTTTATATCTGGTTGAGAACAGTATTTTTTGTATACGTACACCAGCACGAACACTTTATACACACAGTTGAGCAAGCAGCAATGGCTACCGTTCGCCGCGCTCGGCGACAGTCTGTCGACTGTCTGCTGGGGTGTGGCGATGATAACTGGCAACTGCGATAACTAGCGGAGCACGAGAGAGAACCTTCTCCTACCGTGGCTCGGAACGGAATGAACATATCATAAGAGTGGATGAAACAAGATGCCCAGGCGAATGCAGTGCCGTACAACCCGATGGGACAATCCGAGAACAAGATAGAGAGATGGAACCAAGGAGATGATACAGGCGAAAGCATTATCTGAAGAGAAGAATACAGGTAGCAAGCAGTTTTTTTATTTTTTTATTCGTTTCGCAAAAATTGACAAGAAAATATTCGCTCCCGAGTAATAAAAACTAGAATTATCCTGTACAAATGATAACTAATTAATTCAATATCATTTTTTAAAATAATATTATTTTAATTTTTGTGCTCAATATTATCTGAATTTCTAGAAAAAGTTTTGCAGCAGAAAAAAAGTTTACTTGGACTTAAACTTGAGCATCGATTTTAATTGTTTAATACCATCTAGTAATGTGTTGGTGAATAAAATACTTAATATATTGTATACGATTTTTAGAGTGAGCTGTTGATACTGTCACCTAACGTATATGATTACTGTGTCAAGTGTATGGTTACAGACATCTGTATTCGATGAAAATAGTTTCCCAATCTTGAGTAAGTAATTTTTGACAAGAACTACTCATTTGTAAATAAGTGACACGGCAATGGTAGAATTCTTAGATCAATTAAGAGTACCGTACAGGAATTGTATGAGTAGGATTTGCTAATTATTGGTACAATTCTCTTCTGCAATCATAAAATGTTAGAGTTATAGGATGTGTTTGTTTCACCAAAATAATTTGCCATTTATCAGGTGGGACTGGACGTTTACGAAGTGTACACATCAATCTGTAGGAAGGCTGAAGGCTGAATTTCAAGAAACTCTGAACGCATAGCATAATGCAGTATTTAATGTTGTGTTCATGTCTTTTAAATTGACGTTCTATTTGTGGTTTGAATTGATAGATCAAAAAATGTTGTTACCTTAAGATGAGTCTGTTGAACATCTATCGTTTTCACTGGAGAATGAAATTGTTAATTTAGGACGGAAAACTACATTAAAAGCGTTTCTCATTCATTTACTATTGACTTTTAGTTTGAAGCCAGTTTGGAAATCTGAAAATGTACTATTTTGTCTCGTTATTGAAAGATATTAATATCAGCAGGAAAGAGATCTGTTATTCCATTTCGAATTAACGAGTGCATGTCTTTGCGCGTGGTAGGAAGAGTATAGGGTCTGATATCGAAAGCTTCGGGACCTCGTGTGCAATTGGCAGTGAATAATAAGAGTAAATATATAACGTCCCTAAATTCCAATTCGGTATTACTAGTCTCTAAAATCGTTGTTAATGTACTAACATAAACAATCTAGAGAATCACCACGAATTCCATATGGAGGTTATCATGAAAGAAAAATGTTTGCATCAATGATTTCAAATGTCTCTGGATGATATAAAATAATTATAATTGGTGCTTCATTTCGATCCTTTGTTAAAGCGACATGTTTAAGAAAAAAATGTTGTTTCCATAGATTTTAGTTTTCTAAAGGCATGTTGACACTGCAATCTAGTGATGCTAAAACAGCAGGTACTTTCTCGCTCGTACTTCCACGCAAAATTACACAAAAAGTACTCAATTTTTAAAAAAACTTGTACACGAACTTATTTCGAAATCTATATTTAAGGAACCAAATTTAATTAAGGGAAAAGTATACATTATTTTAGCTGTAGTAAGACGCCGAAAAATTTTGAATTTTTACAATTTTCGAAAAATCAGAGTTTTTAACGAAAATGAGACCTGCGCCATTCTCTTAAACGTCCTTCACAATATTCAACACCAGAATTTAATAAAAAACAATGGAGCTACTTTTTTAAAATTTTGAAAATGTTCCAAGGGCTTAACATAAAGTATCTCCCAATATTAAAATATCTGTTTCTTATTCAAGGGGCCACGACATCAACCAGATTGATTGGAGAATATCAATTTTGCAGAAAATTGCCTGAACGGTTTAGTCGCTAGCGTTGCTCACAGACGGACGGATGGACGGGCGGACGGACGGACGGATGGACGGAGAGACAGAAACTTTGCCATCCTTCGATGTTTCAGTATCAAGTACCCACAAACATTGGATTGTGACTACACCACGTGTTAGAGAATTCCCCCGCAAAATTTATGAACTGTATTTATCCATTTTTTCGTTACCAGGGCCCTGTAATAAGAGTTTTTCTACAGAGATTTTTTTCGTTTTCTCGCGCAGCATTACATAACTTTGTCTGTATTGCTTATGCGGTAGCGAGAAAGTAAAATGCTTCGTACTTACTGAGAACTGTCTCCATTCGTACGTAAAGTCTCTACAATATTTTGAAGAAAACTGACAAAGGAGAAATTGACTGATAATTTTGAACTTTATTTCTTTTGCGTTTTTTGATGAAAAGCCTAATATTAGCTGAATTCAAAATATCTGGAAATATGTTGATGTATAAGGAAGCAGTAGATTTATGAGTTAACGGGCGTTTAATCGCGGGGCAACAAACAATCAGGAAATTCATCGAAACCTGCCGAATATTTCTTCTTCAAAACCTTCCGAATTCTTGAAATACGTTATGAAGCTTAGAAATTAAATAAAGAATTGGTTTGGTTTCATATGATGTCTAACCCTTCGCGATATTCAAATACAGCTTTCCCTTAAATGTTTAAGTTTCTTTTTTTTAAAGAGAAAAGCACCAATGAAAGTAAAATGAAAGGGTCGTAATAAACTTATATTTGTCTTTTGTTGTAAACCGCAACCCGTGGTTCCTGTAGCAAGCAGTCTACGAATAATTTTATTTCTCTTTTAGTAAACAATCTACACATACGTGTTATTATTCTCATTTCGTAATTACTCGTATAAGAAATATGCGTTGTGGTCTTTCTATTCTAAGTTTTTTTTGTAATTTCATTTCTAGCAGTGGTTTTGTTAATTATCATCTAATCGATTGCCTTCTTTGACACGTCCTGCCCATGTTGGTACATTAATTATAATATCTAAAGTGAAGAAATTAATTACATTAATAAACTGCCCCTTACAGCAAAATTCGACCAGAAAATCAATGTTAAAATCTCCGCATTACACAAGGATTAAAATAGCAATTGCTGACTTTGTTACGAGTAATATCTAGCTTTTCTATGAAAGTGGTAAATTCTAGAGCTAGCTTTAAAAAAATAAGTCGCGTCAACATCTATGGTCATTAATGACTATGTAAAAATACATTACATAACATTTTCATCGGTTATAAGTAAGGCTTAAAGAAAATAGCACAGAAAAACTTTACCTAACAGGAAACAAACATATACCATTTTTAAATACAAAACAGCAATTGTTCAGTGTAGAAATATATTTTGTAGGATTAAAATTCATTCATTTACTTCATTTACAGAATTGTAATATTAGTTAATAATTTTCAGATGTTACGACATGGTCTTGCTCTTGTTGATCTATTTTGTGCTTTCGTGCGTTGTATTGAAATAGTATGCAATGGTATAACAAATGATGGATGTCAACATAGGTACTGCAGGGCACAGAGATGGGAGAAGAATCTCTGGTTAGAAGATGTTTGTGACTAAAATTACAATGACTCGTTCTTATTCGTGATATTATCACTTGTTCTTTTACATTTTCTCTACGGAGTTGGGAGAAAATAATGTAATGCTGCGCGAAAAAACTGTGAATTTTCGGCAGGAAAGTCTTCTTACAGGGCCTTGGTACCAAAAAAGTGAATAATTCCAGTTACTAAATTTAGAAAAACAGAGTTCATGTTTTGTGGGTCCTTGATACCGAAAAATAGAATGACGGCAGAACGTCTGTCCGTCCATCCGTCCGTCTATGTCCGTCTGTCTGTCTGTGTGTCTGCCCGTGTGTCTGTCTGTGCGCCGTCTGTGTGTGAACAACGCTAGCGGTTACACCGTTCAGCTGATTTTCTCCAAAATTGATATTCCCCCAATCGATTCGGCTGATGTCACGGCCTCTTGAGTATGAATCCGATATTTTAATTTTGTGGAGTACTTTGCATCAAGCCATTGAGACATATTGCCATTTTTTCAAAAAATGGCTCCATCATTTGTATTTACATTTTTGTTGTATAGTGTGGAGGGCGTAAGAGAATGGAGCAGGTGTCACTTTTGTTGAAAAGACTGATTTTTGGAAATTGCAAAAGTTCAAAATTTTTTCGGGTCTCTTTGTACAACTATAGTATTGAAGATAGTGATTTTCCTTTAATGAAATCTGTTTTTTAAAAATAGATTTTGAAATAGATTCAAGTACAATTTGTCGAAAACTTGAGTACTTTTTGACTAATTTTTCTCTGAAAATTCTTTGCGTGAAAATACGGGCGAGAAAGTACGTACTGTTTTAGTTTCAGCACAACTAGTTTTAGATAAATCTGTGCAAGTTTTCACGTAAAAATTTAGTTTTTTGCAGATTGCTAGACTTCAATGTTCTCTAGTGATTGTTGCATTTCTTCTGCTTTCCCATGCTGGATTGTGTCCATAGATCCGCCCATATATATGAAGTTGGTAAAACGTCACATATTTATGGAATTATTTCTTCCTCAAAGCTTCTTATGTGTTTTTCAGGTATATCTTTGTAATTTAGGAGCCAGGGCATTACAAGCGTCTTGTTAGATTGTACACATAGTGCAATTCATGAATGTTGTTCATCATTGTTGGGGTCGAATAGCCGTTGCAGATGTTATTAATGGCTTCAAGAGGTGTGTAAAAGTTAAATTTTGCTGCTTCTAAGATCCTTTGCGTGTTTAAAAGCTGTCAATATGGAGCACAGTTCTGGATACCGAACGCAAAGGTGCGGTATGTGAATCGTTTGCAAGTACCAACTCAGATATTTTTATGCTGCATTTGACTATAATTGCCACATATATACTCTATTTTTATACAGCGTAGAGATGGCTATGTTATAACCACACGTACCCCATAACCCATGCCAGCAAGGCCGTGACACTGCTGGTAGGTCTTAGCTCGAAAAGAGCCGTCGTGCCAAAGTACATACATACTCTATTTTTACTATACTAAGAGTGAGTAGTGGGCATGTGGTGACGTGTTCGAAGAGTGACAGGTTGTGAGGAACAGGAGACATCAGCTAGAGAGGAATTGGTACAAAGAATGAGAGAATCGTGGGTTCAGAACAGGTGGTAAGAGTGTTCTCAAATCGGGGTGCAGGATGGAGAAATTAGAAAGGTGAAAGTGCACGTGTTTTTCGCATGGTACCATGGGGATCCGAGTTCACGATGTGTCTCGCAAGATAACTACCGAGTGTATGTTTTAGGTTCATGTGGGCACCATGCCAGGTGAAGTGTTTCACTGAGAGGAACTTTTGATCAAAATGTGTGACATGTGTTTATCTTTGTTGCTGTTCTAATATTTGGTTTGCATCCTAATCTTCGTGCCTAATATTAGTGTTATTATAGAAAGGAAGAATCAAGACGAGTCGTAACAGTGCTTTAGGCGTCAGATTGCAATGTTTTTACTTTTCGCCCTCATTTTATCTGCAAAGAAAGTATTTTAATCGTGCGCCGGAAAACAGCGAACTTTCTACAGAAAAACTCTTAATTCCGTCCACTGGTAACGAAAAAACTTCCTCTAACATGCTGTGTAGTCAGAATTCATGTTATGTGAGACCTTGACGAAAAATCAATTGATTGTCCGTCCGTCTGTCTGTTCGTTTGTGGCCAAAGCTAGCCCCTAAACCGTTCAGCTGATTTTAGCAAAATTGATATTCCCCGTTCAATTTAAATGAACTCAAGGTCATCTGAGTTTAATACGAATATTTTGAGTTTTGGAGATACAACGGACGCTTCAACATTTTCAAATTTTCTCAAAAATGTATACAATTTTTTATTACACTTTGTCCTCGGATAGCATAAAGGGCGCTAAATAGAAAGGTGCATTTTCGTTGAAATTCTTAATGTTTCAAAAGTAGCAAAAGTTGAATTTTTCGGCGAATTCCTACTACCACAATATTGAAGATTTTTTTTTCTAAATTAAATCGGTTCTTTAAACACAGAATCTTGATACAAGGTCACAATTGTTTGAAAATATGAGTAGTTTTCGGGTAATTTTGTGTAAAATATCTGTAATTTTCAAAAATTTAAACAATATTTAAAAAAATGGCTCCATTAAAAAATACTGTTTTCATATTATCAAAGCACGGTAAAATATTGGCGATAGTCTCATTTCAGGAAAACCGCTTTTTTTGAAAATTGTAAATCGTTAACATTTTAAACTACTAAGTTGAATATAGAGATTTATGCTTTAAACAAAGTCTGTTCTAAAATATAAACCCTTTTTTAAAAAAAGGTAAAAGTGCAGCTAAAATAGCAAACGTTGTGTACATGTTCTATTTCGGTTGTATTTTACGTTATTTTATTTGATGTGTTATTTTCTTCTTTCCCAAACACCATGTATTTCGTTTTCTTTATGTCAATTTTGTTGAGGAACATTTGCAGAATTCTTGAGAGGCTATTTATCACTTTCTGTAATTTTTTTCTTGAACTAGCTAAGATTGTTATATCATCAGCATATCTTAAACATTGCATTTCTAAACCATTAAAAAGTATGCCCTTTGTTTTTATTTTTAAGTGTTTGATTGCTTTTTTAATAAACAAGTTAATTAAGTGAGGTGAAAGGGACCATCCTTGTCTTACTCCATTTCTGATCTTCGTGGCTGGCGGACCTCTTTACTAATATCCTTGAGACTAGTATGGTGCCTGAGATATGGAAAGAGGCAAGAATCATAGCTATCTTAAAGCCAGGAAAAGAGGGGAATGAGACTGCAGATTATAGACCGATTTCCCTCCTTTGTACTACGTACAAGCTCTTTGAGAGAATCCTGTTGACAAGATTAGGACCTATATTGGATAAGGAAATACCCATGGAACAAGCTGGCTTTCGTGCAAATAGAAGCTGCTGTGATCAGGTTCTTTCACTGACTACATTTATCGAAAATGGTTTCCAAAATAGGAACAAGACAGGAGTCGTACTGCTCGACCTATCAGCGGCCTATGACACTGTATGGCTGGATGGTTTGTTCTTCAAACTGACAAGAACTATAAAGTGCTTAAAAATAACTAGACTTCTGGAAAATATGTTGTCAGGAAGGAAGTTTCGGGTAATATCACAAGGAAAAGTTTGTCAACCACGGTTTTTGCGAAACGGACTACCACAGGGAGCGGTAATGTCTCCGTGTTTATTCAATCTCTATATAGCAGATCTTCCGGAGCTGAAAGCAAAAAAGTTTGCGTATGCTGACGACCTTGCGGTAGCTCTCCAACGTAAGACTTTTGAGCAATTGGAAAAAGATTTAAACCCGGACCTGACGAGACTACAGCATTACTATCGGAGATGGCACTTGATGGCTAACCCACACAAAACTGTATGTACGGTAATGCATCTCAATAACAAAGAGGCTAAGAGAGAGATGAAATTGAAGTTCTGCGGCCGGAACATAAAACATGAAAGAGCACCAAAATATCTAGGAGTTAAACTCGATCGAAGTCTTACCTACAGAGAGCACCTGGTGGCGACAAGTCAAAAAATGAAGACCCGAAACAACCTTATTTCGAAATTGGCAGGTACCTCGTGGGGAAGTTCTGCTGCTACTCTCCGTACATCCGCGCTGGCGCTGGTCTATTCCGTTGCGGAGTATTTTGCCCCAGTATGGAAGAACAGCGTACATGCCAAAAAAGTGGACGTCCAGCTAAACGAGGCCATGAGGCTGATTAGCGGAACGCTGAAAGCAGCCCCTGTCCACTGGCTTCCTGTGTTAACTAATATACAGCCACCACATATCCGCAGAGAACTAGCCGCATCTAAAGAAAGATCGAAAATAGAAGCCAATCCCAAACTCCCAATACATGAGTATGTGTATGGAAACAATCGTCTCAAATCGAGGCGACCCTTTTGCATGAACCCAAGAGACCTGTACGACTCCTCTGGAGAATGGAAAAGAATATGGAAGGAGACGAAGGTTAGGAATTGGACCCTCATAGATGACCCCACTAAGCGGGTTCCAGGTTTCAACCTGAAGAGGCGCCAGTGGACAACGTTAAATCGACTCCGGACTGGATTTGGAAGATGCAAAGAGCAGCTAAGGAAATGGGGATATAGTGAGGACGGTGAGTGTGAGTGTGGACTACCCCAGACCATGGACCACATTATTCAGTGCCCGATTTATGGATTTGAAAATGGTAATCTTGAATCACTTCATAACTTAAGCGACGCGGGAGCCGAATGGCTGAGAGACCTAAAAGTGTGTTTGTAGTACTATATTACTATATTATTTTATTGTTATGTTTTATTTCTTGCATGAAGTGACTGTGTATGATTCGTGTAAGCTTCTGTCAAATCGAACGAATAAATAAAATAAATCTGATCTTCGCTTTGGTCTCCTGGTTATTGATAGTTTTTCTTGGACATTGATTTTTATAGAAATGTAGGATAATTCTTCGGCCCTTCCAGTCTAGATGTTGGTCTTTCATGATCTGAAATGGTATTTTAAAGGGAACCTTGTCAAAAGCTTTGTTCAAGTATATGAATTGTACATACGAGACCGTGCTAATATCCATTCTTCTGTCTAAGATGCTCCTGAGTGCAATAACAGCTTCTCTCGTACCTCTTCCTGACCTAAATCCGAATTGATCTTCATCCAAATTTTCTTCAATTTTACATTTATTCGGTTTTTTATTATTGTGATGAGAATTTTGGGTAGCATGGGATAGTAGAGAAATTTATCTATAATTTTTGCATGAAGTGTTTCCTTTTTTATTTATGGCAATGATTTTATTTCCTGCAAATTCTTCACGTACGTGACCAGAATCGTAACCCTTGCATATTAGTTTAAACAAATTATGTTTCAGAATGTTTCGAAAAAATTTGATTGTTTCTCCAGGCAATTCATCTGATCCTGTGGCTTTCCTGTCTTTGATCTCCTCTACCGCTTTATTAAACTCATTTCTTAGTATCATTGCTCTTTTCTCATCTTCTGGTACATCAGCTTCATTTTCTATGTATTCCCAAAAATTTTATATTTCTGCACCGCTATATAGTTTCTCTAAGTAGTTTTCCAGCAACTGATTTTCTTCAATTCATCTTCCCGTAATAATTTTCCACTTTCATCTTTCTGGACGTGTGACTTGATCTTGGATTTATATTCTATTGATTTAATTAACTGATTCGTCCTATCTATCTATTCTTCCGTTTTTATGCTGTTTACTCTCTTTTATGTTGTTTGCTTTCTCGTATTATTTCTTAATTTCCAAATTTTGAAAATATCGAGAGTTCAAAGAAACTGACACTTGCGCCATTCTTTTAAGCGTATTTTGTTCTATCCGCAAAAAAAGAATCTGGAGCGGTTTTTGAGAAAATTTTTGCTTATAATTTGCATTAACTTGAAGCAAAAATTACGCAAAAACTACCTGTTTTTAAATGCACATAACATTTTTAAGATCTTGCTTTTTAAAACAGATATAGTTTGAAACAAAAATCTGTATCTTCAATATTGTATTTTTGCGATGTTAACTTTTCAAAACCACAGGGAATTTACCAAAAATGCAGCATCACTTTTTCACCATCCTTTGATACAAATAAGAAACTGTAAAGAAAAAAATTGTAATCGTTTTTAGAAAACTGTTTAAAAATTCCTTATACTTTGTGCAACATCACACGAAAACGGATAAAATTTTCGAAAAACTGTACATGTATTTATTTCAAGATTTGTCATTATGGAATATATTTCGTTCAGAGAAAAATCTCTCTTCAATATTATAGTTGTAGAACGCCGAAAAATATTTTGCAATTGTCGTAAAATCAAGGGTTTCAGAAAAAATGGGACCTGCACCGTTCGTCTATGTGTTCTTTACGCTACCCGAAAATAAACTTTAATCCAAATACCTGTATTCATTATTGAGAAAAATTAAAAATGTTTTTGAGGATTCAAGTCAAGTACTTCCCAAACCCAATATATCCGTTGCAAACTCAGCGGGCTTGGAGTTTCATTAAATTGATAGAAAAATATAAATTTTGCACAAAATAGGGTGAACAGTTTTAGCGCTAGTGTTGACTACGGACAGACGGACAGAAGTTTTGCAGCCAATCGATTTCTTATTATCAAGAACCAACAAAACACGGATTCTGACCACATACCGTGTTAGAGGAAACAATTTACTGTATATAGGAACGAGATATATAAACTTATTCGTTGCCAGGTCCCGGCAACAAGAGTTATTCAGTCGAAAATTCGCCGTTTTCCGACACACGATTACAATATTTTTCGTTCTGGTCAGACTTTTTCACGATGAATTTCATTAAAAATAGAGAGGATATAAATACAAAAAATGCCCAACTGCTTGTAGATCCAGGAAACTATGGGGATGTGGGTCAAATTATGATAAATCTTACGTACCCTTGTCTTATGAGCACTTTTCAGAATATCATATAATACGGGAATATCGTACGCGGAAAACACGGGACACTATTAGTAACAAGAAAGGTAAGTCGAAGATATGCTGAAGTGTAGCATACGTCTTTGGTAAAGTACCTATTTTAATAGCACTTGGCAGATGATGCAGCTGTCAAAAACCACAAGAAGATGGGCGCCAATTTGACAGATTGCAAATTCTGAGGGTAGAAACGGAGATGAACTATGACATTGCTTGCTCTTGCAATAGAGTAGCATGTACAAGACCCAGTTTTCTATCGACGATTTTCATTAAACCAAAGCATGTGTAAATACACTATCAAAACACGGATGTATATACTTTGTTAACAAGAGTTCTTTTTTTAATTGTCTGAATCGAATAAATGAATGGGGCAGTTTAACAAACTTAAGAAGACACAGCGAGTCCAAAGTCTTTGTTGTAATCCTGTTATAAGCAAAATAGTGTTTTTAAATAGTAAATGCGTATAGTTATGAACACACGTATTTCGTGAACATGACTTTGATGAAGATTGGTATCAATGTTTGATAAATGTTATTTATTCTCTATAATTATAAATAGCACCTAAAAATCTGTTAGAACGAGAAATTTACGTACTACGAAAATAGGTATATTTCAAATCCCCATGCAAAACATGCGATATAAATTACATGAACATTTCACGCGATATAAAAGTGCGTCAGACATTCAAATGGCATATCTCAGAACGCCACAGCTCACAAAGAAGTCTAAAGTACACAGCGCCGAAATCTCTCACTCCCTCTAGTAACTGCACCGGATAGGGTTCGCGAATCAGATGATCATACACTACAGTTAACGATACATTCCTCACAAATCAACATTTGCACGGCTGTTGCGTGGCGCCGCGTCGCGTCGTGTCGTCTGTTCTCCGTTTACGCAGAGAGTTACGCGGGGCGCCGCGCCGCCGCCAGGCGGCGTCGGGCCGCGCCGGCGAGCGAGAGATGCGACGCGAGCGACGTCTGCCGTGCACGTCCGAACTTGACCCGCCTCCACTCGTGGGCGAGGATTTGCGGGAGAGGATGAGGACGAGGACGCGGATGAGGAGGAGGATGGAGATGAAAATCCTGGGCGGCTTGCGGCGATGGAAGCAACTTGATGCTGGAGGAGCATCGACCGGCCTGGCGATTAGCTGGGAGGCAGAAGCTCCATTAGCCCCCGTCGAGATGGACGCGCTGTCTTTGCAAAAATTCGCGTAGATCCGTATCTGTGCCGGTTCCACGGACGGGGTAGCGTCGCAACCGTCAGCAATGCCAAGCATGGGCCAGCCGACCATCCGCCAACTCTTCTTAAGAAATTAATGTCTTTCTTAACAACAAGATACATTTATTACTTCACAATATTTCCAAGGTTCTAGTACATCGAGTACTTATGGAAATATTTCAGAACACTATCCACATCTAATCTAACACGGCAAATGTGGATCTGAGAAGCAGATCTACTCACTTGGACCTCCCAAAAACATTCTGCTCATTTAATATTCCCAAACAACTTCTTCTGTTGTCAGGCAGGACATTCAACTAACTATTACGTTACGACATTATTTCCAGATCCAAAGTATCTCATTTACGGTAAGTAACGGGTCACCTCGGAAATATTATTTTCAAAAAATTGCTCCGTCATTTTACGTATGCTTACTTTTAGGGAGAACGCGGCAAAGAGTAATTGCATAGAGGTGCATATTATCGTGATTTGATTAGGATAATGTATTTGTTATACGACTTTGAAGTAGACGAAATACACACCAGACGTTGGAGCGAAGGGATTGTTTTCATTTTTTTCACCCAAATGACATATTGTCAAAATATGGTAATACATTTATTAAAACACGGCCAAGAGAAAAGAATTTCAAATTAAACAATTTTTCGTTATTTTTGCGCCATTTTCACTTATATTGGATGTTTGTCGTTATAATACGTATTATAATTATCATTACACTGATCTCAGTAGCCGACTTCGGTAAGGTTTGAGTGCTTCATCTACTTCAGCTCGAAGGGTTGCTATTTGAAATCTTGATTTCGACTTGAATGTTTGAGGATGTTTACCTATATGATTGTGAGCTCTAGGATTAACAATAGTAGAATAAATGAAAAATTATGATCTAGCCTTCCGTTCATAAGTATTATGATTACTTGAAAAGTAAGACTGGTAAAGTCTCGAACAAACAATTTTGAAAAGTTTCATTTCTTATGTTATTAAATTTTTGGGAGAAAAATGCAGGTTTATTTAACATTTGTATTAATATTGGTATTCTGGTGGGTTTTCGTTGGCATTTACAATGAAATAATTATGAGACGTCATTGCCAACAATATTGATTATTACAATAGCAGCTTTCCATGGCTTAGACATCATCATCAGCTTTCTGCTGTACGGAAACCACAAAAACGACTCGTAGTCAGTAGTTGTTTTTGTGGCTTCCATACAGCAGAAAACTGATGATGATGATAATGATGGCTAAGCCATTGAAAGCTGCTATTGTAATAAATAATATTGTTGGCAATGACGACTCATATAATTATTACATTTGTAAGTAATTTTACGATTTTTCTCTCAACAGTATTGTATTAGTACGAAGCACATAATTTAGTTAAATATAAATATTAAAATTTCAAAACATCCACAGCAATTTATAATGAAATAATAAACGTGATCTCTCTTCATTTCTGAACGATATAATGCAAATAATCATTTTGAGAAAAATCTGGAGGACGTCCAAAAAATTGTTTGATTTGCCGTGAAATAATCCAATTATTTATTTCACGTCATTGTGATGTTTGAATTGAATAAAGCTTTATTTATTGTCAGAAGAGAAATCAAGGCAAATTTCATAATTATCTCTATGGATCAAAGTAAAATTGAAGCAGACTCGAGATTGATATCACGTAGACGACTTGTAGAATTAAATTTTTGAAGTTTTATAATTAATTGCTCAACACTCTCAAATATAAGATGTATTATTTGATTGAAACCAATTTCATCTGATGTGTTGACATCATCCAAAATATTGCAGTTTTATGTCATGATTTTTGCTGTGACAGGCTATAAAATGTTGCCTTCAGCGTACGGGCGACCGAAGAAAATTTGCCAGCTTAGCTATTTGCCAGCTTAGCTAACTTAAGTGCAAACATTGACATAATAATGATAAAAAAAGACACTGAACTTCTCATGCTACTAAACATGAAATATGAGATACAAAAAAATGTTAAAGATATCGTGGAGAGACAAACCACTCGATGGACAGTATCTAAAACGAATAGAAAGGGTGAGGAGCAATAAAGATCAATCATTTATGTGACTTAAAAGGGGAAGAATGAAGCCAGAATCGGAAGTAGTTCTAATAGCTGCCCACAATCAGGCGTTGAGACACAAAATTATGATAAAGCGATTCCCAAAATTTCCCAAGATAATAAATGCCGCATTTGCCGGGAACAAGAAGAAATCATTGATCATATCGTCTCATCTTGTCCAATTCTAGCAAAAAAGGAATACTCGAAAAGACACGACAGGGTGTGTAGTCACCTTTACTGGCAGATCTGTACCATCCTCGAATTTCCAAACACATACCTCAACTGATTCGAATACTCACCAAAACCGGTGACGTCTGTTTGACTCCATACAATATTGTACGACCAACAAATTCAAATGATCGAACGATAGCAGCCAACAAACCAATCCGGGATTTGGAGAAAAATCGTGTCTACTTGTTGATGTGGCTATGCCTTGCAATCAATACGTCATAACCAAGGACCCGTCTAAATACATAAGTTTGGAAATCGAGATTAGCCGAATACAGGGTGTAAAAGCACAGGTCGTACAGATAGTCATCGGATCTCTGATATGTTCCGTAGAATGTGGGTAAGAACTTGGCTAAACTTCCAGGTCATTGAAGAGACTGGGAGGTGCAAAAAATTGCTTTATTTAGAACAGCCTACATTTTGCGCAAAGTATTGTAAAGGCACGGACAGTCCTTATATCTGCTTCTAAGTTTATTGCAACTTGAAGTAGATTTTATATTTAGCTGCCTCATAACAACTTTAGTCGTGATGTAGAGGAATAATAATGATAATAGCAATAATAAAAACAACAATAATAATAATAATAATAATAATAATAATAATAATAATAATAATAAACTGTGCACGGCACAAGATCAAAAAATGAGGGACGCTATACTTAGGTCTGAGGATTCACTCATGCACAAGGTGGTGCACAATGGATACACACCACTTACTTTAAGCAACCAAGACGCGAATATTATAACAATACCAACTCTAAAGGAGGAAATACAAAATTGGCAACAAATGATGCTTCATGATAAATTCCCGAACTCTTTATTGGACCCTATGATTGACAAATCTGCAACCTCAAAGTGGTTAAGCAATGGTTACGTGTACCTGGAAAATAAAGATTTTGTAGCAGCAATTCAGGATAGAGTAATAAGAACTAAAAACTATTAAAAAACATATTTTAAAAACTAGTGATATCGACAAATGTAGACGATTTGGTAACAACGGAGAGTCTGTTGAGCACATAATGGCTGGGAGCAGTACTTTGTCAGAGAGCGCCTATTTAGACAGGCATAACAAAGTGACAAAACTCATCCACCGAGAACTACGAATGAAACTTGGAATGTTGGCTCTAGCATACTACGAAGATGGACCAGATGCTGTGTTTGAGACGAAGACGCAGGCCTTATAGTGGGATCGGCCTATTATGACGGACAAAACAGTTTATCATAATCGCCCTAACATCTACATAATAGACAAAGAAAAGAAAACAACCTATGTAATCGATGTTGCAATCCCTTTCACTCCCAACTTGTTGAAGTTCAAAGCAGAAAAAATCAGGAAAGATCAGAAAAATTATCCTTTCATCTCATAATTCACACTTCAAGGCGTAACAACCTTGTTGTAATCCAAGGGTACAGCTGAAAAGCTGATCCTGGAAGAATTACACACGTTAATCGTGTAGCGTGGTCAGTAATGGCCTATACGATAATAATAATAGTAGTAGTAGTAATTTCATTACTTCCAAGCAAAATGCGACCTCAATGAAACCATTGACCACACCAATCTTAAGTTAGCTGCTCGAAATTATGGAACTTTGGTGAAGGTGGAGGCTTACCATTTTATGACCTTTCCTTTTCTGAGCAGGTGGTTTGCCTTTGTCTTCTACTGACTGAATGGATGATGGCATGGGTGATTATGACAGGTGAATGACGGATGATTATGCATGGGATTATTGTTCACGAGCTTGGGATACATAGTGCTATTAAAAGCCAACTTCGCCCACTTGGTTGAAAACTCTTTCGGGGATCTTTTCTGGACGATCTTTGTAGCGTCGAAGCTAGTTTGATATACTGAGATCAAATGCTTGCATCACATTTCTGGCATTCAGAATTATGGTGCAGTCATGAATTCATGTAATATTTATAATGACTATTCCCGTTGTGAAATTAAAACCAATACCGTTTAATTATACAGAAAAAATGCCCCAATCAGGGCGGTGTATCTCAAAACGTTTATCGCTTTTTCTCACTTCTACCTTCTGGCCAATCATAAACTGTGATTCATATATCTCAGAAGGCGTTATACATCGCTCGCTATGTCGATGTCCAAGAAACAGCGTATGAACTATAACGTAACCTCTGATTTTAACATACGCTTTCAGTTATTTTCAATATTTGGCGCATTTTGGAACTCTGTTAGACATAATTTCACTCATGAAATAGTCTTATTAAATACTACCCGTGTTTGGAAATTCTCAGATAAATCCCCTCCTCACTTCGCGAGTCGCGGATTTATCGACAATATCCAAAACACTTGTGGTATTACCTATGATAAAAGTGTTTGCGGGTGACAAATGTCAGAAGTTCTAAATTGGAATGAATGATTAGCTGATGGCTTTAGAATAGGAATCTTGTAAGCTATTGGCGACACCTCAGGGTGTCTGCACGCATGTCACGCCAAGTGATTCTCTAATAAGGAATATTGTTTGAGAGGGAATTACAATTTGATTGACATCAATATGAAGTCACTGTTTATCATTCAAAATACATGTAAATGTGAACAACTTTAATAAGTTATTAACAATGTAAATAGTTCACACTTGTTGATTTCATTTTTTAGTAATTAAATTTAAATATCAAAATAAATGAATATTTATAGAATGAAATTTTTAAGTATCGAGCATTACAGGAAAAATGAATTGGTGATTGATTTTAAACTACTGAACTAGTTATACATGCATTTTAGCATATTAACCGCCTCTAAATTTTAGTAGATTTAATTCAATCTTTCCAGATGTTATTGGTAGAGATTATGTAAATCGATGTGATATAATTATAGTTTCTATTTTTCTGCTAACTAGCTGCAGTTACCCGGCTCGTACTTATAATTAAATAACACACTAAGTTCCGTTCCGCTTAGCCCCCACCGTCTCGCTGTCCTCTCGTCCATCTCTCGCCCGACCGTTCGTCCTTCCCGTCCGACCCCGCTCTTCCTGACCCCGAGAAAAAAAATCAAATTTGAACTTGAATTATTTGACATCTAAAACACTCCTCCCGTGAAAAAAACACGAAATAATACGCACTTTAATTCTTCTTTAAGTGATGGGAAGATGATGGGGATGGAATTCGGAAGTCAAAGTATCATGCTGAAATATACCTAGTTAAGATATAATATAAGTATAGAAGCTTTCATAAAAGTCGAATTATTAGTTGCAATGTTGTTACAGTGCAGGCATACATTCTTTTAAATATACTAAACCAATTTCAAGAGAACAAGTAATATTCAGAAAGACAATGTGGGTATAATTAAAAAAACTGAAAATTGTAATTAACCTCAATCAACTGCTTCTTCTTACAAAACAAATTTTTATCTTGACCTTGCTTTCTGCTTCGACCCGTTTTGAAGATACCATTTTCAATTTTCTGAATTATGAAAACTTGTGAGATTGTTCCATTCCTAGTATCTATAAAATAAAATTGCCTAAAGAAACAGATATCCAAGCAAAAATGCTGTGTCTATTTTATGTATATTAAGATAACGACGTTGCATGGACTTTAGGAACTTGTACCCTTGGAGCTGATGTGCAACCACATCGATCGTCACTAGTTTGCCGTGTCCACTAGCCTTAGCAGATGCGAGGAGCAGTCTCCGCTCCCCTTGCTTGCAATGAACCTGAGCGGCATGTTGAGGTGGGCGAACAAAGCGTCGGGGAGGTAAGTCAACAACACGACAATTCCCGCTTGTCAATGACGAAAGTAAAGTGTCCAACACAAGCACAAGCAATATCATTTACATTTTCTCTTTCGCCTCAACTGCGAGCGACGTGGTGTGGTCGACCAGCTCAAGTAAGTTATTATGAGTGTTATTTCGAAGAGGACTGAGGCCTGGGCGGCGGAGGGATTTGCGGCAGTAGACGAGCTGCGCCGGCTGTCGTCGGGTCTGGCCCGACTACAGTTGGTGGTCGGCAAGCGAACTGCGAGGATCTAGGGGTTTCTGAGTGGAAAACATCGGATAACGTGGGGTTTCCTGTGAATCTACAATGCACCACTGGTTACATAATAACCCAAATGCCTAGTGACAAGAAAAATAACAAATTAACCCGAAGACTGAACATTTCGTAAGAAAGGCTCTCTTTTGGATAAAATTTCATGTACCGATGGCATGGCATACACTTCAGCCTTCGTGTTGCTCTACATAATTATTTATACTTGTTCATGTCTTTATCTCTCATGTCCCTACAAAATCCTAAGTTGAGTGGGGAAATGCTTGATTTGGCTAATTTTTATTTCCCCCCCCTAATTTTACAGAGCGTTCTTCAAAATATAAATGTTATGTCCATCTGCCAGAATCTGACAGATGGACAAAAAAGCAGAAAGACCGGGTAGACAGAGCGATAGACGAACAGACTAACGGGCAGGCCAACAAACAGACCGACGAAGAGGCCCACGAACAGACCGAGGGACAGAACAAAGGACAGACCGAAGAGCACACTGACGCACCAGGCGACAAAGTGACCGACGGACACCAGTACTAACTGGCCCAAAATCTGGCCATAATAGGGAAAGAATGGAAAGTGCGCGTTCCTAATTTTGAATTATAAATTCTTGTTCAGAAGACATTGGAGCCCAATACTTCAGCTCCGTAAAGTTTTTTTAAACCGTTTTTGGCTTCATCATGATCTTGTAAATTTAAGTTGCTCGAATTAATTTATTCTTGTCAATCATGTGCATAAATTAAGAAAAGTATTTTAAATTTTTGTTTGGATATTTTTGTATTCCCGAATTCAAGACACTTGTGACGGTAAGATAAGTATATGTTTAAGGAAAGGTATCTAAAGTTTTATATTTGGTACGCGATATTTGAACCTCTGCAGTTTCGCAATATTAATCATGAATATTATGGATTACATGTTTTGGACTAGGTATTCCCGTCTCAACTAATTTGTTTATTCATGAAGTAGAATGTTCTGGACTGGAAAAACACACATTTAGCTACACATTTGTGCACCTTTTTCCTTTTTCGTCATTTTACTGAAATGATGCTTAGCAAGATTTTCCAATATGACACGACACATCTCCCAGATATGTCTTCGACACCACTTTGAAATTCATTTATCGGTATATTTTTTATTGCCCCCTCTTTGATAATATTTACCTATTATTGTACAACTTTTAATATTTTTTTTTAAATTTTCAGTAATACTGCAGTATTTTTGTGGAATGCGAAACAGAGTACTTTTATCTAGTTTGCCTATGGATATATTTTAGTCATTCACTATTTGAGGCTTAAAAAATCAGCCTACATTCGATATTATGTTATCTTTATTCATAATTCAACTTAAAAATCACAGAAGAAAAAAGGAGGTATAGACTCTAGAGCTCAAAGTAACGTGCGTACCTATTTTTGACCGTACGTCACATAGTTATTTTCTGTTTATTTTACGTTAAATGAATCTACATAAATCATTGAACTCAAAAACTCTCTTAAAATGTATTTCCCTCACATGCATTTATTTTTCTATAATTAAGATTTTCCATTTCAAAAGAGAAGTTTGGAATGTTAATCGATCTCAAAAATATCCTTGTGTCTATTATATGAATATGTATACCGTAAATACATTTTGAAAACGCCTCTTTTAATTCTGAAATGCCATTATAATATTCGGATTCAACAAGCTCAAAAGCACTTTGATGCCTATATCTTCCTAAAAAAACACGCATTTGCAATTGTGGTCAGCTTTTAAGGTGTTTTGGATCATGGTGTGACGGTCAGACAGACGGACAGTCCTACGGACAAACTGCTGGGCAGACCATTGGACAGGAAGGCGGAAACTTCGACTGACAGACCGACGGACAGATCGACCGGCTGACCGAGGGGTAGACCGACTGACAAACGTTTAAAAAAATCTTCTGCATCAGGGGCCCACAAAACATGATTTTCGTCAAAATCTTGACATTGATAATTGCAGAATTACATTAAATAGCATAGAATACAAAATCAGTATTTGTTTTTTTATTCTATGAACGCTTTCTTCTAAAAGAAAGAGTAAACCAATTTTACTGTACCAAAATGTGTTTTTCAGTCAAAATATTAACACTTTTTCTGAAGGATTACATAACTTTTTCTATACAGAGTACACAAATAATAAAATCTTAGGGTGCCTTATTTATTTCACTTCCATAACCTACAAATACATTTCTGGACAAAATAAATATAATCAAGTAAAATTGCAAGTAATAAAAATATGAGTTTGTGCACGATTACTCCCCTGTGGAGTAGGGTTGAGTGAAGTTAATTGGTCGTGGTGCAGATATTCCTACCAGTAATACAGTTAGCACAGTTCTCTTTGCAGATGATACTTTACTCTTTTATGCAAACCGAAACTTAAACACAGCATGTCGTGTAATTCAATATAACTTAAAAATCATAGAAAATTGGTCAAAATTATGAAAAATCAAATTATCTTCAATAAATCAATAGCCAAAGTATTTACTTTAAGGTACCATGTCTTTCCTTGTCCTTTATCTCTGGACTCTTCTATCTTTCTCTGGTCTCCTTTAAATTTATCTATTCGCTTACCTCGGTGTTCTCATGGACACGAGATTAATTTGTCACAGTCACATCTCGTCCAAAGTAATTTAAACTACTAGATGGTTAGCTATTTTACGTCATATTCCCAATCTTCTTTAAAACTTCATTCCTCTTTAACCATTTACAGATATATTCTCCGTCCGATATTAACTTACACATGCCCTGTATGAATATAAGCTGCCCCAACTACATTAAATAAGTTATAAATCTTTCAAAACCAAATCTTAAGAATAACAGTAAATTCCCTCTGGTATGTCAGCAATAAGACACTTTACAACGATCTTGCAGTATAATCGATTACTTCCTTTATTACGAAACTGGCACATAATTTCTTCAATAATTTAAATCATGTACAATGAGCAGTCACTTACGAAATAAGAACTGATAATACCCCACACTTCCGCCCAAGAAACAGACTTCCATTTCACATTTTCCTTCAATATCTCTCCGTCATTAATTAATATAAAATTTTCGTAATTTTAGATAGCTCAGTGAGTCAACGAAAATGGAATCTGAACCATTATTATAAGAATATTTACTCTATAAGAGAAGAAAAGAAGCCAAAAAATGGAAGCACTTTTGAGAAAATTCTGTAAATATTGAGGCTTCATATAAAATACTAAAAAATCAAAATATCCGTTTCAAATGCGCAGGACCTAGAATTCAGAAAGATGGATCGGGGTATGTCAACGTTTTAGAAACTCATCTTAAGGGTACAGGGGTGCAGGGGCTAGTGTTGTCCGCAGACAGTCACGGGCAGATGGACACGGGATGATGGACACGGGCAGACGGATAAAGGCAGAGACTTTTGTCGTAAACCAATTTTTTGGTATAAAGGATCCACAAAACGAGGATTATGGCTACAAAATGTATTAGACACGGAATTTTCAAAAAAATAGGTGCAAAAATTATTAACTTTTTAGTTTTCAGGGACTCATATTATGAGTTTTTCTCGCGAAGTATCGCAGCTTTCAGCTATAGCATTACAATACTTACTCTTTTCTAACTTTAGTATATCGTAAGGTAGAAAGTAATAGTAAATTTGTTAGTTTGCATGTTGAAATGTTTTCTTTACATATGTGTTAATATTATTTTGCAATATAGGTTTATCTAAGTTAAAAACAAAGGTAAATAATGAAAAAGCAAAAACTGCCGCGTAACTAATCATTCTCAGAGATTGGGACATTATGCACTTCTATTATATTCAAAAGGTTTTACAAAACAATGTATACAGGTTGAAAATCAAATATTATGGCAAAAATTGAATACCTGATGTAACATTGCTAGAGTTGTGAGCATCAAATTTACATTTTTATAATCGTAAATTAAAAAAAATTACAAAAACAATATGAAGGGAAATATCCCTTTATGATAGTAAGAAAATCCATCATTTTTATGTGAGTGCAGTTTAATTAGATCGATATCAGACAATTAAAACTTTTTAAATATAGTTTATGAAACCTGTTGAACAAAAAATATATTAATTCAATTATCGTGAATAATAAAAGAAAAATTAATCTAGAAAATAAATAATAATTTTAAAATATAGCTACTTTGGATGCCAAGTCATAAAGTGATCAACGGCAATAAAAAGGCGGACATAAAGGCAAAAAAGCTACCACAGAATTTTAGGCAACAGCAATAAATTCAACAAAAGATTAAATTCCAATGCATATAAAAATTGAAATTCTAAAACATTGGAACAATTCTTGGAAAACACCATTGCAAAATTATGAGGTCCGAACTTCCATATTTGAAAAAAAATCACCATTTTAGAAGCTCTAAGAGGACAAGTAAAAATAACAAGGTTGAGAACACTAAATTTACTCACGCCCTTTTTCCACAACATCAAATCTCATGTATGGAAGCTGTAATATAAAAACGACTGTAAAACGTTATTACTGAGAGTTCTAAACTTAAAAAAATAGAGATCACGTACATCTTTCGCATGAGCTAGATAAATGTTTCAATAACAAAATTGGTTGTCTGAAGACCATAGAACTTTTGAAATGTATCGGTATTTACAATTTTGAAGAGAAATGTTAATTTTAATGTAATGAAATATATGTAGACAAGAAGTGGCTAATGACCTCAATTTTAAAAAGCGACTTAAAAGAAATCGAATAAATAAATAAACTATAACATATTCTGTTGTCACATTAATATATTGTATTATTTACCAAACCGATTATGCTTTTATTTTAAAATGCTATCAGTAGTTCAAAATTGAAGGCATGTCCACGTTACACTAGAAAGTTTTCAATCTCAATTTTTCACGTCTTATATTTATATATGACTAAAATAAGAGGTTATGGTGCTCATATATTTAGCTAATGATCTTGGAAGTTCCGTGTGACGCCTCATCCACGACTGTGATACCGAGTCCCAGCCTTCAACGCGGCGTCACTCGAACACCACAGATCATTCCCATAACTGGCCGCAGAAACCTTCCACATCATAATGTATCCAAAGAATAGTTATAAATATTGATATAAGTTCTTATATTAAAGTCATTGAATTTCTTTGTGAGAATTACGATTAAAATACACTGACCTCTCAGTTCTGATCTCCCCCAACTTCTGAAAAGTTATGCTGCTTTTCACTACCACACGACGTAGTAAACGATTGTCATGGGTTTTATTTTTTAACATGAAGGAAAGATAATTATCTCGTCTTGAACTATTTCCCCTTCCTTCTTTAATTTTCGCAATTTTGCTTTTCAAAAAGTTCCAGTAATTTATAACCAGTAACTTGTACTTGTTAAATTAACTACACTGCAGTTTTAAATTCAGATCACAAATATCAAATTCAAAAAGCAAGCACGCCACTGCACGTAATGTATGTTGAATATGTTATTTCGACAAGGAATCGTAGATATATTAGTTTTCATGTATTTACATGACTTATGAAAATTACGAATACACCTAAATGAAGAGTCACGTTGAATGTCGTCGACCCGCATAGTGTAAAATACTATTTTCTAATAATAATAATAATATATAATGTTATGTAATAAATATATAATAAAACATTGAAATAATATTATTTTGAATCAATCAATATAAAAAAAATATGAGAATTCTTCTCCGTACGCACGTCATGAAGAAGACGGACCTTTGCATAGCATTAATGGATGTTCCATGAAGAATAAAAGGCAAATTGCATAAATCTGCCAGTGGTTACTGAGCCTGGGTACCTGGGCAAATTTCGCATTACAGCGAGGCATCCAGTCAAGGGACGTTGGTAGGCACGGCGTTCGTCGCGGAGACTCCGCGGCCCAACTGCCCGCAGCGGCTTCGCTTCACCCTGGGGCTCAAGTTGGAATTATCCTGAGAGTTATGTTTGTAAAAGCCGCTTTTCGCACATTACAGTCAGGTTAAATACGACACTTCATTGAAAATTAAAAGTTCAACAACTTAACATGTCTTAAATACGCACTAAATAAACTTTCTTGCAGTTCATTTAACGGCGGTTAGTCCTACAAAATCTTGAAATTATTTCACATTGTCCCTTCATCCAAAATATTTCATTCATTCATAGAAATTTTATAAATAAATGAACCTTAATTTTTATAAAATGAGAGAACCTTCAAAATTGCCCTGACAAAGTTTGAATTGTACAAAATATCTTATTCATTATTTTTATTTTTTGAAGAGATGGCACTAAGATAAGCGCGTTAAAAGTTGCAATATCGTAATGTTGCATAACCATTACTAATAATACGAACATTTAGGTGCTGTTGAAGCTCCACTATTTTCAAAAATGTCTGCCCGCGAGTCTTTGAACAACACAAGTACGAGTACATAAATGGTTCATAAGATTTTCCGTAAAATGGATACTTCACGATTGATCTGATCTCACACTCGAGGTAAAATAATCTTTCAATTTTTGACGAAACTTTACATTGAAGGGAATTTTGATGATTTTCTAAAGAAATGCTTGGAATTTATTCGTTACTTTTGTTCGAATAGAATAAAGTAGGTATCTTTATCAAATGGTACACTCCTAATTTTCATTAAAGCGTAAAAAAATTGAATATGAGAAAATATCAACGTTTTGGCCTCTCATATAGCTATTTCATGGAAGATAACATTTATTTCTTAATAAAATCTAATCTTCGAAAGTTAAATTTTCCAACAGCGTCATCTTCTAGTTTTCAAAATTGGAATAGATTATAAGTAATTTTGAGTCAAATCGATAATTTTTTAAAAAAATATATGAAAAAGATTTTCTCAAAATCAGCTTCAACATTTTTTCTTTAATTATTTTTGACTGAGTATATCAAAGTGTGATTATAAATTCTGCATAGGTCCTATTTTCATTAAAACCCCTGAAATGTCTAGAGATGCAAAAGTTCTACTTTATCTTTCTCGTGTTTTGAATGTCCTACATCTTGAATATTGATGATTTGTTTCTTATTCTGTAATATATTTCTAAATATTAGATCTTTATGTATTTTATGTACAATTTTTCCGAAATGTTAGTAGTTCTTTTAGTATTTTCAGTGAAAATTTACAACTCTTTATAGATTCTATAATCTATCGTACGTTGAGAATGATTATTGGTCCTGTACCAGGCGTTAGAATAATGTAGGAATGGTTAAGACGTCCGATTTAAAAGCTTAGGTATCGTAGGTCTTAGCTTGACGTATCACAAATATTGTCTACGTAAAAACTTTTTATTTTTATTTCATAAACATTTAGAAAGGTAGAGCAGATCACACTGCATTCAATGGCAAAAATGCGTTTCCAAGTAAACTTTTCAATTTTCAAAATACTAAAGATGTGCATTACTTTCGAAAAACTCGCGCTTTGTTTCATTAAACGTTTTTCAAAAGATGGCTGAAGAATTAATATTATACACGTTACAGTATTATAATATTACGTAACCTATAATAAGGAAATCTCTAGGTTTTCTATAACAATCTTATTTCCCCCCCTAGAACAAATACAAGAGAATATTTCGGCCGAAAATGCTGCATAGATAATGTAGAAATGTTGGATTTACCAAGACAGTTTTGAGAATGAGTAGAACATATTTACAAAATAGGAAACTGTGGAATTTCAGCATCACTTAATATTTATCGGGGCCGAGTTTCTCAGTTTGCGCATAAATAATTCGCTTTCAGTGCTCGTTCGCAAAATGGCGCCTTTGAAATATTGCCCTGTGCGCAGGGTCGATTACAGAGATGCGGCTTGCGGTGGAGTCTCGAGCCCTGTTAATAAGGGAGGGACCCCTGGACATGCTCTATTGAGCTACTCAGTCGTTTGCGAGTGGAGGATCCCATGTCGGCCCCCGGAATATACCCCCAGGCAGCGGCTGCAGGAAGGTGGGTGGAAAGGTGATGCGGGGCGACACACTACGCACATCTGACGACCCCTTCCCCCGGGGGGAATTTGGTCGTGATGGATGCGCGAGGAAGCTCTGTCGAAAACGATTATTTTGAATATTCTCAACACAGGCTATGAACTCAGCGCTTGAAAACGAAAAAAAAAGAATATTGTCTTCTATCATTACAATAAAGCTCATGCTTTTAATCTGGTATCACTTCTAAGGACATATTTTGTTCGTCTTCTTCCCGTTGAAAATGTTTTTAATGCCATTAATATTGTAAAATAATAAATTGGTTTTCATATATAATAAATGATACATGCATTATTAAAAATTATTAGGATAACTACATGACCGACAAAATCTTCGAAACTACGATTTCTTGGAAATACACGATATTCAAGTAAAATCGAAGTAGAACTGTTTCTTCTAATGTCATAACTTTACGTGAAATTATTATATAAAATTTATATATTTTTCTTAATCAAGATACTTTTATTCCTAAGTGGTCACTACTACAAAGATAAACTAATAGAATAGAAGTGATTTGACATAATTATGCACACAAAACATATACTGGTGCCAAGGTGTTGTGAGTGATAAGAGGTTTAATGAGGTTTGTGTAACGCGTCAAAATGCATATTTTGTTCTAAATCGTTCTAGTGGTTAATGTATCAATTAATACATACTTGTGAATTTAACCTCCATTTATGAGACACTCAAACATCAATTTTCCTTAGAATGGAAATATGAATTCTCTCCCCTTATGACCTCTTAATGATAACGATCTTTCTAATAATTATTTTTGCTTTTAAACTGCAGAAAAAGTCAGAACACGTCACAATGTTTGAATGATTATATTTTTTGGGAAGGTATGAACAACGAGAAAAAGATAAAACTAGTGGTACTACAACAGCTCATAACTTCTTGCATTATTTCTAGATTTGCAATTTTTTTAAATTCAGAGAGTTTACCGGAAAAGAGGCCTGCGCCATTATTTTTTGATTCCCTTGTTTTCTCCGTGGAAAACAAATTGAAGCGGTGATTGAGAATATTTATGTTTAATAAATTGCATTAATTTCAAGCGGAATGACTAGGAGAGGTGGCTCAGAGCATAAACTGATGCCACTGTAGTGCCTCTGACTGGAAGATCCTGGGTTCGAGTCCAGACAGCGGTGAAAGGATTTTCGACTAGATAGCTAGATCGAGTTTAGTCGCTGTCTGGAGAAGAATTCTAGCGACCGATTGTTCTGCTTGGTAGTTTTCCGTGGTTTCTCCGATTAACACCAGGCGAATGCCTGAGCAATATCCTAACAAACGGGCCACGGATCGCGCGCGAGCTTTCCTTTCTCTTCCATGTCCTATCCTTACTCCTTACTTACACTTACTTGCACTACACAACCACACATGCCAAGATACCGTTCGGAGTTCATTTCAGGTTTCACCAGACGGGGCGCTGTCCCGCAAAATACCAAAAACTACTCATAACTTCAAAAAATTGTCCACTGCTTTATTTCGAGATTTGTCTTTAAAGAACAGATTTAATTCAGGACAAAATATCCGTCTTTAATATTATATTTGTAGGAAGACGCCAAAAAACTTGAACTTTTGCAATTTTCGGAAATTTAGAGATTTTGACGATACTGTGACCAGTGCAATTCTCTTAAGTGTCGTTTATACTATCTGACGACAAAGTTCAATAAAACATTTGGATCCACGTCTGAGAAAATATTGAAAATGTTCATGAAAAGCACCCTCGAAAATCTAAATATCAATTTCGAACTGAGAGGCCTTCAAGTTCATTTAAATATATCGAGGAATAACAATTATAGAGAAAATAAGGTTAGGATCTAGGGTTGACCACAGACAGAGTGACAAATGTACGGACACTTAACGGACGTTTTGCCGTCAATCGATTTTTCAGTATCAAAGACCTACAAACCATAGATTTTGACTACACTTCATGTTAGAGGAAGTAATTTACTATAATAGGAGCAACATTTATCCACTTTTTCGTTACCAGGACCTAGCATTCAGGGTGTGTGGAAAATTCGCCGTTTTCCACATTTTCACGATTTTAATACTTTTTCTCATGAAGTAAGGGCGAGAAAATAAAAGCCAACTAATTTATTGATTAATTATTATAACTATTGACTGGATTGACAGCAATTTTTGAGACAACCATATGTCACTGATAGGCAGAAACTTCAGATGAAGAGCTCACCAGAGGGTATTATATGTCTATCAAATGTAGTATATTTTTGTAAGAGACAAAAATTTAAAATGAATTTAAATCGTGTGTGTAATGTATTTATAACAAAGATATAACTGCGCTAATAACACTGCAAACTTCATGTGATGATGTGAAGGAAGCTAGCCCTCTTTTTGTCTCGGTGGATGATTATTCAAAGGGGCAGTATTTATGGAAATGTGTAAAGCAATTATTTGCAATGAATTAATTAATTTATGAAGGTATGCATTTAATTTGTAGAGCACGTATGTGTGTGACATTCATTTTATTGCAAGAGCGTGAGAATAAAAGAGGAAAGAAATGTAGTGTCCAGGTGGGCCACCTATTATGGCCATAGGGAATATCTTCAAAACGATTACAGATATGGGAATGCGGTTTGCTCCAAGTTGTTATAGATGATGAGGTAACTACATATTTAGGGTTATTACTTGTAACATTTTGAATTTTTCAGATATTGACCCAATGTTTCTCAGCTGCTATACACATGTTCTTAATTCGGAGAGAATAGCTGGTGTAAAGCGAAAGTCGTTGGTCCGAACCGACGTTGACGGGGCCTATGCAGACGGGGCCTATGCGAAAGTCGTTGGTCCGAACCGACGTTGACGGGGCCTATGCAGGCAAACTAACGGTTTTGCTTCCTCTTATACAAGAAAATCTCGGGTATCCTTGGTGGGATGCGGTTTAAATCAAGTTGTTCTAGAAGATAAGGAAATAACGTATTTCATTTTCTTGTTTGTCTTCTTCTTCTTCTCCTCCATTCCAAGGTTTAGGCAGGAATGCCTGTTCCGTCTTCACCTTGCACTTCAGGACCATCTCTTTCTGGGTCGGCCGATATCTCTTCTTCCCTTCGGTTGGTAGTTCATCACTAATTGTGGAATACGATCTTCCTCCATTCTTTCGATATGGCGCCGCCATTCTTTCCTGTTTTCTAAGATCCTTTCATTTATGTTGTATATATCTAGTTCTTTACGGATATCCTCATTTCTTATCTGGTCTTGTTTAATGCAGCCTTTAACTTTCCTAAGAAATCTCATTTCTGCTGCTTGGAGCTTACTTTGGTCTCTTTTTTTCATTATCCATGATTCACTTCCATTCAGGAGAACTGGAGCAGCCATTGTCTTATAGAACTTAATTTTTGTGTCTTTCCTTGCTTTGTTCTGTAGTGTTCTGTTTATTATTCCACATATTGATTGAAATTTATTAGTTTTATTTTCTATGTCTTTATCTGTGTCATAACTGATGTCACAACCAAGGTAATTAAAATTTGAAGTCTGGTCGATCACTGTGTTGTCAATAACTATTTTTGAGCGTATGGGGTATTTACCGCAATGGGCCATAACTTTAGTCTTCGTTTTAGAAATTCGGAGATTATACTCATTTCTTCCCAGTTGATGCAGTGTGTATACAGCTTTTTGCAGATCATCTTCACTTTCTTGCAGTATTGTTACGTCATCTGCATAAAGTAGAACATTTAGTTGTTTATTCTGCTTCAACTGTATTCCAGAACAAGCTATGCATCTCCATTTTTTAATAAGGTCATCAATATATATATATTGAATAGTGTTGGAGATAAACTACATCCTTGTTTAAGTCCCCTATTTATTAATATTTCTTCAGTCTTCTTTATGCCAGTATTTATTATAATTTTTGTCTCGTTATACATATTTTTGATGGTTTTTATGAGGTGTTCAGGATATCCACTTTCGTTCATTATTTTCCATAGCTTGTGTCTGTCCACGCTATCAAAAGCTTTCTCGAAGTCAATAAAGGCTATATGGGTTTCCTTATTTACTTCTCGTCGTTTTTCTAATATTCTTTTAAGACTAAAAATATTGTCGTTACAAGAGCGTCCTTTCCGAAATCCCGATTGTTCTTCTTGTAATTTAGCCTCTGCTATAATTTTCAATCGAGCGTTGATAATTTTTGCAAATACTTTATAAGCGGCATTCATGAGGCTGATACCCCTGTAATTTCCACATTCATTTCTTTTACCTTTTTTAAAGACAGATATGACCTCTGTTATTTTCCAGCTATTGGGAGTCTTATAAGATTTCCAGCATTCGTTGAACAGATGAAGCAGTCTAAATTCGCTTAGGGGGCCTGCATATTTTATGAGTTCCATGTTAACTCCATCAGGACCACATGCCTTCCTGTTTTTTATACTGTTCAAGGCTTGCTTTAATTCATCCAAGGAGATGGAATCCACAGTATTGTTGTAGCGAAGCTCTTCCTCTTTAGGTTCAACAGTTCCAGTACACCAAAGGTTTATATAGTGTTCCTTCCATTGTTCTTCATTGATTATGTGTATATCTGCAACATCTTTCTCCGTCTGATTTAAATGTCTTAACGCTTTGTACGCATACATTTGTCTTCCATGAATATCATGTTCGATGGTACTTATAAATCTATCCCATGAGTCATTATGTGCAGATATTATTTGTTTAGCGTTATTCCTTTTTTGTTTATATTCTTCTTTAGCTTCTTGGGTTTTGTTTTGAAGGAATTTTTTTATATGATATATCTTTATCTTTTATGGCTTTCGCTATACAATCGTTCCATACTCTCAGTCCCTTTCTTTTCTTATGCTTTTTTTTCTTTCCTAAAGTTTCATATGCTGCCCTCTCTATGCATTCCTTTATATTTTGCCATTCCTTATCCACATCATCAACAGTTGGAACACTTGACAGAAATTGTTGTAATCGAATTTGATATAGTCTTTTTATGCTTTCTTGTTCAAGTAAGTACACTTTGAAAATTTCCTGACTTGTCTCTTTTCTTGGTCTAATTTTCTTCCATTTTGCTACCATTGCTATTGTTGCAATCACTAGATAGTGGTCTGAATATATATCACATCCTCGGTGTACTTGTACATTCTCTATTTGGTTACTAATTTTATCATTTGCGATTACATAATCTATCAGTGATCTGAGGCCTCTGGCACTCCAGGTGAACTTGTGTATTTCTTTTTTCCTGAAAAAGGTATTAGCAATTTTCAACTTATTGAAGGCTGCAAACTGTCTAAGTTCTTCTCCGTTTTTATTTAAGTGCTGTTCTCCAAATACCCCGACAACTCCCGGAATCGGAATGTTACCAACCCTGGCCTTTAGGTCGCCACAGACGAGGACATGATTACTTTTGTTTATTTTGCTTATTTGTTTTTGAAGATCGTCATAAAACGTCCGTGTGTCCTCTTTCCTTCCTTCTTCTGGGGCATACACGCCTATAAGTATTAAGTGGCCCCTCTCTATTTTGAATTTGCACGTCGCAATTCGCTCATTTACAAAGGAATACTCCACTATCCTATTTTTCCACCTCTTGCTAACCATAATTGCTACCCCACTACTTGCCCGTCTATTTTGAGTTACACCACAGTAGATCATCGTATAATGTTTCAAATCTTTTGTACCTTTCAGCTTTTTTTTGGTTTCCGTTATGACAGCTATATCTATTCCTTTTTCGTTTAGTTTGTTATCTAGTTCTTCTTCTTTATTACCTAGCCCTCTGACATTCCAGGTAGCTAGTTTTAGTCGTCCCGTAATACCGAATCGTTTATCCTTGGCATGCTTAAGTTGTTTCCACGATCCATCCAGTTGTGCATTGTGAAGAGAGCCAGTAGTTATTGAATCCCCTGGCCGCGTTACGAGCGCTGCGCAGGTTAAGTTAGGTAGTGGGGCTGCCACCTCACAGCTTCCAAACAAGCTGGGTGGTATTTTGGGCCACCGACCCTAGGCGGATTGCCTTTGCTGGGCTCAGAGTTCCGCCTACCCTTTCGAGGACAGTCTCGCCATGTCGAAGCCGGAGATCTACGTCGGAACTTCCTCTTCTTCGTTCAGGTCCTCTTTTTTGGGGCCTCTTCTAACGCCGGTGTCCTCTTCTGGAGTACTTCTTCGTCTGACCCCTCCCCTTCGACCTGTCCGGCAAGGGAGGCCCTACCAGTAGCTACGCTACCGCCGGCATAGCTCTCAGGTTCACGGGGGCACACAAGCTCCACCACCACGTCAAGGTCCTGTACTCCCTAGGTGGGTTTCTTGTTTGTAATATTTTTAATCTTTGAACTACGGACACAACTTCGATTTTTTAAATGGAAATAAATATTTTTCTTCCGATATTCCAATGTACACGAAGAGAAGCATTAAATGATATAAATTTTGTCAATATTCTGAAAGAAACTACGGGAAAAAATATCTGTCTACATTTCCTCGCAAGCCATGTGTCCGCGCCTTTCCGCAACGGTTTTCCGGAAGACGAAAAGCGTGTGTCTTTGCTAATCCTTCGCTCTGTAGAAAGTAATCGAAATTGAAACTTCGTAGTTTCAATATAAATAACTGGTAGGCTTATTTATATTGCTTTCTTACATTGAGTTCCATACTTACGTATGTTGATCTGTTTTTGTAACGTCTTGAAGCATAACAAACAAATTCTAGCAAGATAATAAAATTTGTGTTTTTATTTCACAATGGAATGCATTTATTGGGCATGCATAATAAGAAATACAATAAATCCACACTTGAACTTGACTACTTTAATTTAATTATTAATTCCCTGCATTGTTTCTTTCCAAGATTATTTTTGTTTTCTGTGGAAAGTGCTTCTGATCTTGCCCGCACTCACTGATTTCATACGTCTACCTCGCCGAGAGCGACCTCGCTTTCGTATGTCAACAGTAACACGGTGGAGCGTACGTTTTGTGTTTCTGAGGTGGAGCCTGTGGACACGGTGCAAGTGAAAATAATTATTAATTAATAATTATTAATTAAAATAATTATAATTATTAATAGTCAACATAATTAACCAAAAACTATTTTAATCTCTTATAGACGTATCAATTAAAAATAACTATATGTATTTCAGTAGAAATCAAATGATTAACTATGAAAGGAAGCGGAACCTGAGGATGCGATAACGCAACAATAGAACGAATAAAAGAGAATGGATTACGTAGGCATATTATAAAACAATTAAAAAAATATCAAGCAGTGGAACCCAATCCATAATAAAGCTTTGAGAATTGCTACCGGATGGTTCCAACAATCGACAGCATCTTAACTGAGTCTCAGGAAGTTTCACTAGCCCAACGAAAAAATGTTTGTCACTGACGTTGTTTTCAAATAGGCAACATAAAAGCGGCTTAATAATATTTTTGTTAATCTCAGAGTGCAAGTGACACAAATTCACAGTATGTACTCTCATACTAAATAATTAATAACATTCTCGAAAAAATTAATAAACTCTTCACCCACTAACTTCAATTAAAAATGCAGAATTATATTAATTTTCTCCTTAAAAGACATTAAAACATTTTCTGATAACCAAAGATATTTTATTTACAGACTCTCTCACAAAAATAGGAGAAATAACCCGAAAATCACGATGCGAGATAAACCAATGCATTCAAGAAATCCCATAATATATAACAAAAGCACACAACACAATGTCCTAACCACTAGACGATCACGATCATCGCCTGTTTCTCGCCCAAGAAATACCTCCTTTCTCCGTTAGTTGGTGAAAGGAGCGTAGCTAAATTTGCGTGGTCAGACGGACGAGCAGGCCTCATGGCCTGAGTCTCGCCACGTAAAATAAGGCATTAATTCAATTCAATTCAATTCAAAAACAGACAAATTGTAAATTCTCGTAAATGATCTCACAAAGAAATTTTTGGAATTTAAATTCCCGATTTGGAAGCCAAAATTGCTGTGACGAACAAGAAACCAGAATTACACAAACGAAATAAATAAATTTTGATATATCTGAGAAAACATCTATCACAAATTAAAATTTCAATGGAACAGCTTTTGTCAAAGATATAAAACATGGAACATTCATAAGATGATAAAAATTCGGACTTGAACAAGAAGAGCACAAATTTTACTCATCAATATTCAATGGAAAAATCTTCTCTTCTTATTTACGACTAATGTCGAATCCCTTATTACAGTGTACCATCTTGCAGGGGAATTATGAATATTACAAGATTCGGAGAAATTAATATTTTGGTAACGCTCATATTCAGAACATTTTGTATTTAGACAATTTTAGTGAAATTCCAGAATTTACAAGAACAATAAAAATATATGAGAACATTTAATCAGTAACTTTAAAATGATTTATAAAAATATTTTTAAAAGTTTGTTGCCCTATAAATGCTTAATTTTAAAGTATCGCTAACGACCTTCATACAATCTCAAGTAAAAATAATACCAAAATTCATTTTGCAAGCATCTCCTTAGCCCCAAAAAATTGATTTAAAAATATCTTAATGTTTAACAAAATGTATTACAGTCCATGCCTATTTCTTTTTATTATTTGTGGATGTCACTAATGTATTGTATATTGTTACCACAAAATTTGTCAATCACGTGACATGTACAGGTTGTACTTCTTCCCCATGCGTTACGTAGAGATTTGACTGTACTTTGACGAAACTTAATCAATTCAAATTAATATAAAAGTTTTGTAGCCGATAGTGAACTTTGCAGTCAATGCGATTAAAAGTTTCGAAAAATTTAATTTAAATATTCTTGCTTCTAAATGGCCTACTCATTATTCTAACAGTACAAATATAAATCCAATCATATTCTACAAAATACTGTCTGAAAATTTAAACTTACCAATATTTCAATTCAAAATTCCAGTCTTAAATTGGTATCATGATCTGGTATTGATAATTTTTCATAAAGTTTCTCTCAGAAAATAATTTTACAGAGAAATTTTGTTGACTAATTAACTGGAAAAATTTCAAAACAAACACAATAAATTTAGTTTCATATTTAGATTAACTGTGCACAGTACATTTGATGATATTGATTTACAAATTATAAATTTTCAAAATAATATATTCAACTTTCTACTTCTAAAAAAATAATAATAATAAAATATTAGTGAGTCTAATACCTACTTCTTTTACTTTATTACTTTGTAAACATAGAATACAAAGAATATGGCAATTACTCGCCAAGTCAAATTTCAGAGACATTCACAGTTTAACAAATTTAGATAGCGATTACGAACGAACTTTTCTGCATTATGATGACAAACAATAACGTTACAATCAGGAACCAGAGTGGCACTAATGAAAAAGCAGAAGCTTTAGTAACACATTTTGAAACATCATTGCAATAACTCCTCATTGATTCTTCATTTTCTAAATATATTAAAAAAGAAATGAACAAACCTTTTATACTGTAAGTCCCACTCTACCAAAAATTGTATAAAAAGCAATTCTATCAAGATTAGGAACATGTATGTTTGTTAATAATAGTTTATTTTCAAAATCGGAATTTGGTTTTCCTACTAATCATTCTACCACACATTTATTAAGGGTAACATACTATTAAGCTAGAATGTTCGAAGTCAAAATACACGTGTACATTGTTTCTTGATATAGAAAATATATTTAATAAAATCTGACCTGAAGGTCTTATTTTTAAAATGTGTCAAATTTGTTTCCCTCACTATTTATAAAGTTTTAGAGTCAACATTAATACTGAACAATCTACCAAAGACCCTGTTCTCGTATAATCGAAGGGGTTTCCATTTTATCCTACTATATTTAATATGTTTACTATTTTAAAATAATAAACCTAGTCATTTCACCTTCGCAATAGGAGGTGAAAATATCATCCTTATTATCCCAGCTTATACACGCTGAATATTATTAAATAGCTGGCCAGGAATGCATTGGAAGAATGACAGAGATGATCATTACCGGATTGTTTTAATTTTTCAAGATTCGTCACAAGCCAAAGTCATTCAGTCTCTTTAAAATTTAACATTGTAGATGTATCAGAATATTATAGAAGATAAAATTTACATACACTGAGAGAAAAAAGTATTTGTATATACTTACAACGTTAAAAACTAAATGTCTGTTAGTACTTAGCCCGGAATGTAATAAATTTGTTGAGTAAAATACAAATGAATTTTAATTTTTGTGCATAGTCTATGAAATAAAACATCAAAGACAAATTTAATATCTAAAAGTGTAATAAAATGAGTCACAAAACGTGTAGACTACGCCCAGCAAGTGAACGTACAGTCGAAGAAACGCAGCAAAGTGAAGTAACTAATAATGAATTAACCAACATTCCATGATTCATAAACTCGGCATAGTAATAATAAGAAGCTTATCATGGTCAATCCACGGTAGAAAATTGCTAGCACATTGCTGAGAGGAGAAATTATGCTGAAATCGCATAAAAACTAGTAACGGAACGAGAAAAGTAATTATAAAATTGCACAATAAGTGCAAATCTTTACAATAGATATCTGAAGTTGTAAATATACCTCGATTAAAAGTGCATTCAATAACTGAAAGGTTTTGTATCAATAAAACAGTGAGAAATCGTCTCCGAATAGGAAGAGTGAATAGAGATAACCGATTTATGATTCGAGAAATAAAGAAGGACCTTGAAATTAATGTGACATTCACGGAGGAATTTAAAAAAATCGGGATGTTGAAAAATCAGCTAGTAGAGTGCGCAACATTTGTTGAGAGAAAAGGGAGTCATACCCGATGAAAGTGTTGGGCGTGTAAAGCCAATTGCATAAGGTGATTAGGTGACAATACCAAAATAATGTATCCGACTTCTGGAATTCAGATATATTTAGAACAAAAGCAAAAATAACATTTTGCGCTCCGACGGGAGACGCAGAGTGTCATACAGCTTTAATGCAGATATACATCTCAAAATCTTGTGCTTACAGTGAGAAATGCTGGTGGTTCCATATTATATAAGTGTCTGAAATGTCAGCTCTCTGCATATAATCGATTGCGTGATGAAACACTAGATGAATATTAATATCTTAAGGGAAAATTTGCGCGGGAAACGGGTTCTACAGTGGACATTTCAACACTTTCATATCAAAATCTTTCCTTATTTTTTCAATGAAGGGATATTTACTATTTATACGGGGTTGCAAGAAAATTAGCAACAATTTAAAGTTACTGAAAAAATTTTGGCGCATATTGGCCACGATGTTTTCGCTAACGCAATGGATAACACTTACTGATGTGACCGTGAACGACTGATGTTGCTGCTTGCTACTGGTTAAGTCGGACAATTTGGCTGGGAAGTATACTTAATCTGTGGGTGTTTTTATTCCTCAGTTAGTTGCTAGGGTTTCGTTGCAATTAGTAATTACACATTAGACAATTTCGAATTTCTTTCAATAACTTCCAGTGTGTGACAGCCGCTAATTGTTTCATAACACATAGAAATAGTGAATATTTATGTATAAAAAATATGAGACCAGATTTCAATTTGCATTTGTTGAAACGTCTCTTATTAGAACTTTGTTTCATCGGAAGAATAGCCCGAAACGTAAAGCTTTCAATAATCGAATGTGGCTGTTCTACAACACCAAAAATTTCATACACATCCTTAATTTCATAATGTTAATTGTATAGAGCATCTGAGGTCAATTTTTGAAGCAAAAATAGAAAACCAAGTTTGTACAATAGAGAAAGTCTTGACGTTCTCGACAAAGAGAATGGAATTTAATTGGCCTCTAAAAGTAGGTAAAATCCACTTCCAAAGACTGGAAGCAATAATAAATACAAATGGAATCCCTTCACGTAATTAAATGACGTCTTTATTTGTTAAACATTACGATATCTTTTTGTTCGTACAATTTTTGAACGTTTCTTATTTTGCTTGTACGTAAATATCAGGTGTTTAGAATATTTTAAGTTTTTATAATATGTAAGTATACAAGATGTGTTTTCTATCGTCTTAAACCTAATGTCTATATCTCGCTGTAACTCCCCGTTTATATACTATCAATTTTGTTGCTATCGTTTTCTAGGTTTATAATAACTTTTTACGCTAACTGTATTAGAGAACGTGATCTGTTGAAATGATATTGTAGTCCTAGCTGATAATGCCGTTGTTCTTAATATTACAAAGCCTGAATTTCGAAGCCTGGCGAAGTAGGGAAGAAAAACCTACCTCTAGGGGACAAATGAATTTGAAGGTATAAGTTAAAAATTCAAACATTTGGTTAGCGTATACGAAAGGTGTAATATCTTCAAAACCAAAAACATGTTCAAGAGTGCAAGCGATAGAACTGGAATAATAATTAAAGAAGCAACAAGAAATTGCAATTTTCTTCGTTACCTTTGAAAATGAGTAGAAAACCCGAAACCAAATAAATGATATAAATATAAAAAAGAGAACAACTAACATTAAATTAATTACTTATTTTCATAGGTATTGTATCAATAATTCAATTTTAAATCCAAACTGTTTTGTGTTCTATCAACTCGTGATGTAAATTATGAAGCAAATTGCTACAAAGAAGCTACTAAGCATCTTATGCCCGATCTTGATGAGGATAAAGATAAAGATGATCTTCATTATTTCAACCTTCATCCTTAGTACATGAGACCATCTGTAAATTAAAAGAAACCGCCTTTAGATGCCATTCTATATCTGCTAAAAGTCTCTATCAATACGCTAAGGTGCATTACTGTGTATTTACGATTTACAAGAGACCAACGACAAAAAAGCTCTTTAGTGATGCTACTGCTGTCTAAAGCATTTTACATCAGTTATTCAACAAAAGGATTGAAGACGATCAAAATAGAAGATTGTAGGTTATGACTGAAGTGAAATTCTAGATAGAGAACAGATTACTGCATCACATATTTCAATGTTAACCCAGAATCACATAGTTAAAATTCAATTGTGGTCAAAATGGAAAAATCGAGGACCTAAATCTAATAACAATGCCCAAGAAAGACGTTTATAAGATTCATCTGTTGCAAGAAAATAGTTTTTGAAACCTATTTCAACACAGACTATGGCAACACAGACAAAAATGTGAGTAAAAAAACGAGGTATTGAGGATAAGAAATAGTATATAAATAATGCCTAGAAAACAGAACAAATGAATTTAGGCAATTATAGTGAATTCAGAAACATGACAAAAAATGATTAAGACAAGTGCATATGACATCCTGGGATAATTCCATACGTTGTGTAGGAGATGATGTAGGTACATGGTAGGTAAGAATGTGCCTATAAAATGATGGAACGCTCAAGAAGAAGAGAAAAAAAGATGTTGCACAGATCAATATACTATCGGGAAAAGAGTGTACCAAACATTACAAAAATCAAATCCAACTCAAGGCCACATTATGTCCAAGAGAAAATATGTTTTCCTGATGTGGACCCTATTGAAATGAAGGTACTTCAATATGCATTGAAGAGAACAAAAAATAGAAAGTCAGCCGGATTAGATAATATAAACTAGGAAGTATTAAAGTATGGAGGCATCTTCCGACAATTATGCTTTCTATATTTAATGTAATAGTTTAATTGTCACAAAAGCATGGATGACTGCAAAAATTATTTCTGTATTGAAAAAAGGAGAAGGAAACAAAACAGAAAATAGAGGTATCAGTCTGTTAAGTTATGCTTAGAAAATGTACACCAAAATTGTCAACTAAACTCTTTGAAAGCATACTCATGGAAAACCAAGCTAGGTTTCGCAAAGGACAATCTCAAATTGGCGATGATTTTAGCTTGAAACCGAAAATACAAAAACAGAGAATTTAATTTAGAGACACGCCTAGCTTTCATTGATTACGAACAGGCCTTTGACCGTATCCATGGGAACAAACTCTTTGTGATAATGACATTTTGAATTAAAAATGAAATGTTTAAAAATATGGCGGCTCGGAAGCGTATGCACATAAAGTAAATGATTACGGACATAATGACGGGTGCAACCAAAGATAGAAATTGCATCAGATTACAAAAGAAGATGGAAGTAACATGTATGGTGCCAGGAAGAATCCTCAGTAAGATCCTGAGTAACAGACCTTCCGGAACAGGAAGTGCTGGGCCACTGAGGACAAAATGGTGAAGCTGGAACTGGCAAACATGCCTAATTCTGGGAAGGTAGAAAAAGACATTTTAATTACGCATAACTCGTGTTAGACGTGTTCTAGCTCTTTAAAACTAATATTTCTTGCGTTTAGAGAACACGAGGTTTGCAAGAACAGGTGAGTTTTGCGGATATACGAGCGAGTTTTTGTGCAGAGAGAGCACGCAGGGATGCGTGTGGGGACAAATGTGAAGAAATGAGGCTCAAGTAATGTTTCTTATTCTTTTAAATGAGACCGTTTTGAATCTTCTATTACATTTTTGGAGAGATATCTACTCCATAGATGTGTGATCACATACGAGCAAAACTGTAACTTGGGGGTTACTATAAAAAACCTAAGAGACCTTAGGTGTTTAAATAGACCGTTAGATTGTTTAATATTGTGTTACAAAAATTGAAATTTCATAAATAACAAATTCCAGAAATAAATATAAATTTGATGACAAAGCATAATAAATATTGAGATAAATGTTTGAATGGGCCAAAGACGATACTTCACATTGAAATTAAAAATAACTCTCTCTTCATTGGTTTAGGTGGATACATTTTTACTTTGTCGCTACGGAGTACAGAGAAAGTTATTTAATGCTGCGCGAAAAAACTGTCAATTTTCGGCAAAAAACTTTTATTACAGGGCCCTGGTAACGAAAAAGCGGATAAATCCAGATTCTAAGTTTAGAAACAAAATCCTCTATCGCGTGGTGTTGCCAGAATCAATGTTTTGTGGGTCTTTGATACCGAAAAATCGAAAAACGTCAAAACATCTGTCTGTTTGTCTGTCTATCCGTCCGTCCGTCTCACTCTGTCCGTCTGTGAACAACGCCAGCGGCTAAAGCGTTCAGACAATTTTTTCAAAAAAATATTCCCTTCTTGATCTAGCTTATGTTGTATCCCCATGAATTTGAAACCGATATCTTAATTTTGGAGGGTACATTACATAAAGCCACTGGGACATTTTACCAAATAAAAAAATGGTTCCATCGTTTTTGATTAAATTTTGTTGTTGGATAATGTGAAGGACGCTTAAGAGAATGGTGCAAGTCTCATGTTCGTTGAAAACACTGATTTTTCGAAAATTGCAAAAGTTCAATTTTTTCGGCGTCTTCCTAGAACTACAATTATGAAGACATTACTTTTTCTTTTAATTAAATCTCTTCCTAAGAGATGTATTTTGAAATAAGATCATGTACAATTTTTCGAAAACTTGAGTACTTTTTTGCGTAATTTTGCGTGAAAATAGGGTGAGAACCTACATGCTGTTTTAGCACCACTATTTCCTTAATACCACACCAGTTGTAAATATCTTAGTGGCATAAAAATATTATATTATAGTATACCATATTTGCGAATATTTCTAAGTCACACAGATTTTTATTGCTTCGTTTGTAGTTTATTCGTTCTTCCTCGAACCCAATGTCACCAAATATATCTGTGAGAAGCTTCTCCTAAACTAACATTTGCGCCTCACACTGCTCACAATTCCCAGGCAATCCCTAATACCTGTCCACAAAGAGAATTTTCAATTTTTCTTTGGTTGAAAGGAAGGTGCTTTCCTAGGTGATCATTTCCAATATTCTGAGATATGCAGGGTCTGAGGTAGTTGGTAGCGAAATCTGGAAAGCGAGAAGATTTGGTTCAATTTAAACCAGAACTTGGAAATTGCTGCTCGTCTCACTTCTGAGCTAATAGTTTCACACACGAATACCGAAAGGATTTTCAAATGCTTGTTCACATTTGAATTCCTCTGTTCCCACAAGGGTGACAACTTGATTCCGCAAAGGCCTTTCCTGGATTTTCCCACGTGCTTGGCAGCCGAAGCAGGATTACAGCGCCCTGCTCACTCGGTGGGCGTGTGTTAGTACTATTGTGCCAACAATGTGGTACTTAACCTAACGAAGTAGATGAGACCACACTGCTGTACGTTATGTCGTAATATCGAATCAGACCTTCATATTTCTTTAGAATGATTAATGTAGTTTTAAAATTGAATACGATTTCTAACCTGGATATCCGTTATCTGGACATTAACATGGAAAATTTTGAAATATTCATTATCGATAATATATGGAAGAGTATTTATTATTATTCCTAAAATATCATAACAATTATTTAAAAAGTAGAAAACCAGAGGTATGTTCTGAGATTACAGATTTTCGCAATGTAATGTTTGCATGGTTTTATCTATATACGTTTTTTAAAACATTCATTCGATTGAAATCAAAACTAGTGCTTTATAATTATTGATACCCACCTTTTATGTAATAACGTCGTTACATTAACCTCTGTGTTATTAACGCTGAAAGAAACGATTACAAAATTAGCAATTGTTTTTACAGACAGAGGCTTTGAATGTCTCTTGTTCTAGTTGAGAAATTTGCGGAAATCTGGAATTACTTGGTGAGTGGGGCACGCCTTGTGATATTTTTAGATATGTATCTAGTAATTAACGTTTCTTGTTTTTATGAGGACGGTAAGTGACGTTCACACTGCAAACTAATTGCAAGAATAGTTCCCAAGGCCTCACAAATTAGTCAAGCCTCAGAATTTTTTATCTTGTCTATTACTTTCTTAATATTACTTCTGAAGGCGTTTTATAATATGCTACCACACTCTAGCATTGATCTCACTAGCACACACTTTTTGCTGTTATGGACGTAAAATAAATAAATCTAATTACATAATGGTACGTCTTTAGAAAAATAAAAACAATGACTCATGATCCACCACTTTGTATAAGCATCGAAAACTGAGAAAGAATTGCTGCTGTGTATCGTACAAAATACACTGTGTATCGTACACATAATTTTGGTGGCTATTCCCGAAAGTGAATCTTAGGAGTTTAATCTATGTTAATTTATTTTCCAAAATAATTTCCAGAACCATTTAAATTGCGTAACTATGGTGAAGTTTATGGCCATCTAACCACAAAATAAAAGATTTGTTCCGAACCATTTTCTGGAGACCATTACGAATGTGAAGCTGGTTATAAAATGACTGTGGCCGGAAAAAATTAGACTGTTTCTGAGACTATTTGTTCAATTTTCTGCATTTAATTTACCACGATACATGTGTTACTGGCGTCTGTGTACATGCTAATAATAGATAATGTTGTATTTTATCATAAATTTCATTGATAAGCATTTATAGTAACACGAAGCTCAATGCCTAGTTCAACGCCAAGCATTAGTTCATAGCTGTCAGATGATTTATTATTAATTCTGTTCCTAATAGAACGTTCTTCTAGTATCTTAATGTTGATACCATTAATCTTAATCTTAATTATTATATTTACTACTAGTATTTTCCGTAGTCTCTCATAAGGCTTTTCAGACTTAACAACAAGATGTTGAATTTGTTGGAAATGTTTTTCTCCATTTTTTCCCCAGTAATGCTATACAATTCATTATAAACCGATATTTTCTATATGAACTTCGATAGGATAAAATAACTTCATTTTCCTCGAGATACCAAATTAATTGCATTATTTTCTTTACCAATTTCAAAACACATCATGTTAAGGAAAAATGTTCACACATCTTTATTGAAAATTTATTTTTTTGAGTATGTTTTCATATAATTTCAAACCCTGCTTCAGAAATTACATTACGTACTATGTTATTAATTACTAATAATTTTATACAGGCTGCAATATAACTTAAGGTTGTATTGTAAATTTATTGTAAAAACAACACAATGTATTCCCAATTCAATGTTGCCTTCTTCCCCTGGTAAGCCTAAAATTACGACAAATTTCCAAGAATAAAATTCTAAAGATTTTATATCAAGGTATATAAATATTTAACATCAATATTCTTGCAGACGTTAACATGCAATAAACGCATTTCTTGTCTACAATTATGTATACAAGCTGGACCCGCGTGAATATTACGCAATTTGTAAATCATTGTTTAAAATGTGAAAATATCTTTATACTCGATTCTTACTTCGAAAGACCTGTCCCTGAATTGTGCGATTCAGCATCATATCATTGATTTGGGTGAGTAAATAGTTTAATATTGCTGAGCGTTGAGATTCAGTTTCGCAGAAAACAAAATGGTCACTTAAATTTTATGGTGTATTATGATTTCTGTCTCTATTCCTCGATTTAATGTGAGTTTTGTGTGATATGATTTATTAAAATGTTTATTTGCATAATAACGTCCAGAAACGATGTCATTTCATCGTCTAGAAACGAAGTCACATATATTTTATCATTACCAATTACATTGAATGGTTTTTGATTTTACACTAAAATATTATCTTGTACTAATAAGATACTTTTGATAAACTAGTGGTGCTAAAACAGCCCGTACCTTTTCGCCCATATACTCACACTAAAATACGCAAAAAGTACTCAAATTTTCAAAAAACTGTACATGACCTTCTTTCAAAATCTATCTTCACGGAACAGATTTCATTAACGAAAAAATCTCCATCTTCATAATTGTAGGTGTAGGAAAACGCCGAAAAAATTTTGAACTTTTGCGATATTCGAAAAATAAGTATTTTTAACGAACACGAGACTAGATTACGACGAAGCTAGATCGACTGGGGAATATTAATTTTGCAACAAATAGGCTGAACGCTTTAGCCGCTAGCGTGCTTCACAGACGGACGGACAGACGGACAGACGGACAGACGGACAGACGGACAGACGGACAGACGGACAGACGGACAGACGGACAGACGGACAGACGGACAGACGAACAGACGAACAGACGGACAGACGGAGACACAGGCAGACACAGACCGAGAGACATTTTGCCATCATTCGAGTTTTCGGTTTCAAGGACTCACAAAACATGGATTCTGGCTACAGCACGTGATACAGACTTTTTTTAATTTAGCAACTGGATTTATGCCCTTTTTCATTATCTAGCTCCTGTAATAAGAGTTTTCCGCTGAAATTTCGCCGTATTTTCGCGCAGCATTACGTAACTTGCTCTCCACTAGGTATTGCCTAATCCGTAGCTTTTTCTGCGATTCCCGCTTCGTTGTTTGTGCGGTATAGTGTGTCTTGTGGTAAATACGGCGTGTTTTTTGTGGCCTGCAAATTTCCATTCGCACGTCTTTAGGTCCTACCGTTACACGTAATATTAAGTGGAATTTACATTTCATATGTATTCCTTAAGATATTAACAATATAATTTCTGCTAAAAGAAAACTGCTAAATGCTGTGAAATGAAGATTAAATGAGTAGAGTGCTAAAGTCCTAAATTGGTTTATATGGAGCCAGCATGGAAGTGGGTTAAAGTAACCTCAGCCCCATGACCCATACTCATGATCATACGATTAATCCTTTTCACACTCGGACACTATCTCAAGTGCACCCCCTCTAAATAATGTGAAAAAGAAAGAAATAGAAGATGATGGTACCATAAATAATTGCATAGAAGGACATGTTGTTTTGGTGACAAGGCATAACAGATTGTTTCCAGATAAAGTAATAGATCTTAACATACCTACTAATAAGACTTGTTACATTTTGTGCACTTAACAAACCTGTAAGGTTGCATGTTAACAGGTGTTAAAGACGCATGTGCCCGATTAAATACATAAACGAAAACAGTCCTGTTGTTGTCTATTTAATACCAACCAAAATGGCTTCGAAATGGCTTGCATTATATATATATATATATATATATATATATATATATATATATATAATGCATTACTTAATGGTTCTTAGCATAACATAATAATTACATAAATAATAATAACCGAAGTGATAAGAGTTTTAGAGTTTTACTTAAAATAACGACGTACACCAATTTCCCCCCTCAATCTCCACAGTGGCAGACGACGAAGTGTTCTGCGTCATTTGAATTGATGAAGAATTTATTACCATCGTTTACTACATCCTGTATAAATATTAAACGCGTGTCTACATGGTCGAAAAATAACGTCCAGAACAATCGTCAGACACAGTAATAATCTCGCATTTGTGAGTAAAGTATCACTCAGTATGAAATCAGATTTCCAAATTGATTTGTATTTAGATTACTGCACATTATACCTGCATATGACAACTTGCCATTTCACTGCCGTCTCTGGAAGTGACAAGCTTTCCTCTGGCACAACATCCGTCCTCGTTAGTGGAACTGATTGACAAGGAATTCTTTCTTCTAATGAAGCCAATAATGGCGATTCAGATAACTCGCAAAGCCTATATGAACAGGGAAAATGACTTTCACCGAAAAAGGAATGTCTTCCAGTTTCGTTAGCATTATAAAAATTCCTAGAAATGGGAGAAGAGTAAAATCGATGAGAACTTCAATATCTCTGTCTATGAAAACTCCAAAGAATGGCCGTATATTTGTACTAGTTTTGGAATACATATAGAAACATAAATTATGTAACAGAATGCAACTGAAGAATTATCAATCAGCTCACAATGAATCTAACTATGAATTTTATTGGAACTTAGATATAATTACATTGAAAAACCAATTTTACTATTAATATTATGATCTCCTTAATATAGAGAACCTCCGAGTCCATTTTTTGCATTCTCTCCAACGAGAAAGTTCATATCTTCATTTATTTTCCTGCTCATTATTACACCACTTCAAAATCTTAATGATTCCTAAAGGAATTTAGAGTTCATATAACGTACGTCACGTTCCTTGCCTTCGAGTAAGGAAATGTTGATATCACAGCCATTCAAGCCTCAAACTGTACCCAGTGATCATCTCACCGCAATTGGGACCTGCGTTAGGTGCCCTGGAACCATTCGTCAAACAAACAGTAATCCGCAAAGGATAAAACACACACCGACCACACCTGTGACTCTATAGTCACGCACTTTACTCTAGACCCACAAGTCTGAGGTATGTGCGAACGGGGACTCATTCGCGGGCGTTTCGCGTGCAAGAACGAGCCTCGGCCCAGGCGGGGCGCGGCGGGGGCGGGGGACGCTTCTGCCCTTGGCCGCGGAAAACGACCCGCACAGGCCGAGGCGCGCAGCGGGGCATCGGCCTCGCTTGCCTCAAAATCGGTGCAGTGAATTTCGAAGGCAATCGATTGTCACTTTGCTGGCTTACAGCTCCGCATTGGGCGTGCGTCTTCTCGCCTCGGCTTGCAGCAACGCAATGACCTCGTCATGTCCACTGCACTCGGTTGTCCGTTGCGCCGCGAACGTCTGCATTTTGGATCCATGGAGGATTCCCATGAAAGTGGGAGGCGAAAACGAACACTGATATACACAGATGTGCAGCAGATACAACTCTAAGATTCTCAAAAATCGAATATTTGATGTACTTTGTAATTTTTCAACGGTTCTATTACCTCTCAGACCATCAAAAATCGACTGTAAAATATAAATATAAATGGACTCTTCATACAGAAAGAAGACAGAAAGTCTATTAAAATGTGGGTCTCGAACTGCTTAACTACAGAGTTATCAAACTCACTAATTTGAGCACTCTGTTCATGCGTAATAAGAAATATTCAGTCACCTGCCTGAGTACAGAATTCGTATTGAATGCGGAACACGCTCGAAAACGCCTAGTAGTTCATATGTTTTGAAAGTCAGCGATAATACGCGCAGAAAGAGTTTATTCATAATGAATTGTAGTAAAAAAAGACTTTATATGTTCATCGACGTAAAAATGAGTTTTTTTAAATTCTTACAAACATTAATATTAAAGGCCGAAAACCACAGAAAACAAAGAGCAATCAAACTTCGTCTTGAGAATGCTCGAAGTGCTTTGCAGGAGCAAAGAGGTGGCTTGTGGTTGCTAAAAGGTTCAATGTAATTTTTACTTTCTCACTACGGAGTAGAGAGAAATTTATGTAATTCTGAGCAGAAAAACAGTAAAGTTTCGGCAAAAAAACTCTTATTTCAGGGCCCTGGTAAGGAAAAAGCGGATACATTTAGTTGCTAAATGAAAAACAATCCTCTAATACGTGGGGTAGTCAGAATATATATTTTGGGGGTGACGACAAAACGTTTGTCTGTGAACAACGATAGCGGCTAAATCGTTCTCCAGATTTGCTCTAAAATTTATATTCTCCCATTGACCTGGCTAATGTCACGGCCCCTTGAATTTGAAACCGTTATTTTAATTTTTGAGGATAATTTATACGGAGCCCCTGGGATATTTTCCAAATTACAAAAAATGCTTTATCGTTTTTGTTTAATTTCTGTTGTTGGATAGTACGAAGGACTGCAGTTTACCGTACTAGAATTTGAAATTTTTGTTACAGACACAACAATGATAGTTTATAGTTGTCAAAATTCCTCTTGGAATTGAAGTTATTTTAACCAAATATTGTATGATACGTTTCGTTCTTTGACTGTTAAAAGAGGTAAAATGAAAATTTTCTCTGATGATGCTAGTATCAGTTGGAAATAAAAGTTAAAATTGGAAGGAAAGGTAATCGTCATTTTAAGAGTCCCTGGGATTGTCAGAGAAAAAAGTTTAATAAAAAATGTTGAGCCATTTTTGAGCCAGACTGACAGACGGACGGACGAACGGACGGACAGAACGACGTTTTGCTGTCAACCATTTTTTTGGTATGAAGAACCAACAAAAAGTTGATTCTATGTACGTGTTAGAGGAAGTAATTTACTACACCTAGGAACAAGATATATCCACTTATTCGATACCACAACTTCACAATACAAGTTTTTGATTAAAAATAGCCAATTTCTGCCTCTTTTCTCTTTACTACGTAAGTACGTAATATGGCTAGAAATAAAAAATTGTTGTGAAATGCACAAACCATAGTGATGTGAAAATATACATAATTTATTGATTTATTATATTATAATTGGACACAGATTGTTGAGGTAGATTGCTGTGTTCCATGCAGAATTTAGGATTCAATCTAAGTACAAAATAACTTTAGAGTAAAAAAGATACATAACAAGGTATGATAGAATAGGAAGAATTGAGAATAGGATTTTAGAACATTTGGAGATTCACACTTATTTGGATTTATTGTTCTTCAAACAAAAGTAAAAATTGTATGTGACGTATGGAAAGGAAGTATAAACTGCGCACGTTTTCTTAAGCTTCAGAATCTTTATCCCACCCTTTTACTGCATATATTTTATGATGAATAACAGTTCAAAAAAATTCATTGACCCAGAATTTGAAGTACATTGCTTTTTACAGGCATACTTAGTGTTTTTAAAATTTTACAGTACAAATATTCGGGGACGTCGCGAGTAGGCTTGAGCCCGTTCACGTACACACATGCATACATACATGACTGACTGACTGACTCAGGTTTCCATCGTGGCCGATGATACCTCTTCTTCCATCCTATTCTTGCACAGCGCGCCTCGTCGGTGGTTGGAAAGGCCCGCCTTCGTTTTGAAATTTCTGCCACAAGATGCACAGTTGAATGGATAGCCAGAGCTTGATTGTCCGGATAACTGGGGTTGAGAAATCTGTGTGGGGCTAGCGCTATGGGAGGAACTTTGCGGTTTTCTTAATTTAATTGGCTTCAGTGTATTTTCTGCTGTGAAGGTTGGATGCTTGTGTCTCATATGACTGCTGTGGCCGGATTTCTTTTTGAAATTGATGTTACAGACAGTGCATCTAGGGCTACTGTTTTCTTGTCGTTGGCGTAACTTTTCTACTTGACTCCTATGGGCTTGGCTTAGGTGGGAGTTGACGTACTGCCTCCCGGATCTTCCCTCTCTTGTGAATCCGCATATCGGACATTTCCAACTGTACATTTCCTCTTCTTCGTGCCTTTTTTTCCTTCTTTCTTCAGCTTCCAGGTTTTGCATTTCTTGCCTTTCTACGGTTTTTTGTTGAATGTGCCTGCGCCATTCGTTTCTATTTGCTGCTACTTTTCTCCATTCCTTCTCGTTGATGTTTTGCTCTCGCATATCTTGTTTGAGCATGTCTAACCATCTTTTCTTCGGTTTCTAATATTTCATACGTACATACATACATACATACATACATACATACATACATACATACATATGATGTATACAAATAGGTTCCTACCCGTAAGTAAGTCAATTTAAAAAACAATAGATGTGAATAATATAAATAATTAATGGCAGATTTCAAGCTCAATGAAGAAAGGCTTGCATGTATCATTAAAATGGAAATATTAGAATACTAGTACATGGAACAGCGAAAGGGATATAAACATCACAAACACTTCTCCACGCGAAGGAATTTTAATTTATTTACTTACAGTGAACACGCCAGTCACGTTAACCCTTCACCACCAACCGCACCGTTAGAGCACTTAAAGATTCCGAAATTTCAACGAAAATGAGCCTTGCCCCATTTTTAAACATATTTTACGCTATTCGAAAAAAAAACAGTATTATCAAAACAAAGTTGTAGCCTTTTCCAGAACATTTTAAAATCTGTTGAGGTTTCTTGTGTAGAACCTCCAAATCATCAAATCAAAATAACCACTTGGAACCCGCAAGGCATCGCTTTTTCGAAATTGATCGGGGAATATCAATTTGGAGAGAAATTGTCTAAACGGTTTAGTCTCTAGGGTTTGTCACAAACATGTAGTCAGACAGAGATACAGACAGACACGAAGATGATTCTGTTAACCTTCGTTTCGTTATCAAGTACGTACAAAATGTGCATTCTGGCTACACGAGTTAAATTAATTTTCGGCATATAAAAAATATTTATCTACCTTTGTATACTAAGGTCTCGCAATATGATGTTTTCTTTCGACAAATCGCCCATTTCAGCCGAAGAGTTTCAATACTTTCTTTTTGCTACGAACGCACTAAGGAGAGAAAGTGAAAATAGGCGCAAATGGAAAATGCAACCTGCAACACACATTGCGGTTGCGCACAAGTGGGAAGCGATGCGTCATACACCCCTAAAACACGGCCTGCGTTTTCGTACACGGAGACGAGTAATGTTTATTAAGACGCGGTACTCTACAAAATTATATATTTTTAACCTGCTATTATATTTTCATAAATTAGCTCTTCTCGGTGCCTCCACCCCATTCATGGGTAGTCAGAAACGGGCAGGAACTTGTATATGTAAAATTTATTTCAAGGCATAGAAAAATAAATAATAGTACATGATAAAATTAAACTGATTGTTTGATTCGCTGTATAATTTAGTAAACGTTTTGCAATATTAAAATGTTGATTCACGCACGGTACAGGTGTGATTGTTTTGTTACACACAGTTCAGGAGTTTGCTGCTATACGTTGGGTTCCAGTATGAAGCTAATTTCACTTTTGAAATTCATTTAGACACAGCAGAATGTTTATAGGGGTTGAACTAGTTACTCTTAAAAATGAAAAATTCGGAAATAAAAGTGAATATTTTAAACTGTTTCCGTTATGATGCGAAAAAAATTTAAAATTTTCCAAATCAAGAGGAAATATATCGAATTGTTGTGGTTTTGAAATGGTTCTTATATTAGGGATAAACCATTCCAATCAGATATTAAAGTACTTAAATTAGTATGCGCGAAATTACGTGTTCCTAGTATTATGCATTAATTAGAAGACTTCAGCTCTTTTCTGAAAACGTACGAGTATTTAAATCCAAATGGACAAGATTATTTTTAATGTTGTCCTTTAGAACTGGGCCGTCAATATTATGTGAATGATTTTAAGATTCTATTTCGTAACGCATATCTTCTAATACACTGCCTCTTTTCACTCATTTGATGCCCAATTTGTTATTCTACTATGTATAGTATGTATAGTAAGACTTTGGAAAGTATATTATATGTGATAAATAGAAGTGTAACACACTTCATTGGTAAATATTTGGGTTAGTGCTGTCTCCCTTACTATATGCCGATTGGATAAGAGCCAGTCGCCAGGGGGTTAAGTACTTTCCCAAACTTAGATTTAGATTTGTTTAGTCAAAAAAACAACTGTGTGTGACATATGGGGGAGAATATTATCTGCGCACGTTTTCTTGAGTTCCAGAATCCATTCCCGTCATTTTAACGATACATAGTTGAAATATGTGTAAAAGATTAAAATAAATATATAGAAATAAATCTTAAAAAAATGGGAGATTAGCGATATTTGAAAAAATGGACATTTTCGTTTCCGAGTTATAGAATACTTATTTGCATAGGTAAACGAATTGCAAGTATGATTTTTCTGCATTGCTAACAAAATAGTAACTCACCCTTACCTCTCCTCCTACCATTACAAGCAAAAGGAGAGATAAAAAGCAAACAAAAAACAAAAAACATTTACGTCCAGAAGCAAAACAAGGGGCCATCTCAGCATTTGCTCAATGGATCAGTGAAATTGGACAAAAAAATGATCGAGATAAGTGTCAGAGACCCGGAAGCTGAAGTATATTATTTGTCATAAACATATTAAACCTTTTCAAAAAAATTATACAATACAAATGTAAACTAATTCAATATATAGCACTGTTTTGTTAAAATAAACATTAGTTTTCTTTTTGATAATCAGTATAGTCTCTAATTGTATAGAAACAGTTATGCAGCAGAAAATATTTTACTTTTAAATTGAATTTGTGAACCGAATTCAATTGTTTAATGTCATCTGGCAATGCGTTGTTAAGTAATGTACATGTATTGTATGCGGATTTCTGGTAGAAGCTGTTGATACTGATACTTGATGAACGTGATTTTTACGACACGTGTTGTAATTATAAATATCTGTATTGCATGAAAATATGTTCCCACCGTTAAGTAAGTTACTTTTGGCAAATATTACAGGTTCGTAAATATATAGGTAGTGGTAAGATTCCAAGCTCAGTGAAGGGAGGCTTGCAGGGATCACGCGGATGACATTTTTTCATTATTCGAATAATTTTGTTTGCAATCTAAAGGTCTGAGTATTACATCATCAGTTCCCCTGAATTTTATGCTATATCTCAGGCGGGAATGCACATTTACAAAATACACTTAACGAGATACATGGAGACTAACAGAATACGAAGGAATTCTGAATGCGTAACATAACGAAATTAATTTAGTGTTTAATTTTGTTATATGAACATTCCATTTGAGGTTTGACTAAATTGAGAGGCCTAGAAATTTTCTTAGCTCAACATCAGCTAATTGCATATTGTTAATTTTCAATGGAGCATGTGATTACTGATTTGAAATGAAAAATGCATTGTAACTGTTTTTCCTTCGTTAACTATTAATTTGTTATTACAAAACAAATTTGAAGCTTCTAAAATCGTACTATTAATTGTTTCCTTTTTGCAAGGAAGATTCGTGTTATCGGCAAACAGAACCGTTTACGTACGGCATATCGTTTACGTATAACAGAAAGAAGATAGCATCTAAGATCGAACCTTGTGTTACTCCATAACTTGTTGTAGATAAGATGGTGTAAATTATTTCTGACGTATTTCAGCTAGGATTCCACATATCAGCCATTATCTTATCGAGTAATAAGTTGTTTTTTCTTTCTCGCATATTACTAACGTAGTGTAGAGACAGTATTGTAATGCTGCGACACAAAAGGATGATATTTCTTGTCCCATTTATTACATTACTTCCTCTAACACGATGTGTAGTCAGAATCCACGTACCCTTGGTATTGAAATATTGTTTGACCTTCTGTCTGTTGGGCAGTCCGTCTGTTTGCGGTTATTGCTAGCGCCTAAACTCTTGAGAAGATTTTCTGAGAAATTGACATTCCTTTATCGATCTGGTCAAACTCGAGCCCTACGAATTTGAAACGGATATTTGGATTTTTGGGTGAACTGTACATGAAGCCTCAACATTTTAAAAATGTTATAAAAAATTGCTTTAAATTATTGGATTAATTTTTTTCCTCCTAATAGAGCAAAAATACGCTTGCGCAGGGCGCTTTTTTGTTCAATTCACTGAATTTTCGAAAAATGCGAAACTTTAAAATTATTTTGGTGTCTTCCTACAAGATGTTTTGAAGATACATATTTTCTCTTAATGCAGTCTGTTCTTCAAAGACATATTTTTAAATAGGACATGTACATTTTTTTTGAAATGCGCGATGTTTTGGTGTAATTTTGTGTGAAGTATGATCAATTTTTAAACGATTATTTTCTCAAACCCGGATCTAAATTTTTGCTTTATTTTTTTTCCTCAAAGAGAGCACTAAACGTTAAAACTGGCATTTTTACGTACTCTCTGTATTTTCTAAATTTGCAAAATATAAACAAAGCAAAAGTAAGATGATAGATATTATTTCTCTTAAAGAAATGTTCTAAGTAAAACATATTTGAGGTGGTGTGCATTTAAAAAGGAGATTTTTTGCACAATTCTTTAGGCTTGTAATAAAGGCAATTACTATTTTTCCCATAAAAGACTGCAAATTTTTTCTTTAAATTTTTCGGGATAGCCAAGGTGCAATTCTTATTTTCATACGACTCTTTGAATTTTCTAAAATAACAAAAGTTACCGATAACGCGAGAAAAAGTAATAAATAATGCAAGGAAATTTTAATAATCTGGTGCACGAAGATGCTAGCACTACGAATTTATTAAATTCAATAAAATAATATTACGTAATAATATTTAATATAATTACTTTTTTGCATTACAAGGAATCAAGTACTGATTATTAAGGTGTATTCTGGTATATCAAATTAATGAAATGTACTTCGCCATTTGAAGTGTGATACCGATTTATTAAAGATAAAATAATATAAGTGTATACTGAATGAATACATGTTTTTGAAGAAAAATATGACGAATTAATGACTAAAATATTCGTTCTAGGTCTCAACTTAATTGCAAATTTTATGCAAACATTAACTACAATATCGGAACTTATAAAGTCGTGATAAAAATAATTTTTTTCACAGTTTCAGGCTCTCAGATGTTGAGGACCCGGTCTGCCCCATCTTGCCGAGCACTGCTCGAAATCTGGCGAAAGCCAAGACTTAGCGAATTTACTTTTATTGTTTATACGTACGGAGTTGGCACCAGTGGGAAATACGGAGAAAAATTAAGTAAATGATATTGCCTCTTCTTTTTCGTACATATCGCTCTAATAAAAGATATTTTGTGATATAAGTTTCATATTATATTTAATCACAATTACATTTCGATCGGATTCGTGTGAGTGTGAGTAATTGAGAAGACCTTTAAATTAATTTCCATATTTCAGGAAATATTTATTTTTATGAGTTTTTGTTTGTATTAAAACTTTCATTGGATAAAAACAATATAGTCAACCAACATAGGGGAAATATTGATGTTGGTGAGTAGCCTACGTAATTTTTCTAACTTCCTAAACTAAGACAAATTACTTTTTCTTAATTTGGGTTATATATTTTATATTTCTTTAACAACGATTTACGGACACCAAACGCATTGTAAATAATATTACTCGTTAAAAGTTAATGCGTTATTATAACATGACATCAAAAAATATACACAATATGTGCATTTTAAATTTTAGACCAAAGTGAATAATACCAAACCAAATATACCAGTCAATAGACAGTGTGACTTTTTACTACAATAAGTAATACGATAATATGCAAATGCGTTTCGAGTATCTTTCTGTAAATGAACACTAGAAAATCAGTAAGCGTTTTTCTCATGGAGGAACACGAGAAAGGCAAAAATATGAAATAAATATGTGCTTGTAAACTTCAATAGTGTACGTGCTTGTAAGTTGGAGTGGTCTTCGGGGCAAGTCTGAAGATACCGTGGGGCGTGGAAAGACACGTATCATTTTTATTCGAGCGTTCTTGACCAATGCGTCGGCATCACATTCAGTTGCCTGAGCTCCACCGCATGGAAGGGTGCTTCGTTCTTTCTAGCAGCAAGAGGATGTTCGGGTCTTGAAAAGGTGCCTTCTGGTAGGGTGCAGAGAGCGTCCACTGCTCACCGAACTTGTCGTGCAAGGCGTGGTCATCTGCAAAGACACCTTAGCAGCCCGTCGGCCAATCCTTAGCGTTCCTCGGTGGCCAGCGGTTCCGCCCCTCTTCCGCCCCACTGCCACCCCTCTCTTCAGAACGACTACACAAAAGATTATGTTCGTTGGAAGTGTTAACTGGTTTTCGGAGGAAGACCATTGGAAGTTTCTGCAAGTAGCGGGACGGTAGGTACACAGCGCTCTGCGGAAGTTTGGAGAATTTGCTGCGTAGGAAAAATAGGTGAATAAGCTTTCGCAAAGGGCTGGAAAATGTTTGGACCAAGATCAAACACCTATTCTTTTATAAATCAATTGTACGAATGAACATCAAAAATGTTTTCGGTAGTCATGAGAGAAAATTTGTCGTATAAACCATAAATATTATACTTAACTAGAAGTTCGCGGTCGGTTGCAAAACAATGACTTAAACACAAGTAACACAAGAAAATCATTTAGGTTTGAAATGAGTATCATTTACATAGCAAATTAATAAAAACCCTCCCGTAAATAATGACAGATTGAAATACACAATTATGAAAATATTAATAAAACTTCATGACATGGTGCACTGCATCCAGACGAGAAGCATTTTAAATCCTATAACAGAGTGTTTTCTGAAAAAAAATATTAAAAGACAGAACTGTTTAAGGTGTGTGAAAAATATCAATAAATCAAAGAAAACCTCACACAACAAACTTCGGTATCTTAACTCTTATGAATTATCAGTACTAGGTAAATTTTTCCTTAGTTATATATTATCCAGTTAAATGTTACTCACTACATATTACTTACTATAATAAAACATTAATAATATATTATAATATATAATAATATGATATATTAAAATTAGATAATAATATATTACTACTTATTACTTACTATAATAAGTTTGCCTGAATTACCTTACCTTTATTGCAAAATGCCTGATTTACCTTCGCAAATAATTTTATTACACGGAAGCAAAGATTTTCTTATCAATTCTTGCCACAAACGTTCATTTCCTACTGTATTCAGAATTCAACTTATATACGGGTTAGGGTAGAGAGCCCGTGCACAGAACTTCTCCTCATACTACGTCACACACATTGTAAAACTTTTCGGACGTTATAAAACAAAAACAATTGCATACAATATCAACAAACAATTTCATACAATAACAGACTGTCTTGTAGCGACAATTATGATCAGTTTTTAAAATCCTTATCTATGTTTTTGTCACTTTTGGATTCTATGTGTTTTAGGGCCCCCTTGCGATATCGATGCGTGCTCACATGTATCGCGGGCCACAATTTCCGCTAGGAGCACAATATGCAACGAGCAGCGCAATCATGAAAAACAAGAAACAGGAAATCACGGCTTCTGGTAGATCTTCTCAATCTTATTCTAAATTTGAAAGAAGAAGCTTGTGCTATATTAGCCGTAAACCTTCCATAATGTCGATGGGAAAAGGAAAATGGAACCTTCACACTGCTCGTTCTTTACTATTCGAAACAAAAAGAACTTTAACTGGAAGCTTAACGACAATAACGAAGTCTCTTGAGAGAAACGGTAATAAAAATCATAACAGTTTATACTTGTGCGAGTCTTTTAACAAGTCTAAATTATAGTAAGAGGAATATTAAACTGATTGAACAAGTTGTTTCTTATTCTTAACTTTACAAAACCTGCTTCAAATAAAGAGCTTCGTTAGCTGAGTAATAATACTTGCCATTATCGTTTACGTTTCATGAAGCGTACTCTTTAATTTGACTTTCCGAACTATTCGAAATGTCCCATGCCCAATACATTAACAAATGTGTAAACAAAAATATATTTACTCAATTTATTATCCAAAAACTTATTGCCAAAGCAATGTTTTTCTAACAACCATCAATAATAACAATATTATTATTATTATTATTATTATTAATACTACTACTACTAATAATAATAATGTAGTACGTTGTCGAATTATAATAAAAAACATAATTCCATATTTTGTGGATAGGTAAGATATCGCAATCCTATGCATCATCCTATAAAGGAACACCTGCATGCATCCGTAACAACACAATATTCCTATTAATTTTTTAATCAAAAGTAACAATTGAGCATTATGTTTTATAGCATTAGCATTATTAATTGAGCATTATGACGTAACGTGATGGTACATTTCTGTTTCGTGAGTTGTATTAGTTTCGCGACATTGGATAATTTCTCTCTTGTGATAGTCCTAGCTTCGAAAAGCTGATATTTATATTAGCTGCATCGGGGTGTTGTTAGCATGGTAGTTTTGAAGGCGCAGATTACAGATCACAAATGAGGACTGTCACTAAATATAACAAGAAGTTTAATTCACAAATACCCACGTGTGATGCAGTGAGAATTTTAAAGAATGGAATACTATTACAATTTAAATAATGAGATACTATGAACGATCATCTATTAATATATTTTCCAGTAGAAGCCGAGAAAGTGACTTTTTGAAATGATGGAATGTTAAATTATGCTTAACTAATTTACTTAATTAGAATTAAGTAAATTTGGGGCATTTGAATCTTGAAAAAAAAAATATTGTTCATCAAGCGTTCACATAACATCACATAAATGTGAGTAGATAAGGCGCTGAAAACTGAGACGATAACCCTTCGGAACCCGACTTGGACTCGAACGGCTTCTGCTTTTCAATAATATTTTCTTACTCTTCCCGTTTTTTCATGGTCAGACTAAATATTACGTTTCATGAATGTGAAGCAAGGATTGCATACTGTACATCTTGTAATGAGGTAACACGCACATAATATCGTATTATTTTAATTACCATTTGACATTTTGCAAACTCTCGTAGCTTCACGCATCTGCTACAGCTAGGCATTTCATATCCGCGTTAGACGCTGGTTGACCTGCGTGAGAGCACTCGCTTCTGATTAATTATTATTCAAGAGATTGAAACGAAGCTAGAATGTCCGTCTTCCGATACGAGGCTATCGATTATGAATACAGCAACGCCGCCGATGTTGACAACGAGCATGATTACCGCGGGACGATGTTGTTTTTGGGGCGCAGGTGGTCGCGAGTTCTGAAATACCCATGGCGCCAGGGCGCCGCGGCGGCGGCGGCGGCGGTGGCTGTCGACGCGCGGGAGGTGCAGCGTCGTCGCACCGCAAACGCCGCCGCCGCCCCCGCCTGGCGCGCGTTAGGCGCTGGGAACGACGCGTGTCACCGTCGGACGGCCGACCTGCCGTTCGCTTCTTCCGGAGGAGACTTCAGCAGCAGGTACGGCAGGCTCTGCCCGAGATGCCACTCACAGCCCGGTGATTGGCTTGTCGCCGGCTTCACGCCCTCGGCCTATTCGCGCGAGCCGATCGGGGCGACGCCCTCTGCCGCGCCGCACGGTCCAGATGCGTGTTACAGACGAGAAAGAGATATTCATCACTTGCACAATCTTCGCATTGCATTGAGTTTGAATTAACGTTTCCGATTTCTTAATATATTATTTGCACCAACAAAATAGAAGTAGTATGCTTCATTAATTCGATCATTAATACATGGAACGCAGTATGTTACAGGAATTTGTCAAAATACAGAAGTAATTCCTTTGTTTTTTATTGAAGACTTAAGAGCACCTTCAGCATCTGAGGTCTTCGAGAGATTATCAAATAAGTAGATGAGAGCTATCATGAGGTAAATACTATTGGAGATATGGTGAAATGAGATGTTGGAGAAACGGGGAACACCAAAAAAATCTGCTGAGAAGACGGTAGGTCCATCAAAAAATCCACAAGAATTGATTGAGAATCGAATCTGAACCTCAGCGTTGTAAGCCGTGTACGCTAGCCATTAAGCAACATCACGAGCTCCTGCCGCACGGAAGTAATTAAAAACACATCCTCAGGTTGACCGACGTCTCGGAAAATATATTTCCCTTATCAAGGGTTACTCAATTTAACATAATTTTATTACAAATAATATAACTCTATTTATTATTTTGAGAAGGCCCTGACGAAGAAAATCTATTTTTGAAAACGTCGACACACGTTTCTGGATATGTGTTCGTAATTACTTCTATAATTTGACCAATTCCTGAACCTACAGTATTGGCAACCGAATCGTTACAATTTAGTAACTTAACAGAAGGCAAAACGTAAGCATGTATCAAATAATATAGGACAAAGTTGCTTACATTAAACCACTGCGTGAAAAATAATGTTTTTTGCTCGTACCAATAAATTTTAACACGATCTAACACAAGTTCAAAATATATTGGTATTTCTCACAACTTAAAATAAATTTTCAGAACTATACAGATCTCAGTAACTTAATGAGAAACAAAACAATAGAACTCTACAAACGTTCAATTTAGGAAACTGGTTTCCAAAACTGAACATCAGATGTCCTGAATTGAGCTAGATATTTTAACCTATAATTACAGGCATATGGTCAGGGAGACCGCAACGAATTTTCAGGGTTATAATTCAATCATTTCCCGCTGTGTGGCAATACTGTCGTTCACGCTACCTTCATTTCTCATCACTCCTTAACAGTCACGACTATCATTTTTCTGTTTGGATTGAAGTGGAGAGGTTCGAGAAACACACTGAATTTTCGGAGCGGTCTCATAGACAGCACTCCTGTGTTAGTGGTCTCAATCAGCCCTATGTTAATCACATGGTTCAACAAACATATTTTTGTTTTCAGTTAATTTTATTTATCAATGTTTGTTGTCTAATTAACTATGTAATAAAATAAACATTTGTGTTTTAAGTCAATACCCCAGAATTGAAAAACGAGTAAAATAATGTATTGTAACAAGGTGAAACTGCAATTCTTTAAATTTAAGCTATTTTGTCAAGCAAAAAGTAATAAAATTTATTTTCTTATCTATTTAAAGAAATTACTTATCTAATAGAAATAGTTCTTTTAACAATATTTAATTATTTTGTTTTTGGAAAGAATGAATTGATTTGCAGAGGATCTGTCCGCCTGCATGTATTAGTGTAACAAAAATCCATGTCTGTAGTTACGGGTTTATTCCTGAGACTAAAACACTAACAACGTACTGTTCTAAGACAAAGTGTGTTTAATAAACAAAATTATATGAAAAAAACCAACTCAAAACGAAACAACTCAGACGAGATATTCTCGTTTTTCTTGATATTTTTCTGACGTAATATTCTCTCCTGATTTGTTTTTGGATGAAGATTATTCTGGAGAAAGTTTTCTGCAATTACTTCGACACGACCGAATCGTAGAAAATAAATTTTCAATACGTTAAGTGATGAAATTATTCAAAATTATTTTTCTTGTAATGACTAAAGAAGCATTCAATACAGTTCTCGATAAAATAGGGCTTATATAAGCACCATCATCAGAGTAATCTTTGAAAAGTTTCTTACCAGACAAAATAGTTTTTTATTCAAACTGCTCAGTTCAAAGGATTTACATGTGCGTCTTGAAGTAAAAAAAAATGAAATAATGTTTTAAATGCAGATCACCAACAATTCATGCCCTGTGTATGTATTTAGAGATACAGTTGACATATTGTTTTTATTCAATTAGTTTTAATCGAGGGAGAGAGGTTTCAGGATATTATTGCTGTTATATTACTATTGCGCGTGGAAATTTCCTTTCAATGCGAGGAATTATGAATTTTATTCCTAAATTTTTGCATATAGTTTAGAACTTACTGAAATATCGTGAAAGAACGCTGCATGTATGAAAGAATGCATTATTTGAATTCCTAGATCTATATGTTATTGGGAATAATGCACAAACCAGAGAACGTTAGTGATTTTTCTGATTACCTTATTTTAGAACGTTTAGAGACTTCAGATGTTAGTTAAAGAAGCTGTGGACGAAATGAGGGTAGCAAGGTGAGCGTTAGGCGAATAATATTTTTAAATAACAGCAGTGAATTTGTCAATTTTAGTGTGGAATTTCGATTTTGCAGAGGGTAAAGACGTATATGTTTCCCTTCAGCCTTTTGTTAGCTTGCTTGAAGCGATGATCAAGATACTCACGAAATCTCTAGACTGGTTGTGTGAGAGATTCACAAGCTATATGTGTATTATTTAGATTAATTGGATTTGAAAGTGTAGGTCGAAGTAGAGTGAAAAATAAAGCTAAGCCTTTTTGCAGCATCGACGGCTATTCTTCATTTAGTAAACGAAATTGCAAGCATTTCTAAGTCATATTGTAAATTATCAACGTAAGTGTGAATGTCGTCAGAAGTGAAAACGCAGTATGATAAGTCAAAAGAGGTAATTCAGAATAGAGAGGAGATGGGAAAATAGGAGTCGCTTTGTAAGGAAAATACTTTTGCTTGATAAGGGGAAAAATAATCCTTGCCGATTTCTTCGGATGTTAAAACCCACCGCTTAGAGCAAGGCTCTCCAGAGTATGAGAACGGAATCATGTCACGGGTATAATATGAAATTCTTTGTCGGACACTAGTTGTCTACGCATATATACTTTCAATAAACTTTTGGCTTCAATATTTTAAAGACAACTAATTATATTTTATCTATATATATATATATATATATATATATATATATATATATATAGATAAAATATAATTAGTTGTCTTTAAAATATTGAAGCCAGAAGTTTATTGAAAGTATAATAGGAAATGTCTCTTGGTAAGTATTTTTTCCGGCGTTAGCAACTTCGAACACTTTTTAGCGCTAATTGATTCGTAATAGATTGGCGGGTTGTTAAGTACGCTATGGTAAGAATGGGCCGACTTGTAAAGAAAGAGCCCAAACTGCTCATTTACCAGTGCATTGAAATAATAATAATAACTTTGCAGAAAATATGAAAAGGCACAATTCTATATACAATTGTACTTAGCGCCTGGGCTAATGTAAAAATGGAATCGAATGAATATCAAAATTAAGCACATTAAATTATACATTAGACACTTCATTGGGGAAATTATATTTTATTTCAACTTTCCGTAAAACGAACATGACTGTCATAAACGTATGTATGTATGTACTTTACCACAACAACTCTTTACAAGCTGAGGCCTACCAGCAGCGTCCATAAGTGTAAACACACAAATGGAAAATTCAAAAGACCAAAAACAGGAATAAACTCATTTCAAGAACTACGTTGCATGATTCAGATAATGTAATTGATAAATTTGTTGAAAGAAATTCATAGGCCTAGCGTATGCAATATTTACTTGCTCTGAAGACTCACATTAACACATCATTTTGTTGACTTTTACTATTAGTGCTTTTTTGAAGCAATGTCCCAAAAAATGATATAGGACGCAAGGTTAGTTCTAAATTGCGCACAACATATATTCACTTCGGTAGCACGCGTACGTTTCTACACTACATATGATATAGTTATCTTTTTATTACCAGTGAATATGTAATACGTTTAGGGTTAATTAAGCAACGTAGCCTCTCACGACTAGAAATACTATTAAAATTATATATTATATAGAATTTTCTGTTCTTGCGGAGCTGTATAAATAGTACTCCTCAACGGAGCATTAACGCCCGTCTTTCCGAACACAAATATCATGTCGTTTGGGACCCACTGAAAAGTCTACAGAAGCCGAACACGCTATTCCGGTCGTGAACACGACATCAAATGTGAAGATATTGATATTTATCCCGTACGGGACACCACCATGCCTGTCTACACCGTGAGGCTATTGTGATAAATAAATTACCTTTGAATTTTAATAGAAAAGCCGAAGGGAAAAAATTCCACTTGGCATGGATACCCGCACTCGACGGGGTGAAGCTGAAACTGCTCCTATATCAACAGTGACACCAGCGCCTCAGCCGACAATCACCAGTGCCCCAGCGCCGAAAACAAAGAACAAATGTTTGTCAATCACCAGTGAGCGGTCTGAAAGGACACTGCGTGAAACTGCGTGACCCTGCGTGTACTCATTAGCCATTGAGGATGTCTGCCGCAGAAGTAGACGAAACGTTTGGGCACAGAACGTCCGATAGACCACGGTCATCCAGCCCGGGAGGAAATTTTAATAATAGTTACGATCAGTCAAATAAGTACTGTAAGTGAAAGAAATTACATCAAGTGACCTACTTGACTTTCAGTTATAAAAGTGATGAAAAATATACTTAGGGATTCAAACAATTTTAGTATAAGGAAGGCATGGCGTAGAGCGGAACGAAAGAAAAATATGGAAGTGCATTGAAATCAAACATAATAGTCATTATCCTCATCATCATCACCATTATTATTATTATTATTATTATTATTATTATTATTATTATTATTATTATTAATTTCACAGAGATTTTCATCTGTAAAATGACGGGAATGTTTTCATGAGTCACCAATCGTAGTCCACTATCAATCATTAAATGGGATGTTTTGAAAGCGACAACTGGGGTCATGGGGAATGCTGTACCCGAAGTTCATTTTAACTATAGCTCCAACACGTTCCACTGTTCCCGAGAAACAAACAGAGGCCACACAACAATTTTCCATTAGCACGCGTAGGGCTACACTCCTCCCTCGGGGCGCGCAAGCGATAGGAAATCGTAGTCTTCCCCGGCGCAGCCTGGAGGGCCTTTGAGAGCTGGGCGGCGCGGCGCGGCGCGGCGCCCCCTCGCGCTTTGGTCGCGCCGCATCGGAGGGCCCGCCGCCGCGCCTCGCCGTGTCCCTGCTCCTTTGGCCGGAGGCTGCGGCGGCGTGCGCTTTCCGCGCGCAAGCGCAGATATTGTTTTACCGGGCGTTCGCGGGCTCCGCAGCGCCCCAGCGCCCAGGGCGGGTGCCGCACCGCCCGCCACACCCCTCCCCCCCGGCCCACCCACCCGCCGCGAACGGGATGTTTTCCTGCGTGCTTGCGGTGCGCGCCAGCAGCCAGCCCTGATACTTCTCATCCCAACATCAATAACGCCTTGCAATAAACTCGCGCTGCCTAATGACTAGCTGGATTCCTGGAATATACAGTCTTGTTGGAATTAGTAATTGGAGTTGGGATCGGGAATTGGGTGTGGCGCTGGCAGCATCCATGAAATTCACATATAAAGACTGTTTCATGAGAGCCCGTGGAAAAAATAACCTGTTTTTGGAATTTTCATTTTCATTTATCGACATTCGTTCCCCAAAGATATACACATTTCGTCTGACGAACTTCGATGAGATGGTCTCGCTGTTGGGGCGGGAAACATTTAACGCGCGTTTTTTAAGGAACTTTCATAGATGACTTCACATCACATCACAAATACAATGGAAGTGATACCTTTTTTATTATCACTTACGTTTGATTCGTTCCTCAGATTTCTGATCAGCAGATTTTATCCATATTAAAACGGTTACCGTCCTTTTGTGATTTTTTAATGACTTCCAAAACAAGAATGATAAATGAAGGCCGCTCGGAACGTTCAGCACAATTAGTCTCACTCGGTTTGAACAAACTATCAAAAAACAACTTATAAATAATTTTCAGTGAAAGGGAGATGTCATGTTATTTATACATCTTGAATTTTGTATTTGTGGCCGTCTTTTAAAATGTTCTGTACAACTAACAAGCTGAACATTTTATTCTTAATTAAGTGAGCAATAAGAAGTTGAGGTACTAGAATAATCGGTTACCACAAATTAAGAGTAGGTAGGGCCTATTTAAATTCGTTTAAAACTTTTGAAATGTTCCAGGGATGATATCGTTTTGCTGCAGATGGCAAATTTTCGACTATATGCGGATTTAATAAATTATTTTTACGGGTAGTACGTTGTAAAATAATATTCATGCAATGTCTTATTTTCACGTAATGTAATTTTTGCCTTCGACGGATAAGTCTGATCACGAGACGAACGGAAACTGAAGCTTCCTGTAACAAATAATATAAAACCAATGAACCCGTTCGAGGAACCCAAAAAAGTTGACAAAACATATTATGTAACGAATTCATTCGGTTTCTCATTTTCTTTATCAAAGTGCTGGCACTTGCAACTTTCTTTGGGCCCATTGTTTTTTTAGCATTCGGATTCATGTAATGAAGAAACAAAAACGATAGAAAATTACCAACCGTTTCGTTAAATCGCACGGAAGAGAAGGTCACTCAAGAAAGGAAGGCTGACAAATATACCAACGTGTCTACCTGATTTTACTGAATTTTGTACACGTAAGGGATGGAGAAATCTCACGTGTTTTTCTTTTTACGTGGACTAAGGTTTTCAAAGGGTGAAAAATGCGTACTGGAGAAAAATACCACTCAAGTCCATATACATTCCGAAATCCTAAAACCGCAAAAGACCACTCGGGCCTCAGTAATCCAAAAACATTTGTATTCATTCCTCGGACTTACGTTTCAACAGTCGTAAGGAGCGAAGGCCTCCGGAGAATAGAGACAGCAGCACAATGATAAAATGTAATCTCGTTTCAATAATTCTCTATTCTTAGTTATTTTTTGGAAATTTTAAAATAAATGTTTAATACAGTTTGCATTTGAAAGTAATGCCGAAAACTATTTTCTCAGCGGAAATCACTGTCCTACTGTAAAGAGAGTTACCTGCGAAAACTCGTCTTTCTAAACACCTGTGAAGACACGTCGATTTTGTTTTCAGGAGAAATCCGTACTTTTTTCAGAGACTTCCCTTTGTATTTGATTACTTATGGTTCATTTTTTGAAATATTGAATTATTGTTTCCTAAACAGTAAAAACACCTTTTTGGGGGCCGAAAAAGCCGTTCTTCCATGGTTGTTCATTCCTGCCAACTGCAAACTTTTTCAGGGTTGAATGCCGCGCAAACACACACACACACACACACACACACACACACACACTGACAATTGTGCCTAGAATGCGGCGTGTGCTGGATAATCAAAATTTAGTGTGTTATTGCGTACATTCTTACGCGACTACGATTAGAAAGATTTTTTCTAAATCGAATTTCAGAATCAGCCTACTTCTTTCTTGCTTGAGATATTGAATTGGAGGATAATTTACATGAAATCACATTTTCAAAGACTTCTCAAAAATTGATCCAAATACTTTGATTAAACTTTTTCCTTGGATACCGTAAAGGACCCTTAAAAATGACACAGATCTCACTTTCGTTGAAATTTCTAACTTTTCGTAAATTGCAAAATTTTCCATTAATACGTGAAATAAAGACACTGTTGTAGCTTAATATAATGTATCTGTAATTAATCAGAATATTGCACTGAGAAAGTCGGGCCCAGTTAGGGCATCATTTTATTGCACAAATCAATATATCAAATCTTTAACTGCACAAATAATGAAGCAAAGGCTGGCGTATTGTCTGGTGACGTGTTTGCAATCATGAATTCAACGATTGTATGTAAATAACAACTCGTATCACTCGTATTAAAAACGGAGTTAATGAGTGCTGACAGTAATTAGGGCAAATAGACAAATATACAATTCCAATATGTTATATTTCTCAACCAAACTATACCACATTAAAGCTTTAGTAAACCTACTAGAATCCATATTCAATTTGATTAACCAATCTGCTGTGATAAGTGGTATAAACCAAGTAGAACAGTTTCACCAGTAATGTTCTATGCGAGCCCATTCTTCTATTTCATTATCAACCAATTCAAAAAGTATTTTCATGAAAAGAATGATTTTTCTAATATCTTTTGTGGCAGCTTTTGCAATTGTATCGGTATAACTCATTTTTAGCAGTCAGCGGCATCAACCGAAGTAATCACGCATTCTGCCATCATTTACCCTGTAGCTCCATATATCAAGTTAGCTAAAAAATTCTAGTTTGAATTAATCTGCAAAATTATTTTCGCTTCTTAATGAACTTATATTTATGCTATATAAAACATAGTACGAGCAACTCTTTTATAATCTTACTTTTTTGAGCGCATAAGAATTACTGAAGGCGTAACGTCAGGTGACGTGTTCACTGATTCTTATCAGCGCAAACAAATTCAACATTTTAAACTAGCTGCATAATAAACTATACTCAAACACTATTATCTAAATACATTATTAGGAATGCAATCAAATTAGACTTAAATCGAAACAAGTTTTGAGCTTCTTGAGCGACTTTTTAAGATATTTCGATTATTTTTAACTATAAAGCGAAAAGGTAGAGACAGATTGATTGCTCCCTCCAAGAAAGAAAAATATTTTGATGGTTTTGGAGAACTTTATACGTTGATTTAATAGAGTTAAGAGTTTCTTTAATAAAACAAAGACAAGAGTGACGATATAACGCCTTGCAATGGGATGGATAGGAAACAAATATTATCCTATGTTCACAATATTTAAAAGAATGATTCTTGCATGCTGCATGACGAGAACGTTAAATGTATGTATTCCAATGTATGAACGTAGGAAAGTAATTATTTTTGTATGACAATATAGCGAATTATATAACAATGCGGAAAATAAGGGGAGCTTATTAAGTTAGTGGTAACCCTCCGCCCCACTGTCAGGGCAGTCGAGGGCGCTGCACTGCCCATCACGGAGGGGCATGTCTCGTGTCCAGAGCACCGGCGGCAACGTTCCCGTTGTTACATGTCTCGCAACTGATGTGAATCTTCCAAACAGCTACACACGTCAAACTGTCCGTTTAGCAGACCAGGGAGGAACGGAGGGGGCTGTCTCCTGGTGCGATGAAATCTTCTTGATGCAAAGTGAGTTTCGATGCATTGAAAGGAAATTATCACTGTCCATAGCTATGTACGAGGCAGATGTTGGGGATGGAGCTCCCCATGTGCTAATCTCCATTGAACAGTAGGTTCACTACAATGCTTGATTTTGTTTTTGAAGATAGAATGATCGAAAATATGATGATTTTACATCGCTGTCTTACAATTTCCTCAAAATAAAAATTTAAAAAGTGTAAGGAAACTGTCAGATTCGTAAAGTAGAAACCGGAAAAAAGTGCCTCCCATGGTTATGTAGAAGTAAGTTGAATGAATTATGGAAGTAAATTCAATGCAACAGACTAAACATTCGTTAAGGGATGGCTATGTATGTGTGTTATATAAACTGTATTACGAGTATTTTAGAGCGAATGAAGCATAAATTTTATTGTATAGTGGGAAATTCTACAGCATTCATCCACAATTTCTGTATTCGGAGACACCTCCTAAGGGACTGTATTTCCTCTCTACATAATATGCGAAGGGTAGATGACGGTATTTGAGAATTTCCAAGAAACTGTGGACACAAAATCCCATTAGTGTGCCACTGCTGGTATGAAATTACTCTCCAGCCCTGCATCTAAGAGATTTAAGACGAAAAACATTTAAGTGCATATTATGAAAAAATAAAAACATATTACTGCAACACACATTATAATCACGTGAACCTCGGAAAAGATGCATCCTAGGCCACTGAAACAGGATTTTGTGCCCCTAAAAGATATAAGTTTTGAGAGGACATGAAATATCTATTGGGGAACAAGATTTGAAGGGACAGTTGGAGAACATATTAGGAAATGACATGCAGCAGGTGGAAGCAGCGGGCATAGGTGGGGAACAGATGGGGCCAGAATTATTTTTCTTAAGCAGCATTCTACAAAATGAGATTTTTTTCAACTTTGTATTATATTTTTGGAGATTTACTTCTATTAGGTGCTCCAAGTCCTTAGCATCGGTGGTCAGAAAAGTTCCGAAACCCTTAGCCGAATTCAAGGAAAAAGCTAGAAATAATATTTCACAATACAATTAATGGAACTGTTTGATTTTTTTTACAATTTAATCTCAATGCTTATCAATATAAGACTGGTTACCCGCATACTGTACTGGGATTATAATGCTGTAACGCACAGTTCAGGAGCTAGAAGTTGGAAGTTGGATACTTCTATGAAATAATTTTCACTTTTAAAACAATTTTTTACAATAAGTGGAGTTTTCGTAAGGGATCAGGCAGATCCAATTTTTCAGTGTTTTAGATTCTTTATAGCTCGCCTATTTTGTTGAGAATAAATTGGATGCTCTAACAAGTTATAACATGTATTATTTTTACTTTCCGTTAAGGTTGAAATATTAATATTTTTTAAATGTCTTAATTGTTAAAATACAAAACTTCCTGGAATTAGAGTAACAAAATACTTCCTGGAATTAGAGATTTCTTGAGACCAACACTAACACAAAAATATCCGTAATGTTTCTCGTCGAATCTTTCTGTAACTAACCTCTACACCTGAGTTGATGCGGAAGTACTCTGCCATACAGGATGACTGTCAATAAGACGACAAGGTCTGACTATTGGTTTGTATTGAATGCTTCAAGTTTCGGCGATGGTTTTCACCAGACAATTCTATTTGATGCTAAAACTGCTAAAACTAACACTGCTAAAACTAACACGGTGCATATACAAAAACTCTAGTAGCTAAATTATAGTACAATGCAATTTGACACGTAAAGTCTCTCTTACGGAAAGTTCGAACACATGGGCCCTTATAATCATCTCATTCCAACTGTTCTAAACGTGGACTCATTCTGACAGAATGCATATCACTGATGCTGACGCACTCTGAATGCGTATAAATAACCCCAATAGCGTAGCCCATCACATTGTGCATGTTTGGTTGGGTGTGCCGAGAGTTTTGGTCACAAGGTGCACGGTAATTACGTAAAACCTTCATTAGACAAATCATAGTACAATGTTATTCGTAAGTACCTCACATTTGGAAATAAATAAAGCAGAGCTCATTAACTTTCTACCTCTTAATTACTACGATATTGAATTTTTTAATATTTGCAGACACTGCGTGGAGTATCGCTTCCTTTGATTCTTTCTCTCTTTAATTGGTTTTCGTTGCTTTTTAAAACAGCGTGTAATTTGAAGTTTCATTTCATAATATTTGACTATCCAGTAATATCCGTTAATATGACCAATATTTTTGTTTGTTTCTGGTTCTTGTTGTCCTCTGTTTCATGTTTATGCACACTTCAATCATTAGAAAGCCTTTTTTAAGCATATTACGTCTCACAATCGCATTTAAATCTCACGATCGCAGACGTTCGTCTGGTATGTCACCCGTACAATTACATAAATCTCGGCAACAGTATTGATGGATGCAGTCGACTTTTTTCGGCCAAACATATACGCGTACGCACATTTGTGTTACGGAGGAATGCATGCCACCTAGGGTTTTTAAAATCTGCAATGTCAGACTGTATGTCGTCTGATTTCTTTGGATCCTGGAAAGATTCAAAGGTTTGTAAGGCATGTAACACCTATGACAACGAAAACACGTAGGCGATTTGAACCGGTGAGCAACTATCCGTACGCAAAATAAATAAGGAATAGAATTAAAAAAGCGTTACCTACAAGTAAAAGCGGTTTTCCATTGAGAACATATCGTTATTTATGTACGGGTTACTTAGTCCGTGATTTTTCTACTTAACAATCACACGTGCTAACATCTTAATAAATGAAACAATGTGCACTCTTACACTTTACACTGTGTGAAAGTTCAACTTTCAATTTGTTGACCAAAATATTTCAAATAGGATCAGTCAGGGTTAATATGATACAGCAAACTATTGGGACTAATATGTAACACGTTAACTTGTTACTCGTTGACATTCAGAATTAACATAAAAATAGCAAATAATAGGAAATATATTCTATTATTAATGAATGTATAACACGAACTCAAAATATTATAGTATTTGAGCATAGTAGAAGATAAAAAAATGAAGAAAATACCGTTGAGACACTAGACTCTAAAGTGTCTCACTATAGCCCGCCCGCTCGTTCACAATCAAAATTCATAACGATATCAAACTGTATGATTTAAGCTTCATCGGTGTATCGGACGAGTATTAGCTCCATCAGGAGGGGCTAATTTAATACACACTTTTATTTTTTTAGTGTTGTGGCAGGTCTTACGTAATTTTTTCCTTCGTATACGCCTTTAGCAGGCATTTAGGCATTATTTTTTCCAAGTGTTTGCTACAAATGGTATAATAGATAAGTGAAAAGTTTGATTTTCTGTATCATAATAATCGCGAAGGACCCTATATTTTATTGAAGATTACAAAATCAATTTGTTAATTGTTTTGAAATGCTACTGTTTCAAAAAACGGAATGATTAATTCACCTTAGAGAAAATGTACCATTTAATAGATTGCAACTTAACACCATGTTTTTCATTCGATAGTAATATATCATTTGTTACTAAGGTCATTTGTGGCAGTAGTCGGCTCGCGAAGTAGTGGCTATATTTTTCAAAATATATTTTTCATTCAAGGAACTAAAAACATGCAGGATGCGGAATCGGTGAAATGCAATGAGGCCATTTTGGGTACTGTTTGTTTCGGTGTAGCAACTCTACAAAGAACTTGAAATAAATAGACGTGAGAGGGCGTGCCAAAAAGTAAATATTGATGGGATCTACACATAGACAACTTTCTATCTCGGCAAAATTTTCAATGACCGAAAATACAAGTAAAACATCATTGCTGGAACAAAACAAAATTTGAGCGTTAGTTCTACTGAATGAATGTGAAAATACGGAAAATTCACTTATTAAATAGGGGAATGCGGTAGAATTTGGACCGTCGTCACTTAAATTGGGCAGCACACTACGAGATCTGAACCTTCTTTTTAAGTGCTACTTGCGCTATCCGAGGAAAATATTTAATCAAAAAAGATGGATCAATTTTCGAGAAAACGTTGAAAATATTGTTAAGACTACATGTAAAGTACTTCCAGAATACAAAATATTCCTTTCAAATTCTCAGAGTCTCTGGCTCGTCCAGATGAGTCGCGTAATATTAGTTTTGGTGAAAATCGTGTGAACGGTTTAGGCGGTAGTTTGGTTCAAATATGGACGGACAAATGGTCGGAAGGATGGAGGGAGGGACTGAGGGACGGACAAACGGGCGGACGGACGGTAACTCAGGGCATCAACTGATGTCACTACAGTCCCTCTGACCAGGAGGTCCTAGGTTCGAGTCCCGATGGTGGCAGGATTTTCGACATTAGCTTGTAAGCTAGGTCGAATTCATTTTCTGTCTGGAGGAGAAATCTAGAGACCGGTTGCTCTGATCGGTAGTTTTTTGTGGTTTTTCTGATTAACCCCAGGCGAATGCCGGAGCAGTACCGTAGCAAACGTGCCATGGACCGCGCGCGATCTTTCCTACCTCTTCCTTGTCGTATCCTTTCCCCTTACACACACACTTGCACTAACATGCACTACACAATCACACATGCCGGAGACTGGTCGCGACCTTATGAGCTTGTCACAGCTGGGGCGGTGCCCAGCTGTTGGGATATACCTGGTTGGGGAAAACCTCACTCGCCGACGGTAGGTCGCCATATAGTGAGGGAAAGATCATCGCTTCCTCCCGAGCAAAAAATAAACTACAGTTACGGGACTAATGACTCTAGTACTTGACATGCCTGGAATCACAAAGACAATCCATCAAACGGACGGACGGACAGACGATTTGCCTCAACCGTGACATTTTTTGATATCAAGGAACCACAAATCCTCAATTATAACTATGCGACGTGTTTGTAACTTCCAATGTAATTTACTTCATTGTGACGTCCAATGTAATTTACTTCATAGAGGTACAAGATTTATCCACTTTTTTGATACCAGGGTTGCACAGTCCGAGGTTTCAGTAATAATTTTCTTATTTGTCTAATTTTTTATCACCTAGCGTCATCACATTTTTGAAATGTATGGAAGAATAAATACGGGTCTCAGAAGACAAATTATGAGATCAAATTTACGCTAAGATGATATACGAAGTCCTATTAGGGATTATATAATACGTACATACAGGAAACATTGTCCTTGATTATTATAGTTCAGACTTCTCCTTTTTGTTGTCTGATTGTAGACTGACCCTTATTGCTGCGAATTCGCTTCAGATTGATTTGCTATATTTGTTTAGTCTCAGGTAGTGTAGTTTGTACTTCTTCAAAATCGTCGCTGGAAAAGTATCTAATGTAATATGATGTCAACTCCAGCAGTCTATTCACATTCCACAATTTCCACTCGCCCTTCTTTTTCTGTGACTATGGGAAGTGGACCGCATAATTTTGGCAACATTGATATTCGTGCATTCACCAAGACACAAAGGCACATAGAAATAATTCAAAAAATTATATTTATTTATGTCGGGATTTTCATAATTTCTAGTGAGAGTTTATAAAACATTTGCAAAAAACAGTAAATTAAAATTAAACATTCAATCTAAGAAAAATCCGATTCATTGTTATTGTTTGGAACTTAAGGATTTTCCAGAAATGTATGTGCATATTATATTAATGAAGTCTAGCTCTTTTATATTTATTTGTTAATTAATACTTTACGCTAATTATACAATAATGTTCGAACAGCAAATTCTATATTTTTATTGAAAATTTACTGTGTTTTGAGTGTGTTTGAGAGTGCGTTTTGTCGGAGGTGGGAAGTTCGTCTCCTTCGACAGTTTGAACTCTCCTCCTCAAAAATAATTAATTTGTTCAAAACAGGGAGACAATTAATTCATATCCTGCCAGATATCTTGTTTCCGATTTGAACGCTTTGAAATAGTCAAATTAGGGAAAACATGAAAAGTAAATTAGAAAACTTTCCGAAGACCACTGTGCTACGTAAGTGAAGATGCTCTTATTTCTTACTAGTGAAATCGTGTGCCTAGAAGAAAATACTCAATTCCCACCCTGCGTGCGTTTTGAATTTTAACGTTCGGTCACACATCCGAAATGTTGGGGACGAGAAGCTCAAACGATAGCAGTGTTGATTCGCCCTTGTGGGCGTGGTCCGCCAGCCACCTACTCGGCGAGGGCCGGCAGGGCGGCGCTGATACAGGAGGGTGCGGGAGGCCGCTGGCGGGCGGCGGCAGAGAGAGGGCCGGCCTGTGCTTGCCGCCTGGCTACCGGCTGATGGGAAGGTTCAAGATTCATGATTTAGTTCGCCTACAACGGTTTCCTATGTGCCACCGAGCCTAGAAGGGATAAGCTACTCCATTGTGCAGATGTAAGCAAAGGGCCCCCAGCAGCTTTTGTGATATGCAGGAACGGAAATGCGAAAACTCCGGGGCCGCAATCGGAAGGAAACTACCTACACCAATTACTCCCTATACAATGAATAATGAAATATTTCATTTAACAATCTCTTGATAATTAAACGCTTTTCCATTAGAAGAGAAAACGTTGGTCAATGTTTGGAAAACGATAAACACATCACAGGCTATAATGAGATTGCTATGAACAAATTCTTGTAATGACCACGTCAGAACATGGTGTTGCTCATCTATTTCTCTGAATCGAAATATATTGCGCAGTTGATCTGACGTCGTTACGAACAAAATTACTTTAAGAATACCACCTCACAGTTGTAAAGATTTTAGGTTTATCACTTTTATTTCTCATCAACCTGAATTTACATTTGAAATTTCTACTTGAGAAGGTGTACTTGGGAAATTACACAAAATATTTTTGAGATGGAGAATATCTATGTTCTCTCATTAAACTGAATTAAAATGGAAAAAATTTGTATTGTATTGGCTTGTAAGGATAAAAACATTACATACGTTCCTGTATTATTTGAAACTGGTACGAAATGTTAGAGAATTGTTTTTGTATTCTACTGACTCGTCAGCCTCATTTTGAAAATCTAGCACCAGCTAAAGAAAGATCGAGATATTTTAATTATCAATATTTGCATATTTGCACAATATGAAAATATATTATTATGTTTTAGGATTGGCAAAATATTAATATTTCAGTGACAAGCAAGAAGAAAATAGTTATTTTGAAGGAGTACAAGATACTACAAATATGCAAATATTATTTTAAAAGACGGCGCAACAGATAAATGTATTTTAACTAATGCAAGATATAATATAACTTAAGTGCACCAATACTTATGGCTATAAAGATTAATTTAGAATTACGGTAAACTTTAAAGCTATTAGGGAAAGTATACACAGATCTACAATCACACGTTGTATGAATCAAATACATAGTACAGTTCGCACCGAGCAGCCGTGCCGTGAACATCGTACGCCACAGCTCTCTCTCTCTCTCTCTCTCTCTCTCTCTCTGCGTAGTGTGTTTAGATTGAGTGTCAAACTAGTTTCGTTTGCACAGCAATCTACGTGTCTATTTTAAATATTATACATTGTTACACCAAAAACAGTCTAATTTTGCAAATAGTATTATAAATATTTACCACAAGTGAGTGAAAACCAACCCGTGACCGCGAGTGGCGAAATGAACGTACAAGGTAGCCCCGAGTCGGGGCTACACAGCACATCAGAAGTGTTTGTGAACGCTATGGATACCTTATATGCAAGCAACAGCGATCAGTGCATTCTCCCAACAGCACAATTTCAACTTTTACAACAACAGCAGCAACATCTGCAACTCCTTCATCAGCAACAACAGCAGCAACTACTGCTGCTTCAACAGAATCAACCCACAGCGCAGCAAGGGCAACCGTTAATGCAGCAGCAACCGCCCCAAACATCCCTGCCTCAAGAACACCAAAGCGAGGAGATGCACGCAACAACTTCCAACAAAACGCTTTCAAACGTAAGTAAACGAAAGAGAAATGATGATGAAAACTCTATGCCATTATACAATGTTCAAACTTCATCGCGTTTCGAAGTGCTTCAAAATCTTAAAGACAGTGATCTAAGTACTCCAGAACAAACATTAAAAATTCCGCCCATAATTATGCACAACGTACTTGACTACAACCAAATGATTTCCGACATTAAATCAGTCGTCAAATGTGATTTCACAACCAAGACAGCCGGTGATCAACTAAAAATCATGCTCACTACAATAGAAGATTACCGTAATTTTAGACATCACTGTGTTGAGAAGAACAAACAATTCTATTCTTTCCGTGACCCTTCTATTAAAACCTTTAATGCTGTGTTGAAGGGCATCCCCACATGTTACTCGGAAGCTGACATTTTAAAAGAACTTGAACTCAAATACCTTGTTACCAAAGTGACTAGATTATTTGACAAAAAGAAAAATCCAATCAAAATTTGTGCTCTAGAAATAAAAGACAATAAAGAGGGGAAGTCAATATTAACTTTAAACCGCCTGATGCATTGCATCATACAAGTTCAACCTAGAACAAATCGAAACTACCCAATACAATGTAAACGTTGTCAAAGGTATGGACACTCGCAAGCAAACTGCCGACTCACCCTGATGTGCGTTAGATGTAGAGTCACACCACTATTCTCAATGCACAAAACCAAAAAGTGACAAACCGAATTGCGTAAACTGTGGCGAGGAGCACACTGCCAATTACAAAGGCTGTCGCATTTTCAAAGAAACTCAGCAAGCACGTTCAAACCTTCTAAATGAACGCAGGTCAGGGTCAGAGCAACAACCGCCGCCGCGCAACAATCCCTCTCGTAGACCTCCAACATTTAGCCCTCGCGGATTTCTTCCCCTTCCCAAAAGCAATACCCCGTGGTCACCGGTTCAATCTTTGCAAACTCAAATGCCAACTGATGTATCCCAACTAATAACCACAATAGCATCACAAGTAATCTCAGCTATAATCCCGCAAATTCAAAATATTATACAGTCAGTGCTAATAAATTTCCATAATGGCAAATAAAATCACTTTAATGAATTGGAATGCAAACGGAATTAAAAGACAACAATCACAAATAGAAATTTTTCTTCACGAACACAAAATCGATATTGCATGCATAACCGAAACCCACTTGGTTCTAAATGAAAAATTCAAAATTTCTGGTTATAAAATATATAGAAGTGACAGAATTTCAAATGTTGCAGCGGGGTGTGTTTTGATTGCTCTTTCAATCCGAGTCAAACATCAACGGTCACTTAGCCCCAACACTTCTAACCTGGAAACTGTGTCAGTCATCGTAACCATAGATAATAAAGATTACACAATAATAACAGCTTATAAACCTCCGAATAAACAATTTCCAGTAAAAGAATACAAGGAAATATTTAATAACAACACCAACGTTATTCTACTAGGAGACCTAAACAGTAAAAACCAAGCCTGGGGATGCAATTGCACAACCCAGCAAGTCACTAAATTGCAATCTTTTGCAGTAAACAATAACTTAGATGTAATAGCACCTTGGCAGCCAACACACTACCCGTACAATAGTAATATTATCCCAGATATTTTAGACATAATGGTGTCTAAAAACTTCCACTTACCTACATCTCAAACCGTACTTCCTGAATTAGATTCAGATCATTGCCCAGTCATCATTGAACTAAAATCTTCAAACCTCTTGCAGTCTAATAATCCCTTCACAGTTTTGGGCACGAAAGGGCACGTCAACTGGAATAAATTTAGAGACCTATTAGAAGTAAACCTTCACTACCCGGAACAGATACAAACAACAAATGAAATAGACAACCAGGTAACTAATATCACACAGAAAATCTACGTTGCATTGCTACAATCAACAACTCCTTTCACAAGACCTTTCACTAACAATAGAAATCCGATTCCAAGGAATATTCTAAACCTAATTAAAAGTAAACGTAACCTTCGACGGCTCTGGCAAATCAACCGCAGACATGACCTTAAAGCAAAAATCAACAAATTAGGGAGAACAATCAAAAACAAATTAAATCAAATTCGAATAAGCAATTTTCAAAGTTCCATAGCTCAAATACACCCTAATAGTAGACCACTCTGGTCAACCATAAAAAGACTATGTAAAGAAACTACTGACATTCCTATCCTGAAACACAACTCAAATGTAGCTTATACCGATCATATGAAAGCCAATATGTTAGGTAAATATCTGCAAAATAGTTTTACTCCAAACCCAAATACAAATTCTTCCTTTACTAGTTATATTACAAAAAACGTCCTGTTACCAGACTATAATGTCCCAGATAAAATAAAATTTATATCCCCATCCGAAACATCTAAACTTATTAAGCAATTGAAAACCCGAAAATCAGCAGGTCACGACCATATTAACAACAGAGATCTTAGAATTACCCAAAAGAGCTATAACTATTTTAACCGCCTTATTTAATTCCTGTCTAAGACTGGGCCACTTTCCAAAAGAATGGAAATTCTCTATAGTCTTACCCTTCTGTAAACCAGGCAAAGATCCTCGCTTTCCAACAAGCTACAGACCAATAAGCCTCCTACCCTCAATCGCAAAGGTATTTGAAAAATTAATTCACAGCAGATTATCTACTTACCTAACAAAAATTAGCGCTATACCAGACTTTCAGTTCGGATTCAGATCTCAACATAGCACCACCCACCAATTGCTCCGTTTAACTGAATATATTGCAAATTCATTTCACAGCAAAAAATACACAATTGCATTTTCCCTAGACATTGAGAAAGCCTTTGATAAACTCTGACATGAAGGTCTTTTATACAAACTGCGCCAACTAGGAACTCCCAAGTATCTACTCCATCTAATCAGAAGTTTTCTAAAAGATAGATATTTTTCCGTCCGTATTAACTCAAGTCTCCCAAACAGATTTGAAATTAATGCAGGAGTCCCTCAAGGTTCTTGCCTCTCTCCACTTCTCTTTACTGTTTACATGTCGGATTTACCACAGTCAGACTATACAGAATTTGCCCTTTACGCAGATGACAGCACTTTTTACCTCTCATTCAGACATTAGCTGCGCCTTCGACAACATACAGATTGACCTAAATAACTACATTAAATGGGCTTCAAACTGGAAAATAAAGATTAACGCATCTAAAACTCAAGCAAAAATATTCACACTCCGCAAACCTCCTCAACCACCCCTCCTCAGGTTCCAAAACACAAATATAGAATGGATGAGTGGAAATACACCAGCAAAATACTTAGGAGTACTACTTGATACCAAACTAAACTGGAAACAACATATCAAATCTATAGCAGATAAAACTTATGCAAAAATATCCAAACTATATCCAATAATAAATAGAAATTCCGGACTTAGCACTGACTGCGGCTTAATCATCTATAAAACAATAATAAGACCAACCCTCACATATGCCTGCCCGATCTGGAATAACGCCGCAAAAACAAACCTAAATAAAATAGAAATAATACAAAATAAATTTCTCAGAAAGATCATTTAAGCTCCTTGGTTCATAAGCAACATACAAATCCAAAATGAACTAAATATATCATCCATTAACGAATATATAAATCTTTTGACTCATAAATTTTTCTCATCCCTTCCCCAATCGCGCAGTACAACAATATTCAAGCTAGGTAAAACGTATAGTTCATCAAAAAGAATAAGATCACGATTCCGTAAAGACTCCCTTCGTCCACCTTAAATCACCTACCCATCTTCCACTTTCTAAAAATTCCACCCACTGACACCCTCTCCTCAAAATTATCACAAATAACTCCAAAAACTGTTATCCTCAGTTTCTTCTCAAAGAACAACGTTTTATCAGACCCCTGAGAGAGGAGGTAACGCATGCGGTTGTCCATCCCTAAAAGTTAATGTGTAGAATATTGTATAATGAACACCCCTGAAAGGCAGAAATGCTGAGCAGGTAGAAATAAATTTAAAAAAAAGGGAAAGTATAGTGGTTATTGTGAAAACATTTCAAAGAACTGTTCCGTTCACAACGGAACAATTTGAACTCTGCCCTTGAAATATAGGTTTATTGTCGCAGTACAAAACTGGTGTTAAATTGGTGGTCTTACAATTGGTAAAACGTAGTATTTTAAATATATTTATTTGTTTGCAACTTAGATCTAATGCATAAAAAACATTAAACTCCTTAAGTGTTTTTGGGATAGGTTTTTTAATTTATTTTTCCTCCCTTAGAGACAATTTCAATTGATTTTTTGGGTGTCTAATTTCTTTGCACAAATTTGTTTTGTACCACAAGCGGAGAGTCGAGATTGATGTTCATGTTTTGAGTGGCACGTTGTCGTTAGTCAAAATGTTGGTCAGGTGTAAAGTAACTACTCAAACGTATGTCATTTTGTCCTGATGACTGTGTCACGTTTTATGAGTTTTTGTGTGGGTATTAAACTTACTGGTCGCATCGTCTACTCGCCTGTTAGATTTATACACACATTTGAAAGGGATGTAGCATGGAAGTTTCTATCTAAGCATGGAGGAGATTTTTTACCCATGGCTATCTGCTAAATTTAGTATTTTTTCCTTGAGTTCAGTGGGAATGTCCTTGTTCGTCGCGAGCCAGGTTCCGCAAACCTAGTGGTATTAGTTCGTTTGCGCCTGCTAGCCTGTTTACATGTTTATGTGAATGAACGTGTCAATGACTGGAGGGGGTAATAAGGATTGGGAAGTCAAGGACTGCGTCGCAATATAATGTAGAAAATCCCCTAAAAATGCCCCAAGCTATTAGTGTCAGAAGTGGAGATTCTATCCTTATTAAACCAAAATGGACAAAATTATTTTAAAAAATTAATCATATTAATGAAAGGATACTGCCGAGAATAATATGGAGCAGAAATATGGCGTTTAATTAAACGCCGTAGAGACGGTCAGTGGAGTACGGTCAGTGGAGCTCGGCTTTATGAAAAGATCTTTGCAGATAACAAGGTAGCACAAGATAAGGATAGGAAGTAATGGAAGACAAAAGATTAGAAGAAAATCAATGGGAGGAACGAAAAATATGATGGAAATCGGAAAGGGCAAACTCTAAGGGGTAGGAACCATCGAAGAAGAAGAAGAAGAAGAAGACGAAGAAGAAGAAGAAGAAGAAGAAGAAGAAATGCAAATATTTCAATGTGTTATTCCACCTAATCACAAACTGTGTTTAGCGATTGCATTCTCATCGTATGTCAATCAGTTCTTAGGACACAGCTGATGTGAAGCGAGAGCAGGGTTCCAAAGAAGACACCAGCCACCATTAAATATTTACTACCAGCGTGTTTCGATGTGTAACAGCATTTTAAAAATATTTTTAGTATCTAATGAACTGCTGTACTGTAATATATAAAAACTAAACGTCGATATTTTAGCAGTCGCAATGACTGTTTCAATTACATTTAATTTATTGCAATGATATACTGGTATTTTATTTGGTGTTCTTGAACTGTGTGCTGCTACGTTTTGCAAAACCATTATGTGTCATTTTATTCAACAATACTTTTGCTCCAGCAGGCTTCTAGTTTTACATAAAATCGTACTATATGAAATTAGTTAACGTATTGTTTGACAGATTTTCTAAAATTGAATCTAGCGGAGCTGAACAGCTCATAGTTTCTCGATTTACAATAACTTAAGTGAACTTCAAAAATTCAGAGATTAAATGAGACCCGCAAAAAAATTTAAACCTCTTTGCTCTATATGACGAAGAAAAAATATAGAAAAATATTTGAGTCGTTTTTGAGAAAATTTTGAAAATGTTGTTATGACTTTATGTAAAGGACTCCCCAAAATAAAATAAAAAAATCGGTTCCGAATTAACAGGGCCTCGAGTTCGGCCAAGTCCTGGATTACAGACTCTTTCTGCCTTCTGTTTGAAATTATATTCATATGTCTTTCGTACTTATAACGTTTCTGGAAATCTATTGGTATTTGCTAAACCCCTCGTCGCAGTATTAGCAACAACAACATAATTTCAACCTGAACAACTTTCAACAACAACATAATTTGAATGGGCTACTTCACAGTCAGTTGTTGCCATTTGCAATTATACGAACTATCTTTTATATGTCGGCTTGAATATGTCGTCTTGCAGACGTAGGGATTGCCAATGACTGGCTAGAAGAGTGTATTTAAAAAACATTTCATTGTATAATATAACAACTTCTTACCACCTTAAACGAAGATTTTTCAATGTTGTAATCTTCGTCCATTATGGACTTAGTAAAATCAATAACATTACAAAAATTGTCACAAGTGGTGTGATTGTAACGAGCGGGGTCAGCTGTGTAAGGTAAATATATTCACAAAATTTGACGAAAATGAAGAATTTGCAAAATTGAATTCGTTTTATTCTATTATTCTACTTTCTAACTATTTATAAACGCAATAATTAAATATGACATATCAATAGACAAAGTGTCTAGAAAATCTGAACGATATGCAATCGGTATTCTTATCAGTCTCATAATAATTTTGCCAAAAGATTGAGGAGCACACCTTATCTAAACATCAAGAGTATCATGTAGGAAGTGCGATTGAAAATTTAAATAAATTCTCATCCTAAAACCATACGAATAACATAGATGGACACGATTAAATGCTGAAAGAAAGATAAGGTTATATAATAAGAAAATACTGTCATTTCAGAAACTTCTTTGAAATTCTGTATCCCTTATTTTGAATACAACTAATTTAGTACACGAATATTCCGTTGCAACATTTCTTCCTACCGAAAATTCACTGTTTTCAAGGTGAAACGAGACTGAGAAGAAACATTCTTTGCCGTTCACTTTTTCATTAGTCACTATTTTGCACTACTTTTGCTGTCGTAAAACCTGTGAAAATTCTAGTGTCCACAACGTTTTGAATTCAACACAATTATTCATTCACAAAAATTCGTTCTCTATAACCTCGTTATTTTGAAGTAACAATCACGATCACGACCACGATCACGATCACCGCTTAACAATTCTCCTGCCTTTTAAATGATATTTACAACTTATTCGCACAAAATTCATGTTTACTAGCTTCATCGTGAGCACCACATCGTGAAAAACATATTTTCTGTTACAAATGAAAATGTCTTGAGATAGTAATCCCCCAAAAATGTTGAACGTAATTGAAACTTGTGTATAGATAGTACTCACACAAAATTTAAAAATTAAGTTCACGATTTGGTAGGAAATGCTATTTTATAATTTAATTTAAACTGAATGTTTTTAAATCTATGTCAAAAATGATCTAGATTTTTGTAATCGAGCAACGAGAAAACTCTCAAACATTACTTCAGTATTTTCATTAAGAAACGTTTGGAAAATTCACGCCATTGCGCAAAAAGGGATATTTGTTAGCCAAAGTTTTAGAAATTTTGAGATATGAAAGAAAAATATGGAAAAAATTAAAGTATCTTCAAAAACTGCATCAATGTACTAAAAAAAATGCTTGCACTGTAGGAACCCAGCTGAGGGAGGTTTTCGAAGAGGTGTGTTTCGAAGAGGTTTCCGTGTGTAATGTCACCCTTCTGACATGAAAAAAATCTGACTAAATTTTCGACAAGTTAATCTTCCGACAATTTCTGTTCTAATAAAAAATTCCATATTCGTACAACGATGCGATAAAAGTATGGATAATTATGACTGAGACTCTTGTTTGGTTGGTTACATGTGATGAACGTTGGAGTCACATAACAACAGCCTGATTCTTTCACCCACAACAATAATTTCATTCGTGTTTAATTTGTTAATATATGATCTTTTATGAAATGTCAAATTATTGCACGTTGGGTTGTTACATTAGTACTTCTCTAGTTTTAGTTTAGAAAGTAGAGACTTATGCTTATTTGTTTTCAAAATGCGATAGCATGCAGTCAGTGTAATACTAGTAATTTTAATCTCAAGTAGAAGTATATAAGAACGTAATATTTTCAGGCATAAAAGTGTAATGTGTTAATGAATAAATTTACTAAAAAAATAACTTTAGAACAAAGTCCCTTTTATTTAAATTACATTCAATTGAAATGTGAGATATTGAATTTGATTTCTCTGGAAAGTAATTTGAAGTCTTCATTCAAAATTGTTCATCATATGAATGATATGGAAAGACTAAACTAGGGCATTATAAAAGGATAAGTAGCTATACATAGGTAAATAGAAGATTATTTTGGCAATGTCGACTTTTTTACTTCATAACAAAATCTCAGTTAAAAGTTTCAAATACATTCTGAAAGCTCAAACAACTGAATTTGAAATACAACAACCCCTTTCAGCACCCGGTTGAATTTTCTATTGATAATTAATTGTAGGTTTTACGTGCTTTAAGAAATTTTAACTTATGTTCTACAATTTTAATTTTAATGTTTAATACTCTCATGTTTGGGATTGGCTGAATACGAATTGAGTGTCAAAACTGTCCCAGGTAGAGCATTGTTCTCGTACTAATATTTTGTATGCGAATAGCACTGCGGGCGCGAAAAGGCCAAGTTGCCCGGGAAGGTCGCACAGCAGCGGCCCGTCGCTCTAGCGGCACGCTACCCTTTCCGTTACCCAACATAGCGAAGCGAAACACGGCGCATAACTCCTACAAATTTTCTTGCCAGCTTTGTACTATCAAAATTGTTTTTTAAATCTATATTTGCATGTAACAAATCGCAATTCATGGGTTCCAATTTTTAAGTTTATATTATAAAACAATAGAAAGCTAAACCATATTTCTCGAAGGTGCAAAACCCGCCATGTAATTATCGTTTCAAAATTCAGCTTCTTGACAGAACAAGTTATTACTTGTATACTCAAAATAATTTTTATAATACATCGTTTTGTCGCATTTTAATGAATATTTTGTTGCTTAGTAAAACACATTTCGTCTTGGTTAAAATAAAGACCACTCTAATACATCATTACAATGCTCTAAGGGATACTGTCGACAATCAAATTTGCTCGAAGTGATATTGTCGACAACCAGTCAAGATACCGTAAACTGGATATACAAAGCAAAGGCAATTTTAGTTAAACAGATAACTTGCATAATTGCAGATATAAAGACTCACCGTTTGTATCGGCAGGTGAAGTCGGAGTTTTCTGAAACAAAAAAAATGTTTTTACAATACTGAAATCATATTTCAACTAAAAGAGGAAAGAGAAATATGAGTTAATAACTAGTGGACTGCAGAAAGCAAACATGCTGTTGAACAAAACCACACAAGATGGTTTTCCACAAGTAGTTCGAACACTGCTCAAAAAAACAAATAAAATACTCTCGTATAACACTGCAATAATAGAAATATTTTAACAAAAACAGTCTTCACTAATACAGCAATATCATAGTGTGGTGTATACGGATACACAGAACACTAGTTCTTACCAACCAAGAATATCAAAAAAGGAAAACTAGGAAATTAACTTGAAATATCAAAATGTATTGATGCGTAACGCGACACATGAACAGCAAATATGTACTGGCAGACGGCCTCTTCCTTGGAGCGTTGCTGTCGCATGACTTCCGCTGTTTCGTAAGCAATAACGTATTGAGTATGAGGATTCTGGCGACATGGTATAAAATAGGTGGAAGAATACAATCAAATATTTGTCTTTTTCCGTCAAATTTATAACTGTTTCATTGATCGTGTACTTTCGAGTTTGAGTTTAGGGGTATCTACCAAAACCATAGACACCTCTCAATGGGCTGAAAGCTGCATAGTTTCCTTTCAATTTCTACGCGCATCAGAAATTACAAATATAGATTTGAATATGATTAATTAATATTGATTAATAATGTGATGTTCAAAATAGTTGACAGTTTTTAACTTATTCACGAACACTTTGCGTAGTACATAAAAAGATATGTTGGAGGAAAAACGGCGATTTTTCGGAAGAAAGTTTATATTATTGGTCCCTGATACCAACAAAGTGCCTCTCAGGTTAGCTCACAGGTCAGTGTGCTCACTTTCCAGGACACGATCCCGGGTTCGATTTCCGGTCGGACAACATTATAGTGTGCGCTTTCCTCGCAATGTCCCTGTATATGTTGCTGTGTAACGATGAGAAAAGTTCACTTCTCAGGTTGATAAGACCAGAATACGGCATTAGGGATGTAGTATACTTGCTAACAACACGTACCCGAACCCATGTTCGCAAACTAGGGACGTCGCTGTAAGGCTTTGTCACCGTCAGAGGCTGTTGCGCCAGTGCAGGCAGACAAATACCGAAAAAGGAGATAATTATTATTTCTATATACATTAAATTACTTTCTCATGTACGTCGTGTCGTACAGCCCAGGGGTTGTAAGTTTTTGATACCGAAAAATTGGTTTATGGCGAAACGTCTGTCTGTGTGTGTCTCCTGTGTCCGTCCGTTCGTCGTTCTGTCTGTCCGTCCCTTCGTCCCTTCTGAGGTAGTCATGGTTTTCTCTAAAATTGAAAATCTCCGATTGATCTGACTGATGTTCTGGCTCTTTGAAATTGAAACGGACATTTTAATTTAGGGGAGGGGATTCTTTGCAAGAAGCCTCAACGACGTTTTCAATTTTTTTCTCAAAAATGACTTCGTATTTTTTCTTCAGATAGAGCAAGATATGCTTACAAAAATGGCGCATATACTATTTTCGTTGAACTCTAAGAATTTTCGAAAATTGAAAAAGTTTACTATGTTTTCAAGGCCTTCCTATAACAGTCTTGACGATTGGTATTTTTCGTAGAGAAATCTGTTCATTACAATTAGATTTGGAAACAATGTAATGAGAAATATCTAAACTTTTGAAAATTACAAATGCAAATGTTCAACTTTGTTTTTCAAGCGTCGGGAGCGATATTATGCTTTTCATGTTAGTGGTGTAGAGTAAAGTGAGTGACGTGCTTAACTTTCGAGCGATACTTAAGCGGTATAAATGCTACCTTTGAAAATAAAATGGCGGTAAGCGTTGATTTTTGAACTCAGCATGGCGGGAAGCCAGGTATTCTCCAGTTATGTATTAAGACACAAGATAGAGGTAACGTCTTCTCCAAGACCCCCTCAAATTACCTCACACCCCTCACAATTCGCGCAAAAGTTACCAACGTCATCTTTAGTTGCTCTGCGCGGCATAAACATCGCCATGCGATCGCGCCTGAAATTAAAGGATGGAGAAGAGGGTAGAGTTTAACATGCGAGAGTTCCCTCACGAGTACGGTACTTTAATAAAATTTCAATTAATAAAATACCTCAGTTTCTTAATGAGTGTAATAGTCAGTCGTTCTTCAAATGAGATAGCTTCGCGATTGTTAAGTGACAGATTCTCTTACGTTGTCTGCAATCAGATTCAAAATTTTATCTACACAGACACTAGTCATTCTAAAGTAAAAGAAAATATATTCGTTTATCGTCCTTTCAAAATTGTGGCATTAAGGCATGTACTTTTTCCTCTCTAGGATAATATCATGGACCCATTTTCTTCGTTTTCTAAAGAGGTATTAACAATTAGATTCAAAATCGTAGGTAAATAAGGAAAATGCGCCGTACCGCATGTGCTCAGAAAACGTACTACGTGGAACTTGACATTTTCTATCTTCTGTAAGTGTATAGGGAAAGCTTCTTCTTCATCACATGTGGAAAACAGTCATCAAACGCTTACACTCAACTGACCCTGATGTTTGAATGGACCCGCGAATTTCGTTGCCGCGGCAAGCGTGGAATTTTCGTCGCCGCACCCGCTGCCGAAGTTTCGCGTAGAAATGTCTAAAAATTTGCGACCCAGTTATGTTATTACCAACATCCTAAACGTATCAAACATCCTAATAGTATCAATAAATGTTATTTCGTTATATTAATGGTTTAAAACAAATGCACGATAGAAAATTGGTTAGTTGCATTAAACATACATTTAATGTCATAGCTGTATTACTAAAGAAGTTGTAACTCAGTGAAAGACGCCTTTGTCCTTGCATAGCGCGATTTTCATGGAGAAAAGTATTTCTGAATTTTTGTTGCGTTTCAAAGACCTACCAAAGCCACGGGAGCAACGATAAAACCTTGCGATTCGATGCGTAACTGATTAAAGAAGCAACTATGCATTTTTGACCGTGGAATACAATTCCCAACGTGAAATTCTCTTCAATATTTAAAAATGGTAATGCGGTTTTTGCGACTACATCATCTTCTTTATTGCCTTGGATTTCATTATGAAAATGGATTGCTCGTATGACTGCCAAGTCTGGATTTATGATTAAATTTAAGCACTTGAATTTTGCGGATGAAGATGTTATGTGGATATCATTACCCAAGATACAAATTAGAAAAAGCGGGTAAATCATCATAACCAGACTGCTGATAGGTCACTTCAAATTAAGTCATGATAACCTAATTTAAAAAAGCTGATCCAATAATACGCCCCAAGTGTGGACCACAAGTAACAACAACCCATCTTCTTCTTGAGAGTCCGAATACAGCAAGAGAAAGGTCACTGCTTGGAATTAACTCTGACCTTCTTGATTTATTCAGGGCTAGGGAATAAGTGTGACAAAATTCTAAGATTATTACTATCAACCAGATTTGACTCATTAATACACATTCCAGATGTTTTTATTCACAGTCTGCATAATATCAGATTTTGAGAAAAAGTAATTTCTGTACCTATCCAAAACTTTTAAGTTCTATATATTTCCTATTTATTGAAGAAAAAAGGGATAGCATATTTCTGTTTAATACTTTCATAACAAATTTGTTGTTTATTATTAAGTAATAATTAATCACTAAATTAATGTAAACCAACGTAAATTTCAGCGGTCTGTCAAGAGGAGAGCAGTTGTAAAGCGACCTTAAATAAATTAATTAAAAAAACTAGATACCTCTCAGCAACACTCTTCACACTCAATATTATAGGTTTCCGTGTTCTCCTCAGATGGCAGATTTTAACGGCCCCCGATTGATTTACAAGTATCCGACACACATTTAACGAGTTACCCATGCCACATGACTGTGAATTAATATAATCCCATTGTCCGCTTCAGTTACCTAAAACAATCCTGAGTAGGTACTTCAAATATCTAACTGTTGTTGTTTATGTCACTTTGCGATGTTATTTTTAATTTTAATGGTCAAAGATTCTTTTATTTCTAAATCACATTCAATATTGGTACGTAAGGTATCACAAAATTTAAGGCAACAATTTGGTTTTGCACGGAAATGCGGGTCAGGGAAGACAAAAAACTTTTGCAATACGAAGTTGCGATATACTATACTCACATTCATGTATCTATTTTTAATAAACTAAAGGTCTGTTGTGGGATATATAAAAGAAAAAATAAGAATCGTTCAAAAAAGGCCAATATATATATATATATATATATATATATATATATATATATATATATATATATATATATATATATAAACAATTTAAAATGGGTTTAATCGAATTTTAAAATTTCTGTTAACTTATTTGCCAGTAAGACTTAGTACAAAGCGTTATATTTTTTCAGTAGACATTTTTTTCAAAATAATTATCTAATATGATTTTTGCATTTTCCCCGTTTCCTTTAATGCTAATGGCATTATTACTAAGAAAAACAAATGCTTGTTCCTAATATGCATTTTGTAATTCGTTTTACTTTAGCGCCTTATCTTCGTAAGAAGAGAAACTATTGTCTTCGTGCGCCGGAAAATACCGAACTTTGGCGTAAAACTCACCTTGCCGAGCTCTGATAACCAAAGTGAATAAATCATTTTGTCACGTATAGAAAATTACTTCCTGTATCACGTTGTGCAGTCAGAATTCATGTTTTGTGGATCCTTGATACCAAAAAAATTGATTGACGGCAAAACGTCTCTGTCCACCAGTCTATTTGTCCTCCTGTGGTCGACACTAGTTCTGTTAGTGAACCGTTCAGCATATTTTCTAAAAAGAAAAAAATAATATTGTCCGATAGATATGAACTAACACGAAGCTTTGTGAGTTTAAAACGTTTATTTTGATTTTTGTGTGTACTTTACATGAACCTTCAACAACTTTCAAAATCTTCTAAAAAATGACACATTTCTAAAGTAATTTGTGTTCTCGGATAGTGCGAAAGAACGCATCAGAGAATGGTGCAGGTGTCTTTTTCGTTAAATCCCTGATTTTTCGAAAATTGCAAAAGTGCAATTTTTTTGGGCGTTTCACACAACTGCAGTATTAAATATAGTGATTTTTTCTGAATGAAATCTTTCTTTAAAGCCGATCTTGCAATAAGATCATGTACACCTTTCGAAAATATCGGTAGTTTGCGCGTAATTTTGCTCGAAATAATTGCAATTATTTTTATACAAAACGTTTTTCTTAAAAACGGCTTCAAATGTTTTCTTTAAATTCTCTTCTTGTGTGAATCAAAGGATGGTAAAAAATTGGTCCTAGTCTCATTTTCGGCTTTCCTTCCAACTCTGTAATTTCGAACAATGCAAAAGTTTAACATTTCAAAATTAAAAAAAAATGAGGATCAGGATTTTTATCTTAAGCAAAATATGTTCTAAAAACTCAGCTCCTTAAAAATGTCATGTAAAGTTTTGTGAAAAAGCGAATAGTTTTGCGTAATTTGTGTTGAAATTTTTAAAAGAAGCATTTTCTTAAAAACCGCTCCAAATTTTTTCTTCAATTTTTTTCCACTGAAAGAACAAGAATTGCTTGAAAGAATGGCGCAAGTGCCATTTTAGTTGAAGTCCATACATTTTCGGAAATTGTAAATTTAGAAAAAATGCGAGAAAATGTGTGCTGATGGAGTACTAGTTATGATTTTTCATGTTTAAAGCTTTCAAATTCATTTTCTACAGTTCAGATCCACGTATTATCTAAAAATAATGTTAAACCAACGAAGAACATGAGCAAGATACAAGGAAATCTTCTCCCAGGCTCACGGACAAATGAGCAAACTCTTAAATAATCCCGTTCCTTTCTTGCAGATATTGGATGTAGTTTTTTCACTTTCCCCGACCACCAAACGCTGTTCTAAACGTTTATTTTTACGTTAAATCAATAAATATATAATTAAATAATAGCGTGGGTGAATAATCTTAGGGTAAAATATATTTCACTCATTATACGTTTCCTATATGTAAGGAGTAAAATTAGAGAAAAAATAGTAAAATTAGTAAAATGAAAATTAATACCGCCACGAAGAGGATGATTGGATACACTTGGAAAGTAGTATGTTGCTTAATGATAAAGAAATACTTCAGAGATGATATGCGAACACAAGAACAAACTAGTGTGCTAAACCGCATATATTTCGAAGATATTTTATTTAAAATTTTGAAAATGTCCCAAGGGCTTAATGTAAAGTGTCCCTAAAATTAAAATATCGGATTCAAATTCAAGGGACCGCGACATCATCCAAATCGATTGGGAATATACCAATTTTGGAGAAAATCGGCTGAACGGTTTAGTCGCTAGCATTGTTCACAGTCGGACGGACAGGTAGATGTTTTGACGTCATTCGAATTTTCGGTATCAAGGATCCACAAAACATGGATTCTGGCTACACCACGTGATAGGGGATTTTGTTTAAATTTAGCAATTGGATTTATCTACATTTTAGTTACCAGGGCCGTGTAATAAGAGTTTTTCTGCCAAGAATTTGTTTTTGAGCGAAGAATTTCTTAATAGCACGAAGCGTAACTTTCTCTGTTGCGACAAAATAAAAAAAAATCCATTCTGAGTTTATAAAATCAATCATTTACTTGCAATATTTACAATCATTTGATGATAAAGTCATTTGCTCAGAATCAATTTCAAGAAACCAAATAAGTTGTCGCTGACAGCATTTTTTATTAAAATTGTAAAAATTGTGCAAAACCACATTAAGTTTGTAAACAGACATTACCAATGGGGTAAGTAAAATAACTGTGGTGCTGGTCCTTATATATCTTCCTTCCAGAGAGTAGCATTCGTAACAATTCAGGAGCTACAGTATGAAAGAACTCGCATCCACAAATAAGATTATTAACGGTCTTGCAAGAGAAGTGCAACAACAATGGAATGTGACACCGATTATAGTGTCTATACCTAATTTTGTTTAGTTTTCAGAAGGTATCTGTATTTCATAAGCTATAAGTCCATTCTACTTGGGAAAATACATTAGCCCCACGTAAAGAGAACATTCGATCACCGTATTACCACATTACAAGATAGGTTGATATATAATAAATGGACAATATTAATAATTTTGGGATGATGCAAATACATTCAAAAAATACAATTAAGTTACTTTTCCAATCCCTCACAAACGAGAGTTTCTGTTAATAGTTATTTATAATAATCTGAATGGTGTGACGTTCCAACAATCAGTTGGCACACGATATAAACGAAATATCTGAAATGAGATGTTTAAGACTGTAATTAGTTTATCGAACTTCCTTAATAATACATAAATTCATACACCTTTTAATTTATAGCCTACTACGTACTTACGTGGTAAAGAAAAATAATTATAATGCTGCAGCAGAAAGACGCTTTTGCCCTTCCGCATTTACACTCACAGTTGAGTTAAGTTTCTTAGCTTTTATGTTTTCCCCTTGGATCATAAGAAGAGAAATAATTGTAATCGTGTGCTGGAATTCGACAACTATTCGACAAAAAAACTGTTATTGCTAAACCCTAGTAAATTAGATAAACATTAGACAAAATTAGATAAATTTTATTCATACATAGTAAACTACTATTTCCATCACTCTGTTATTAGAATCCATGTTTTGTGGGACCTTGATGCAAAAAAAGTGATAGTTGCCTCCGTTCGTCTGTCCATCTGTCCGACATTCTGTGACTAACGCGAGCACCTAAACTGATTTTTAGGGTACTTTTCATGAAGACAGCAGTTTCAACATATTCTCAAAAATAACTCCGAATTTTTGATTTACACTTTTTCCTCGAACAGCGTAAAGAACAGAAAAAATCTACTTTTTCAATATCTCTCAATTTTGTCTCAGGATTTCAATCCCTGAATTTTGCTGAATTGTAAAAGTTCAAACTTTTTTCGGCGGCGTCCACTAAGTACAATATTGAAGATGAAGATTGTACTTGCTGAACCGAATCTGTTAATCAAACACATATTTTTTCTTTAAATTTTCTCCTTGTGTGTATCAAAGGATTATAAAAAGTTAATTTTAATCTCATCGTCGTCGACCGTTCCAAATTTCAAAAGCTAGAAATAATGTGAGAAAGTGTGTGCTATTGTAGCAACACTAATTAGATCTGAGGTCAACTGGAGTCTTTGTAATTCACCTTAGGTTCGTTAGTCTTCCATGGACATGTAAATATTTTACATGTTACACTTGCACATTATTTGCATAATTTATAAACACAAGCTGATATTTGCAAACACATTTAAAAAACGCACCCAACTTTTACGTGAATTACAGTTAAAAATTCTGGACTCTAGAATATGAACAATTGCGCTTATTTTTATACTTTTTTAATACAGTAATTGGAATTTACTGAAATTTGTTCATCAATCAATTCAGATAGGAAACCTTGCTGTTGTTAAAATTGAATTGGATACGTGAATTCGCATGTCCCGTCGATTGATAGATATAATGAAGAACACATTAATTACAAACAATATTAATGACTTTTCATAATTGGGATACATTTTTTCTGATTTTTACTTCCTCGTACTACGTAAGTTCAAAGTAAAGTAAAAAAGCATTTTCATTTTGCTGCGAAAATTCGACAGAAAAACTAATATTATCGAGCCCTAGTGACAAAAAATATGATAACTCTTGTTCATTTATGTAGTAAATTATTTTCTCTATCAAGTTGTGAAGTCAGAATCCAAGTTGTGTGTGTCTTTGGTACCGAAAACTCGATTGACGGCAAAACGTGTCTGAGGGTCCGGCCGGTCGGCCAAGCATTTGGCCATCCGCCCGCCCGGCCCCCTATCCATCTGTTCGTCTGTCGGTTCCTCCGTCCTTATGTCCATCTTTGCGTCTGTGGCCAATGCTAACGCCTTAAACGTTCCCACTATTTTCTACATTTTGTTATTTGTTTGGTCCTCCCATCCGTCCGTCCGTGGTTAACGCTAACGCCTAAACAGTTGACACGGTTTTCTAGAATTTTGTATTAAACTTTGTTATCGTTAGCGTAAACGATGCTTAAAGAAATGGCGTCTATTTTCATTGAAATCTGAATTTTTTAAATTACTATAGCTCAAATATGTTTGGCGTCTTTCTACGACTACAGTATTGAAGGTAAATTTTTGTTAATTCAAAATTTTTAAATGTATTTTAAAAAAAGGATCATGTACAAATTTTCGAAAATATGAATAGCTTTTGAGTAATTTTGCATGAATTATATAGGCAAATTTTTAATTATTATTTTCACAAAAGGGCTCCAAATTTTTCTTTAAATATTTTCCTAATATTTAGTAAAGAATGATAAGGATTGGTGCTGCTCCCATTGTTGGCAGACTACCTGTACTTTCGAAAATTGCAACAAAAAAATTGAAAAAGTGAAATATTGATGATAGAGATTCGTAAATGAAATGTGTTCTATATAATATATGTTTAAATAAGGTAATGCACTATTTAAGGTCTTACAAAAGAGTAATTTTCTCGTAATTTTTGCTTAAAGTACATGGCATTTATAAAAATAAAAAAAGGCTTCAAGTTTTTTGTTTCATTTTTTTCTTGGATACAGTTAAGGATGCGTTACAAAATTGCGCAAGTGAAGTTGTAGTTGAACTTTCTGAATTTTTCAAATTTTGCAAAAGTTAGAAATTTTGCAAAATAGTATGTTCTGATGTAACAACACTAGTTCACGCAACACTTCTTGATTTTAAAGCCACAAAATCTAAATAAATAAATTACAAATTTACTCCGTTGGTATCCGTCGTTCACCCTTAGCATACGTTACGTAGTTAGTTGGGTGCACTACTCCAGTCGCCCGAAGTAAGGGGCTTCTAATTAGACCCCTGCAGACAGGGACTGGAAAAGGATATTTCAAATCGCAACCCAAGCTTATTTTCTCAATTGTGCCACTCATATCCTTACACCGGTTAGATTTAAAACTTAATTTTAACTTTAGAAACCTCTGATATGGGCCTCATTTTGACTTTCTGTAAGAGTGCATTCGAGAACCTAGCTACGCAACTGCTTAGGATGTTTAGAAATCTCAAACAAATTAAAACTATATAGTCGTAACGATATTCAATTGCAGAAGTACATACTCCTCACAATAGGCACTCGAGCAATGTTATGATCGAAATAAAATGTCAAATGTGACCAAAACAAAAGTCATAACCATTACACAAAAAAGCAGATTAGACTCAGAAGCGGAAGCGTTTTCGATTTGTGAAAATCGAGACATTTACGAGAAAACTGGTGCATGAAATGCTATTTTTCAAGTACCTAGGTGCAATTATTTGTATTATGATTATGCATGTTGTATATTAGAGAGAACATATTAGCGGGCACGATGGAGCAAACAATTCATTTAAAAGGGGTCGCTAAAAGAGAGAGGTTTTGAATCGCTGCTATAGATTACACATTTCTTAAGAAACCATTCTTAAATCTTATTGGATTTCCTGCATAAATTATGAGGCCCCAGTAGTAAATCCAAATATCCAAATCATGCAAATATTTCCGTCGAAAGTAATACGAAACATTACCAATATCCTTTGGTATGTTTGAAACGACGTGATTCACACTGATTTTTAAGAGTCAACGCTTGATACATAAATTTTAAAAAAATATGGTTGTAAATACGATAAAAATTAGAAAGCCATACCAATACTTAAGCTATAAATCTGTTAGAAAATAGTTTAGAAGTAAGACATCTTAAAAGATTCTGCGTCTGGATTTGCCTTACAAATTTTGAAGTGTTTCTGTTATTGTATGTGTATCAACTATGTTAATGTAGAGTTAATAATATCATTGATAATTATATAAATAAAAAAATATTTACTGTTCAAAGGCCGAACAGGTTTTCAAAATTTTGTAATATATATTTTAACCATATGAAATAAATAAGTAATTCTAACAATAATATAAACATTGGCTGTCTAGAATTTAAAGAGAAGGAATAGTAATATACCTATATATTTTATTAACATTGTCCGATTCTACTCACTACTTAGAACAAGAAACATCATGACTTTTCGGGTCATAAATTGTGAAAGAATAGATGTATTATTAGTGGAGAGTGAACTACTAGCAATAATGTTTTAAAACGTGCTTAAATTTTTCAGTTTTTGCCTAAATCATGGTTGTTAATTATAGATTTTTGCCATATTACATGCTAGTATTCAACGAATAAAACTTTAGAAAATACAAATTGAAAATTGACACTTTAATAATGTTACTCGGTGAATTTATAAATATTATTTCAAACAGAGGTGTCAAAAAAGTCTTCATTTTCCAGTATGTTTCAGAACATGAACAGGCATTTATGTTGCCGTATTGGGCAAGTATTAAAAATTAACAGAACTTCTATAAAGAATTTTATTATTGCTTACAAATTAATTCATCAATTATTTCATGAAATTTTCAGTGTTAAAATATGAACAGAAGCAGTGGAATGAATATCATCTAACATTTGTGGAGATTATCATGTTTCCATAATATCAGTGTTCCAATAATAGAATACAAGCAATAGAAGAAATTCTTTCGATAACTTTCTCTTGAATTTTATGAGACTCATTTCATAAAACAGCAATAATATATTAGTGGCCTAAAAAATAGGCAAACAGGCACGTATGAAATTTGAATATCTAAGATTTTTCGTTTTACTTCGATGATTTCTGTATAAATGAATTTTTATTCATTTATACAGAAATCACACGTTCATAAAACAGAACGTTCATGCACATGTTCATAAAACAGAAATAGATATCTTAAAAGATATAGGGAGTGTTGCAGAGCTTGAAATATTGATTCTTCCGAATTTTAAAAGAATGAAAATACTAATACATAGTAAAATTAATATTATTTACTTCGAAACTTCAACGGCTCGTGCTACAGTGATTCTGGACAACCCTGAAAGTCTTAGGATCGAACCCCATGTAGAGAAGCCGGTCTGACTAGACTATTCCCGTTCTATTCTCTACTAGGTGGTTACACTAGGGAGGCTGCTACGTGGGGCGCGCAATCTCACTGCTTTTCAGAAGACTATCTATTGACGTAAATAAAACTCAATTCTTGTAAGTTCTGGAAAAAACCACAAATGCAAATTTTGCTATCTGATAACTTAAAGTTATAGAATACACTGTCGTTTTCATAGTTTGTATCATTTTTCCGTTAACGTCTCTACAAACCATCACAAATGAAAGGGAAGGTCGTTTTCTGTCCTGGTGATGAGCCAAACATGCATTGCTTTATCTTAAACATTTATCCACTTTAGAATTATTTTACTTATATTCCATTAATTGTCCAAATATATATACCGACTTCGCAGGAAGTATAGTATTCAAATGTAGGCATTTCAGAACAAATTTTCATTACAAAACATTGTAGAAAAAAATGCCATTTTAAAGTGACAAGAGTCTCGGCATTATTTTACTTAACCAAGAAAAGTCACATGAATGGATATGTTAAAAGTACCTAAACTCAGGAGTATATTTTATTGATATTATTAACGGTCCCTAAAAATATTTGAATTATAATTATTTAATTATATATATTTTAGTTATAGTAATTAAAATATAATTATTTAATCATATTTTAATTATAGTAGAATAAATTTTGCTTATAGTTGCCATTGTTCTGCACGAAACGAATGAGCAGGATGTAGTACTAAATAATTACCGATTTTTAAGAAAATACTCAAATATTTCTACAAACATTGAAACAGGAATGATCATAATTTAATGTTTGGTTATACTATAAAAACATAATTAATGAATTAAATATTTTGTGCTGTAATTCAAAGTCGGAGCTTCCGCTGTTAAAGAAATAAAAACAAATGTTATATGCTATAAATGATACAGCGACTACGTTTCGATACTTAACTCAAATTTTTAAATATATTCATAGTATGGAAGATTGTTTATTAAAAATGCATATTATAAAGAATTAATTTCAAAGAAATTTTCATTTCAATTTGAAAAGCATAAAAATGTAGTTTGAAGAAGAAGGACGTCAGCATGTGCAACTAAGACTCGACATTGGTTACAATGTCGAATATTGGAGGGTTAAAGAATTAACTTTGGTCTCATATCCAAGGAAGTAATTTTATTAAATTTCGGCATGCTAATTTAGACATGATATCCGTTTTGTGATATCCCTAAGATATCAGAGTAATGCTCATTTGTTTGTAGAATATTATTTCTCTTCTTAATGATTGTTCAAATTCAGGTGCTCTCCTCGCGGGTCAGGATCACGGCTGTGCTGTCACTACACCGACGTTAACAAATGTTTGACAGACTTATTGTTTCGCCGCAAAATTGTTCACTCCATGTCGGATCACTTTTTGTTGTGAATGCAACATCAATTAAAATATCAACAAGTATTAATTGAAAAGTATTAAATATCTCTATGCATTAAAATTCTGGGACTCGCAAACTTTCATGCTCATCACTATTTGAGTCAGAATTGTTAGAACCTTTCCAGAGTAACTTCAAAATAAAAGAAAGTGTTTTTTACAAATATCAAATTGTCTTCTTTTATTAGAGGATGCGTGGCACGGGAAATGTCTAGATAACTCGGACAAAACGACACTCTTTTGCTTCTCCATTTCAGAACCTATATCATTCTCTTCTCTATCTTCTTCGCCAACATCAGCTGAGTAGTCAACCAGGTAATGGCTTCATTACTCTCGTTCCTATTATCTATATTTTTAAGGAATGATAGATATTTGGTTGGAAAATGTTGGAAAATTATAGTTGTGACTAATAAATGTTAATTTTCATTGGAGGGCTTTGTTAATAGTAGTTTTCATTATATAATACTAGTTTTAACGGAATTTAGATTTTTCATACAGATATTTTCGAACTTCATCACAAAAATATCTTGGTCAGACAAAGTTAAATAGTGCAATTTTGCAGATGGATTTGCAGAAATGTGCAAAATTAAAATATAATACAAATGTTAGAACCACATACATGCCAATGAAAAAAATCACGAGAAAACCAATGTTTCTTTTAGAATCGAGCAAACTATGAAAACAAAATAATCTCTAAGGACCTATTAAATCCTCATGGTATGATTCATTATCAGGGTCATATTTCTCCTTATACTTGCTCCTATCTTGCAATCCCACCTCTTCATCAGTTTTATCTGCTTAATCTCCTAAGCCAGTGCGCACTATTTCCGTGTACACAAAGGAGTGTCAGAAACTTGAAGTACTGGATCAGGGAAAAGCCTGCAGTGTCAGGTTTCAACCCTGCTCCTACAGGAAAGAACGGCAGTGATGGGTAACCAGTTTGCTGGTGCAACACCGGGAACCTTCAATTGGAACAAGGAACACTACGGAAATTCACGATTAGAACAGCCGGTGTATTAAGTTAGTCTTCAAAAAATTCGTAATATAATTTAATTAACGATGTAAATTATAAATCTTGGGAATCTGATAACTATCATATGGATCACTGACCTATAAAATGTTTGAATGCTTGGATTTAAAAATATAAAAGGATCATAAATGAAACATTCTAACAAACTCTCAGGAAAATTCTGAGATCTAGTTAAGACAGAGTTGAGAGGAGGGATAAAGTGGTTTAAACATTTAAAGTAAACGAAGAGAAGTTATTTTAAAAGAACAAATGAATATGACATATGGACATGAAACATGGAATAACTGCCAAAGTGAGGAAAAGAAAAACTGAGAAAATATACGAATAACAGTATGGAATAACATCCAAGACGTGGAACTGCGAAAGGCAAATTGGGGCGTAATCACAAGGACCGGAAGCGGTACGCGCCATCTAAAGAACAACATTGAAGAACAGGAAGATGAGGCAGCAACCCTGAAACAGGGAGCTGGGACGGGGGGGATGAGAAGGAAGCAGGCTCTAGGAAAGCGGGTTCGCGGGCGCGAGGGGGCGAGCGGAGCAAGTGGAGCTGGGAGGCTGGCGCGAAGGAAGCAGGAGGGTGCACTGAGCGGGCCCTCATCTGGAGGACGGTCGCTGGCGAGAAGGATGCGACGCGACGCGGTGCGGCGTGGCGCGGCGTGGCGTGGCGCAGCCCGGGGGACGCCGGTTCGCGTCCCGCGCTCGCCCGGTCTGGCGACGAGGCGGCGCGGAAGCGTCAGAATGAGAGCGGGGGTGGGCTGCTACGGGGGCGGGGCGGGGCGGGGCGGGGAGGGGCGGGACGGGGTGGACGAGGGCGCGCGCGCGTAGATGAACGCGCTGTTAAACCGACTGCCGGCCGGGTCCCGGCCCCGGCCCCGGTCTCGGCCCATCCCGGTTCGAGATAAGACACAGAAAAGTGCCGCCTGCTCGCTCCGATGACGTAATGTATCTGTGATGAGTCGTATTGGAATAGGATGGCAATAAGCAAGGGAGGAAGCGGGGAGCGTGGGCGGGGGGCGCGGCGGGCGGGGCGGGAGCGGGCGGGGTGGGCGGCGCCGCGGGTCGCGAAGTGGGGGTAAAGTGCGCCGGAGGAGAGGCAGCTAGGCGCGCCGCGGCGGCGGTGGCGGTGGCGGCGCGGGCGGAGGGACGGAAAAGGAGGGGCGGGAACATATATCTGCATGTGCACGGGGGTAAAATCCCGTACTCTTGCATACACGCAATTTGTGCATCCCTCCTGCACCCGCTTCCCCGCACCCCGCCGTTACACAACTAGAACTGCAACCTCCATCACCCCCCTTCCCCGCGTGCCCCTGGCTCCACTCCGCCGCCGCAACCGCCGCCGCCGCCGCCCTTCCCAATCCAAAACCCCCGCGATTTTTCAGTTGGGCGCACGCGTGTGCGAGCGTCCGTGCGCGACGCTGTGTGCGTGCGCTTGTATGTGTGTGCAATACCTCGCTAAACCCGCCGACAGCCGTCCATACAAGTACAGGCTGAAACGAAATTGCTTGCACCGGATGCCGCAACCCTTCGTTAATTGCTTCAGCAGCGCCATGCGCCGCCCGCCCGCCGTAATGAGGGCGCGCAATCAACGCCATAAATAAGCTTCGGACTCTTATTCCGGCGGCGATAGCGCGCCGTAAGGATTATCCTAGGAGACCTCTGCCCAGCCGCGCGCCGCTCGCTTAGCTCTGCCCATCGGCGGTGGCCGATGAAAAAGCGTTCATTCGGCTGGGCACCCGCGGTAAATGAATCCAAATAAACAAATTCCACAAGAATTACGAATAAAATTGTTTTTTATGTCAGTTAACGTCTTATGGTTCTGTTGATGGGCCGTTTTTGTGCATGTCGCGCGGGAGGAGGAATACGATAATTTGTTGAGTTAATGTCCTCGGTAATCTGATTGAAAGATAATTTGTCGAAGGAATACAAACATATGATATTCCTACAAACAAGGTATCTCAAATATTAGCCTAAAATTAGACTCGTGCCAACTAAAACTCATGTCTTAATGAGTAGAATGTCATGCAATTAAGATAATAACTTAAGGGCATGCACAGGATTATATTATAATGAAGCAAGACAATCTAGATATCTTTCCTATCTATGTATATTCATGTTCGATTTGGAAACATTTCTGAGTTTGATTTGTGTGCCTGTTGCGAAAGCCGATCGTGGCGCGTCACCAACTGGCGAAGTGTCCCTGTAAAAATCTGATTTTCATGAAAAGTCAATCACAGTCATAGGGGAATCTAAATTGGAAAGGAAATTTTTCGCAAAAGAGAATGTCGGATAAGCTATAAAACATGTTGAAAACCGCAACCAATTTTGACTGAAACATGAATTTTGTATCTATGCTGAACATTTACACATCGACGCTAAAAGATATGAAGGGTTGCTTTGGCGCAGGTGTGATCGGTGCAGTGATCAAACACAGCGATGTCGCTTCATTTTTACCGCCCGCTAATTTAATTTGCCTCTCCCGCCATTCGGCATCTCTGCGCGCGGTGTTGGAGCGCTGTGTACCCTTTTTGATGCGTAACGTTCAATTCAGTATGGCAGCTGAGCGCAGTGCGCAGACGCGAACCCGGATCTCCCCGCTGGAAGCCCGGGTTCCAGAGCTGTCGGCGGCAAGGGACGCGACTTCGGCCTTGCTCCCCACAGCCCGGCGACGGACAATAGAAAACGGTGACAGAGAAAGAGAAAGAGGAAGCGCGGTGAGAAGGAAGAGGTCGAGGAGGAGGAGGACGACGTGCTGTTAGCTCCAGCTAAAAACACAAGCTCCCTCTGCCGCTGGATTATTGATGTTTACTGTTTTAATAAATCGTATGATATAAATAATATTTTGTCCCGAAGGGGATCGACCACGAGGCAGCAAAGCGAAATGGCAAAGTGCACTTGCCGGGCGCGAACTAATGCGGGATGCTTAGGCGGTTGTGACGTTTACCTCGGTTTCCGAGTTTAGCTGCTATTGGCTGTTATGATCGTATAATTTCTCATGGTGCCACATATGCCATAGATGAGTAATAGACATTATAAATCACTTATTAATTATATAATGAAAGATTGTAGTTAAGCAAAGAAATATATTTATTTAAGACTATATGAGGTCTTATTGTAAAAAAAATAATCACGTTGTGCCTACTAAATGAAGACAAAGAATAATTGGAGAGGAAGATGCGCGGAAGATATTGGCGGCGTCTTCTATTCTAGTAGAATCTGAACTTCACGCGCGCATGTGTCTGTATTTGTATATGTATTTTCTCCTGACAATTCGCTAATCTGTATCTGAGCGTATAAGTAATTTTTGTATCAACTTTCTGAATTGAAAAGGAAATACAAAGCACATTAAATGAAATTAATCAATGTCTATTGATCCAAATTATAAATTATTTTTAGAATATCGACCATAATGTCAATTTTTAGTGATATTAAGTCTTTTTCTTCCATAATTTGATGTTTCTCAATACGATCGACTGCAATATTTTTTTCATCACATATTCTATTAAGTTTTAATCTTTTCACTTTTTTGAAAAGTAATTTTGAGACAGCGATAAATTTCACCACTTAATTATTTTGATGCAATATATGTTTTTTAAAATTACATTTTGTAATTAAAATACATTTACGTTTTTTTGAAGAATAATGTTAAGTCTAGTATTTACACAATGTTCGTATTATTAATAATTGTTTAATTTTCGTTAAATAAGGGAAAGAGAAAAACAAATATTGTCTACAAATGACTTGTCCACAATAAAGAAATACAGGAAATGGCGCCTAAAACTAGTGGATATTCAACAACACATACTTTCTGGTATTGTTTTGATGGTTATGAAATATTATAATATTGAAACTTGAATCTTAATACTTTTGCCATCTCCTGAAAAAAAAAACGAAGCGCGAGAGTTTCAAAAAAATATACATCTCTTTAATTTTTTGAAAATTAAAAAGTTTTAATTAAAATATTCTTCCTGATTCTATAAACACTTAATATACAATAATACGTACTACGTATTGCTTGTATAATTGGTCTGTATGGTATATTTTTGTAATTGTATCAACCATGAAATACTGAACATTTTTTGAAAAATTGACTGGAAGTTTTGACATTGTACTATTTGGTATATTTTAAATTATGTGATATTAGTACAATATTAAGGAAAGTAATAATATAATATATAGAAATATCTTAACTTCTGATACAAAACACGAAATACAAAATAAAAGAATCAAAATAGGTTTTACATTCTGAATTGTGATGTCTATTAAATTTCATCACTAGCAACAAAATATATTTTTAACTAAATATTATCATTCATAAAGTATAAATGTATAAGAGTATAAGTGTGTAAGTCGAAATATAGACAAAACGTTAGTCTACCAGTTAATGGGGAATAAATATGCTTTTCTTTTGACCTAACATATATGTGTAAGCTCAGAATAATTCCAGAGATTTATGTTTTCAGACCTACCTTCGCATATTTGTTACCCCCCACTAAAAAACTATTATTTTATTTTATCATCTGAAAACATGTCTCTCCTTTTGACCATTTTTTGACTTATTCTTTTTTCACCAACACTAGAATTATTCTAAGTACAAAGAGTCGTGAGTATATTATCCCGTTCTTTGCGTGATTGTTTATAACTTGTCCTCTGTGTATGTATGTGTTCATAAAGAGCATTGCGTTCTGCTGATCCCCTAGGTTGCTGCAAGTGTATTAGTGACTAATGTACAGTTTAAGAAACAGAACTGTAGGGTACAGAAGTACACGGTGAAAAATCTCTAAAGTCATTAAATAAAATTTCATATGGTATGCTCTAATAATTCGTTCTCGTTCCGCTGGAATAATTTTTGGATTAAAAATGTTAATTGAAAGAGAATAAAAGCACCCTTTCAAACATTTCAACAATTTTCAGACATAAAAGTATACTAGATATTTTAGAAAAATAGTTAAAAATGTCTACAACATAGTTAGACTGGTCACAGTCATTATTCTTTCCAATTAATTACTCTTTTTTCTGCAAGAAGAGCCAACGAGGTAAAAAGTAACGAGAGTTAAATAACATTTAGGGTTCCGAATTCAAAACTCTTTTTCCAGTAGGGCTTGCACTCACTATCCATGAACAGAAATGGGTAGAGTAATTGTGAAGAGGTTGACAAAAATGTACAAACTGCGCGGTAAACATTATAGAAAAATACAACGACAAAAACACAAAAACTATTCCTATCCTTTCTCCTGCCTTTCCCTTTCCTGCTATGACAATTCTTGGCCATCGTCCAAAAACTCTAATAAAATAACATATCAACCTCAATAATCCAACGCCTTCATTCAACCACCCAGTTTCCCGATAGCGTCCTTGTACGGGGGACGGAACCACAATCAACAGAAAAGGCGACACTCACAACATGACCTCTGAAATGAAGTCTCTGAACCAACTTTCTGAAAAGGAAGACGCATGGCATGGTATTCGTACCCTTACTTTTAGTTAAAAGGAATAAAGTGTGAACTTAAAAAAATATATTGATATTATGATAGGGATAATTTCATAACCTTAATTAGATGTTTCATAAATTAATAAACTGTTTTTCGTATATAACAAATATACTGTGCCACGAGCAATGAGTTTTAACATTCAACAAATACACACAATGAAATAGGTGTTATTAGCTGGCAGAAAAACCTAGACAGCTATGGAGTGATCAAGATAGAAAGAATGCAATTTGAGGATTTAACTTATATTTGAATGGGTGAAAACCGGAATTGTATAAATGACATTTTATAAATTCTAAGAAATCTCTTTACTTAAGTGAATACCACTATAAAGGCGTGGTGCTTTGTTTCATCATTTGAACCCCGGCATCTCAATTATTTATTAAAACCACGAAAATACATTGCCACTGAAATATAGGCTAAAATAAACACGTTTTTATCAGATTTTTTAAAATGTCACTTATACCGTTTTGGTTTTCACACATTCATTTTCATTATAAGGTATGTGAAGATAATATGACCACGATAGGCGCCACAACTTTTCTTGGTTATATATATCAACATTTGGCCAAAATAAGAGCATCATGATGCAATGTAATACTTTTGATTCAAGTTGAAATAGCTATATCTCAAAAAAGTGATTCAGGAATATTTTGTTGTTGTTTTAGAAAAACATTGTATTGTGAAGGTAATATGCCCACATGCAGGTTTTATGACCATTACCGAATTAACTGGTTTCGTGTAGCATGACCGTGGAATTAGGGCTAGTTATACTAATGTATAATATGAATTGTTCTCCAATTTTACAAAAATACCGCCTGACATGATTTCAGTAACGCAAAGATTGCTGGGTTACTCGTAACAAATAAAGTATTTTTAACAAAGAGACTTCGTTATACAAAGTTGAAAACATCAGTAATTCCTTGGTAATTTACAAAAATAAAAAAAATGGTTTAATCAGTTTGACGTTGAGGACAAATGAAAATTTCTTTGTCTTTGATAGTTAGTTCTACACCCTTGGCCATATTAACAGCAAAAACGTTATAAAATCAATCCCCTAAGTGCGAATGCGCAAGTCAACAAGCCTGGTAGGGAGCTAACACACTTCTTACACTCCCCGACATCATGCTAGTACTTATGGTAAATAGTTTCAGCTAACAACATAGCCGCTACTTGGCCACATGCAGTGGCCATATTTGCATCACTTACTTTAATAGATTTTAACAATATATTTTGGTTTCAGAATGACAGACTTTTTAAATCAGGAAAAAGTTGCATCCCTATTCTATTTTAATGAACACTAAATGAAAAATATATTTGTAATATGAAAAATAATTATTTTCGATGGCGACGCATTTCAAAATTTTAATGTCATAGTACAATGTTCTGAAGAAACACAACATATAGAAAAAAGTAAAAAATAATAATTTAAATATCTTAGCGATACTAAATTGTGTGTATTAAAAATTTTATGTGACAGACCTAAGATTAAAGTTTACATATTATCTAAGATTAAAGTGTACGTTGTACATATTTCGTATGAAATCATTTGTTATGTATAATGTAGAAAATATGAGAAATAATTATTAATTTCAATTCAAATTATTTTTCTTACATGTACAAGTGCATTCAAATTGTTCTTATATATTTTGGGAATGTCAATGTAATACCTCCGAATGTTGCACTGCACACCCAATAGTGAATATTGAGGATTCAGAGCAGTCTAGTGAAACGCAGGAGAACTTCGATAGCAGACGAGTAATATACTACAGTATGGAGTTTATTAAGTTTAAAGTGAATCTCTGAATTTGAATAGCACTAGGTGGCTTTAATTGCACGCCAGGCTGATTTATTTTGAATAATCTGAAATTCATCTAGAGATGATTGTGCCGAACCTTCCAAAATCTGGCATTCATTGATTAATGAAGGTCAAACGCCTAATTTGAATATAGAGGTGGAATGGATGGACTAGAGATTGCGGATTGGAAATTGTTCATTCCGAGTGTTTTTAGAAATTTCGAGACATAGCGTATTGTAATGGTAAATACTATGCGTACTACCTGATCTCCATATCTATGAGAAATATTATAACACGAGCGAATTTTACGATTTATTTGGGTAGTTTGAGGTGAAATAAGGTTGTATTTCAGAGAATCATCCAATTTATTTTCCATTGGAAAAATAAAATAATACGCTTAATCAAGTTATTGTAATTAATTATTAAAGTAATCATTTGTGAATTGTTCGAAGAGACATGACGTAATTTAACTTTGAGGTTTGCTTCAAACTCTTACGTGTGGAGAGGAAGACTAATTTTCTAAAATCAATCGAAGACTATTGGTGTTGCTAAGTAAACTCTCTGTAGGCAAAGTAAGCTCTCACAAAGAAAAAATGTGGAATGTGGACACTCGAAAATATATTCTAAGTTTCAAATCTCAAATTTCTCTGTAGTTATTTTTTTATTTCTATGCCTCTTTAACTTCCCTAAACAGTGTAAGGCAAAGTAGTTTAATTGACAGTTTTTGCTTTTTATATTATTTAAATTTTGTTAATAATTTGGAGAAACATTTCCACGCACACAAGACGTCATTTTATAAAGAAACACTTTGCAATAAAAAAGACATTTCACACAACAAATGTCCTATTTTTTTACGAAAATGTGTCCATTCGTTTACACAAAATTCTGCATATTCATATACAAGGTTCCTTGTTATTTCTGAAGTTAAACCACAATGAATATTTCATGCCAGACAATAGCATTAAGACATTGAAGCCAAACTGTTCTGTCTTGGATCTTTTCTCACAATGGAATTCAAGGCATTGAACAAGTTGATGAAGCCGCCAAAAACCGCGTCATTCTCGATTGTTCAAGAGAGTGCGTATAGTTCGTTTTAATACAGTAAGAAAGCTCCTTTACTATTCGACTCTCTTACGTGGAATCTGTTTGGGGTATTTTTGACCCCAAACGGTTCACACAATAGCTAACAAGCATTTGATGCACGGATGTTATTTCGAATTATTAATCGAGAAAGTTATGATATTTATTTGCTTTATTTACTACTTTGCACCAACTAATAATAATGCTGTTTCCAGAACAACAATCAAGTATAACCACATATCTACACATAGGGGTCTATTTTACCGGGAAACCGCAACATAATTCTACAAAATGTAAAAAAACACGTTTTATGAAGATTTCTTCTTGTAATTTAGACGTCAAATGTTGCATTTCTGGCCCCAAATCATAAGCATAAAAATCAAATTATTTCCAACAAAAAAATTAGAAACTGAAAAGTTTAACATACATGTAAAATTAGACATAAGTAGCATATCTAAAAGTGAAAGTTTATGGGAATAATTTTCAGTGTGTTGTAAAACATTATTTGCCCCTGGGGCCAAAAGATACCCCAAACCGAGTCTAAAGGTTAACACAAGAATTACTAAAAACTGGGGCATACAATGGAAAGCAAAACCATTAAACTGTTCCTCGTCAGAAAAACATGCAAAATTACGCGAAAAATATTCAAATATTCGAAAAATTGTTTATGATCTTATTTCAAAACCGATCTTTATGGAACATATTTTATTAAGGGAAAATTTTTTATCTTGAAAATTTTAGATATAGGAAGACACCGAAAAATGTTTAACTAGTGTAATTTTCGAAAAATATGGTTTTTCATCGAACATGAGACCTCCACCATTCTCTTAAACGTCTTTCACACTATCAACAACAAAATTTAATCAAAAATGATAGAGCTATTATTTTTTTGAAAATTTTGAAAATGTTCCCGGAGCATCACGTAAATTACCCCCCAAAATCAAAATATCAGTTTCAAATTCAAGGGGCCGCGACATCAACCAGATCGATTGCAGAATAATAATTGTGGAGAAAATTGGCTGGACGGTTTAGCCGCTAGCGTTGTTCACAGACGGACGGACAGACGTTTTGCCGTTCGATTGTTCGGCAACAAGAACCCACAAAACATGAATTCTGGCTGCATAACGTGTTAGAGTATTGTTTTTCTAAATTTAGAAACTGGATTTATCCATTTTTTCGTTATCAGAGCCCTGTAATAAGAGCTTTTTGCCGAAAATTCGTCGCTTTTTCGCGCAGCATTTCATAATTTTCTCTCTATTCCGTTGCGAGAAAGTAAAAATTAGTAGAAGCAAGCAACTCATCCTCACCAGATTGCGGATCGGCTACTTCAAATTAAGTGTTGGCCATCAAATTAAAAAAAATTGATTCAGAGGCATGACCCAAATGTGGAACATAAGTGACAACCACCCATCTTCCTCTTGAGTTTCCGAAAACAGTAAAATAAAGATTAATACTTGGAACTAACTCTGATCTGCTTGATTTATTACAAGGGAAGAATGCGGCAAAATTGTAAAATTATCACAATAAACCATCCTTAACTCATTAACATAAGTCCCGCAAGTTTTGTTTGTTTTTCACTATCTGTGTATCAAATTTAAAATAATGTAATTTATATACCAATCTAATAAATGCATTTCTATATATTACTTATTTAATGAAAAAACCCTCACCTCTAAATGAAGATTAAGATATAATCAGTAACATTTCTGAGGGGTAAACTAGGCCACTGTTCAACTAGCCCCAAAAGCAGTGGTTCAATTAATCCCTTTGGTCATTACTTTTAAAATAGTATAACTTAACCTCAAGCATCATATGCTCTGCAAATTACAAATTTAATAAACGCCAAACACCTCCTGATTTCATGTATTCAGTTATGATATTCATTTACTAAATTTATTGTAAATGTTAATTTAAATTAAATTATCGGTAAAAACTTACTACTGCCTTCCTCAAATTTAATAGACGAAATTACTCCAGCATCAACATCCAAGAAATAACTGCTACATATACTCAATGGAGAATCCCTAACTATTTGTAGTACAAATTAAAACAAAATTTCCATAAAAGAACATTTTAGGAAGACTAGCTCAGTAAAACTCCATGACCTGTTAATCACACACTACCATATTCAGTAAAGTGAGAAAGGTAGTAGAGGCCTTAAAGGAACAAACACGACCTGCATAAATAGGAGAGTGCATGTCTTCTTTATTTATAATATTAAGTGATGATAACTGACATGGAAAAGCGAACCTTTAGAAGAAAAATCAGCACGAGTAATAAGTACAGCGTTTTTCTGAAATGTTTGACATCTATATGTACCACTTTGAACACTGTACAATTCATGGAACGGGCGTGTACATTCACAACTTCCCCCGCTGTCGGGTTGTGCGATTTTTGAGACTGACGCTGACTTAACCGCAACTTCAGGCACCTGTTGAGACCTCGTGAACGCGGCGGACGTATGAATAGCGCCAGGTCTGTTATTGGTGTCTGAGTAGGACCCCTCGATATCAATATTTTGTGAATCAAGTTGGACGTGACGACTCGTCATTGCCATTATTAACAATAAATTGGTGAAATATAAAATTGACCTGTCCGACCAGTCTTCCGGCATGTGTGGTAAGGTAGGGCATATTAGTGTAAGGGTGTGACGATAGGACAAGGAAGAGGAAGGAAAGATCGTGCGCGGTCCGTCGCCTGTTTGTTAAGGTACTGCTCCGGCATTCGTCCGGTGTTGATTAGAGTCTACCGATTAGCGCAGCCGGCCTCTAGAATTCTCCCCCAGACACGGACTGAATTCGACCTAGCTGACAGGCTAGTGTCGAAAATTTTGTCACTGTCGGGACTCGAACCTAGAACCGCCCGTTCAGAAGCACTGCACTGAGATCAGTTGATGCACTGAGCCACCTCTCCAAAGGATTGAGGACGGAGATGACAAGCAACGTTACTTTTCTTTCCGTTTTTAATCGTAAAGTATATTTTTTAATGTTTTTGATATTTGATAAAGAACAAGAATTTAGTCGCCTGACCGAGACTACTGCATGGCACAGGTGGATATTCCAAACTACTTATGGTAGAAGAGGCATAAAAATCATATTCCACATTTAAGAATAAATACATTGTTTGTTTCAAAGCAGACACAAATTTCCAACTCATACTTCAATTCCTAAATACGTAAAAATATTGGCAGACGGTTTGACCGTTAATAGTTTTAGCTTTTTTAGTATTGTAGCCTTTTCCACTTCCTGCTGATTACGGGCTGAAATTATTTTGACAATTCGTTCATGAGCTGGCAACTCTCCAAACTATCATTTTGACATTACTCTAAAAATAAAGTTTTGAGATAAATGTGTTTAAATTTTCGATGAAATGCGTTATCACACATTTAATTACTTATGGAAAATGAGATAATAATTACTAAAAGGCGGAAAAGAGTAAGAATTATTAAAGGGCAGCCGCGTGAACACTCTGAGGCGATGGTGGCGGTGGTGACTCAGTGATCTGAATGCCCAAAAGGCGTCATTGGGGGCTGCTACCTGCTAGCCCATTACACCGTTACAACGAGCCTTACACGTTCGCGAATGAAGAGCTACTCCAGGTTCTTTATTTCAATGAAGAAACCGCGGGCGATGGATTGGTGTTGTAGTTCCACACGGGCGCGGGTTCCTAAGGTCGGCATATCCTCGTGGCTTTCAACAAACCCCCTCGCGTCTATTCTCCGTGTGACGCAAGTCTGGAAGTTCGGATACGCTCCCGGAGCAGCAGATCCCATACAAAACAGCAATAATATTATTCAACACAATAATCAGAACGACACTTATCTATGCCTATCCAATATGGATTAATGCTTCAAAAACAATTCAACAAAATCCAAATAGTCCAGAACCAATTCGTATGCACTAATGCATCCTGATTCCTATCAAGTCATCAACTACGAATAGTGAATTTAACCTCGATTCCTTTATTCATCACATTGCTTATTTGTCTCAATTTCTTTTCCAATATTTACCACTTCCCAAATCTATCTTCATTAAATCTTTGTAAACATCCCATTCATCGTACTCTCATCACAAATAAACCTTTTAGGTGACATCATGATTTCCTTAACATTTGCATCAGTGTAAGTTAATGTTAAGTTGTAATTGTTAAGCCACCTATACATATGTATAGTTCTGTGTAACTGACCTATATGCAACAAAATCAAATAATAAAAAAAGCAGGCAGAAGCGCGGACTGTGCGCCTTGAGAGGAAAGAGCTGACGTCATAGAGTCTACCGTCCGTGACGTGCGGTTTGCTGGCCGTCGGGGGTGTAAGCTTTACTTGATTTCGGTAGCATAAGTCACCTAAAGTTACATATATGATTATTTGAATTACGACTTACAGCCACTAAATACTTATACATAGCAAAGGCGGATCTCGGAAAATTTCTTAACAACGCCCGCTCGTTCCTGTGTCCCCTTGGTATTCGACTTCTCCTCTGAAGAAGTTACCAAACTTCAGCAAATAACAGTTTTAAGTGTTCAAACATCTTTGAATATTCACTAATCACTAAAAGTAGTAATATTCGCTTAGAATAGGCCTCCTGTTACCCTTCACTTACCTCTGCAGACGGTCGGATGGAAAGGCTGTTGAACAGATGGGTGGACGAACAGAATGAGAGAATCTTAGTCAGTAGACACAGAACTTAGAAACAACTTAAAAAGTAGTGTCATAGTGATTAATAGATTGATGTTCTCCATTTACTAACTCCTGCAATATCATATAGAATATGATATTTCATTCATTTTTCTTCTTGTAGTAAATGAAAATTGATTTCCAAATCTTGCCATTTTGAATGAAGAATTTCAGAATCACTATCATTACACAGATATTATCATCATGAAATTTCTAAAAAAATATTACATTTACACCACTGCAGTACTCTCATCTCTGAAACTTTCCATTTTATAACATCTCTTTGTAAGTGATCTACTAAACGGTAATTATTTGCAGCTGAGATCATTGATACTTCAATAACAAAATCATATTTTTGAAATAAATGTTTATACTTTAGCGTAATTAGAGCCGACCTGGATGGGCGATGTGGCCAGAGCGTGTGCCGACTCAGCGCCTCGGTCGCAAGGGTCGCAGGTCCGAGACCGGCCGTGGGCATGGTTGTTTGTCCCTTGTCTTTCATGTTGGTGTATTGCCGTGGAAGGCCTTGTGAGTCTGCTAACCCCAGACCCAGGAGCCCGAAAGTGTGTCAGTGTCTAGTATAAAGATTAATGTGTCTCCACGAGGGACATAATGAATACCTGGCGCGGATACTCGAAATCGGCATCCCATGAAGCCGGAAAAAGCCCTAGGACGAAAAAATCTTTAGCGGAATTAGAGAACATAATTGCATTGCTTAATAAGACACAAGTGCGAAAAACTACACTGTAATAAAATATTGTTTTATCCTCTTCATGGCAATGCATTGGATCACTTACGCACTTAATGAAAGCAAAAGGAACACTGTTCCTTTGTAGTTGAGCGTACTGAAGGGCTTGATATTCGGTTTGTTTACATGTTTATTTTAGTTTATTTCAGCCATCAAAGTAAAAATTTTCTAACTTTTATTATTTTTCAAATTTTAATTTAATAACACATTCAATTAGACATTTGACAGCATCATATTGATACTCTGATTCCATCAGAGAAAATAATCGCTATCTTCGGTCATAGTTCTGCATTGAGTGCAACAAATCGAAAATGATGACTTCGTAAGTTCTTCGTCACACTCATCAGAAAACATATATTCATGAAAACATACACCGATACTTTGAGTTATATTCTTCACCAAATACATGGGAAAGATAAGAAAATTTGCATTTAAACGTCCCTAATCAACGAACTTTGGGAGTACAAACAATTGGCATTCACAAGGAATAAAGAGAAAAAAGAAAATTTCTATATACTCTCACGTTCTTTTGATGATTCCAACGATTTTGCACAACAATAAGACGAGGGTCCCCAAAATCACAGGGAATTGTCAGTACGTGCCAAAAGATATTATTGCGAAGTTTTATCAAAATATCGTGTTTTGTTATTCGCATTAAAATCTCTAGTAACTAATACGCAGGGTGTATTTATCAATGTTAAACTAAGTTGTTAAATTAGGTTCTGTGTATAGTGAATGGAATAGATATGTATCGAAAAATTAACAAAAAAATAATATATCCCGAAATCTTTGCAAAGCGAAATTTTGGGAAGAAAAATAAATAATTAATCACAGCTTTGTGAACGTCCGATGATTGTATCAATATATTCCCGTCGTGACTCAGATAAATTATCAGGATATTATTTAGATTTGTTTTGCTTCTCTTGAACTAAGCACTTAGTAAAGAAGCCAACATATGAACAAGCATTATGAAGTTGCAGGAAAAAGTGCCGTTTCTTGACAGAAAAACACATTTTGTGAGTTCTTGATATCAAACCTTTTTTTCCTCAACGGCGGGCGAAATGACCATCTGCCAATCTATAAACCGTACCTAGCACCCAAACACAAAACAAGATTTCCACAAAAAGTATTATTCTCCATTCGATTTCAGTGATGCCATGGCCTCTCTAATTTTTAACCTTAAAGATATTTTACCTTTTGAGGGTACTTAACATGAAGATCCTAGTAAGAGTTCAGGTTCGGGGTTCGATTTTGACGGTTCCCAGGGGAAAAGTTTTTTTCTAGAGTATAGCTAAGCGCTCTTATAAATATGGTGTTAATCTGTTTTCTTCAAAACATTTGAAACTTCGAAAATTACAATTTGGAATCTCATGTGCTTCTTTGGTGATGATAGTATTTCATAAGATAGAAAATTAGTGCGATACGAGTTAGCAAAGTAATATTATTAATTCGTACAAGCTAATACCGCTAGAAATTATCTTCAAAGGTAAAGAAAACTGATTTCTACAATGGTTACGGAGAATACACACGTTAATAACACTTTCTTAATACATCTCGCATATAGGGCAATTACGAAACTTTTTTGTGAATATAAGCACATTAATACAGTGCGCCAGGAAAGTCTCTTCGACGTGGCATCTTGCTGTTGAAAGTGCTAGCGACCGAAATTATGTTGGTAGCATGAGCAGAAGCTTATAAAAAAAATAAATTGCGTATTCGCCACAATCATAACAGATGCTGAAAGTATTGTCCCCTTCATTTGTTTTCCAATGATCTGGCTGCTACCAATATAAATGTAATTTTGAATAGGAGGCACTGATCCGAATCGGTTCAGAGATACTTTCCTGGTGAACGTTATACGTTCAATTTCATTAATGTGATTTCTTTTACATCTAACTTAATATGATTATTTATCCTTGTATTGAACTTTCTATCTGCCTAAATAAATTACGCATATGATAATGATGAGTACATTAGTGATAAGCAAATTATTGGACACATTCGCTACGGGATAATTTAATATTTGGTTCACCACTTTCAGAGAATGAATTTCTGAATTGTCGATCCACTACATGTCGGCTGGCAGTCGCCTTGACTACCACCTACTTTATGAACATTAGAACAACGCAATTAAAAACATAAGACGGACGATGTTAATAATCAATTGTTCGCTCATCATTAATATTGATAAAATATTTTTTTGAATAATGTATTCCTTTGTAGTATAAAACTATCAATTTTGTCATTTTTCAATTTATTTCAAAACATTATTGTCAAAAAATATTGATCTATCCCAATTTATACACAGAAATGGGAAAAAAATACTTTGTACGGTTAGTTCAACGATTAATACCTAACGATTATTGAATGAAAAATATTACACTGTATAAATTACGTTTAAGTGAAAAGCGACATTTTTTTCATACACGCTCTTATCAACCAGCATTGCGTCTTTAATGTAACATATTACTCGCATCATGTGTCGGGAACACGCGGACAAATTTCAAAGAAAACTAAACAGGAAGTCTGAAAATAGAAAAGTTTGCTCGCAGCCCAGGGAACGGGGCCGCGTGGGCGGCAGCGCGCCGACAGAGACGAAGTAGATTCGCTGCAACAAAGAATAGAGCGCCGCAGTCGGCACGAAGCGAGGGGGAGTACGCACAGACTGCGTCTACTGACTCAGCTAGTTCCAAGACTTAGTATAGCGTCGTGTCCAACAGACCGTTCTTCTCTACAGCAGCTAACAAACCCTCGAGTTTGCAGACGCAATGGCGGAACACTATTGTTTCGTTCCACCTTTTTGGAACTTTCTTTACAGCAGGGGATAAAATGGGAAGAAATATTACTTGAGACTCTTCAATATCAAACAGGAAATATTCTGAATCGGAAAGAATAGGTTACTTCATTCCTTGAACGGAAGTTGAGGTTGGTGTTGACTTCCGTTGAAATTATTATTCTTGGTGAGGGGATTTGAAATATTCTAGGAGAAAGGGTCTGACTTTGAATGTAAGAAGATGATATATTTAACCCTATTTTTAATTCATCTTACAGTTACTTTGAAATTACTATCATTATTTAAAATAAATGTTTTTAAAATTTTCATCGTTTCAATCATTTCTTATTTTCTTTAAATTAAAATGTTTTGGTAAATCTTCATTTTCTTGTTCTTTATATTTGATTGTGTCGTCTGTGATTATTAACTCTACTTTTTTGCCCACAAAAGTTAATTTTTTATTACATTAATTTGAACTGATTTCTCTCATGCAATGTTTAGATTGTCATCTGAGGAAGTCCCCGCAATTGTCCGCGAAACGTTATGATATTCAATGAATTAATTAAAATATATTTCTCTAGGTATTTCTGTATTTAGTTCTAAAAGAAAGTAATATTAATAGGTAATTTTTAATTAGATTTTACCTCTTTGATGTGTCGCGGGCGACTAATTAAAAATAATATGACGAGATAAGTTATACGATTAATTTCTGGATGACAAAGAGGTTTGGCATTGCGCACATAGTATCATGCTACATTATAAAATCTTACAACACTAACCTCATTTTCAAACCAGAAATCCTCGATCATGCGCTAAAAATCTAAGGCAACGTAAAAAATATATTTTTTATTCAACGTCAAAAAACAGTTAAAATGTGTAAAGTATGAGGAAAGGTCTGGAAAATATGCACGGTTGAACTATAAATGTATGTAATAACGAGCGTTTTGGACAAAACTGATAACAAGAAATACTTGCTATTGTCTATAAAACTATTTTCAATGACAAATGAGCTACAAATCTTGGCTATTCTTCCTTACCGTGTCTCACGTGGAGGAATTCTCTTGTACTACCGCGAAAACATGAAGAGCGATTATTTGGTGTTACTGTTCAAGAAATAGTACCTATATTTCCCAATGACACCTGTTAGTCTTCAAAAAAACGGGTGCAGTATAGTGCTGCTACACAGAAAAAGAAGCTTCATGACTGTGCATTTTCTCAAGGGAGTGTTTTCTATCTAGTACTTGTGGCTAACTGCGGTAGGGGCTCATACCAAAAATAATTTAATGCTGGAACCATTGTCACACCACGTCACTTGGAGTTGTGAGTAAATTTATATCAACAACAAAAATTGTAAAAGTGAAGAATAAACTACTGCCAACAGCCAGCATCTCTTGCTAGAAGATCTAGATTTCATAAATCATACACATCAGTTGCAGTAATAACTTTAAGTAGGTCTTGATTAATCGAAAATTGATTCTAGAGGACAACGAAATACGGAATATTATATTATCACAGTGTTACACCTCAGTTGTCAAGCAATTTAAGAAGAGCCTTCAATTTAATTTTTTTAACCGTCTACTAATTTTTCACTTAAGAAACAAATATAGTGAATACTATTACGTACTACACTGAATGTATCATTTCATTCGCACATGAAGAGCACTGCACAGAACAGGTATTCGAGAAAACATAACAACTAAGATTGCATGTGATTTGCTACTTTCGGAGTGACACAAAGAGGGAAATTGTTCGCACTGAGACATTCCCAAACTCGCATAAGAGTATTTTGCGAAATGACTACACGCGATGTTCACCGTTTGAAAACAATTGCGTAGTAGAAAATGACAAGCATAACTGACGCGCCAAGTGACAAGGATCTTTCGTCTTTTCTTATGACGGCTGAACCGAAGAGCGGGGTCGCCGGATAATGACGAAGGTAGAAACGCCCGAGTTGGGCGGCAGAGCGGAGGTAAGGCGGGTTGCGAGGCGAAGTCCGTGAAATAATAAAACTCAAGTCCAACCTTTATTTTTGACGCAAGTATATTCTGAGCAAACAGATTAGGAGCTCCAAATGCCCCCCCCCCCGCGCTTTCAGCCATATTTAAAAGGGCACGCTTCTCGATGCTGCGTCCAACGCGCCGCAGTGTTTCGGAATGTTTCGGCAGGGAGAACGGCCGCGATGTCAAGCGGCGGTCAGCCCCGGCGTCAAGGAGAGCGAGGGCGCACCTCTAAAAGGTTATGTTTTGTTATCGAGGTATACAGACCTTATTTTGAGAAGGAACCGCTTTGAAAGCTTCTGCTGCGCTGCTGCAGGAAACATAACAGAAGAGCGTGTCGATGTGCTCAATGAATTCCTTTGCAGTTGGATCTCATCAAAATTGCTTAAACAGTTCCTCTTGCAATGCTATCGTCCAATGCGACTTTTATTTGTTTTCCGCTCTCTCAAACTGGTCCCTTCTTAGACTAACTACTCTGTAACAAAACGGTGGTATCCCAGCGCGGCCGTTCTGGCTTGGTACGGCCAATATAATTTTTTTGTGCGCACCAGCATGCACGTCAGTCATGCTTTCGGCGTTGTTATAAGGCTGTCATTGCTACTGAAATCAGCGACGGATATTCTGGTATGTATTATATAAACAATACTACTTTCCGTGTGAGGGTGAAATGATACATCTTTAGAAATCTTACATAACCGCGTAGGGCAAATTGGCAGCCCAATAATGGTAACAATACAGATATTTTTCAAGCGCAACTGCCAGAGGGAGATGTGTTCCAGTATTTCGCAGACAACAGACAAAATGAACGCGAGTAGCGTGTCTCCCTCTCCACAAGACAATACAGCGGAAATTCGATAGATCCTACGCAACTTGATGTGTCTCACTTCATTTGTTTGCAACAGTGGCTGTTTTCATTCACTAAGCATGAATACACGCATTACGCATTTGCATAATCGTCGAAAGCAACAACGTTTTCGACCAAATGTCCGCGATCGGACAAGGGTAACGGTGGCGCAGGGTGGAGAAAGAAACATGAATAAACATGGGACATAGACGAGCACATCAACCGCAGAAACTGTCGATTGATACGAAAACTGAAGAATGCGAGCCACAGGGGATGTTATGACTCAGATGCAACCGTTGTTCGGTGCCACGAAAATGGATGAAGATCGCACGGCAATTCAAGGCGAAATAAAAAGGCTGGAAGTACAAAAGGGAATAATTCAAGAAAAAATGAAAAAATACGAATGCAATTTGCTACAGAGAGACTTTAAGCAATGCGGCTTGTAATTAATACACATAAAACAAAACATGTTTTCTCAAAGAGAAAAATTACATTACAAGAATGGAAAACAAATAAGCCAATTTGTAGTTGTGTGGAAAAGAGGTGCAAATGCGAGGGTCGAAATAGTGGCGAAAGAAAACAAGCTTTTAACACTCTAATAATGTTCGTAGAAATAACGTTGCTGTTTATTTGAATAGGAGCACGGAACCCTTTGCGCAAAACATATGTTTTCTTTACAAATGTAGTAACTACCGGGTTTCAGCAGTGGAAACCCCATATATTTTATTTTTTCAACAGATACTTTTTTCTTCAAGCTAATACTCACTTACAACGATTCGAGAGTGTTTACTGAGGTGTATCTTCTGGGCTATCCGGATACGTCGCGTCTCGGTGTTGGTGGCTAACGTTTCAGCCAACATGTTGGGTTCTTCCTCAGAGCGTTCTGCTGAAAACTCTGAGAAAGGCCACAACAGTGGGCCAAAACGTAGGTCACCAAGACCGAGGCACGGCGCATCCCGGATAGCCCAGAAGATGTAAACTCCGTCCGCGGAAGCAATCATGTTTAATGAGGTTTTCATTTTTAGCACAATAAGATCACTAGCATTCATAATTTATAGTATTATTAGACTATTTTTTAAGTAAAAATTGTTAACATTCACGTGAATGCACTACAGTGTCGTTAAAGTTGGTTAGTATTAATATATCAATTAATCGCCTATTATAAATCCTAAAATATGTCCAGTACCGTGATGTCATACAGGTGAGTATGCCTGGAATGAATAATCATCTCAACCTAAGACCATACCACCATAGAGGTATTCACTTTTTTCCGCTTTTCAATAAACAAAATCGCAATCACAACTAAAAAAATAGTAGACATGAACTAAGAACATGAGGTTGATTTGGCTAAAATAACCCTTAAGCAGTACAAAAATCCAAAGAAACTATTTTATCGTAATAAAATGTTTGTAAAACATATTGGTGTCTGTCACAAGGTTAATTCACTACGTCGGAACACATGTGGCGCTGGCGAAGATATGATTTCGATGGCGACAGATTGATACGACATGTACGACCACCATGGCAATGATGCTTTCCCACTGTTATTTTAGTTTATGTTGATGTTTTTTAATTGCCTGAATATGGGGGAAAACTTGTTCTCGAAACATAAAATTATGTAAAGAAGAATGAAAAATTCGAGCTGTCTTTTTCTCTAGCAATGTTTACCTCTAAATAATTTGATCTGGGCTGTCCGGGTGACGCCGCGTCGAAGGTTGAGGTGTCGTCGTTTCAGCCTTCGATACGGCGTTACCCGGACAGACCAAATCATGACTCTGGCCGCGGAAGCCTACGATATCATCCTCTAAATAATTTGTTTATTGGTCTGCCAAAAACCTCCAATACTCTCATATGTTCCGACGAAGTGAATCCATTCTTGCCCCGATTAGCCGAACAATGAATAAACTTGGCTTCTACGTGTTATACGAGGGTATAAGTAGGTTATAATGGAAATGACGTGATCAGATTTTTAAGAAAAACTATGTCGGAAGATACATCAAACATAACATAGCTGCCTACAAAAATCGTATCAATCGTCAGTGTATTTCAACGTATTGGCCATCCTCCCATTCCTTTTAAAGATATTTTGAAGAAAATGCAGTTTTTGAATTTTAATTTCAGTTTTCATTATGTACAGAAAGTATAATATAAAATACACCAATAATATTCCATATAAAGGAGAGGCACATCTTTATGCTATTTTTTCACCGTAGTCCCCAAGTCTCGCAAAACACTTTTCCAATCGTAGAACAAGTTTGAAAATATATTCTTCATAGTAGACCGTCTTTGCTTTGTAGAGCCATCTTAACACAAGCGATTTTATTTTGGCATTGGAAGTAAAATCTTCGCCTTCCATCGATTTCTTTAGTGAACTTAAATGGTAATAATCTGACACCGTCAGATATGTACTGAACATGCATGAGCACTACTGCACATGCTGGAGCACTTCTCACCTAAAATTCTCGAGTTGTATGTCGATCTACGCATTTCCTGCCCCCCCATATGAAAGTCTTAGAGGTTGGGCATCCACCAAGCACTCATGACATGAAAGTTCAGTCCAATTGTATCGCCAATGATTTTAACATTCTATTTACTTGATGATGATATGAGGCGCGGGTTCCCGTACATATCCGCCAGGGTCACACGACCCTCTGCAAAGAATGGTCACCACCTGGAGATACTGCAATTCTTACTATCTTTCACATACACACAGACATCATCTCTCTGTCAATTTCACTCGGGTTTCGACCTTTGTGCACAAGAAACAAACAACGTAGCATTGCTCTTCAAACGTAGATGACTGCAACTCGAGCGACAATTGTTTAGCGTCGGCCGCTGAAGGTACTTCTGAATAAAAAGGGCCAAAAGTATAAACTTGCAAGTATTTTCTGTAAATACCATGATCAAGATCACGGGACGATTCTATTGCAGGAAAATGTGTTGTGCGATACTTACTGAGTTACCCTCATATATGTAAATCCGAAATACGAACGCATAATATAAGAACTGAAGTAATATATTCATGCAAGAATATAATATATTTCTAGTAGTTTTTTGTTAAGTTGTAGCTGTTGGTGAATTTGGGTTCCACTAACATAACAGTTATTAATAAAAAATGCTTGGTGTGGGTGTTAGTAGCTTCATAACGATTTTAAAATTTTGTATCGTTGAAACGTTTATCTAAGAAATTTTAAGACGTTTTTATGTTAGTAATTGCGTGAAATAATTGTTTTTACACTGTTTGAAGTTTTGTCGCCCAGAATTACTTTCTAGAAAAAGTTTCTTTATTTCTTTTGTAGAATTTTCATACCGAAACGTAAAAGTGCTTTCTTCCCTAGTTCAAAATCTGTTACGGTCGCTCACTTGCGCACTCCCGTTATTGCGCCAATTCTACTTTCCAATACTTTCAGCTTCGTATTCAAGTCGAAAGAAAACTATTTTGTTATCTACCACTTCCAGTAGAATTAAGCAGATAAAATGTTTACAATTGTTTTTTATGTTCTAAATACCATATAATAAAATGTTGAACCAATTCGAGTTAGATTCCGCGAATCTCTCAGCTTGTATTTTCCCTCGTATGTCTCGAACAGTTTTTCCCGGTTTTGACAAAAAATAAATTTATAAATGTGGTAGATCCCACTACCCCACTTAACACCTCCTACCATTCTAGTCCTTTCAACTCAATAATAATAATAATAATAATAATAATAATAATAATAATAATAAATGCGGTAGAATTGGCCGGCTCCGGCTCCGGCTGCCAGGGAGGCGTGGCGTCGGCGCGAATCTCCGTGAGGTGGCCCCGCCACCGTGCCCGGCCTCATCGCGCCGCGCCTTCGCCCCGCCTATCCCCAGAGCAGCGGGGGCTCCGGAGTCGAAGCTCCAGATCGCGAGGTGCGCAAAGCGCGGGCTCATGACTTACGACTCGCGTCGGGGAACCCCAGAGAATATAACAAACATTCCAGAACCCCCATCACGTTCATTTTATGAATGGCATTTACAGGCGAATCCGGACAATCACAAATCGTCGGTGCACAAGAAAAATTACGTGTCAACATAGGTCTTTTCCAGGAGAAGCATGACGAATGAAGGAACTATCTTTATGAAATTTTTAGAAGCAAACAATGTGCTATTGTCTAAACACGCATTTCTTCACTTATCTCATAAACGGCGATTTTTGATGTGCATCACTCTTCTTCTGCAACGGCGAAATGTCGTTAATTAACTGAATTTCACGTACCATTTCATTGAGCTACAAAAGATGAAACCTCCGATCTTTCTTTGGATAACTTTGTTTATTTCTTGGAATTTGTTTGAGAATTAAATACTCTTTTGTTTTTGGACCTCCGAACAGCACTTATTGTTCTGTGCCTCGTGCCACGTCTCGAGTTGAGTAGTGGAAGTATCTAGTGTTCAGTGCGGCCATGATAATAATATTTATTAACTTGTTAATTGAACTATTTAATATTATAATTACACTGTTTTAAATGCAGTTCAAAGAGCGAGTAATATCTGCGTTACGTTACTTGTGGTCGACCTTACTCCAGCGGCGGTGTGTTTTCTGCTCGTAAAAAGAATAGGTAGCCGTGGAAGTGATTCTACAACAGGCCAGCGGTCAGCTCCTACACGGCACTCCCGCTGAAAGTAGATATAACGACTGCAATGATAGAAATTAACCAGTACCATTAGGTGCAACCAAACTTTCAGTTTCTGTCTCAGCAAATGGTCCCGGGAATGCGAGGTCAACCAAGGCGCGTAAGTCGACAAACTACACACGACATGTATTGCAGTATCGGCATGAAGAGTTAACGAAACTACGCAAATCACCAAAACCTTTTTTCTTGAAAAGGAGAACAAGACAATGCAATAACACCTGGCAACCATTTATTCAGTATGAAAAATTACATAAGTGACTTTCAATATGTTGGAAGTTATTTATCAAATAAATTCTTAACCATGAAATAATCGTAACCATATTTATGGCATGGTTGTTGTTCTTACAAATCACACGATGGAAGACCAGTGCCGTTTTTGATCACGTATTTGTGGAAAATTGCCACGATTAATTACGCAAAAAGCACTAACAAAAAACTGCACTTAAAGATCTAAATTCATAGAAAGTAGTCAAGAGAAAAATATTTAGGTTCGATAATAACTATGAGAATACAGAAGAAAAAATTCGATTATGTAATTTTCCATCTTAGGCTCGTGGCTAGCGTGCTCGCTTTCCACTACGCGGTCCCGGGTTCGCTTCGCGATCGAGCCAATATTACGGTGTCCGTTTTCCTTAAAATGTCCTAGAACATGTTGTTGTGCGACGATGAGAAAATTCACTTCTCAGGTTGAGAAGACCGGAATACGGCATGGGGATGGGATGTCTACGTGCTAACCACACGTATCCCCTTAACCCATGGCCCCGAGGCAGGGACGTCGCCGGTAGACCTGAGCCCGTTCACGGGCTGTCGCGCCAAGTACGTACATACATACGATTTTCAATCTTCCAGAGGTTTTAATAAAAGTCGCATTCGCACCTTGCTCTATTCGAGCAAAACAAAGACAGCATTGGCAGATTTTTTAAGAACATTTTGAACAATTTTCTAAGGAGTTCCTGTAATGTACCCTGAAAAAATTAAAAGCGTATCTCGAGTTTTCTTAGCTTGCTAGGGAAATATTCATTTTGGGGAAAACGTAAATGAGGATTATGTTGTAGTTTTCTTTGCTAAAAGACGAACATGACAGGTGCAAGGACACAGGAATAGTTGATTGGAAAGTTGGAAATAAAACAATAGTACTTTTTCGGCATCACGACATCTGAACATCTGTTCTGCGTCAAAATACGCTTTCTCTGTACTCTTCCGTACGGACGCGAACACGAAATTTGGTCGAAAAGACATAGCTTTGAGTCTCTGATATGCCAAGAATGTAATTTCGAAAACGAATCACACCCCATGCGAATCGACAACAGCAAATCATTGCAAAAGTCAATTCCGTATTCATTACAGGTCATTTACAAATTACAAAACGTTTTCTGTGATTGCAATATTCGTGTAAAAACATTTAGCTTCTATAATAATTGCTTTCACATTGACAAATGCTAACTTCCGGAAGAAAACATAATTCGCCCGAATGTTGTAGAGAACAATTCCGTACTGTAAAGTATATTCCTGCCAAACTACTATTACAAATAAACAAGTTTTTTCTACATTTATCAATGAACAATTTTCTTTTACAAAACTGCTAGCATTCGAAGTTCTTGAAAAATAAGAGCAATATTACATTTGTTAAAATAAACGACATAATATTTCAGATATGTTCTACATATTTTATGGTTTGTGCAAAACCTTTCATACAAACTCTTACAGATTGTGAACATATTTGGAGACATCACATATATGTGTACGGCACAAGATTTTCTGTTATCAAGATGAAGCTTGAAAGTTCATGTGTCTCGCAAGTAGGTTTTTTTTGTATTATTCAATTAATTTTAAATCATGACACATCAACAAGATTAGATATTGCGGATACGATCCCAGTTAAGTCTCAGACATTTGTCTGAAGTGTTGAACATCAGTAAAATGACTGTCGAGATCGAAATTCTAGGTAGACCGATCAAACGTGTTGTTTCTCTGATTCCTAATGTAGCACACACTACATACTGGATCCCAACGAGAGCCTGATCTTTCCTTCCCATCCATCTCTCCAAATTCGGAGTGGGATTTGCCGAGGGAGAGTAGAGGCTGACATTCTGACAGAGAGGTTTGAAAATGGCTAATAAAAATACAAAGATAGATTTAACGTTGTAGCCAACACTATCTAAAAATATTCATTTGGTGTCCATTTATTTATTTTGAAATGTTCGTGACGAATCGGCTTTTCATTTATGAATTGCTGTTTGTTGCGTTGTTATAAAAATGAGTTTGGACGAATCTTATTCTGGAATTCCTTTTTTTATCTGTACGGAACGAGAGGAAATGGACATAATTTGTAATACGTAAACAGGTAAATGAGTTTTCTACTAGTAAGACGCTAAAAACGGGATCTTATTTTTCTTCGAGATTCATTTTTTTAAATAATTTTCTGCTCGCTTTCAAGGAGCATTTGGAGACCAATAAATTGTCGGTCTCCCATTCAGGAACCAATAATTTTAAGTAGTTCAACACTTGGTCAATACGACAACGTAGTCATATGAAACGGAGAGAGTACACAGGAGGTCAGCTATCGCTATGAGCCCCGTTTCCCGCGCCGTCTTCAAACAGCGGTCGAAGGCAGCATGGCTTCCTCGGGCCGAGCGGCGGCCAGTGGCGGCCAAGACGCGCTGGCGCATGCCCGCGGCCCCAGGGCGAGTAGGCGAAGACGGGGCTCGCACGCGGGAATTCCGAAGCCCCGCGTGCCCCGCCCACCAGCAGCACGCCGCCGCCGCCCGCTACCCGAGGACTTGCATTGCGCCACTTTCGCCGTGCTGTCCTTGATTGATTATTTATTTAGTCCAAAACAGAAGAAATTGTATGTAACGTATGGGGGAGAAGTACCTTCTCCACGTGTTTTCTTGAGCTCCAGAATATGATCCCAACATTTTAACTATAAATAGTTGAATGATGAATAAAAGTTAAAAAGACAGGTTATCAAGATTTGAAAACTACTCATTTTCGCTTCCGAGTTATGGGAATTTTATTTCCGTCTGTAAATGTACTGTAGATTTAATTTTTTTGGATTGCCAACAAAATAGTAACCAACACTTGGCTCTTTTCAAATAAATGTTGTTTAACCGATGTCATTTCCTTTGTTTATCTTTCAGTCATTTGGTCCCATTTGTATAATTGATACGCTTTTCATGTCCATAAAAAACCTGTTACTTGTCCGTCATTACTCATCATAAAATTAAATAAATAGTGGAAAATTGTTAGCACTATGCATGTGAGTGGGAAGGCTTTAATTTAATCAAAGCTATATTTTCTTCAAGTCTTTCCCTTTTTAGTCCATATGCTCGGCAATTCTAGGACACAAGTGGCAAGAAAAAAAACTAAGACGCCTGAGTGAGGCAGATCATGAACAATGATATATCAATGCAGAGAGTAAGTAAAAAAGTGACATAAACGTTTCCTTCACAGTCCAGCGAAAACACTCAAGTGTATAATACAAAAATTGTTCGACTATTTCATTGAGCATTCGTAGCGGAAATAAGTATTTTTAGCACATTTGTATAATTTGCATACAAAAAATACAACAAAAAATAATGGAAAGGGGTTAAATCTTATATTAATATACACAAACACAAAATACTTATTTTATGTGTATATTTTATTACTCCAAACAGTGTCACAAAATGGTTTTCGTGTTCTAAAGAAAACACGTCTCGCCCTGCAATATTTTCTTCTTTTACTCATATTTCTCGATCTCAAGTTCAACAACTGCTATAAACATTTAGCCGGATGGAAATAGTAAATTGTTTACTGCATTCCCGCAAATTAATTAACGAGAGGAAATAAAAAACGTAAACGCTAAACTTCTTGGGTAGGACAAACAGCAGCAATTTAATTATGAACAAGAGACACCGTGGTGTTCGACAACAGTCTCTAGAAGTCATTGATCTTGAGATTCAGGCAAACATATTCCATATTTTTGTAAAATAGAGAATTAACGTGGATGTGTACTGAACTAGTAGGGAGCATGTTGATATGAAATGCTCAGAACACGTATAGCCTAACAGTCCGTCCAGCACTACACTTCAACCGTTTAACACACGAGGAACGCAATTTATGAACAAAAAGTGAGTATGACGTATTGTGAGTATGATAGACAAGCTTTATAAGATTATATTCATTGGTAAAATTAGAAAACAAATAGAAATAGAGATACGTAACATTGGTTAGTTTTTATATTCTGAGTAAACTATATTCTCTGTCCAGAAGAAAAGCAACGGTCCATCTCAGCATTTATTGAAAGGTTCAAGGAATAGTGGACGACAAACCTGATCAATATGATAACGCTGGCAACACAATAATAATGATGAATTACATGACCAAGTTGAATCTTGGTTGTCCGTGAGGAGTCGCGCCTGCCGTCACCGACAGAGAAGATCCAGTAGATAGCGGCCGCGGAAGCCTACGCAACTATAAAATTGAACGGTTACTAATAATTGAGGCGTTCTGAAGCCAATCTGACTAACTACAATTTAAAAAAAGTGAATATTAACATGGTTGTGATCCACAAGTACATATTTGTCAGTGAACAAGACGACGAACTCTACATGGTCTGTCGCTAGACTGTGCTAACTGGCAAATGAACATTGTATCAGTTGGTTCGGAGGCCAGTGTGATTAACTCCATGGCTTCATGACAGCCGATGTTTAACCGAACTGTTTTGAACTCAACTGAACTGTTTGGTTTTTTCGAACTTTACAGTGTTAGTGTATGTGGTTATGTTTCTTTCTTATTTTATTCAAGGAATATCAATAATTCCAAACATAAAGACATGTACTCTCATGCGGCAATTAAAACCGCAACATCAAAGTTGTCCCTCTCCTTTGAAATATCTTCAAAATTAGAGTGGTAACACTGTCACTATTGACTTAAATATCCTTTTACTAGGGCACCGAAATATTCAGAAGTTTCCTTTATTGAAAAAAGAGCAAAAACTAGTTACCACATTTTTTCTCTGAGGGATTGGTAACATTTGCTGGAGGAAATGAAAACAAGTAATTCCTCACAGAAATGAAGCATTTATACTTGCAATCGTCAGAAAACTTAGAAAAATGTATCACCAACAGAAAAAAAAGTGTCGAAGGTGAACCAGTGAACTGACTGAATATGAGATGTATCTCGATTGAGAAGGCTGAACCATTTGCTATCAAATATAAAACTACTTTCTTACCATAAATGACATTTGGAAAAATTAATATCCAAAAGAAATATGGAAATACACGTCCTCAGAAGTGTAGCTAATGTCTCACAAGATCTTTATAGCACATCAAGACTGCTCTTCATGGCAAAAAGAAGTATACAATAGGCCTCTTGAAGTTTATACTTCCTTTTCATCACCACTATTATAAAAACATGAAGTCTGAAAGAGGTATCCGTTAAGAAGATACTGCCAGTGATGACGACTTCATCACTTACGCAGAACAGAAGCAATAAACATTATTATTTGCATTTGAGGGAATTTTTATTTTATTTTAACTATTGTTTAATTACTTAGATTAATACTGGTAACTTTTTCTAGTAAAAATGTTTTGTTCTGAGCGTAGTTTTTAAAATAAAATAACTTGTTTTGAAACCATTCAAAATATCATATCAATACCTTTCAGTTGGCAATGTGACTAACTCCATATAAAGTGGATTTTTTTGGCAAAGAGAGACATTGAGTTTATTAAATACATTTATAAAATGCTGAAATCATACATTTAATTGTAAAAAATGAATGAGTTTATTCGAAATATAGTGAACAAATGAGAGCCTTTTGTGGATAAAAACACTATAACTGTTCATACTGAATATTTTATTCGACGGAGTTAATCGGCTTGGAGTCTGAACTCCTCAATTATAATACAGTGCTATTTATTACATTCATTAACACAATGTAAGATTAAGCAACGGAAGTAATGGAATAGAAGTAGATGTTACGAAAGTGTTGAATTTCTAATGTAAGTGAAGAGGTGGTGCATTGTATATAGTAATATTTATTGTCATTAGAATAATATAAGAATTTATTTGATATGTTATAGAAAGTGTTTTTCATGTATGCGTATCCACTTGTTTATTATATCATGTTTAGTAATTTACAATTATCAATTCACAAAAAAATGATAATGTAATGAAAAAGCTAGCACAGTAATAAATAATTCACAACATGCCATGCATGATCCATAAATGAGGTTATTTTTCCCCTTAATTGTTTATATTAATTATAATTTATTAACGAATAAGATGAATATCAGTATTGTATAAGAAGTTATTACTTGTTAGGAAGGAGAAAATTTTGCAAAAGTAATTAATAGATAATTCATGTCCAACTTCTTTTTCGAATCAGTCAATGTTTATTAAAGACGTACTATTTATACATTAATAAACTATTAAGGTTTATAATTACATTGTTTTAGTAATGCAGGAAAGCGTGAAATCTATCAAATTAATTATCTCGGTATTTGGAATTATTATTATTATTATTATTATTATTATTAATCTACTTGTCATCTGACATATAGTGTGAATTCCTGATGCCGTATTGAGTATCAATTAAAACTCTTTCGTGATACGTTCATTCATTTAATTTAATATTTTTTACAATAACTTTATAGAGTTTTAAATCTGTGTTCATACATGATTATATATTATGAAACAACAAAATCAACGACTCAACGTAGTAATGAATAATTCGGAAGTACCTTGAGAGATATAACAAAAGGTTGACAAACTTACGGAAAGCAATGTGCTGTTCTTGAATAACCAACAGGTGCAAATGGCCTAAGACTTTTCAGACTCTCGGAATAATAGGATTTCGTAACTACTCCATTTAAAAAATTTTCACTACAAATGGAGAATAAGAAGCCAGGTTGTTTTAACTCGGCTTTGGAAAGACAATACTTCTGAAAACTGATTATCAATTGAAGACATTTTATTTAAATATTTCATTCTTCAGTATTTTAAAAATGTGAATGTTGTAATGTTAATTTTATATTTTTTAAGAATAAATTGTATTTTTGATCTCACTGAATCGAAATTTCCATTTTTTAAACTAACGAGAGTACTTACAATACTATTGCAATAAAGTATAATAAAATTAAATTAAAATAAGGCATAATAAGTAAATATAATTCAGATGCAGGTCCAGAAAGAAGAGAAAAAGTGATATAAGTGAATTACATGTAAGAGAGAAATTATTATCAACAGTAGTGAAGTACTTGGCAGAAATGTTTCTCATTGGAATGTCACCGAATACATTTGAGTGATAAGGGCATCAATCATTATAACATATTAATTATAACCATTACAACTGTCAACCATCACAACATTATATTATTTTCTAACTACATTAAATAGCTAAGTAACTATTCTGGAATCACACACTGGTAAAAAAATCAAATAAAACATAGTCGTGATTATCTTTGGACGTAAATAGCAGAATAGCTTGCAACCATTTACTATTAGAAAAACAATATATCGTATAGAAGGTTATTTTCTTCGATTTTATAGTACAATAATTTAAAAGCAGATTACAATAAAATTTATACTACTTAAGTCCATATCCATTGATATCGTGAATCAAATAATTTTCCATACTACAGGCTAAAAAAAGTATTTTTTTCGAATAGTTCAAAATATCTTCTAATCTCCTGTGAAATTTTCTACAAACCCTGTGCCACGATCATGAAATAAAACTCTCATGATTCTCTGGATAAATTGCCGACTATGATAATTATGCCCATGAAGCAATTTAAAATTATGTCTTGTAATATATAGCTTATAATTCTGATTTCAAGATCATTTGTAATCTCATACTCGTAGCTAATGGTTTCTAACATAGCAATTTAAAACAACTTTGTTATCTCATACATAAACTGTGTGCGCATTGCGCAGAATAATACTTTATTCATTCACTGCTTGTGCAAAATATGTGGGAGCATAAGTGAGAATGTGGGCATATTTCTGTCATAGAGTGTATACATATAAGTTTTGCTTTGTATGAATCAGTGCTTGGGTGTGTGCAGACCTGAGCATGAGTGTGCCTGTGCAAGTATATGAACAGGTAACCTGCATTTAAGGGAGACAGACAAGCCTCTGCGTGAGAGTTCGCACTCGTGTACAGCGCATTTGGGCGTGGCCGTGTGCACGTGTGTGTACATATTCGAGCCAGTGGATGGAAAAGTGAAGGAGCGAACAAGTGTGAAAAGGAAGCGAATATGGTTTATAATCTCGCATTGTATTTTATTGATAATTTAAATTGTGATTTACATATTGCGCCCCGAATTCAATATATAGTTAACAAAAGTATTTAAGACACGAATATATATTTATAAACAATGTTATCAGAATGGCGGAAGTATAGGAATGATTTCCCACCCGCGAAATAATAAGAAAAAGGCGGTCGTTAATGTTATGCAAGTAACAAAAGCACAGCCTTCCTGAATATCTTTGCTCTCGACAATCGCCTATCCTGAAAGTGAGGAAATATTATCTTTAACAACTATAAATGATATAAAACTGTGATTTATCCATCAAAAATGTATTATTGTGTATTAAAATAATCACATACCAATAAAGATATAAAGGTTTTGTGCATTACTAAGGGCGATTCCGGAATTCACGGCATGATTTTGCTTTTATTGATATTTTCGACGATTTTAATAAATAAATAAATTGGTATAACTATTAACACACATGTTCATTCATTTACACAAAAAGTATTTTCCAATTTCTGACTCCAAATAACAAAAATAACCGACTTTCTTGCAACCATATTTGTATTTGATGACAAAATCTTTTATATTTTTATGACAAAAAGGCCGCTGTATCTTTATAATACAGTAATGTATAAAAATATATTAAAATAAGACTTCAAATGCTACAAATGTTTTCTAAATGTATTACGAATTATTACGAATGCTCACTTTTCGAGCGCGTAGTGCGTAATTGTTTTTTACCCAAAGCCAAAGACGCGGTAATGACTCGAATTATAACAAACATTTGTGACAAATTGCCGCATATTTTGAACAAAAAGCGCATCAGAATCAATATCAATTATTATCAGACTGCAAGAAAAATTGATACCTCTAATAAACAATTATCGGTGGGGCTCTGAGCCCCCCTCCGTTGAAAACGCTAGTTTAATAGTCAACGCTCTTTTATAGATACGAAAATGGTGCTGATAAGTATTACTTCGGATGGGATTTTATTGAACTTAATTTATTCAATAAAAGAATAAGATACTATATATTTTTTTGTCAATTAACAGGTGCACCTTATCAGAACCGGATCCTGACCTGCGAAGCCCTCGCCCGCATGTCCGAGGAAGAGGACCACCTGTGGGCCTTCCACAACCACCTACGCCCAACTTGCCCCCACCCCCGAATTCCCTGCGCCACCCCCGCTCCGTCAGCACGCAGCCTCGGCGCATCTCCGCCGTGCCGCCCCGCCCCCGCGCGGCCCGCGCCGCCCCCGCGTCCAACGCGCAGCCACTTACCGGACGAGGAAGCGACGCGCCGCGCCGCGGTCCGAGCGCCTTGGACAGGGCCCCGATCCCGTGCCCCGACGCGGCGTGCCCCGGCCAGCCCCTCGGGCGTCGCCAGCGGTCTACTGCCGCATCCGGGTTTCGAACCGCGGCTTGGGGACAGCCCGCGCGGGCCACGTGCGGGGCTCGCTCGGCCATCGAACCGGGGACCTCGAGCAACGGCCGCCACCGTCTCTGAAACGTCCTCCTTCAGCTCCCGACGCGGCCGGTGCCCCGTTCAAATTATAGGGAAACCATTGAGCGCGGAGGCTCAAGATGAATGATTCAATGTACAGGAGGAACTAGCGAGGCGTATTTACACGTTTTGTAGAAGGGAAGGAAAAAGTGCAACAGGGCAACGGTGCCGGGGTTCGAAACGAGTTCTCTGAGCCGTCGTGGCGCCCACAGCGAGCAATTGATGAGCGACGGCCGACCCATTTACATTTGAATACAGTCCGAGATCGAGCCCCGGCGCCGGCAGCCCCGGCCGAGCACTAGAAACCTGTAGCGGGACGCGAACACAGGACGCCCGGCTGCAGGGTGCTGGACGTGGGACACCGCGCCGGGACACTGCCGTGGGGTGGCAACTGGTTTGGACGGGGCTTTATTAGTGCTTTTTACTGCTTTGCTCGCTTTTAAAAATTAGATTGTCGCTCGAGGGAGGCGACGCTGCAACTCGGCTGAGGTTCCAGTCGGGAGTCTCGCGTTCGCACCTCGAGACGTGCACTGCTCGTCGAGGAAGACGGCGGCGGTGGCGGCGGCGGCGGAGGGCGGAAGGTGAGCGCGGGGGGCGGGGGAGGGGTGGCGCAAGGAGGAGGGTGGCGGGCGCAGGGTGCAGGCCCCGCGAGGAGCAGCGGAGCAGTCGGACCCGGGGGGAGGGGAACGGGGCAGGAAGCTGACGGCTGAGGAGGGGCCGGGCAGGGCGGAGGAGCTCGCGTTAGTAGTGCGTGGCGCGCGCTAAGCTGCGTGTTGCAGAGGTGTAGCATAGGTGAGTAGTGCACGGGAGGAGTCGGACGTCTTCAAATCTTCGGTTGGGGGAACCCGGCCGAACGGCGGCGCCCGCGTGCCGGATCCTTTCCCCGGCCACGGCCCCGCCGCCTTCACCGCCTTCGCCGCCCCCACCCCCTCCGCCTCCGCCGCCGCCGTTGCTGTCGTCAACGCGCCGCCCCTCCTTCGCGCGCTGCCATCATCATCATCGTCGCCACCGCTACCGCCTCCACCGCCGCCGCCGCCACCGCCGCCGCTGCCGCCCCGGCGCCTGCGAATCGGCGGCTTCCGCTGCGGAGCACCATGCGGGCGCTTGCAGGCGCCATCAACGGCCCACGCTCTCCGCAGCGGCGCTTGCGGTCTTTTGTGGCACGTGGCCAGCCCTTGGAGGGGGAGGCGGAGGCGCTAGGTGATCAGGACTAAAGCATTTTGCATGTCGCGTGGGGCGCGTTGCACTCCTCGCCTGCCGCTCTTATCCCCATGTGTGCTAACATTCACTTACACAAATATTTCATAGGCAAAGTTTGAGATGGGGGAATTTTTAAAATGTTTGTAATTACGATGTCATATATAATGGACTTGTAGTTCTGTAAATAATCGTAGATGGAATATCCAATATTTAGTTCTCAGCATAACATGGCAGTCAAAAATATATTGTTTTTTATATATATGTAATAAGAATGTTTTGATGTCCATATGCGGCGATCATTGGAGATTCAAGGTCGTTTTATGATTTTTACCAATAAAAGCATCTAAATATTTCTGAATTCAACTCATGTGTGACAAATAGATCAAAGTGACATTATTATGTACCTACGCGTGTGATAAGGAAACCAAAAGTAGGGTTCTGTCTACAAATTATTTACAAAAATGATCTCGTTTAAAATGTGTTTTAATAAAACATTTATGAACCAATTATACGGACAATCGTGGATTTCTGCCAGCATAATTCGAATGTATTTTATTCTACAATAATATAAACTAAATAGAAACTCAATGAACATTAAGTTTTGTAACAATAATGAGGGAAACATTAATTTCTTTTTTATCAGTTAAATAATTTACATGGTACACAATATTATTATTATTATTATTATTATTATTATTATTATTACTATTAAAATACACGTTTCATATTTTGTTTATTTGGAATTTGCGGAGGTGAAAAATTTGAAAATTCGATTCAAAAATTAATTCCTTACTTCTTCGTTGAGAAACAATTTCTATTGTATTGTTCTTCAGTGCTATTATTCTAAATTATACAATTTTCTACATAATTACTGTAATTGTAAATGTAAATATCTCTATCTCCACGTAAATAAAAAAATACTAAATCATAAATAAAATTAATTTTGACTCACATAAAGCTACTATTAATAATTTTTAAATTTCTTTACTTCCGTATATTGGTGTTAACTACCTATAATAATCGTAAAACTATAAAATGTTGGGTTATAACTCTATCATAATTCGTCTCTAAAAATATTGTGAATGAATTTGGATGTTTCCATTTTGGCATCTGTCATCAGGTTAAGGTACGGTATGATGCAATTCAAAATGCATTACAATGGTTTGTAATTAATTTAGAGAGATGAAATGGGCAACTTTCTAATTTTCTCTTTTTAAAAACAAAATTTATAATTTATTTATTCATCTATTTTTCTATTAATTTATTAAAAATTTTAAGAATACGAAAAGCTATTTATTTGTTGACTTTATTTAGAAAATTACAGTTTGCAACTAATTTATTTAATTTTATTGCAATTAAAATTTTATTTTTTGCTGTCATCTGAAGTCACTGAAAAAATATAAATTTCTGCACTTAGAGAAATTCTTCATTTTAATATTTTTTTGCAATATTTACGTTTGGATCGACAATACTAACGCAACGTATATAATTATATTTTTTTGTAAAATGTGAGGGATGAATTTACGATGTGAGGAAATATCAATGCTAAAATAGATATCGTCAGTCGGTTTACCACAAAATCCTCAAATGTTCTTGCTTTACATTTAATCATTGATGTCATTCATTTGGATATATTACATTATTATGATACGAAAGCATAGAAGGCAACAGAATAAAGGCAAAATTACTGCTGATTGTGTGACACTAGTAAACATATTTAATGCCAGAGTGTTTTCACCATTAAAAAACTAAATCCATGAAATATAATAAGCAAAATGCACACTTGCTAATTGCGAAAATATGCTATTAATAAATACTAAAATTATCATATTTTATTGGAGGTCTGACTTGTTCAATGACGGCATAGCTACTGGGACAGGATGTCCTGAAAATATATTTATTTGTGAATATTATTTAGCAACAAATAACGGTAATTTTGGCGCTAAAACGTGATAATATCTCTCTTTAGTTTAATGATATAATCCATTTTAACGAGAACCACTTCACTAACGAGAATTCAAAACATGAAATGCCTAATATGTTCCTATATTATAATCCTGCTTCAAAGTTGTGTTCTTTTTACAGTTGAAAATGATGATTTTCAAGTAGCTGTTTAAATATATACATTCAGTTTGTAAATTATTCCTAACGAAAAGAAAATGTCATATTTCGATGATATTGACATTGTCAGCATTTTGACCATGTGTTCTGCTGTAGCAAGAAATTCGTATTTGGTCAGCATCAAGCAACTCATTGACATTAAGACCAGAAGAAAATTTAAAAGCAAAGCTTTGACATCTTTTCTGAGAAAACAGTGAGGTTGGAAGTAAATTTCATATGCTAGAACATGTTAATACTTAAGGGGACTGTAATTTGTAAGAAATATGACTTGGAAATGTTAACTGAGTAATTCAATGGCCCATTAATAATTCATCCGCTTGTTCAGGTACCAAGAAATTAGACACAAGAAAGTTTACGCATTGGCTATCATCTGAACGATAGCTGAACAGCTTAGAACGTTTGAATATCTAATGCGCAAGCCGCAATGAAATTCCGAGAAATTGTTGCAATGTAAACAAACGCTGCAGTACAGATGGTATTTCAGACATACTCTTTCAACATTCTTAATGCCATTTCTAGGCAATTAATGGAGGCGTACATGAGTGATTTTATCTATGTATCTTACTGTCATTTACCTTCCATTCTTTTTAGCGGTGCATCAAAGATTAAAAATTAGCTTTTTTTGGACGCGGTTACTTAACATTTTATATTTCATCGCAATCTGTGTATAGGGATGCTCATCGACAAAAACACTATCTTTGTCACAGAAGAAAACCACTATATCTGTATCTTATATATTTATTATTATTATTATTATTATTATTATTATTATACATTATTCACAGTATCTACTGGTCGGTATGTCAACCACACACAGGAATGATGACCAGGTGTGTGGTTGCTTATTATTATTATTATTATTATTATTATTATTATTATTATTATTTTCTTTAGTCTCGGAGATTCAACATTCGGTTTTCTTAGGTGTGTGGGGCCAACGTTGCTATACCTCATAATAAATACCTACAGCTCATAATAAATTCAGCACAGAGCTGACTATTCGACATGTTATTGAGTTTTAAGGCAATATATTTCTCTGTATTCTATGGCCAAGGCGGTATTTTTGGAGGTTTTTTATTTTTCTGTCTTATCAATTTTATGATCTGATGAATGAATGATATCAGTGAAGGAGGACTTTTTTTTCTTCTCGAAGTCGTGAATTACATCTGGTCTCTTAGCTGCAATGGTTTTGTCTGTATATATTTGGATATCATTTGTTGTGATGATTTCACACATTTCTTCTTTCATTTCAGAAGCTAATCAGTTTAGTAGAAACTTACATTCTTTTTTCCGAACTGTATTCTTAAAAATATTTTATACTGACTTCACCTTACGAAAAAATTAAATTACAAAATTATTACTTTTTCGTAGACTTTACTAGAATTTCTCACAAATTTAGAGCATTTGGAAAAAAGAAGGAGCTCCTATCTCTCAAACGCCTCGCACCTACAGATATCGGCTTAGGACAGCACCGAATTCGGGGAAAGTCTGGCAAAAAATCTGGTAAAAGGAATACGATATAATTGATATTAAAATTATTTAATAGCTCCCAAGCAAAGTTGGAAAAAAAGATCTGGAGTAAACAATAACTAGTAATTAACTAGCAATTATTATATAACATTTTGGAAACGACATACTTTAGTACAGGCACTGCTTGAATACTGATTTTTCTTCTTTTTTTATGGACGGAAAAAGGAAAAAAATAGCAACGTATTTTAAAAAGAATGTTCGTTGACTTACCAATATATTCTATTGTGATGTGTATGATCATATAGTATTTGATTTTTTCACGTTTTCAAAACGTAGTCCAGAAATGTTAAAAGGAAAGGAAGCAGGCAAAGTCATATTGATTGCGATTAAAATTTTAATTACATTCTAGTTCCTTTCGTCAATGAAGAAAATTATGGATCTAGTTTACTCTCCACTAATGCACCATGAGTCATTCCTATTTTCATTTCCAGATTTACTCATTTTCCAAATTTTCTTCTTACTCATTGTCAATATTCTAATAAAATATTTAAAATGAGTATGAACTGATTAATACGAATGATAACCCATGTCATGAAATCGAAAAGTTCTTCCAAAATGAATTCTTAGCGTATTTAAACTCTTACTCCTGTCCTAGAACGACTGCCGCATTTTCTGAAAGTTACTCTGTAACATTAGGCCTATTCCATTTGAAACGATATCAAATATTTCGCAACCGACTACGCAGAATATTTCATTACCAGAACTAGCCAGGCTCAGCATTTCCTAACTAATTAATTTCTGTCGAAGCAATCGTCCCTCAGAGAGCGAATGCGAGCGGCAAGATCGCCAAGGTCTGTGGCGAAACGCTCAGACGCGAGTAGACGCGGGGCGGGGCGGCCGGGGACGGAGCACAGGAGCGGTTACGCGACGCGACGCCAGGCTTCGGCTCGGCGCGTCCCCGGCGGGGCCAGGGCGCGATCCCCCGACCGGCCGCGGCCGCAACCCCCGGCGCCGACCAGGGGCTCCGCGCGCGCGTCCCACTTCCGAGTGCGCGCACCTTTTGGGGCGTTTTTATATCGTCTCTGCTCTGCCTTCGTTCAATATTCACGCACACGTTCAATTGCTTGGCATGTGACGTTCATGCGGAAGTGAAGCGTCGTTAATGGTTTGATTTATATTCAAAATGTTGAAATATATTATTATTACTACTACTGTTAATATTATTATTATTATTATTATTATTATTATTTATATTATATTACTATTATTAACAATATTATTTTCTTTAATTATTAATGTCGCCCCAACATAATATCTGAAATACCTTCAAGAACCCCGAAGCTACTAAATGCTGATAAAAATGACACGGCAGTGTTTACAAATTACTACTTTCTAGTACACAAGTAACAACATAATTGTACCTCCAAAATGCAATAAGAAAATGAGAAAGAGACAACATAATGTAATACGCCTTCGATTATTTAATACGATATAAATATAAAAAAGTCAATACTGTGAAACCCGGAACAAAAAACCCTCAACAACGTACTTGTCGAAAATATATTCAATCCTTTGACGTTTTGATAGATCCTTTGACGTTATTATAGAATTTGAAATGTATTAAAATAGTGAGATATACAGGTTTTGCTCACAGACAGCCTCAGCATTGCAATTATCATAATCTATTACGTAACATTGTATGTACACACCGTACAAGCTGTTCAATATTTTTTTACAATTACTAAATTACATTCCGTGTAGATTAAGTTGTATGATGCTGCGGGACAAAGGTTCCGATTTTATAAAATTTCTTTCTTTCGGTTCGACATGCATTGTCTTTCAGAGACGATTAAAAAGGACAATATTTTTAAAAATTTTAAGAGCAAGCATCCTTAGATTTCACCACCCTTATAATCGTTTTAAAAATCTTAATAATTTATAAGGTTAGTTTCATTGTTTTAAATTAATTTGCAAAGCCGGTACCTATTCGTTTGGAAGTTTGTATTGAAAGGACGCGGTAGAATTTTGAACTGCTCGATGTTACTACTAATGAAGATAAGAAACATACTGAGAGGAAGTCGATATGGTCAGCATTACATTAAATACTTTGACTATTGAAGGTATTCCTTTATTTCGAATGAAGCACGAAGCTTTTAGACTTCTTTGCAATAATTTATTTTCAATTTTTTGAAGAATTTTGTGGAAACAAAATCTTTTCTGGTACCTGACACCGAAAAAATAAACTTTTTTTACAGATAAAAGTGGTATGTTATTCTCTGGAATATGTAGTATGATCAAAATCCACGATTTTTTGGAGAGAGGAGTGTTTTCCATATCGAATTTTTTTTGTCAAAACGATTGTATGTATCTCCACCTTAGTCAAATCTGTTCTTCAAAATTACATCTTGAAATAATGTAATGCACATAAAAAAATGCCTGAGTTTTGTTGACTACTGGGAAATGCTTCGAGAAGCGTCGATTAAGTTTTAGTGTCCTTCGCTCTGGCGATATCGAGTAAAGTGAAATCTACGTTTCACACATTGGAATTCGAAACTACGCACTTGTCTCACGCTAACTCTCCGGTATCCTGATCCCTGCTCGTCAAATATTTATGTTAATTGATGATTGTCAATATGATATTTTCGAAGGACAATTGTGTCATCATAATATATAAATACAATCAAACCACTCGTATGTTTTAAAATATAATTATTTTTATTACCATCAATACATTAAGAGTATACAATTGTATTGATGATAATAAAAATAATTATGTTTTAGAATACACAAATACATGGGTATATTGTCTTCAAATATCCAGGGGGTAACATTGTTCTACAACAAATCTGCTTTTCTTCTTCGTTGTAACCTACTTGACAATTCTGGAATTAGTCAAATTTTCACTTTATTCGTAACATAGGTTACATTTTCGAAACAAATCGTTTTAACGTAATATTGAGTTATAAGGTGTTAGAAAGATATTACGGTGCATTGAAATGTCTCCGTGAGAATCAAATTTAAATGTGGATTAAGCATGATAAGGTAACCTATGGGAACCAAACTTCATGCTTCAAGAACTATTCTCTTCCGTTGCATCTCGTGCCCTACTTCAAATCCATGTCTACGCAAATGTATCTTATTAGTTAAACTATTTGTGAGAATAGAGCGCAGTACACTGGATCCAATAACAGAAAATTTTCATTTAAACTCTTGAATTTTTAACAAAATATGTTTTTTCTAAGCTTATGTGCTTGGTTTGCTTAAGAGTTTTTCAAGTGATGGATGAAGTGTAAGTAAGACAGAACATGCAGTATTATAAAATTACATAACCGTTACCAATTTTACCAAACAGTATGTGCTGTTGCAGCATCTCTAATTTACATATATTTTTAGGATAGTAAAAGTTTCCAATCAATGTTTTCATTTGACCAAACAATTACTCGATTTTTGTGTAGTTCATGAATGAATATAGTAATTTTCAATTATATTACTGTTAACTATCTCTATCAGGATTCTCGTCCAGTTTCCCTTGATCCATTGAGCTAATACAGAGATGGCTCCTAGTTTTTCTACTGAGCATCAATGTTACTTGACCATGCACCCGTATTGTTGTGATCGCATTTAGCTAGTTGTGGCAGGAATAGAGACAGGAGAGAGTTTTTAGCAATATTATTAATTCAATTCAACTGAAACTGAAATTGCCTGCCAGATTTAAAATATTCAAAACTAATGAAAAAAATACCTAGCACTATGTAAATCAATCATTAAGAACTTCTCTTTTATTCGATAAAAACCTTCTAATAGACTATGATAAAAAGTGAAGAACCAGCACGGCGAATATTAGCATCATCTTTCATCTCTGCAACTTATTCAGACACATTTCTTAATGATAGATTTCATTTAACTCATCTATTGTGAACCTATAATCGACACCACAAGCAGAATGTTTGAGAACTTGTGCAGAGAAACTTAATTTTTGTATTCCTATTCTCTTGAAATTTCAATCCTTTAGGTTATCCTAGTTACTGTTTGAATGGGCATTTCGTTAAAATTGTCCTCTCCACTTCTTCCAATATGTGATATCTCGGACGCTTTAGGAAAATGTGTGAACAGCTTTGTTAAACATTTTAGTTCAATTGTTCCATTGTTTTTGGTATTTATAGACAGAATCATCTGAAGAGAACTCTTGAATACTTTTGGCCAAAGATGCTAGAACTAGGTTCGCTTGTTGTATACTTTAACTGCCATTAGATAACGAATAATACCATGTTCTATTCCAATCCATTGCTTCCGGATGACGTGAAAGAAAAATATAAAATTGTCTATCGGCGTCTTAAGATGGATCGGTCCAGCCAAGACACCTCCTGTTCTCCACTTTCGGCAATTCTGAAAATATAAGAAACGCATAACTCTTCACAACTACTCCAAGGGCATCATTAGTCTTAATTACAAGCATATTCGGAAGCTACTGAAGTGTATTTCTAACGTGTTGCATAAAAGATACAATTACTTACTCCATCCACTTCAAAGGCTAACGATATATATCACAAATATAGTAAGACGATTCATGAAAACAGTGTAACACTATTCCCACTCAAGAAACTGACTTCTATTAAATGAAAATTGACGTCAATCCCATTAGAGCCCACAAGCGTTAGAGTGGATTTCTATGATCCAAATACTCTTACACACAGAAATATGTGTGTGGCCCAATTTAGGCTTCGTTCCAAATGCGAAAACGTCTCCTAATTAAAGGCAATAGTTTAAATGATATCGTAGGCTTACTTTTATTCAATAGTTTTGTTTTATGAACTCTCCGATCTCATTACATTCAAAAAAAGTGTTCTGTTCGTTCAGATTTTGTATTTATTTACTCTCTCTCTCTCTCTTCATATTTGAAAAGCATATAATTTATTTTTTACGTTTCTTTGTTTTCTACCCTTAATTTGCTCAAATAAAATGAAAAATAGTAAATTTAAGACAACACGAGGTATCCGTTACGTTTAAAATTGAAATAGATATTAGTTCATTTCGACTTTGAATCAGGTTAGAAATTATGATGAATTTATGATTTATTTCATATTCTGTAGATAAATTATTACGACCAGATGGATTAAGAAATCATGTGAAATTTTAAAGAAAACACTTAATTAGCTGACGTTTTGTCCAGTCAAGATGTACATTTTTAGACCTTAATTTTAAGGCAGAGAACGATTCAAAAGTTAGACTAAAGGCTTTTAGCCTAGTCAGACAATTAGATAAGAAAGCAATAATACTGCTCTCACTAAGAAAAACGCAGTATCTGCCAAATATTGCATATTGAGATATGCATATCACTGCACTGAGTAAAGTCAGAAGTTAACTTGCAAGTTATTTTTAGCTTTGTTTTTGAAGTGTTATAAAAGACACTAAAGGAGGTTGGCGTTCTCAGTCTGATGAGAGACGCAAACCCCAGCCAGTCCATTTCATCCCCGAAATACATGCACATATCGAAAGTTCCAACCAAGAAATCGCCCTCTACCACCAAATATACGCACGGAATACTCTGTATTTGCCTAGTGACATAAACATCAGTATGTATCATTTAATCATTACTGCATTTTACTCCCGAAATAATTAGTATTATAACAGCATTGCTTAGTATCAATGCACAATCCACTGCATCTTTAATAAGCATAATAGATAGATGGACGCTAATAATGCTTAGCCAAAATTCACTAACTGCTTTATTTTATTGCTAGAATAAAAAAAATGTTATAATTTTTATAAAAGAGTATTTAAAATCCAATTCAACTAAACATACAGTCACATACTTCTTGTTACGTTCACCATCAAGACAGTTGGTCAAATCTAACCTCGTTTTTTTCAAAACTTGGTTTTGTGTAGATACTGCGTTTTCCTTGTGATGGCAGAAAATTCATATGATGTCTTATTGGAGACCGTTTAGGGACATTTTGTTAATTAATATATATTATTGTTATAAAGGTGAGTAACTTAAGGGCAAAATATCACACCACCTTCTTCTTCTCATTCAAATGAACAAATGCTTTTCGTGACATTTTTTAAGAAAATGTTCGATATTGCAACGTAGTTTCTTGACGATTCTTCTATTACATCTAGAACGTTGTGTTAACTATGAATTGAGACGCGTTCTAAGTATTGCCGAAAAATATCTACTTTTTCCCTATACAAGCAAGAAAAAGACAAATTTTTAAACTCCTGGAATTCGGATGCATAATACGGTAGTCTTGTATCACGCCCGACCTTGCAAGTCAGCCGTCCGTATAGTCGCCGTTCGCAAATAACGCCAATGATCTCGCGAGTCTACAACAGAGTTTCCAATCTTGAAAATGCGGCCAAGTTCGTGTAACAAATAGGGTGTGACTCAATCGGAAAATTTCGTAAGTCCCTTTCTACGAGAGGTTTTTTTTCTGTGTCTAAGAGGGTAAAATAATTATTTATTGCTTATACACTATGCATTCTGGTGTGTTTTTTTTCATTCTGATATGTTTCACCCTATATTTATCGTAGTCTGGTGCGTTGAACGAAGTAATAAGGTACTGCAGTTTAAAGGAAATGTTTCTTTTACTTAAGAATCCACAATTTCTTGCTATCTGTTGAAACACTTTTTATTCACTAATTGGGAATCCTTTTTCTGTTAGAGTTCTGGAATTGTTCCAGCAAATTGAAAATAATGTGTAAGGGTACTTTAATGATAATATTGGTTAACATAGTGTCATTATATCATTACATATGTCATTACCATTCTCGAAAGAGGCCTAAAATTTGAGTTAATTTTACTTTTCTAACACAGATAAACAAGAAAACATATAAGTCAAGATCAATAGGGGTACTGATATTGTCAAATACCAATAAATAAACGACTGTGAAAAACAGGACATAATTTCCCATACATTAAACCGGTTACAGAATATTATAATAGCAACTAAACCTGCAGAGAAATTAAGTATAATTTCATTAAACGTTTCTTGCGGCCGGCGACGGGTTACTTCACTTGGCTGTCGTGTCGCATTGACCTAACACTTGCTCAATCTCCAAAAGTATTTGCCTGCGCTAGGATCTGATATTGAGAACGTGAGTTTCAGCAGTCCCCGTGTCGTTCATTTCTGAAAGAAAGACGCATCCATCAATACTACAAATATTTTGTTTCGAAAATTTAAAAAGTTATAAAGAAAATATTTTTTTTCATCAATACTGGTAGAAACATATCCTGTCCGTAATTCTGTTGCGGTTAAGACGGGAGTGTTGTTCAGAGACAGGGGGATGGACAGGCAGACAGAGCGATAGATAGACATTTTGATGGATAGATTCATTCTGCAGTAGTGACATAGCAGAAATACTTAATAATGATAATAATAATAATAATAATAATAATAATAATAATAATAATAATAATAATAATGCCCCACACTGCAGCGAAACATTTATTGAGGATAAACTATTGTTTGTTGTTCGTTTCGCTGCTACTATACTTGTGTCACTACTCTTGCCCGCCCCATTTCGTTTCTATATTCTTTTCAATTTCGATAGTGACCACTGAACTGCACCACGCTTATCTGCACGTACATTTATATTGTATCTTTAAGTTTAAGTTAATAAAATGTATACAACATTGATAATGTATAACTTGCATTAGAACTTATATTACTCCTTTTTAAACATTTCTACAGTGGGAGGAAAATTTAATTGTTGAGATAAACCGTTTCAATCATTTACGGTTCTATCCAGGAAACTGATTGTTAATGTTTCAGAAAGTGAATTTGTGAATTACAAGTGTCATTTATAATGCCTGTTCTTTGATTCCGTTCGGTTTTGAAAAGACGTATCCCTCTGCCAAGGTCTCGATTTTTCTCTAAATTTCATCCACATCGATTTTGTCCTATGAGCTTTGAATAGAGGACCATTCCTGTTCTCTTCTCTACTAGATTACCAAATAGAAGCTACGAATGAGCTTTTTGAATGATAATTTTTATTTCCTTTTTTTAATCATATCTAGGTTGTCTTTTTGTCACAGTTTGCAAGGATGTCGATAAGCTGCTCTAAATTCTATAGTAGGGCGAATAAGCCACACGAAAGCCTATGACTTTGCATTGCATCTTTGCTGTGCTTTGTTTAAGAATACAAGTATAGTATATTTTTTAGAAGTTCTCTAAATTTTTCGGTTTGCTAATGATAAAACCGCAATATTGCTTTAAGAATATTATAGAAGAGTAAAACCTCATCCTAAATGGCAATTTTCTTTGAAAAATGTGGTGGTGCTTTTAAGAAAATTGTGTTTAAGCGTTACTGTAATTGCGACATTTGAAGCCCTTGTTCATAGAAAACTTCTGAATTTTCGAAAAACGTTATTTAAAGTCACTTGAAGGCCTTTAGTGATTTGAAGTTATTAAAGCACTCTAAATCACAAACACAATAGTTTTTACAAATTGCTGGAAATATTCATATTAATGGCGTAAAAGATATTAAAAAATCTGTGTAATATTTGAAAAAACAAAATAATACACCAAATTAACTGTATATCATATTAAAGAATGCAATTAGAATTATCCTTTGGAAAAGTTTGATGAAAAAATTAGGAGCCATTTTTGAGAAAAGGCATTTGAACATTTTTGAAAGTGCAGGATTTTGAGCTCGTTTTCACAGAAAACTATCGCGTTTTCGAGAAACATTTTATGACATTGTGTAAATCACATATACTCATAAATACAATAATATGAACAAATTGCCGCCAATGTAAATATTAATGGCGTGAGAGACAAGTCAATAAAATTAAATGTTTGTAATTTTTGAAAATGTAAAGAATAGATGAATATGGCGTTTATTTTAACCAATAGAGTACATTTAGCAGTATCCCTACCAAAAGTATAAAGAAAAAAATGGAGTCGTTTTTAATTCTGCCTATTTTCAATATTGCATGTATTGAACGCACTATTGTGGTAAAACTTCTAAAATGTTAAAAAAATGTACATGATGGTAATGAAGGAACTAATTATGGAGAACAAATTTTATTTGAAGAAAGAATCTCAATTTCCAAATTGTAGTTGTAGGTAGACGCTGAAATAAACTCACAATTGAAAATTTTCGAAAAGTCAGTATTGAAAATAGGACCTACTCCATCGTTATAAGTGTAATACCCGGTTCTCCTACAAGAAATTTAAAGCAAATATTTGGTGCCATTTTTCAGAAAATGTTGAAAATATCTCAGGTGCCTTGAGCCTAGCCAGATCGATTAGGGAATATTCATTTTAGAAAAAAGAAATCCAATTATAATTTAGGCGGTAGAGGTTTTCAGAGACGGACAAACAGACCGACGGACGTTTTGAAAAAAAAAAAACAAAAAACAAAAACACTTTTTCGATATTAGAGGACGTGTCTTTCGTTAAAATTTGGAAATTTATTATCCGCAACATTACATAACGTTTATTGCAGTACGTGTATACGTACGTGTACGAGAAAGTAAAAACCGTCCCGCCTTGGGCATGTTTGCATTTATGTTCATCCTTTCATCTCCTATCATCACCGTATCAGGTCATCTTCACAGTTACCATAACGTTAAAAATCCAATAGTGGTCGCTAATAACCTAGATGTTGATGCGACCTTAAATAAAAAAAACTAAAAATGGTATATTCCTGTTTAGCATTTTATACTATAAGCACCAAGAAAGTAACATAAACAATTTCTCGTTATATAGTTGAATCTAAGACGCAATGTGATATTCTCCATCGAGTCATTATTGAAATGAAGAAAGAGTAGTGGTCCAGTAACAGTACGCCGGGGGACCTCGGATGTGAAACTTGCAGATTCTGAGGACGCTTTATCTATTCTCGTTTCCGGCCTCAGAGAAATTCATTAATCCACGCAACTATCTTCATGCGAATGCCCGATATGGTGAGTTCTCCAATTGCAGATTGTACAGTACAACACCAAACGCTTTTGCAAAATCTATCATAATAATGTCGACCTCGCCTTCCGAATGGACTTAAGCCAAATTCTGAAGGAAAGACGTTTTTTGGCTGAAGCAGGATAATCCTTTTCTGAAACCGTGCTGATTGCAAAATAACTATCCTTTTCCCAATGTTCAAAAAAATGTTACACAATTAAATGTACCGTACTTTTAAACACAATGAGGTAAGACCAATAGACCTAGAGTTTTCAACTCGCATTTTACTCCCTGTCTCTAGCATAGGTACTAAAATAGCAGTTTACTGATGTCAGAAATACGTATATTATTTATGGATATATGAAACAGTCGCACGGTAGGAGAGCTTCTGATCTAAATTTTATTAATTCAGAAACTATGTTTTTTGTTTCTTCTTGTATTGATCTACTGTCCATGATATTTGCGTATTCAATGACGCGAGTGTTCAATCATGAGTATTCAATCATGAGTTTGCATAATATACTAATTTTATTTCTAAATATTGAAGTATAATATTTTCGTTTGTAATGTTACATTTTTATTATATTCATGGTAGTTGTACCATGAGCAAAATTACTATAGACAAGATTAGTACTTGGCAAGTGTATGCGATTAAGATCTCAGCTTTAGAAGGACTAAAATCTCAACATTGGGTAGGGTTTGAGAATATAATAAATGGGTGTAATGCAAATGTGTAAAGGTGAAATAAAGGGTGTATATACGTAATATTGTACTCAAATATACAAATAATGAAGCCCTGCACCACACCTTCATTAACGTTGCAGTATAACTTTTGGATCTGCCACCTGATTTCCTTAGATTCATGTGTTATCGCAGGGTCTCCTTCAATTTGTTTGTTAAGCTAAATAGCAACCGCAGCCGTTACATGTGACAGCGTATTCGATACGTAAACCATTTTTCTAACTAACAAATACTCTCTAGCAACACTTATAATATTTACGAACACTTACATCTTTCAAATATGTATTTTAAGAATTACTAAATCAACAAAAAACAATGAATAATTATACCAATTTGTATTATCCTACTATCAAGAAACTGCCATTAAGTACACGAAATAAACCAAGAATATCAACAAATGATCAAAGAATAATAATCAGAAATATTAAAGACGTTGCAATAAATATTAAAATTACATTTCATATTTATAGTTTAATGATACTTACATCTGTGAATTATATGTATCAGTACTAAATTTTAATAAAAATAATTATAATTCTGAATTTTGAAATGTACATGTCATCTATTAACCTAAGATGCGAAAACCATTTATGGGACACATTGTATGGTAAGACTATCCTGAAAACGGAAAGATCTCCATCGGATAATATTCACTTCTAGGTCGTTCTATTACGTTGCATGCATGAAATAGTTGATTGCGAATACATCGAATCAGAATCGCGAATTAGTGTAATTAGTGTTAGGTAACATTTTATTACAAAGTATTTTTTTATTATAAGAATGATTTAACTTCATTAAAGACAACTTCACGGGCGTTTTATTAGTTTTATGAGTCACACCAGTTTACAACGATTTGGTTCTTTTTAGACTCATTTCTTCAGAAAGATGGGGTTGCGGTTAACAATAGATCGCGGATATAGTTTGCAATCAAGTTTCAAGTTCTTTTTGTGTTATCATTCAAAGAGGCACATAAAAAACCTGTTTCTACTGTATTTTTTATTTATTTACGTCAAAAACAGTTAAAAACTGTGTGTCGTGCTATGGGGAGAAGTTAATTTGAAGTTACATTTATGTTCAGAAGCAAAACAAGGGGCCATCTCAGCATTTGCTCGAGAATCAGGGAAACTGGGCGAAAACCTGACCGAGATGGGGGCCATTGACTCAGAAGCTGAAGTACAATACGTGTTACAGGTTCTTTACAATTATACAATCGAAATGGGATTAAGAAATATAGATGTTTTCTCAGATATTTATCGCTATACTACGTACTTACATAGTAAAGAGAAACTATTGTAATGATGCAGCTGAATGTGGCCATTTTCCAGCAGACAAATTTGTAAGGCTCTTACCTTTACCCTAAAAGATGTAAACCAATATTAGAAGAATTACAGATGTGACTAGAGCAATTACAAAGCAACCATAAAAATCGTATTATGGGCCCTTATCGAAAAAGTATATGAATGTGGTTTCAGTATTATTAATCTGCATTTTCTAACAAGATTTTCAGTCAGAATTCCAGTTTTAAAGGTCTTGGATTAATAAAAATTATTTGATGGCAAACCATCTGCCTGTTCGTCCGTCTGTGGTCAATGCTAGCCCCTAAACCGTTTATACAATTATCTCCAAAATTGATATTCCTAGATAGATCTGCCCGAACTCTAGGCTTTGTGAGTTTGAAACTGATATGTTCATTTTTGTGGTACTTGACTCGAAGCCTCAAAAAATTTCCAAATTGTTTTCAAAATTCGCTTCAAATTATTTTATAAAACTTTTTCTAGGGCGAAGGACGCTAAGAAATGACGCAAGTCTTATTTTCGTTGAAGTCTTCGATATTCGAAAAATTTAAAACTTCAAATTGTTGTCTTCCTACAATTAATACATTCAAGATATTCCCCCCTAAATGATATATGTTAATCAAAGACAATTCTTGATATAAGATTTTGTGTCGAAAATATGTGTAGTTATGCGTAATTGTGCATGCAATTTTGGCATAACCACAATTATTTTCTCAAAAAATGCTCTATATTTAAAGTGTTTTCATTGGATAGTAGAAAGCGCATGTCTCATTTACGGTGAACTCTGTACTGAATTTTTTTTAAAAAACTGAAGTTCTACGTAATATATGCTTCAAATAAAGGCAATTTTTGTTCAAAAAAATTCTCTAAATTAACAAAAATTCTCTCCTGGATAGAGTAAAGGACAATTAAATTCGCAATGCAATCTTCCTTGAACATTCATTTTTCGAATATTGCAAAAGTACTAAATAATGCGAAAAAGTATGTGCTTTGTAGCACCACTAGTTTGAAGCTCATCATCTAAAAAACTTTTTTGATGCATAAAATAGAATTTTTGATACATAAAAGTAATTGTTTTGTTGCGTTTTCGTAATATTTTAGAGAGAGGCTACATATTTAAGAAGGCTTTCTAATTCACTAAGATGCAGTTAATAACCATGTTTCATTCAGGCGATAACTGAAGAAATGACTGATCTCATCTGCTGACAGTAACACAGCGAAACCTTCCGATTGTATGTCTTTTCACATATTCGAAAACTATATCCATGAGCCAGGGTGTTTGAGATGCATCATATTGGAAAAAAAGTGCCGCTTCATCTGTACAATCTCACTATCCTCCAATTGTAAACTTTTGTCTCATTCTTGCTCAGAAGTACTTCGTGGAGCGCTGATGTCTGTGGTGACCTGTCAAGTTTTCTAGTACATCTTCAGGTCTGTTTCTGTAAAACGGGGCCTTGCTACTGACCAACCCACTTTATAATTATTTTTAATGAAATAAAAGGTTATTTATTCCCTATAAAATAATTTTATTACCACAAATTAATTTTTTCCATATGCTTCTTGCCTTCTCTCTCCTCACTGACTGTAAAATGACTCATTGCACCGAAACATTTGATCTTGTTTTAGAAACTATGAGATAAATAGGATTTTTCTAAATTTTTAAATTTTAATTTTATATTACAAATCAGTGTATTTTAGATATTAGTGCAATAACACATTCTTTTCGTGCTTCTGTCCCAATACATTCAATGATAATGAATATAATTATTTTTAGGGATTTTTTGTTAACTAATAATACTTGGTACCATTCTTTGCAACTAAAATAATTTATACTTTAGAAAAACACTGGTTGAAAAGGAACATGAAGAAACACACCGCAATCTATTCGATCCTGATTTTTGCTTTTTGGCCGAAAAAATCTAACTTAGAATTAGTAGTAACAAAGTGTTGACAGACAAATGTGTGTTAAAAAACTTTTTCATACGTCTTCTGGAAGAAATTCACGAGGTTTGACCATAGAGGAGATCTGACCTACTACTGCTAAAATTTCTACTTACTGGTTGTACTGTCAAATTGTATTAGATTATAAATCTGCACTAGGCCTAAGATCAATGATTTTCTGCATTTCTAGGATCACACAGGGAAACTTAAGAGCACTGTATTTTTTTGGTTCAAAAAAGTGTTTATTTTGTTTTGTCTAGAAGTATCCAGCTAACATAATCGTGCGCATGAAATAATGAAATAAAATAATATTACGAACAGGAAACTAAAAAATTATATAGTAATTACAAAGTATAATATAACCATAAACTAGTAAACCTACAATGTGGCCATACAATTAGCAACACAATTGTAAGGAAATGCATGACAGTGGAGTTGATAATAGTGTTTCTTTTGAATATATGCCACTGCTAGAAATGAAAACACAGAAGATCTAAAAAAGCGCCAAAACCTGTCGGGTTCTCTGTTCGTCAACAATGTATATGATAGTTGATATTACATCACTGTAGTTGTTAAGATGGGTCTAACATGAAAAGAATTTTTATAATATACATGTTTTTAAGTTTGATTCTCCTTAATGAATTCACTTAGCCAGTGATTTTTGCTAATTCATAATTTCAATAAATTGTTTTTCCGCATTTTTTGCATGATGTGTGAAACAAAATATGCTGTCATTTGCATGAAGGCTCAAACCTACCTTACATTAGGAAGTTTGTCCCTCATCAGCATGTTTTATTTATTCCGGTGGGTGGCAAATTATTCTAGGGTAAAAAGGAAAATATCTTATAGCATATACTTCATCGCACTTGATAGGGAACAGTTAACTGTGAGTAGCCTCTTACTGGGAGTCTTGATGTCGCATCAATTATGTCGTAAGGAATGCCGCTCTGAGTTCATAATTCACTCGGCATCCACCGTATGAGAATAGGGTAAATAACACCAAATATTTTCTTTTATCAGCCAAAATCAAAATTATTTAATTGTTTTTGGTTACCTTCGAGGTTCTGGGTAAGTGACTAAACCATACCTCTCATATTGCCGTAGCTGAATAACTTTTTTTCACTTTGGAGGCGAATTGGATATTAGTAATACAGAAAACAATCAGGAAAAAATATTTTTCGCCCACTATTTCGCTCGCTTTTTTTTCTCTACCTGTCGGATAATTTTAAATCTGCGAGACAATGGTATTATTCAGAATATTGTTCATTGCCGTGACCAATGACCTCCGTCCTCTATGCTCACTTTACTTTGTCCCTTCCAACACGATTGAGGGGGTGAACATTTTAAAAGGTGTCACACTTCGAAAGCGACGGTTGTCCCGCCGAGTGTCCTTAGTTCGATCCCCTGGCTTGACTTCAGGCAGGGAGTTCCCGTGTCGCCGTGCATGTACTAACGTATAATGTATACCGGTTCTTAACCGCGAGACTGTGTTCGATCCCCGCACGTAGAAGGCCCGCCCTGCTGCACGTGTCACTTCCTCCGGTTGGAGGACACCCGGGATCTGTTTCCGCACTACTTAATAGAGGAAGCTTACGTTTTCGTTTCTTCCAGAATCTACCCACTCCAAACTTCTGAAATCCCACCTGGGAACCAAAAATACTGAAAGCTTTTTTTGGGAGTCCATTCATTAAGGATACATTACTTGTGTCAAATTGATCTAAATCCTTGTTTATAAATATTTATCTCTCATGTGTTATACATATAAATTATATTACCTGCAATTAAGAAACATCTTACAAAGATATTAGTAATATACACACTTTAACACTCACACCATATCAAAAATGACATTTGTATCAACAAAATAAGTAACTTTCACCTTCCTCTCTTATTATTAAAGAAAGAGTACATTATGCGCGTATCCACTACTTTTACTTTCTCCAATACTATGTATTAAAGTAGTAATGGCCAGCGGAATGTGGTGATTTTGTGACAGAAAAAAACTTGTATAATGGGGCCATGGTATCGAAAAAGTGGATAGTTGGCTTCCTATACGCAATGAATTACTTTTAACACGTCCTATAGTTAAAATCTGTGTTATATAAGTCCTTGATTGCGAAAAATTGGTTTACGGCAATACGCAAGTTTGCCAGTGTGTGACTCTCCGTCCATCCGTCCGTCTAATCGTGCGTGGTCAACCCTAGCCCCTAACCCTTCAAACCATTTTCTAAAAAAATGTCATTCTCTGATCGATCAGGCTGAACTCCAAACTTTGAGAATTCGAAACGAATATTTTTATTTTTGGGTGTATTTTACAGTCTTAACATCTTCGAATTTCTCTCCAAAATGGCTACAAATTTTTGGATTAAATTTTTTCTTCGGATAGAGCAAAGGACGATTAATAATGGAGAGAGTGTAGTTGTCGTTGAAATCTTCAAATTTTCGAAAATGCCAAAACTTCAAACTTTCTGTCTCTTTCTATAACTACAATATTGAAAATAGAGTTTTCTCTCAATAGATTGTATACACGTTTCCGGAAATATGAGTATCTTCCCCGTCATTAGGCGTGGAACATAAGTAACTTTTTAACATTATTTTCTAAATACGCTCCAATTTTTACTTGCTTTTTTATTGGGATATAGCAAAGGACACATAAGAAAGTAAACGTTTAATTTTAGTTCAACTATTGATATTTGAAGATTACAAATACTTACAAACAATACTAAAAAGTATGTGGTATAACATCAATTGTTTTAGTTGCCAATTATATAATAGCACAATTAGTATTTGTGTTATTTAGAGAGATACGGAGCTCTCACAAGCACTACTTCACGTTTTTTAAAGAGCTAAAAGGAATGTTGGTGAAATTACCAAATCGAGTACTGAGAATAGTATGGATAAGGAAGCAATCCGTAACCAGTTTTTGAAGAGTTGGTTCAAAATCAATCTTTTCATTAACAACAGAGAACATGGAAAAGACCAAGCAAATCACTTCTTGGAATTATGTGGCCAATAAAGTTAATAAAATTGTAAATAAAATTTTAGAGTAAATGAATAAGTCTGGCAACTCTATCTAAATAGGTTTTCAAGCATATTCAGTTTTAAAAGTATGTATCAGAACCTTTTGGGAATCAAAGTTTTCTAAAACCATTACAGATAATCTCGCTCAAAACATTATTGTTGCCATCAAGTATTGAGCATAAAAACTTGTGGATTCTTATCAAGACACAGAGACACTGAGTTTCGATCGTTCTCGGCGACGAGACGAGTCAATTTGGGCTTCAAAATGTTTTATACCTTGTATTCTTTGCATACAGTTTCTTTATTTAGTAATTCTTCTTACAATTTTTCATCAAAGTATCAATAAATTGTTACCTTAAATGATGAAGTAAGAATCATCTAGAACAATTGACTGTGTAATAAATGTCATTGTTTAAAATAAAAAAAATAATTATCTGCGATAATGTGACTTAGCCTGCATGAAGATCTATAAAATTTGCAATCTGTAAATTCTGGTGACCAATTTTGTATAGAATTGTACTCAGAAGAGGTAGAATTTTATTCCTAATATTAGAGATATTTTATTTCAACCTTAGTAGTTCGATTACTCTCAGCAGAAATTGTAGTTTTACTACAAAATACCTAGCTTCGAAAATATTTGGAGTAAAACAAAATAAAGTTTAACAAGTAACATCAAGATATCTCTTCGAGTATTAACAAAGCATAGCGAAATATATTTGAACTCTGTTTCAAGAAAGGTGTATGAGAACAAACGCATTGTAATAGAATTTGCTATGTATCTAGTGTATAATTTCTGAGTTGCAAATACATCTACATTAACATGCCACTATCTCATTCAATTGGCACAAAAAACACACACAAAGAAAGAGTCTGGATGTAGTCTTAGAAAATGACTATGAGGGCAACTCTTCTTTGACTCACTTTTGTGTTAGAACGTTTTCCCGTCTTCTACATCCCGAATGGATATAGTATATCAATCATTGACTAGGAAACGACATCACTTGTGTACCTTTCATGTGAATAATAACGAGATTAATGAATATATTTTTTTAAGAACAATCAAGTGATAACGGTGAATAGATTTTGAGAATGTTGCGATATACACAAAAAGACACCACTTAAAATGTTTAATTAAATTTGATCAAGATGCGCATAAAATGGTGAATAATAATTTTTAAATTTGAAATGAAAACTAATGATCTTTGAATATCACTTAAAAAGTATCTATTAAGTTTCATATTTTTGGAGGTTATTTCCAAAGAGATGTATCATTTCAGTTTGCTTTCTGTTATTCTATGTTCTTAAGACGCTTCTCAGTTATCCTTACAAACGTAATAAACGGTATACTAATCATATACGTTATCTTAATAAGCGGTAACCGGTTAAATCGTATCTTGAATAAAGGGCAGAATGTGAATATGCATTATCCTTTCAAAAAAATTGTTTCATGGAGACACGACACTTTGGAATTAAATTATTCTCTTTGAGCTCCCACGCTTGTCATTCTTGAATAGTTAAGGTAGATGCCAGGAAAAGTATGCTATTACATTATGAGAAACACTTTAAGTAGTTAAACAATGTAAGAAGTAGTATACGGTGCAATGCAATGGTTGTGCGGTCTTAAAATGGCCTCATATTTATTTGCCCAAATATTACAGTAACTTGAAAACTCATCCAGTTTTTTACTTTCTCATATACTCCGCGAAAGGGAAGTCACGTAATGCTTCAAAAAACATGTGTCTATATTTTAAGAGAATAATACGTATTGCAGATTTTTCTTTCTCTACCACTCTAAATATTGTTTTACTTTCTTGCGTATGAAATGTACAAAATTCACGTGTTATGGGTTTTTGACAGCTAGTTTTTTTCTTAAAACGCCTCTGTGTGTCTGTTAGTCTGTCTCCGCCTGTCTGTGATCAACACTAGCGCCTAAATCGTACACAAGATTTTTAAGAAAATCAATATTCCTCGACCAATGTATCGAATGTCACTATCCCCCGAATTTGATATTTTAATTTATGGGGGCACTGTGCATAAAGCCCCTGCAATATTTTTGAAATTCTCTCCAAAGATTTTTCGGAATCGTTGCTATACGAGTACTTAACCAAAACGGTAGTATAATGGAAAAGAACATTCATCAGGTTACCTATGCCCTAAAATACCAGGATTACAATACTACGAGAAAGTATATACTGTTGTAATACCACCAGTTAACAAGTTTTTTGAAAATCCAAATGTTTTCTGTGGAAAAGTGCTCTAAATTTTGAATTTACAGTAGCGTTTAAGCGCCATTTTCTTATAAACCACTCCAAATTTTTCAAAGCCTTGCCATTTAGGACGAGGTTTTACTGTTCTTTAATATACTTAAAATAATATTTCCGTTCTACCATTGGGAAACCAAAAAATAAGAAAATTTAAAAAAAATGAACTTCTGGTGGCGATAGATGGCAGCAGACAAGAGTATGTTTGCAAATTTGCATTGCAGATGCTAGTTGAGACCAAAGGAAATAGATAACCACTACAGGAAAGTATGTGCCATTCTGTGGCGTCATTTGTTGAATTTTGGAGAGTATGTATTCGTTTTATCAGTTACACACAAGAAAAAACAACATTTATTTCGTTGCTGCTGTCAATCCAACCATTGTATACCGTTTGGAAGGAAAATAAGCTAGACAAATAATTAATTATCTCTATAGTTTTTAGTGAACAGATGATCGTAACATATATTTTATGTTTTTAAAATTCAGTGCAAATTTATTTAAATATAATGTAGTTCAATTCTTATATCTTAGTTATTAGCAACCTCAAAGAAATTTACAGGAACTGAAAACGAAGCGTTTCCAGACTTTCGACATATATAATTATAAAATTAAAATCTACGACTACTTTTCTTTTCTTAAAGATGTTGCTTCATTGCAGAATCAAAATAAAGCACCTATTGAAATATCTTTAAATCCCTCGAAAGCTTTTGTCGTCATTCAGCATAACATTTTGTTTCAAAAGTGCATTGGTATAGAATTCGTGGTATTGTCCTAAACTTATATGTCCGTACGTTAAACATCGACCAGAACGTGCAGAAATACCGTACTGGTACGAAGCAAAATAACTTACTAATATTTCCAATTCTTTTCCAATTGAATTTAGGTTACATAGAGTTCTATTTTAGGCCATATGTTCTTTCTTTTATACGTTAATGATATGAACTTGTTCATTAGAAACGGAAGATGAGTTCTGTTAGCTGATGACACGAATGTTCCTTGCCAAAAAGAAACAATATTTGTTCTATTTCATTTGTTTCAAATTGGTTTCGCTATAATACATTAATTGTAACAAAGGAAAACAGTCCCAATGCATTTTTAGGATTCAAATAGACAATCGCACGCGCCATTGAAAAAGAACATGCAATTGACTAATGGGGTGTAATGATTGGATGGGATGTTAAGGTGACAGAATTTCTGGGTCTCTCAATGCAGTCAAATCACAATTTAATTCGCATATTCATCAAATTTCATATGAGTTTAAATATATATATATATATATATATATATATATATATATATATATATATATATATATATTAGTTCACAGTGAATCTAGCACATTAAGATTTGACTCTCAATATTTCTTTTGACGTAGCTAGTAGCTGTAATTTTCTCTTAGTGTTTGCATGTTCCGTGAATTCACAAAATGTTCAACAGTGTGACTTCACATCATCCGTCTGACTTTATATCATTACAAAGACTTGGATCTCCTTTGAAAATGAGACATGCATTAGTATATATTCTCCACCACATGAGAACGATCTGCTCATTCCGCTGATAAGTGATGGCTGGATTCTATCTTTTAGTTCTGAATTGTTCTTAATTAACATTTTCAGAGGTAGTTTCATTCTTTGAAATCCGTTTTTAAAACTTATTCTGTATTCGTTTTCGAAAACTGAAATTTCTTTACTCTGGGCTACCTCCGTGTCATCTAAATTAACTATTACATTTCTCAAATTACCTGAAGGGATGTTATTGCGTGTCAAAAATTATCGATAGGTCATTGTCCGAAATTTTCAATAATTCTTATTGGAATATTAATTGAACTAATAATTTCATATTTTTTAGTTGAGAAGAAATAATATTCTTCAGTCTCACTTCATTGTTGCGTACATACAAAGTTTTAAATGTGGATGTCGAGGAAATATGAAATGAGCTTCCAACATTTCCACAAAGAAACTAAAACTTTAGCTTGCTGAATTTTCCGGTGGATTTTAAATTTAAACTTATTTATTATCTTCATTCCTCAGGAATGATGGCAAAGCATTTGTACTTCCAAAATATAAACATTATTCAACCCTACGGCTCATTAAACTAGGATCCTAATAAACTAGTTTATTAGGAGGATCCTAATAAATAATAAGGAGGATCCTAATAAACTAGTTTATTAGGATTAAGAGTGAAATTCATTTACATTTTTTCTGGATGTAATAGATCACACCCATCCATTGCTCGTGCTTTTAACATTTATTTCATTTTTTATCATAATTTTTCAAATTATAATGAGCGGACATTATACTGTCCCCCACTTGTCTGTTTTAATCCACTCTGAAAACACAGCAAGGGCTCACTCCATCCATCCAACCAGCCAGCACTAGCTACTAGCGCGCACACAAGAACGCCCTTTCTGACAATCGGACACTCTCCACGGGCGGTTTCCAATGCCTTCAACGCGGGGCGGGACATGGCGGAGCGGGGCGTGGCGGGTGGATAGGGGAGGCGGGGGCGGCGCGACGCGCTGTGTGCGAGCATGCGTGCCCTCATGCAGTGGGGGGGGGCGGGCGCGTGCTGGTGTCTCTGCAGAATAGCGCGTAAGTGGAGGATTCGGAAGAGAGGGACGGCAGAGTGTGAAAGGTACGGCGGGCGCAGGCTTTCGCCTGGAGTGAATGTCGAAAATCCGGCCTGAAAACCTCATCTCCGCTGCGCACGCGGCTAAAACCAACGCCGCCGACCCCGGAGCACGCGCTCCCTCTCGTTGACGAACGCGGGCGCCCGAGTTCAATAACCACACCCTGCAGGGTCTTCGGAGGGCGCTCCTTCCAATTGGCGCGTTTAGTCTCATTCGCCGCTCTATTTGCTCTGCAAATAGTCCGCCTTTTTTGGGTTTCTAATTACGCTGCAGCTGGCATACAGCGACACGAGAACAAAAATCTCACATATAATGCGAAGCATAATCTGCGTAGGAATTACGCGTTGCAATGAAAAACTGACGAGCATTGTTTGTTCATGGCACGCACGATGCCGCTAGTGGCTGATGGTACAACAATTCTATTTAAATTGACAGATAGACAATCAAAACTGAATGGAAACACACACGACAACAAACCTTTTCAACGCAAATGATAAACGAAGAAAACTGAAAGAAATATAATTTTATATTATACATTTATATAATATTTCGGGTAACGGTTCTCGATGTTTGTAATAAGCTCTCTGCATTTCACGGAATATCTTCCTTTATTTTATTTTCATAGTTTTATGGAAATTCAAGCGAAGTCCAGCGTTTATTTTCTACAAGAGTTTACTACATAAACAGAGAATAACATTTACTTATTGCATTGTCAAAATAATTTCAGGATAAAGTACGTGCAATAAGTTCTATAGTAAACTACAGTTTTGTTTACACTAAAGTAAATGACAAACATACGAGGGGAAAAGGAAGTGTGAGAGTGAAAGCACCATTAGCGACCACAGTTAATATTTTCGATATTTTCTCCAAATTCTTGGGCTACGGTATTTAATCCTTTATGTGACACACAAAAGCAATTAGAATAACGTTCTCTGGGGAGATACCTGTCCTAATATGGACAATTTTTAATTCATTTTTTATTAACTTGTTGCCAAACCCGAACGATGCCAGAACGATGAAAAAGGGGAACTGGTTTCATTTTCGGCGAACTCTCTGTTTTCCAAAAATTGCGAAAAAATAAAGTTGCAAATATATAATACTAAAGATGAAGGTTTTTATCTTATATAATGTGACCGCCCAGCCGGAGAAGGATTGAGCGCACACAGTATGTTCTACAAATAGATCTTTAAAAAAAGCCAAGCCCAATTTTTTTGAATAAGAGTGATTTTCGCATAAATTTTGCTTAAAGTTAACGCAATAGAAACATGTGCTCAGGAACTGCTCAAATTTTTTCTTCCTTCGTTTTTCACGGATAAAAAAAGGATGCTCAAATAAACTGCGCCTGTCTCATTTTTGTTGAACTAAGGATTTTCGGAAATAGCAGAAGTTAAAAATAATGCCAGAAAGTCCGTGCACTTGTAGCACCACTTGTTTTAAAAAACAATACTTCTCCGGGAGAGTGATGCTTGCGCATGGAAATGCTGTTAATATATATATATATATATATATATATATATATATATATATATATATATATATATATATATATTAAATTAAGATTTTCAATTGCAGAAGAAAGTTAAAAATGGAGAGGGTGACTTTTCAGAATGAATTAATGACTTTGGGTTGCTTTCATTAGGGCAGTCCGGGGCTGCAGGCAGGGGCAGTTCTGTGAGCGCGAGGAATTGGCTCTATGGGACGCCCGGGAACAAAGTGGTGGAAAATTTAGCTCATGGGCATCTAAACGGCACAAAAATCATTAAAATCCATTTATTCCCGAACTCGTCTCACATCTCCAAAATTATGTTCAATGTAGCCTACCTGTGATTAAAGAAATCAGACACAGCTTCACGGCTCAAATGTGAGTTGCAATCAGTGACGGCACGGACTGAGCGCGTTCAATTCTGAATGATTAATTTATACACTTAATTTTCTTTAACAATGTTTGATCCATAATTATGCTATATTAATTTTTAAAAAATGGAAGCTAACTTTGATATAATCAAGGCAAGCTTATGTGAAATTTTCCTTGCTTGTCTATATACTGTGCTGCTGCATTTCATATTTATTTATGTTTTTTTTCGTAGAAGTAAGAAATGACTATTCCTGGCTATCAGATTAAGTACAGATATGCTTCGTAGGCGTTTGAAATGGTTTGAACGTTTTCAAGAAATAGCTCAAATGTTGGTAGGGCATAAATTGTCATGTTATAATTTACGTAACCGTTCGTAATAATATGAAAAATTGTGAGCTATTGTAGCATTGCGAGACTAGTTGAGAACCACCTAAGCTCCCAATTTGAATCTAGTTTTTGACTTCTATATTTACCTTTGACTTCTACATTTGCCGCACTGTATCGACTCAGCAACAATCTTCAATCTTTGATTTATGCATTTTTGCATCGATTCTTTGTGAGTGTACCCAGGCTTAAAACAAATGTTGGATCGGATTACAACGAGAATTCACGGAGGAAATTTGTCGGGCAATTTAATCAGTGATTTTTCTTGGAACACATCCGTGACGTGGTACAAACGATTTTCATTACTTTGGAAATCATCCGTGGGCAGCTGGTTTGAACCTCTCGAACTTGAGTATTCGAAGCCACTGTGCAAACTCCCGTAGCAATGGATCTTCCATATTTAGAAATGTAACATCTAAGAATAACTATAAAAGGCTCTCCGTACGTGAAATTTTATCTCTCGAAACAGTTTAAATATGATTAAGAACATTCATACTCGTATTTTCATCCTGTTAAGAGCAATCGAAACAAGTAAGTTGTATGAGTACTCCGTACTTAAAGTAAATGTATTTTCTTATATTATTTTATATATAATGTGCAATTAAGATAAGTATAATGAACAACACTCGGTTGATATCACAAATTATGACCTGATTGTAAACCTGGTTATCGCCTCGCCGTACTCAGTAGCGTCTGTTATTTGCACTAAATAGGCCCAATGACTACCATCTATTGTAAAGTACATTAACGTTTAAATATGAAATATTTTCGTTAAATCAATTTTTCACTTGGCCAGGGGTACAATCCGTGTAATCCCCTCTCAGGTGAATCTACAAAGTTCAGGGATTTGGACGTACTCGCCCAAGAAGATACAGCCGTATGTAACACAGGTCGAACAGTTATCATCATTGCGCCTGCAGAAATGATCTCGTCAAGTAAATGTAATTTTACAGGTGTGACGTAATTCAGAACAATAACTAACAGAATTCAATTGAAGCACACGGCCAAACTTCCATTGTGGTAATCGTTTGTAACTCTTGTTAAAATTGTGATACAAATTTAATTTTTTGCGACGTTAAAGAACAAAAGACTCTTTAATTTGGATATGTGCTGCATTTATTATGGTTTCCTATGTGCATTTGTCTTTTGGCGTATAAAGGTCAATCAATACAAACATTTTAGAGTTTCTATAAAAGTAGACAAAATAATTGTTTATACAAAAATATTTAATTTTTCTTGATTCTCATTTTTAACAATTTATAACTTTGCACCATTTTTAAACTACTGAAGCATGTATATAAATACTGGTTTATTAACAATATTTGACAAAATATTGCATTTATTTTCAAACCACATTTGTGGTAGAATGCAGTTAATAGAACTCTACGTAAAAACGTTTCTGTATTAACGGTTCAACAGGAAGCATAAATTCGTGCTGCACATTTTTTTTAATTCTAGGGGCTACAACAGTACTTCTATTATATAAAACTGCTAAGTGACTCCAACTAAGAAACATTCATTCTTTGCATGCAGACAAACTCAGGTCCATAGAGGCAACTGGTCATGCGCTTTACCGCTTCCTCTCGCAGTTGCCCGGCAGCACTCACTTTCACCACTTAAGAAACTAATGGACTCGCCCGTTATTTCTATCACGCAATTTTAGAAAATTCAGAGAATTTAACGAAAATTAGCCTTGTGCCATTTTTTAAAGGAACCTTTACACTACTGGTGGAAAAAATTAAAGAAACTTGTGATCCTTCCACAGAACCTACTTTATTGCAATATATCTAACTACTACTATCTATCTATCCTACTTTATAGCAATTTACGACAATTTAGAGAGTTCAAAGAAAATGAAATCTTCAAAATTTTCTAACGGATCATGGGAAAAAATTTGAAGAGGTTTTTGAGAAATTATTTTTAATAAATTGCATTAACTTCCAGCAAAAACTACGTAAAACTAATAATTAAAAAAACTGTACGTAACCTTTTTTGTAGAGCAATTTTTTAAACAGGACAGAAATCTCTGTAATCAATATTACACCTTTGCAATGGTAATGTTTTGCAAAATTCGAATATACGGTGTGTTCGCCGAAACTGGGACAGCACCCATTTTCTACCACACTTTGTTCTATGTCGGGAAAATATTAGAAGAAATATTTGGAGGCGATTTTAGAAAAACTAATAATTTACAAATTGCCTATTGCAGGCACAGTTACGCAAAATATTAATATTTTCGAAAGTTTGTTCATGGCAGTATTATAAGATTTGTCTATATTTATGTCTGTTATATACAATTACAGACTACACCGAGCATCAAAAAGGAAGAAATATTAATTTTAACAATGATATTGAATGTATAAATTTCCATTTGGACTGTATAATTCTAAAAAAAGCCTGTAACAAGAATTTCGCCTCAGCTTCTGTGTCAATGCCCCCCACAAGGAACAATTTTTTCGTCGAGTTACTTAGAGCTTTGAGGGAATGCTGAGATGGACCCATGGTTTTGATTCCGAACATAAATGTAACTTCAGCGGATGTTCACGTCTTCAAGACTTCTGTAGGAAATATAGTTATTCAAATTATAGTTTTCGTATTCTTTCGGCAGGAAGTCGATTCCTGCCGTGATTAGTGGCTTTCACAAAGGGCACGATGAGGGATAATGGCCAAAATCTATAGCTGATTTGCGTTTGCAAATAGATTTGAGCAATTTTTTCTTATAGATTATTGCCAAAAATGCTCATTTCGAGAAGTATTTTGATTTCAAATTTTGTGGGTTATGGTAGGGATCTCAGAATTTAAAAAAAGCACAGAATACACTTCTCCCCATAGTACGACACACAGTTTCTAACTGTTTTTGACATTAAATAAATAATTTGAAAAATAAATATATATATTATCTTTGAACAACAGATTTCAAGTAAAATGACTCCAAAAATCAAATTATTCATTTCAAACTTACAAGGCACTGAATTCATCCAGGGATATTGGTGAATGTCATTTTTCAGAAAACCATTATTTGGTTTACGGGCTTTTGTTGACCACAGACAGACAGGCAGACAGGCAGACGGACGGACGGGCAGACGGAAAGCGGGCAGTTTGCCTTTAAACGACAGTTCGGTATTATGGATATCATACATAATGATTAACATAAAACATACATAGTGATTAACAACCTGATAGAGGAAATAACTAACTACATTGAGGAACAAGAGTTATTCAATCTTTCGTAACCGTGTTACCAATAAGAGTGCGAGAAAGTGAAAATTAGTGTAGCTTTATTGTGAGAGATCTAAAAAGTTCTCGATGTTCCCCCGAAAGCCAGTAAGCAAAATGGCATTTTTTACAACTGTTCGTAGTCTTCTTTTGTTTGGGGCTTTAATTATTGATAGCTCCTGAATGAAATCTTTCCACAAAGGCAGGTATTTAAAGTCATGTACATTTTTAATGAGTAGGTTTCGTATAATTATTGCCTGAAGAAAAGGCAATTTAGAAAATATATTTTTTTGGAACAGCTACAAATTTTGGCTTGAAATTTCTTCATGATTGTAGGAAATTACATAGATCCTATTTATTGATCTGTATTTCTGAACATTGCAAATAAAAATTATCTTTGTAAAACTACAATATTAATGGTAAATGTTGTTTTTAATAATGAAGTCTGTTCTTCAAAACTAGATCTTGAAATAATGCAAATTAAAATCCGTGAATTTTGGAAAAAATTATGAAAGCAAATGTTCACGTTTTTGTTTTAGTTTGTGTCGAGAAGCTTGAGTAAGGCTGGTGGTGTAAGGCTATTGCGACTGTATTGTTAACTCATGTTAACTAAGACCTTCATTCGAATTCTAAGGCGGAAAGAAAATTTTTGCTGATTGGAAACACTTTTGCAGTTTCATGTAGTACTATAATATTGAGTCTTCATGTTAACCACACACTTAAACCCATGGCCGCAAGGCTGGGGTGCTGCTGGTAGACCCACGTCTGTTCGTGTGAAATAAATTTCTGTAGTTTCTGGATGAGACCCTGCCGCTGTTTTAGTTTTCTTTTGTGAATCAGCATTTCTCCTTGAGATATTAATCTCTTGTTTAGAGTGGTTATTAATCTTATTTCCGTGACGCTTTCTGGAGAAGACGAACAGTACGGTCTGTTATTTAATATCATGTATATTCATGATGTCCTACCAGGACTAGCTCGCACATTTATTAATGCTACCAGATCGATTGGTCCATAATATGATGTCCACTAAATAGAAAGTCCAAAGCAAAATAGTCCAAACCAGTTTTCTGAATGACATCTTGTTACAAAATGTCCATTATGTTAGAAAGTAAAAAATGATAAATATCCAGTGCTGTTCGTTCCTAAATTCTTATCTTCTTCAATAATGTCATTCATTACAAGGCGCAAATATATACTAGCTTCAAAAAGTTTCCGGAAATTGTTAATAATACAGAAACAAGATACCATAACACAATTTATATTTCTTTCAAAATACTGGTCTTCCGCAGTGACACACGTGTTCCAGCGAGTATAAGGTGACTGGAAGCATTCCTGGAAGCCTTTTTGCGATACTAGTCGTAGTATTCTTGTCCATTTGCCGTAACTTCATCAGTGTTCAGAATCTTTGCCCCTTCAAAAGAGCTTTCAGCTGTAGAAAGAAAAAAACGTCCGGTGCAGATATAGGAAGTACGGAGGATGCCCCAATACATTAACGGTGTGCCTGTCAAGGTAATTTTTTACCACTGCTGATCTATGTGATGGTGCGTTATCGTGCAAAAGAAACCAGGAGTTTTTTGTGACCACTTTTCCGGACGATTTCTTCTTATTGCGTCCCTGAGGCGACGAAGGATTTCTACATACAGTTCTTTTGTTCCAGTACGACCTACTGAAATAAACTCATAGTGGACGAGATCCTGTGCGTCAAAGAAAACTTCCAGCATCATTTTGCCCCTGCTAGTGTTCTTAGGGAATTTTTGTTTCCGAGAAGATGTTTTGAATTTCCACTCGCGTGACAGTGTTTTAGGTACTGTGTCGTACAACTAAAACCAAGTTACATCTCCAGCCATTATGTTGTTCAAAAAATATTAATTTGATCAGCAATACTTATCGGATAGCTAGAAAGATTCATCCGTTTTTTCAGGACACACTTTTAGAACGCACTTTTGCGATATGTAATGCGCGTTTAAATGTTTGTGAAGAATTATTTGAACTCTTTCAACTGAAATTTTGATCTCTGCCAATGTCTCCTCAACACACTTTCTTCGGTCACTCCTCACAACAACGCGTACTTGCTCAATGTTTGCTTCATTTGTCGCAGTTGTTAGTCGGCCCCTCCCTTGGTCTTCTTTCACGCCATCGAGACCTTCAATGAAACATTAAAGATATACCTGCTTTATTTTCATTGCTGCATCTCCATATGCTTTTTCGAGCATTCTTAATCCCTCAGACGGATATTTGTGTAATAAAACACAAAACTTTATGTTATAACGTTGGTCTGTAGCCGACATTATCAAATACGACAAAAAAACACGCACGAACAATAGACACTGGTTGTTATGCAATCACAACAATCACTACGAACACAGAAATTGTACTGAAGGAACGTCATGATCGTTACTAATACCTAATAAAGAAAATGTGTCTATCGAATACATATTAAATGAATAATATTTAATATTGCGGGAATTTTTTGAAGCTAATAGCACAAATGCATTATCGTGAAGAAGCTAAACACCATGAAATTTCATTCACCGCATCAAACAGAAGTCCCTCTCCACAAAACTGAGTTAGAGACTTATAGAATTACAATTAAATATGACTATAAACTGCTCAGAAAGGTTTCCCATTAATGCGCGATATTGTGGTCAGGCTAGAAATTTATGGAACCTATGTAGAAGCTTCCAGATGTGGGCATAAGGGCCGGATAGTAAGACGCATACGGCAATGAGTAGTAATCACTAAACTTGGGATATTTGGACTCTAATGTCCCTCATATTAGGCGCCTATAATATACCCTTAACGGGAAAAATATGCGTTATAATTTCTGTAATACGCATTGTGAATTGACATAAAGCTAACTTGCGAAAATTACTCTTATTTTAATTCAAACATTTATTACAAACACCAGTACTTTGCAGTAACAAAAATAGTGCTGAACAAAACACAACAAAGTAGTTTTTCAAAACGCAGCGATAAATATAGGTGCATGCCGTGTTTCCTCTCGTAAATTTAATATTTTAACAAAAACAGTCCCTACATACTGCAATAACACACTAGTATACTCGTACACGGATAAACAGTACAACAGTGCTTTACCTACCAAGAATATAAACAAAAATTGATGTTCTATAAAGCAACTCATGAATAGCAAATATTCTGGCTTTTGACTCAGAGCGTTGTTGTTACACGTGATCTGTGTCGTAAAGAATGACACACTGGACATGAGAATTCTGTCTGTATGCACAGGAATACTGGATTTTACTTGGCCGGTGACTGCAGAGTTTTCTTTCAATTTTTGAGCGTAATGGCAATTACTAATACAGAAATTAAGAAATGTATTATACTACTTCCATACACGTGTCGGGTAGATATTTTAATGTTGGATTAATTGGAAGGATACTACTAACTGTGTTGTCTTCTGAGAGTTTACCCGTTAGGGTGTGAAGCAGCGACAATACGGAATTTTTATTTAAAACAGATTTATTTAAATAGAATTCAGTTTTCGAAATCAATAAAAGTCGATTATGCAATGCAGGATAAGATAGATTTTATTTATCTTAATTTTCGTGATCCTAGAACATGAATAGACCCTCGTTGACTCGTTAATTAGCGTGTTCGGTTCCCACGGCGCAACCCTGGGTTCGAATCCCGGCTGGGGAAAATTTATAACTGTGTGCTTTCCTTACAAATGTTCCAGTGCCAATTGCTGTAAGACGATGAGAAAGCCTACCTTCAGGTTATGAAGACCAGAATATACGGTGAAGGGACGTCTTCGTTCTAACCACACGAGCCTCGTATCCCATTACTGAGAGGCAGGGTCACCGCTGGTCGGCCAAGGCCCTTAGCGGGCTTTCGAGGCATACGACAGGACAGGAGAAAACATTAATGAAATTCACTCAGAGTTAGCCACTCGGAGACCGACAAAATAGCAAGATATAAAAATTTGGAATGATTGACCGAATTTTGTAATACCTCAAATCGAGGTTAATATATATATATATATATATATATATATATATATATATATATATATATATATATATATATATATATATATATATATATATATGTTCAACTGAAGAGTATTTTTTTTGTTATTTAAGGTCGCATCCACTACTAGATCATTAGCCACAACTATTGCTTGTAATGGTATGGTAACTATGAGGATGACACGATAATGATGATGATTGGGTGTGAAAGGACGAACACAATACAACCACGCCCGAGGCGGGACTCGAACCCGCGATTCTTCGGCCGGAGATCGCTACGGCACTACTGCCTTAGGGATCTCGGTCACCGGATCCCCTCGAGAGTATTTCTACGAAGTAAACCTTAGCGAAAACGTTGTATTGAAAATTGAGAAAATCACTAGCAATAAAAAAGAGCTGACATTACTGGCGATGTTGTTCCGAAAACATAAATATCACAATTGCCTCTCCTTGAGATTATATGACTATGAAATAAACTTGCAAATAGCGAGAATAGTAAACAGTCCGTAATGAGATTATGGGAAGAATGAGCATTTTTAATCTCTAAAGGTGAAAAAAGCGTTTTCAGACTCTAAAGGTAGTTCCCGTAATTACGTTAAGTCATGGGATGTTGTTAGTTAAATTCGAGGGTCTATGACAAAACATTAAAATACTAATTTGCCAAAAAATTCCAACTATAGTTCACACCCACCCCAGAAAGTGGGTTAGGAAGGTTTCGTGGACAACGTGGAGATGGATGGAGCTGGATGTGGAACATGGAGTACGACCATAAAACAACAGTAAAATATAATATAAATAAATAACGTTTGAGAGGTTTAGCCAACCCGGATAGCCGAAATCGTTGCGGTGGAAGCGCCGGAACATCTTCGGTTCGAAGGGTCGCGGGAATAAATGGCACGCATATTTGCTTGCGTGTTGTGGCAGGTTGGGGCTTTCCGTACCACCATGTATTACCCTTGAACACTTTTTATTACTTTCCCGGTCTCATCCTTTCCCACAAGCGGCTTAAATAGCTGGGGCGTCCTCCTCTACAAAACAATGTAACAGAAAACTGTCCGAAACGGACATGTGGGCTGCTTAGGCGAAGAGGGGGCCCATCAGTGGTAAAGATAGAGCAACAGGGAACGGAGGAGTGTGCGGTATAAAAATAAACCTCTTGTGCGGAAATAAAAACGGCGTGATTGATAAACTTTATTGGGATGTGTGTTGTTAAAAACCGTAATGGAGAAAGGAGACCTGAAATTTAAAAAAAATGAATTTTTAAAACTGTTATTTATTAATTTAGAAAATGTATTCGAAAATGGTCACGTATGAGTACAACCTACTTGTAGACACCAATTGGAAAGTTTGTTTAGTGACGGAGCTAATAATTATAAATGAAATGTAAGTCAACAAACGAGAAGTTGTCACTGTGTTCTATATGTCAACGGCGATAAAAAAATCTATAAAAAACTTTGTTCTCTAGGACACTTAGTTGTAATAGCCGTCAACACACGATGGTGCTCAGTGCAAAATGGTACTGGTTGAAATTTTTTCTCGTCTTATCTTTTGGCAGATAGCTAAGTCTCGCCATTTTACATTTCATTATATAATTCAAAATATGACTGATGCTGAATTTTAACATAAGTACTGCTTTTCACATTTGGCAGCGCTTCATGATCGAGGTATTATTAGCTTCATGTGGATATACATATCACGTTCTCAGGCGGAGTACAGATGTAACGCAAATATTCTTACTTTAGAGAAACAATTATTTCTGTATTATTCCTACATACCACATGAGAATCGATAACATTGAATTAAAAGGCTGTCTGCAATGAAGTTGTAATAGAAAATGGTAATGTTTCATAGTTTTGACGGTTTGATTACACTTTAATATATGCTTGCCTTTAAAAAAAATAAAATTAATCATTTCACGGAGAAGAAATACATGAATAAAAGAGGGTATTGTACCATCACGTAAAACCAAACAAATTATTTATTTTATTTGTAAACATTATAACCTATTTCTTGATTTCCACATTTACTTTAAAAAATACAAAACCATGTTAAGAAAAGTCATAAGGTAGGCTAACATTATGAAACACAATCAGGACGTTTTTAGGACAAATAACAAAACTAAAGTAATGTGGAATATAGAAAAAAAACTAGCCCACCAACTAGAAACCTTTTAGAGATGTTTCATAAGCTAAGACAGAGAAACGAATGATACAGAAACAATGGCTTCTCCATTGATATTTTTTGAGAATTTCGGTTGAACTCACAAAGAATCTAAACCCACAAAATTCAACAACAAATTTTCCGCCAAACATTTTCGATTCGATATTTGTTTCAGAAACTGCTTCCTTTGAATTTCGGAAAATAATCGGTAAACTAAAAAATAAAATCCCCCTCCCCCAATTTAGATGAATTTCCGGGATGTGCACCTACCGTTTACTCACTTATTCAAAGCATCATTTTGCATCGCAAAATTTCTAGATATTTTTCCAACAGCGAAAATTAAGCCGCCCTTCACAAAAGGCGACAAAAATGAAATTTAAAATAATCAGCCAATTTCACTTTAGCCAGTTATCTTAAAACACATTAGAGCGACTTTTCTACGTACGAACAGAACTCTTTCTCGGAAAACAGGAAGATATTTGCATAGACAACATGAATTTAGAATTCAAAATCTACGCAAACAGCCATATTTTAATTTCTTAAAGATATCGCTCTATCAGTGAGTCAAAATGAAGCACCTATTAGAATATTTTTAGATCTCTAAAGAGCAATTGACGTCAATGACGATAACATTTTACTTTCAAAATTATCTTCGTATGGAATTCTCGGTAATGCTCTAAAGTGGTTATATTCGTATTTTCATCAACGATCAGAGAGTAGAAATCAGTCTCGCTCTAGACGTCGTAGAGCTAGCATTGCTCCGCTTATCGCTGTGCTTCAGTGTTACGCTCAAACTCGTGTTTAGTGCAAGTACAAACGGGCGCCGCTACCAACGGCTCCCCATACTTCGAACGGTGTTGTTTTTTTGAGTGAAACAGTATTTTTTTTATTGTGCTTAACAAAATATATTAGTCGTCAGTGAAAGTGTAGTGCTGCAGCGAAAGCTGTATGTTCTCAACTAGTCCCCCCGCTTTGGGGGGTCTACTAGTGTCAGCAGCTCACGTGCTAAATGGTGACACACCAGATCAGTTCACAGCAATGAATGGAGATGTACTTCCATTTCCACCCCAAATGGAAAATATTCAACCCCTGGAACAATTCAACACGTCACAACCGCCCGCCCAGCAGCAGGATGGATAAACGGAAGGGACTCTGACCAACCTTCAGTCAGTAAGCACTAAAGATGCTTATTTTAACAGGTATGGTGTTGCCCCACAGCAATCAGTTAGTCAACAGTCAACCAGTGGTTTTAATGAAAACAGTAAAAGTCTAAAATGCATGCACGTAGATCTACCAGATGAAAACAATGTTTCTAAAAGAATATTGTACAACGTGCCAGTCAAAAATAGGTACCAAGGTTTTCAAAATATGACCGAAGAAAATTCGCCAAACGAAAGGGAAGAAAGTGAAGAATCCATCATTAAAATACCCCCTTTTATGTCCATAAAGTACTCGACTATCCCCTATTTATCAGTGAACTAAAAGCTATTACAAAAGACAAATTTTCTACTAAATTAGATAAAGACACTATTAAAATTCAATTCAACACAATAGAGGACTATAGAGAATACCGAAAATTCTGTGAAAAAGAGAAAATCGAGCATCACACATATAGGGACCCTACCCAAAAAACTTTTTCGGTTGCAATAAAAGATCTGCCAATTACCTATTCAGAAGAGGAAATATTTAACGAACTTTCGAAAAACTTTCAAGTATTAAAAGTTGTTAGACTGTTCGGAAGAGAACGTAAACCGTTAACTACCGTTGCGGTCGATTTAACGGATAATGAAAATAACAAAGCAATTTTAAGAATAGATCAGTTTATATACAGCATTGTCAGAGTTCAAATTCGCATAAAGTCTAAAACTCCCATCATGTGCAAAAATTGTCAGACTTTCTGTCATTCACAGGCAAATTGCGGAAGGCGACCTAGATGTGTGAGATGCTTAGTAACATAATAATGTAATAATGTACCAAAGTGTGTTAACTGCAGTGGGGAGCACACGGCTAACTATAAAGGCTGCAAAGCTTACAAAGAAGAAGTTAAAAAATATAATTGGAATAAGGTTAATCAAAAATTTTCAGCTCACAAACTGCCAAATAGGCAGTTCTCTAATCACCAACTAAATCAGAACACGCAGCCTTATCACTATGCCCCTCAAGAGTTTCCTCCTCTGCCGCTTAATTCAACGCCCTTGCCTTCTTTCGCTTATCGCACTAGTCAGCCGCCTAGGCCAGATAACAGGAATTCTCCCCCAGTTCTCCAAAATATGAATGTGATAAACGAAAATCTAATCCAAACAATTATAAATAATATTCTTTCTGCAATCATTCCTCAGTTGCAACCAATGGTTCAAAGACTTATTTCTGTTCATATCAATGGCACAAAATAAAATAGAAAACTTCAAAATTCTCAACTGGAATGCAAATGGCGTAAAGCGCCAAGAGAACGAACTCAGATACTTTCTACAAGTCCATGACATAGATGTTGCTTGTATTTCAGAAACACATTTAAAGCCGGTAGAAAAATTTTCGATCCCAAAATATTTATCATACCGCAGTGATCGAATTTCTCAAATAGCATCAGGTGGGGTAGCAATTCTCATCACTAGGAAAATTAAACATACACTGATACAATCCCCATCCTCAAATGAAATAGAAACAATTATTATCAAAATTGAATCGATCTCTTCTGACATAACTTTGATTGCAGCATATAAACCTCCCAACAAAAAGTTTCCCTCAAGTTTCTTGAAAGCATTATTTGATGGTAGATCGCAAATAATATTAGCAGGAGACCTGAATTGTAAAAACCAAGTTTGGAACTGTAATACTACTTCATATAATGGGAAACTTCTTTATAAATTCGCAAAGAAATCTAAATGTACTAGCTCCTCCAGAGCCCGCATACTACCCCTATAACCCAAATGTAGTTCCTGATATTCTAGATATAGTTATTACACAAAATTTAAACATTCTGATTTACCAAAATGTGAAACCAGAATTAGACTCAGACCACAATCCAGTAATAATTTCGTTCAATGCTGAACCTCAGGCTCATCAAAACGAAAAAATTATCCAGGGTAAAGTAAATTGGGACATGTATAGAAACATTCTAACAAATGAATGTCAGTATCCTAAGAATCTTAAAACATCATCTGAAATAGACAGTGGTATCAACTCTCTCGAAAACATAATTAAAAATGCTGTCAAAAGGTCATCTATTAAAGTTAGGAATTTTACCAAAAATTATACTCCGATTCCTAAACCACTCCTAAATTTAATTAAAGAAAAACATAACCTTCGTAGAATGTGGCAATATTCACGCAATAAAACTGTGAAACAAAAAATTAATAGTTTATCTGTAAAAATTAAACAAGAATTACATAAAGTGAGGTGTACACATTTCAAAAACTTTTTAGGCAGCATCCCTCCAAACTCCAGGACAATGTGGAATACAATTAAATTGATTACAAAAGAAAAATCTTTTATCCCTCAATTATCTTTTAACACAGAACTAGCAACGACGGATTTTGAAAAAGCTGAAACTTTAGCGGACCATTTTGAGAAAATATTTATAACTAACCCGGTAACCGACATTGACTTCCAATTAGAAGTGGAAGAAAATTTATCAATACCGCGATATTCCGTCCCAACAAAAACTAAATTTATAGCCCTGTCTGAGACATACCAAATAATTAAGGATTTAAAACCTAGAAAATCAGCAGGCCATGACTTAATATATAATAAAATGATGAAAGAATTACCTCGCAATGCAATTACTGCATTAACAGCTCTTTATAATGCTTGTCTAAGATTAGGCTATTATCCAAAGAAAACTGCTATTATAACACCAATTTGCAAGCCGAACAAAAATCCACAAGATCCTCGTAGCTATAGACCAATTAGTTTGTTACCGACCTTTGTCAAAATGTTCGAAAAACTTATAAAATCCCGACTATTCAAATTTTTTACCGAAACAAATGCGCTACCAAATACGCAGTTCGGATTCCGTCCAAACCACTCCACAAGCCATCAACTACTAAGAGTAACGCAGTACATTGCTGAAGCATTTCATAACCGAATGTACACAGCTGCAATTTTTCTCGACATCGCACATGCCTTTGATAAAGTGTGGCATCTTGGGCTACTTTACAAGTTGCAAACCTTAGGAACCCCCGATTATCTCCACAATATCATTAAAAGCTTTCTGTCAGAGAGGGATTTCAAAGTTAGTATAAACAACAATAAATCAAGAGCACATATCATCAAAGCCGGAGTGCCGCAAGGTTCCCCACTTTCTCCCTTATTGTTCAACATATATATAGCAGACTATCCAGAAATGACTTACTCAGAAATAGCACTTTATGCAGATGATACCGTATTATTTAATGCGAATTCAAACATTACCAACGCTTGCAAAGATCTCCAGTCGGACTTAAATGATTTTGTCGAATGGACAATGAAATGGAGGATTGCCATAAACCCTACCAAATCACAGCCTAAAATATTCTCACTAAGAAAAATACATCAACCAGGACAAATTAAAATCAATAATACTGCAATTCCTTGGCTCAATAATGAAACGCCCGTAAAATATCTGGGTGTATTACTGGATCAAGAATTAACATGGAAACACCATATTCAAGAAATAACGAATAAAACATACTCAAAAATTAACAAACTTTACCCCATATTTAATAACAAGTCATCGCTTAATCTGGACTGCGCACTATCAATTTTTAAAACGATAATACGTCCCTCATTAACATACGCCTGTCAAATTTGGAACAATATAGCAAACACACATCTAAAGAAACTACAAATCATTCAAAACAAGTACCTAAGAAAAGCCGTACAAGCCCCTTGGTTTATTCCAAATATGCAAATTCACAGAGAGCTAAACATTCCTTCCATTAAAGAATATATTCAACAGATTAGTAACAGATTTTTCACCCTTCTTCCGTCGTGTACAAGTGCACAAATATTTAATCTAGGCAAAAATGCTTCCATCCCAACCCCAAAGACCCCCCATTATTTCCCGATACCCCAAAGACTCTCTTAAACCACCTTAAATTAGAATAATTAAAGGTGAATAATAATAATAAATAATAATAAATAATAATAATAATAATAATAAACCAAACTTAAAATGAATTTCTTTTGAATTACTGCTCTGCAGACTTTGTTTACGAGGTAGCCGTGTGGCCCTCCTCAAATACTGTTAGCCGAAAGGCCAAAAATTATGTGTATTAATAAATTGTAAATTAAAAACCCTGAAAGGCATATTATGCCGAACAGGCAGAAAATAAATTTAAAAAAAAGAGAGTAGAAATAACATACCGGATGAGAAAACATTTACTCACTCATAACCTTTTGCACATCGAGTCTCGCGTGATTTTATTTTACGACCAATTTTCTTCCTACTAAACGATACGCTTTCGACGATTCAAACCGGAAGAAAAGTTGCTTTTGCGAATGATACGAATAACCTTTCCAACAAAGAAACGGGAACTAATACAATAACATATGTTTCAAATTGGTTCCGTAATAAAAACATTAATAGTAAACGAAGGTAAAATTGTTTCAATGCAGTTTTACATTTGAAATAAAATATTACATTCCATTGAGTATGATTGATTCGGCCATTGGGAATGATATTGAGACAATTACATTTTTGGGTCTCTCAATTCAGTCAAACCTCGAATGGAATATCAAGTAAATGAGTTGAACAGAAAAGTTTTCATTATGCTAACCGTTCAGAAATCTTTCAAATGAAGTCAGTCTTCATACTGCTTGTTTTGTTTATTTCGTAAATGTACATTCTTGGTTGAAACAGGGCATAATTTTCTGGGAAAATACATTCTTTAGCTCCCACAATTTTTAATTAAGAAAATATTTTTAGGAATAATAAGCAAAACCACCCAAGTGATACTTGAAAGACTCAGTTTATTAAGTTAGAAATTCTGTATTTGCCGTAACAAGTAATGTACCTCAGCTTCTGGACCAACGGCCCCTGTCTCCATCAATTTTTTTCGTTCATTTTCCCCGATTCTTTGAGAAAACGCTGAGATGGCTCCTTGTTCACCTTCTGGATATAAATGTAGGTCCATATCTTTGAGCTCAGTGGTGAATGTAGATATTCAAATAATCGTTCTCCATTTTCTCGCTGTGGTAAGTCAATTCCTTCACGTTGAACTTGAAGAAAAATAGCCAAATCTGTATGTGATTTTCCTTCGCAAATACTTTTTATTACATGGGATCGAATATTTTCATACCAATACTTGCTAAAAATGGTCGTTGCTAGCTGTACTCATAATTCAATTTAATATGCAAATGCAGTTGTACTGAGATTTCTGAGCTCTTGAAATCGTGCACGGATTGCACTTCTTCCCACAGTTTTAAACGGTTTTGGCCTTTAACCATTAAATATATAAATAAATAAAAATAAATTCGCGAAAACAGAAAGTAAATTGAATAATATCTCCCCCATCTCGATCAGGCTTTGCGTCCAGTTTCCCTGATTCTTTGAGCGAATGCTGAGAAGGCCCCTCGTTTTGTAGACATAAATGTAACTTCATTATCTGTGCACATCGTCTAGAGTTCAGTGGGAAATATAGTTATTCAAATTATCGTTCTCATGTGGTCGCGTCAGGAAGTATATTTCTTCACGAAGGCATGATGTGGAATTTATAGTTGATTTTCCCAAATGTACAGTTGATTTTACCATGAAAATAGATTTTATTACATCGGAGCGAATACTTTGTTAATAAATCTTGCGAAAAACGCACATTTGTTTCTGTAGTCTGAATTCAACTTGAAGATGAATTAGGGTAGGGATCCGAGAATTAAGAAAACGTTCACAGAATACACTTCTCCTCGTAGCTCGTCACATACAGTTTTTAACTTTTCCTGACATTACATAAAATAAAAGTAAATAAGAATACTTTCGGTGCTCTACATTGTGGAATACGTTCAATAATTTTCTAGTTCAATAGTTTTATATGGCATTCAGTGGAAAAATATGAAACATCTCAAGATGGAAAACCTTCCATGTGAGAGACTGTCATGTGGTGTGCTAAAGCGCGTTAATAAAGGCCGCATGCGGAAAATAAATATAGATAACTGGAAAGACATGGTTAGAGAATACTTCAAAGGTCATAGTGAAAACAAAATCGACCACTAAAGACCTCTGAAAATGCAAAACAGCTTTCTACAGAGATATTCAGAATACGAGTGAAACACCGCGAAACAATATGTGATCGTATAATTGCAAAAAGAGTGAATATCAAGACGATAAAAATTAATAATTTAATTCAAAAGGTATAGCTTATAAATGTAAAAATGAGTTTATTAATCATTCCCAGTTTCTATCTAATTTTTTAATTTTTATTTAGTGTAAGGAGAAAAAGTATCGAAATATCAACAATGCGATCTTGAATTTACAGTCTAAAAATCCGCCTTTGAAGTGCTTTGGAACCGCAACTTTGCACCCACGTCAGGATTATGATCGTTTTGTGCTTCTCCAAAGATGGAGATAATTGGTGCAGTTAGCAAGAAGATACTATAAGTAGTTTTGCATCTGGCTTTGCATGGACTCCCTAAAGCTGGCTTTACACTTGCAAGAAAATGGCGAGCAATATTATTTTGCAAGAAAGGTTGCCAATGTAAACATTGCGGCAATAAATATTTCTGATATTGGCAATGTAAGGCCAGCATAAGACTTTTTCAAAATTTCTGAATAACGGCTGCCATTAATGGTTTTGATTGAGTAGAAGGAAGTGAATTTATAAATACAGTAGAGTTCCTATTGCCAGTAAAACCTCTAGAATTTTGAAAGCTGCAAAACTTCAATTGTTTTCGAATTTGTTATTCATCTACAAAATTAAAGGTAGACATTTCTTTCTCCTTTCAATCCCTCAATTTTATTGTCCCTCAATTTTATGTTTTTAAATTGTCATGCACGTTTTATAAATATGAGTAGTTGGTGAGTAATAACAGAGGAGGAAAAGTTACCATGTACATTTCAACTAGTTTTTATTTCTGGGGATGTTCACACGAGATTCCTGCGTACGTGAATCTTAGAATCCGTCCGAGCTTTGGCTCTGTGTGAAGGCGGGTGCAAGCAATTTAGTGAAAACTTTATTTTATTTGTGAACATCTTAACTATGTTGGAGAGAACTACCATTTCATTCATTTAGAAACGCCCAATAAAATTAATTTAACTTTTCCAATTCCACAATATCTATTAATACAGGGGGAAAATGATGTATCATCATTATGATTCATCCTTTAACCACAGTATCAGTTACTGTAAGTATAATTACGTAGACACGTGCATAAAAAATATTGTATAAAGCCTTTGAATAAAGATTTATACTTATATATATATATATATATATATATATATATATATATATATATATATATATAATATATATATATATATATAGCTCTGGATTCACTTTTGTTTTTAATACAAAGCATTCTACAAACATTTATTCTTTCTACAGTAAAATTGTGTTTATTAGTTAAACCCTTATTTCAAGCAGCCCGTCAATTAAAGCAGTATTATTTTACTCACAACTTTTTCATTTCTTTCTCCTACTTGTCAGTTTTTACTCAATTTCTCTCCAAACTAATTTAGTATTTTTATGAATTTATCCAAAATGGCTTTGCCTTTTCATTTCTGTCTAAAAAAAACAAGGGAGAAAGTGATCTTTGCAGTAAATGTGTTGTAGTAAACTTTTTTTAGGAGGAGCATACGACTCGGATTCAGTACAATAAAATTAAGAGACTCTAGGGTACCTTAAATATAGTGAATACATGGAATGATAGCTGTGAACCACAACATCAGATGATCGCATTAATTTCGCAAACTCGTCAAAACGTACGTCCAAGTAAGAGAATACAATTAAGTGTTAACTATTTCTTTCGTGTTATAAAGAAATTGTAAATTAAACTGTCTTACAAAGGGATCTTATGTTTGCACAACTATAACTTAAAGTCAGTTCACAAATTCTCGTAAAGGTCTTTTGACATTTCGATTGCTTTGCTCCGCCATTCTACACCCATCGCAGGAATAGTCGCCAACTACAGATGCAATTTGGAATATAAATGCATTGTAAAAAAATATGAAATATTCTGTAAACATTGCGTCATGAAAATAGATTTTATTACATCAGAGCGAATATTTTGCTAATAATTTTTGCCAAAAACGTTCACATCTTTTAGTATTCTGAATTCAACTTGAATATAATTTAGGGTAGGGATCACAGAATTAAGAAAACGTGCGTACACTTCTCCTCGTAGCTCGTCGCACATAGTTTTTAACTTTTTCTGACATAAAATTAAATAAAATTTAAAATAAAAATACTTTCGATGCTCTACATTGTGGCAATTGTGACAATTATTGTCAGCAATAAAGGGTATCTCAGCCATAAAAATCTGTAATATAAAGTCCCTCTTAATATCACCAAAGTGAAGTTACTCCATACTTTGTCCTCAGAGACAAGAATACTCGTAGAAGTTTTCTTGTAATTTTAGATTTTCTTCGCATTCATAGTGTTATAGGAAACATTAAAAAAACACTTCACGAGATGCTGATAGTTTCAGGAGTTGATAAGTGTAGTGGAAAATACACACTGTAGTTCCAGAGCTAACAGAACTTCCGTCACGCTCCAATTTTATAGAGGTCAGTTGTTAATTGCCCAGAAAATTTATCAATTTAAATATTTTCGCCTCTTTCTTCAGAAGTATCTTTACCTATTCTCCTTACTGTAAGTAAGGAGCAACTTCTGCACGTTTTGAAAAAATTAAAATTGTCACCAACAAGCTGTGCAATTTAGGTGCATTTCTCAGCAAAATAGCATAGAAAACATTTGTTTATACCAATGTGCAGAAAAATATGACTTTACATAGTGTAAAATGTCTTACAGCGTATTGATAAAATGGTTGTTTTCTATGTGTCTGCGGTTCGTGATGTCTGAGACTTTATTTCTTGTGATTTTTCTCTAATATTTTTCACTTAGCGAATAAGTATATATTGCGGTATTTGCAGAAGAATGTTGCACACAATGCTTTTTCCTGCCTCGTCACAAGTCAAAAAAAATTACACACATAGAATTTCAGCAAAAAACTTGTAAGTTTGTTGACTGATAAGTTTGTTGGCAAATAAAGAAAATTCCGTAATTTTTAGACATTTTTAACCGTGGTGTCTAATTCAATTGGAACACTATCCTATGATGTTTCATTGTTTGATTTTTTAACTTATTTCTCAACATTGGTTAAAGAACTTTTTTTTAAAAGTTTATCGTAGGTCATAAAATATATCACTTATTCATTAATTCCTAGCCTTTTGATTGATTTGAGCCTCTTCATCACTAAATAATTATCAAATAAGGGATGACAAATATAAATTGTGCCTTCCTTCACTCGGTTAATACCTGATCACGATATGGATCATAACCCTATAATAATCTCATTTCAAAGTAACGCAAAACAATAAAAGGAAACTAATAAATGGTAGAGTAAACTGGGATCTCTTTAGAATAAAGATAGCCACGCAATTTTCATTTTCTAAAAATATTGAAAAGGATGTAGATATTGATTTATAAATTAATAATCTAACAGAAGCAATAAGTTTCGTGGTGAAAGAAACATGTCAGCCAGTGCAATTTAACAAACATTCATCTTACGGGTTACAGAAATACAACGTCGTCTTGATAAAAGATAATCACCAAGTTAGAATACTCTGACAGTTGTATAGACGGCCAAACTTAAAATGGAACTCATTACGCAAAAAGGAAAATTTCTAATTGATGAACACATATTTAGTTTTTCGTTTAAATTAGCCCCGGCTCACCTTCATTGTAGACAACCATTAAAAAGGGTACCAGAGAGCAATCTAGGATACCAACATTAAAATCAGGCACTAACACTATATACAGACGAAGAAAAGGGGGAGGCCTTAGCTGGTTCCCTTCTTACATACCAAGTTAATCCAAAAGTAAACCGCAATTTTAATGATACAATTTTAAACCGCGCGAAGTAACCTATATACTCCGTGGTTGTAAGAATCAAATTCATATCCCCATAGAACTTAAACACACAATAAACAGACTCAAAAACAGAAAAGCGGCAGAGCACGATCTCATAATTAGTCAAATATTCAAAGAATTACGTAAATGCACATTCGCAAAATAGCAGCCATATTAAATGCAGCTTTAAGGCTACGTTACTACCCAAACAATAGAAAAAATGCAATAATTATTCCAACAAACAAACCAAATAAATGCCCATATTAACTAAACTATTACAGACATAATAGCCTGTTACTTTCATTCGGTAAAGTGTTTGATGGACTAATTTTATTTGGTTTAAATAAATTCTTATACGCTACAACTGCCGTACCTGAAGCCAACGTCGGTTTAGAGCAAATAACTCAACTGAACACCAAATTTTGTGTGTTATGTATTTTATTACGAAGGGTTTTTATAATAAAAAAGTACGCGACAGGTCTATTTTTGGATGTAACTAAAGCTTTCGACCTAGTTTGGCACACAGGACTGAAATAAAAATTCCGCCAAATAGGCATTCCCAAAATTTCTTCAAGGTATAATTGAAGGTTCTTTGCTGAATAAATCATTCAACATTAAAATACACAAGACCTAATCAGATAAGCACAAAATTATTGCTGAAATTCCCCAAAGCTTCCCATTGTCACAACTTTATTCAAAATGTACCTTGCCGATTATCCAGGAATGAATGGATACCGAAGTAACCTTGTTTGCAGACGACACAGTCATTTTTTCACAACATGAAAAATTGATTATCGCCCTGAAGTACCTACAAAATGTTTTAATACCTTAATTAAATGGATAGATAAATAAAAAAATGTATATAAACTCAAAAAAATCACAAGCTAAAATTTTCGCTTAAAAAATTATAATCAATCCAGTTTTAACAATCAGTAACAATATGGTTCTCTGGCTACACAATAAAAAACGTCAAATACCTAGAAGTCAAATTCGATAGGAGATTAACGTGGAAGAACCACAGAGATATTGCAAACAATACATTATTTAAAAATTGTCAAACTATACACATTAATAAATAAAAATTCAGCATTAAGAATAGAAAACGGAGTAATAATTTATAAATCTATAATTGGCCCATATAATCTATAAAACGTAAACAAACTATCGAAAAAAATTATCTAAGACTTGACGTTGTCTTAGTACAAAGAAGTTTCAACCTTCGCCGTACAGCGTATGCACCATTTAGGATAATGACACACTTTCCAAAGATCGCTTAAAGCCGCCATGAATTGCTGGTGATAAGATTATAAACGTTATGTGATTATAATAACTATATACATTTAATATTCACAAATGTGGTGTTTTGTTCAGCGCTATATTCTAGCATTGAATGTAAATAGGAACTGTATATAGATTGAAACTTATGCTCGAGTATCAAGTGTATATTTGTGCCTTGATGTAACTGAAGAAGACCGTTACCGATCTAATAGAAAGCCATCCTGATGTGAAATTGTGTAGGTTCCTGAGACTGTGTGGAACAGTAAGAAAAACATTAAGAAATAAAACCCGAAGAGACACTCAGTTAAAATTTTATAAAACGCTTGACGTCCCAATACTAACCTAAGGATGCGAAAATTGGACGTTAAATAGACCATCAAAAAGAAAAATTCAGACTAGCAAAATTAAGTTCCTGTGAAGTGTTGCTATCTATACTTTACTAGATAATAAGAAATATGTAGATATACGACATGAACTAAATATTTTTAGCCTCTTAGAAAGAGTCGAAAAACAGAAACGATATTAGTACTCCCATATTGTAAGAATGAACGACATCAGACTCCCTAAGCAAATAATAAAGTATGTACCTTTGAATGTATTTTTGAAGCGCTCACTGTTCTATCCGAGAAAAAATCTAAAAATTAGGAACGATTTTTGAGGGAATTTGAATATTTTTCTTGCTAAGTACCCATACAAATCAAAATATTAGATTTATATTCTAATGATATAGCGTTTGGCCAGAATAATTGGGAAATTTTAATGGAGGAAAATATAGCATGGAGGGTTTAGGTGCTAGTGTTAACCACAGGCAGACGGACTGACCTTTTGCCATAAACCGGCCACCAAATGCCGGCTATCAAACGTCAATATTCTTTGTTTCTTTAGATGTTCATTTTTATTTCCAATCTACGAAACTACGATTAAGAGTAATTATGTCATTAAATTTGCTATTAACAGGAATTCATACACATTATATTTTTAATGTTTCATGATTCTTTTATATCGTCTCAGTTTCTGTGAAGGGAATACATCATATTCTCCACATGTTTTTCTTACCCCTCCAAGCGTTGGAATTAAACTAGGCCGATGCATGGGGACACCTTTAGCTTGCCGGCAAAGTCGGACACTCGACGCAAAATGCCAAATACTTATATACATGTACCTTTTAATTCGTTAGCCGCCTTGGGGCAGATTTGCTATCTTAATGGGTCTATCTGAAACTGTCCGCAAATTCTTAGAGAAAGATGCAAGCACCATGGCGAGCCCACGGAATAAATGGGACATCATGAAGGCTCAAACCGAGATTGGCCTCAGGACTACATCCTTGCGGGGCTCCTTTAGCTTTAGTTGCTTCAGAGAAGCAACGTGACGCAGAATGCTAGATTCGGCAAATTTTGCCTGGAAGTTTTTTGTTGCCGCGAGATGACAGCCGGATAAGGTATTGAGTAAAACCGATAAGTTGTTTCAGCGACAAATAATAGGGAAACTTGCTTAAAACGAATGACACCTATTAATTATGGAAAATAATTTACAAAGTCGAAAACAGGAATCGTGGAATCCTAAGTTTTATGTTGCATTTCATTGATGTGATTATAGAAACGTAAATAAAATCATGAAATAACGCTGTGAAATATTTTATTTCTTGCATTATTTTGAGAGCCACTCTCTTCTCTGCACTTCTGCGAAAACTGGGATGATAATACTCACTGATGTCTTTATTAATCAGCGGGGTCGTTAGATTAAATTGCGGCAAATTGAAGTTTATACGGCGTTGCTTTGCTTCACCTGTTTCAAATTTCCATCAACTGGCCCGAAACTGAATGAGATACAAGATATCCCATGACTTTTCTCGTAAGTGTACAATTACTTCTACACAATCTTTTAAAATTCAAGATTACCAAGTAATTAATTCATTTGGATTTTCTACGAAGCGTACGTAGTGACTAGAATCACTTAGCTTGACAACGTTTCTTATTTATATTTTTAAATATTTTTAAGTACTGTTATTAATCCTTGTGACAATGGTACATTGCATTTATACAATACTAGCGGTCCTGGCTGACGTTGTCCTGCCCTCCATCTCTCTCTTTCTCCTTCCCTCCCCATTCTCTCTGTCTCTCTCACCTGTTCCTCTCTGTCTCCGTCTCTCCGGGTCTCCCGTCACTCTCCGCGTCTTTCTGTTCTCTTTCTATGAATCTCTGCCTCTTTTTGTTTTTTCTCTCCGCGTCTCTGTCTTCCTCTATCTCTTTCTGTAACTGTCACTCCCGGGAGAAATTTCACAATCGCAGGGTCAGAATACGCAATGAAGACATCTTAATAATCGTCAGGGTGCGGCGGGTTGTGTCGAGAGCCGTTGGTGTAGAGCGCTCTGTTCAGGGTGCTTGAGTCCGCATAAAATCAACGCGCGTCTATGAGCGCAGGCATATGCACATTCCCATCGAACGATACCAATATTCTTCCTACAAGTGCCAACAATAAGTTGACAAGTTTTATCGCAATCGGATGACGGCAGCGCATTAAGCAGATAGCAACAAACATTGTTTTTTGTATATTAGATACTGCCCGAATGAGATAACAATATAGCTCAGAAATGTGTAGCTGCAAGGTAGACATCTAACTGCAAGCTATGTGATTTAGTTATAGATCAACCCTTCATAAAAATTATAAATGAATTAGTAAACCTATTTTAAATACTTTTTCAATCCTGGAATAATCCTTGTTACGACTTAAGTATGCCGGCTACGCTTCCCGCCGAATACAGCTAAATAAGATGCTTTCGTACAGAAAGGGCTCACAGGCAAGGGCTCCGGACGGTGCAAATATAGAAGCATTATTCTTCTGACCACATGTTTTTATTGTGCATATCTAGAATTTTTCTCTTTGAGAGTATAGAATGGTAGTGCGTCGCCGTGGAATATTCCGCTTTGCTAGCTGTTTTAAAAATAAGTTACCTGAAATGAAACACTACGTAATATTAGTGAAGATTTGTCAGGAGACTGTATTTTTTGTCATAACAATATCCAGAATAATGTTAGTGAAAAATGTATGCTGCAAACTCGAATAATCGAAAACGCACAAGAAAATATATGTTTTACAAAAATGTCAGAAGCACTAATCTAAAAATTGATATTTTCTTTATATTTTTAAATCATTTATTAACAGCTGTTATGCCAAGACATACCAGTATAATTTCAATTTCAAGTAACATATTTCAATAGCGTTTACGATCGTTGACATGTTGCGGAAAATATGTCTTGTCCCATCAGAAAAGTGGCAGGTTGATATTTTCTAAAACAATTGTATTTAATTTTAATTCGCAGTTGGTCCATCAAGTTTTCAACTAGGTTACATTGCTACCATTTTGACGAATTTTCGCCGCTGACAAATTGACTACGTGAAGTGACATTTTTAGTGAAACTCTAACAATCAATGCATGAATTGTCAAACGAAATCCAAATATTAAAATTGATGATTTTTTTACATCTTTACAGCGTACTTGAACGCAACTCTACCGCCTTCTCAAAACATACCGATTTTTTTCTTTGGAATATATAGCAATAATAATGGAATATATAATATTAAGCTGCAATTACTATGTTAAAAAGTTATTTTGGCGATATCATCGAACTCTTAGTGGCAAAGTCAGAACATGATTTTGAACGAAACATTCTTCCCGACGACTCCAAACATCACAATCACACTTGGTCAAATAAAGCTGCAACGGAAACTACCTTAGAATCGTTCCGCAACTCTCTTGGAGAGATACCTGGTTTTTTGCAATTAAAAGATGACTGCCTAACTTACGTTACAAGCTGCATTCTTGTAACGTAGTTTAATGTTTTAACTGCTAAAGTAATTACTGGTAATTATTACATCATCGTACTACGTGAACAGTAAAGCAAAAGAACTGTAATCGTGGGATGGAAGTTTTCGACACAAAACTCTTATGGTTATTTCTTAACGTATCGTAAAAATACAGTTAAAAACAGTTACAAACTCTGTGTGACGTACAATGGGGAGAAGTGTATTCTCTGCAGGTTTTCTTAAATTCTTGGGTCATCGGATCCTTGGATTTTCGGGGCCTGGTAACAAAAAAGTAGATAAATCTTGATTCTAAACCTAGTAAATTACTTCCTCTAATACTTGCTGTAGAAAGAATCCATATTGTCTCCGACCTTGAGACCAAAAAATTGATTGACGACAAAACGTCTGTCTGCGTGTCTGGCTCTATTCGTCTCTGTGTGTGGCCAACGCTGGCACCTAAACCGTCCAAACGATTATCCACGATTTTGATATTCCCCAATTGATCTCAACGTACCCGAGACCTTGAGAGTTTAAAATAATATTTAATTTTTGGATGTACTTTACATGAAACCTCAACAATATTTTTAAAATGTTCTCAAAATTTGTAAAATTTTCTCAAAAATTGTACAATTTTGTCAAAAATAGCTCTAATTTTTTGTATTAAACTTAGTTCTCGGAGAGCGTATATAACGCTTAAAAGAACGACTCAGGTATTATTTTAATTGAAATCACTGATTCAAAATCCCTGACGTCAAAAACAGCTAAAAACTATGTATGACGTGCTATGGGGAGAAGTTAATTTGGAGTTACATTTATGTCCAGAAGCAAAACAAGGGGCCATCTCAGCATTTGCTCAAGGATCAGGGAAACTGGACGAAAACCTGATCATGATGGGAGGAACTACATGAACACTGTTTTGCTCTTACTGTTTCTTCCAAAATTTAACAAGACAACTTAATGGACGAGTGGGCCAGCGCATAAAAAACCTTGTGGAGGCAAAACTATTCAGTAAAATTTGATTTTCTTTTACCACACTGATCACAATGCAATACACAATATAACGACAATGTTTATGATTTTTACACTTCTGACACACAAAAATTATAATTCTTTACACTGAGTATCGAAAACCACACGGATCGGAGTACACATATTCCCTTACAAAACTAAACTACTCAACAATAATTATTGTTATTTACCAGCAATAGCCACAAATATTCCAATACACTACGGCAATACTGAAATTTTTGCTTTTTCCGCTCTTTCGAAAACTGAAGACAACCGCCTAAGTGTACTATTGTGCTGGCGCATCACTGGTGCTTAAAAAGTCCTCTTGGAAGCAAAATTTGATTTTATGCAAGCATCAATAACCACAATACATTACACTACACAATTACATTTTTGTTTTCTTTTCACGTCCGTCAGTATCCATTAAAAATATAATTCTGTATACTGCGAATTGAAAACTACACGGATTGAGGTACATAAAAAATCTATAAAAACTGAACGACTCAACAATACGCATTGTCTTTATCAACAATAACAACAACATAAACCTTTCTTATAAACTACATTAATACTGATCGTTTGGCTCTTGCCATTTTTTTCGAAAAAAGAATAAAACCACCGACATGACTGGACTACCACATCACAGGGGCATGTGTAGTGGTGTACAACGATCCATTTGGTTTTGTAGTGTAATGAATTATACTTTTGTGGGTAATATCAGAAGTGCAAAAATCAAAAACAATATGTTTGTACTGTGGATTGCATTATGACCAGAGAGGTGCGAGAAAATCCAATTTCCCTGAAGAATTTTGCCTCCACAATGTTGTATCCTGTGCGTTGGTAATGCGCGGGCGTAAGTGGTTTTGTTCAATTTTCGAAAAAAGAAACAACAACAACTAAGAGCAAAACAATCATTGTTAGCGTAGTTTATTCGGATAGTGTTTGCATGTTATTGTTGATAAAGGACAAAGTGTATTGTTGAGTTATTTAGTTTGTACGGGGATTTGTGTATCTTGAGCGTGTGATTTTATATTCGCAGTGTAATGATTTGTAATTTTTATGGTTAATGTTGGAAGTGGAAAAATGGAAAACAATTACAGGTTTTGTACAATTTTTGAAAAACCGATAAGAACAAATAAATCAGTTACTGTAATTTATTAGAATAATATTTTATTGTGATTTTTGATAAAGAATAGTGCATATTACTGATACATTCGTTCTTAGGAGTATTTATGTATCTGGATATACGAGAATAAGGTATCATTTGCTCGATTTATGTATTTTTATTGTGCCGATCTCTTTACTTGTTATTCTGTTAGATTTAAGCATTCGACGGAGACGGAGAGATGGGTGGCCTTTGGCCCCAAAGGAGGTTCTTGAGCTAAAAATAAAAGTAAATACATAAATTAAATGTTTCTGAATCAGTGTTGTACTTACAAAAGTGAAATGATTTATATTTTTATGGTTAATATCAGAAACGAAAAAATACAAAACAATATCGTTGTTTACTGTAATGTATTGTGGTCATTGTTAAGATAAGATAATATAAATTTATTTGAACTGCAAATGGGCATAACCCAGTGGCAGCTAATTACATAAATAAGATAATACAGCTAACATTCAAATTATATAATAATAATAATAATAATAATAATAATAATAATAATAATGATATAAAACTGTCTAATTCATAAAACAATTAAAATTACCTTAAATAAAGAAGAAACATCATAATCAAACTCCGCACTGAATTTTTGTTCAACTGCACTTTACTACACTTCACTTCACTATGACCCTTTAATCACTTCCTACATTATTTCTGTTCTACACTGCACCAAACCTCACTTCACAATATATTACTGACGAATAGCTCTATAACCTACTATTGTCAGCTATTTCCCTCATTTATTTATTCATGTCGATAAAATCAAATTTTGCTGAATAGGTTTTCTTTCATGGATAATTTTCTTACACACTGGTGTTGTGCAAATCCATGACTTCGAGAATTCAGTTTTTGTTGATTTTCGACAAATGGTGGAGCAAAAAAATTACATATTTGAAAAGCACAAAAATAGTACATTAATCTGATTATTTTTTTTTCTTAATTGGCTTTGACAGATTGACATTAAGACACCAATTAAAAAAAAAACTTTGACAAAAAAATTATCTCTAACATCAATTGTACTTTTATAATGATAATATTTTTGAAATTTTAGAAAATACAAAAAAAAGTTAAATATTTCCTGCTGCACAACTTTTTCTATACAATTAGAGAGTATACCGAGTGTGCTGAAGTAGAATGGGAGATATGGAATTGAAGGAAGCGAAACGGAAAGAAAATGCACAAGAGATGAAGAAAGTAGTGTCACGAAAAAACAACGATCAGCTAGAAATAGGAAAGAAGCTCATCGACCACCGAAACAAAATGATAAGTATAGCCATGAATTAACGAATGATGACGAACGATTTTACGATTTTTTCTAGCGAAATATACTCAAATACATAGAAGGTTGATTGCGACACTTTTTGTTACGGTTCATTAAATTTAAGAAAAACAGCAACACCGTCCAAAGAACCATATTCCAAGAGATCGAGCCGTAATCTTGTATGGTACTCAAAAACAAAGCAATGCAGGTTTCTGTATGCGTGAAGACCTTTATATCAGTATCCAGCATCACAGTGAACTGGTTGAAGAGTCTAAGGAAGTTTTTGAAGACCAGTCAAGGTGTCAAGCGCAAGAAAAAGCGAGGAGGTTCACGGATTAAACTCACAGATGTTCTCATCACAAAGATCATAGTAAATCATCTTAAAAATGTTGCAAGTTGTAGCGTCACATTACTAAATACCTAAAACTGTGCGATCGTATTTTTCTTATAATTTGAATGTGAGAAAAATGTATCTGATGAGGGAAGAACACGAGATTAATTTGTTCATACAACAAATACTACTTCATGTTCATAAACAAATATAATATTGTACTTGGTACTACTAAATCTGATGTATGTTTTTCTACACATCCAAGAAGACATTGACAAAATCGATGATGTAAAAGAAAATGTAAATATTATGACCCAAAAAAAACTGCATAAATTTCTAGCTACGACATTTTACCTAATAATAAAAGAAGATGATGAATCAACTCTAAAATTGGTGTAACGATAATGATCCTTGATGGCTCAAGGAAAACATTGACTGCTATACGTGGGCAGAAAAAGATCTCCCAAAAGGATCAAAAGAAGTGGCGTCTTGCTTGTCTAATTTTTTAATACGACTTTGAAAACAAAATTAATCCTGGGCAGTTTAGTACTTTAAGATTCTTTGCTGACTCGTGTGGTGGGCAGAACAAAAATAATTCAAATTCAAGTTAAAGTACATTATAAACAATAAAAGTTTTTCCTTTCTCCTGAGAAAGTGAGAAAAGTGACTTGAGTGGTATTTGGAATAGAGGTCTTCATTTGTCACATGAATTTAATTCATTGAAACTAATGTTAGTCAACTAGGCGGACCGTTCACTAGACATGCAAGTTCAAATTTACACCTTATGGAAGTGTGTGTTTAGTTAGAGTGCGCAGGCCTCCAAAACTAGCGCACGGTGCCTGTCTTTGCGACATGGAGCGGCGCCGTGTGGGGCCCGGCGGGCCGGGGCGGCCGGGGCAACTAGGCGACACGTCGAGCCTAGTTGCCCGCGCGGCGTCGGGGAACGTAACGACCGGGCACCTCAGCTCGGACGTAGATTAATATCAAAACGTACCTATGTGGTGGTGTTTTGGAATTGCTTTCTTTAAGCTCTTACTGAAAACTCGGGTATCAGGTCTCATTTGAAATATTGTATGGATGGAGACTTCTACATAACTGTAGACTGAACAGGTCGCTATTTACCACAGGTAGGTGTCACCAGAAACGATCAAGTTTTGTCCTAAACATTTTGTTTTATGCTAAACCATTACTGAGTTATTTCATTTCTTTTATTAACATTGGAAATCTGTAAATATTATTGTCTAGAGAATGCAAAATGAAACATTTTGTGAGTGTTGAAATGTTGACGAGAAATAATTCACAGACGACGATTTCTGCCCGTCGAATTATAAACTAAAGAATACAATACTACATATGCACACAAAAATATTTACAAAACCCAATTTGTGAAGAAATGTATGAGAAAGGGAAAAATTGTACGACCCACAAAAAAATTTAATTTATTCATTCTTTCAGAATGCACCTTCATCTATCATATAGGAAGCTAAGTGGCTGCAAAATCATACTGATGAGCAAATGCATCGAATTTCATTGGAACACAAATTATTTTCTTAAGGAGCGAGTTTGGCATATATGTTGGTGCATACAAATTTTAGGTAATTCCTTGACTTTCTTTGACAAAGTTGCGTATTTCTGGAGATTTCTTTTGTATGTGCTCATTTTCGTTTGAAGCGTTTCATTAACACATTCATCAAAGTGCACATTCATCCTATTTACTAGTATCAACGTCACTCTCACCTTCCTCGGGGTGAAGTCAAGTATATTTTATTTAAACGAAAATTATAGCGCATCGGATTGTTTCCAAAGCGGAAAGAACTTTGAATGACATTCACATCGTAGCATCAAGATCAAACCCAGCATCACTAACTCATTTGATATTTCTCAAATCTCTACAATACTTTATGATATTTATTTCGTAAATTATTATTTCGGACGATGCCATGTTTGTTTAGCGCACACATTCAGATGTTATAAGATTCTTCAATATTTCATTAGGGATTTAAATTATTTATTGTACTACATAAATACACGATGGCTTTATTACAACACTCCTTTTTGAAGATTGAAGGAGTATTGCAAAACGCTGTTTGAAATAAACGAGTAATATTACTTCCTTAAATGAAATGTTATTGTATAATAATTAAATAAAAATTCAAATAAATATCAGAGTCAACTTTCAGGAACATTAAATATTTTCCTGAATGTTGACTCTGGGAATGTGATAATTAATAAAATTATTATAACTTTGTTTGTGAACGATTATTTCCTTTCTCACATTATCTATATATTCGTCGCGCATAAAAGTTTTCAATGATTTACTTTTGATATATCATCATAAAACTTGTAATCAACCAATGGGCTAACGCCTTTTTGTCCAAACGCAATTCTCACTTAATTGTGATATCCATATCAAACTCATTCCATTAATTACTGTAATATTGCCGCAATTTTTGTTACATATTAAGAGAAGTTGACTCTAATCAAATTTTATAAACAAAATACTTAGATCGAAAAAAATTAATGGAAACAATGATTCCATAAAAGGGATTGATTGTGGATGGATAGAAGACGATTGGAATTTCTGAACAATCACTATTTAATTACGAGAAGGAGGTATGGATATTCAAGATATTGTGTTTCACAAAATAACTCATTTTTCGAATAAACATTCAGTATTGAAGTCAATACTGTAAGAATATTATATGTTACACTTAAAAAGGTTAACATTAATGACAAAATATTTGAAATGGAGAAAATTATTACATTTTTATTTATATACCCGAGAGGAAAAAGAATGTTTATCTTTCCTCTGATTTTGTAAATTAACAACGTGATGAGATGATCTACAGCATTATGAAAAATTGCAATGTTGAAAAATTTGACGATGGAAAAATAACAAATTAGTCAAGTAATTCTATAAACTACCCAATATCTAAAATTGTGCTTCAGCATTTTTAAATAACTATGTATTAAGAGCTCAAAAGGTCATTTTATTAGGGTTTGATACGATGAGATGTATAATTAGAATATCATGGACACAATTTCACCCTTTTAAAATGATTGGAAAATATCAAAATACATCTCTTTGTATTACAATATACACAAGACTCAGTCATAACGGAGTACGCGACTTTAAAATTTATTTTTTTTGCCAATCACAATGAAAAGTATGGGATTTTGTTGTTTATGTTAGATTGAACACAAGTGGCTGATTCCTTGATGACAATAGCAGTAAATACTACGGCAACATTAAACCCTTTTAATGTTTTGTATTTTGTTCTTAAACCAAATAATTTCAGTTATCGCTACATGTGATTTAAAAACAGTACATGTGACAAAAAGAAACATTCTTTTTCAGAAGCTCAAAAGAGACAAAAGCGATAATTTACTGATAGTAAATAAATAAACAATGAGGAAACTGCCAATGCCAATCTTTCAAGGAACTCATGACACATTATTTTATATTAAACTCTACCGGCACATAATTGGTATTTCTAATAAGACACAGTTAGAAATACACAATACATAGACACAGTTTGTTCTTGCTTATTGAAACAGATATTTTTAGCAAACGAATTATGGAGAAAAAATAAAGTTGCCGTTGCTTTTGCCAAGTGTACGACATTTCAAATATTTTGTTTTCTGAAGTCAGAATTTGCAATTGCAATATAAAATAAGACTTTTCTTATTATATATCTAGACGTTCGCGTTAATTTCTACTTATACACGTCGTTTAATTTGACATACATTTTTTTTTTGTTTCCAATCTCTCCCCACCCTCCAATCCCTACTATGTGGGTATTTTCATCCATTTGGTATGTCCTAATTTCATCGCCGGGGCAGAATACGTAACCCTGAGAATCTGGTAAGAAATAATATATTGCAAGTTTGACGAGCCATTTGGCAATTTTTTTCATAAACATTTTCTTTCATAACCTAGCTTTTATCTGTTCCATTATCACGTACAAATAGTTCTGGACGAGAATCAGCAAAACTGGTTATGATTACTATTCTTCGAGTAGAAACTTAATTTGTCACGTGCTGTTCTCGATAAGGAAAACAATAGATGAGCTATGAATATTATTCATAGTAATATAAAACGGGTACGCACTGTTATCCTATTTGCACTCTTGCGAAAATTTCGCATATTATTACTTGACTGCAAATTTTCCGTAGTCAAAATCCAGATGTATTAATAGAATTCCAACGTGACCTTGTGAATAAGTAAATTTTTCTCTGTTAGAGCAAAAATTTAAAAAAAATAAAGAATTTGGAGCCACTTGTTTGCATTGTTTTCCCTCCATTTTACTCATAATTGGAAGAAAAATAGTAATATTTTCAAATTTTGTAAAAGATATTATTTAAAGGTCAATTTTCGAAAAACCGATTAAGAAAAATCTACATTTTCAATAACGATGAAAATAAGAATACGAAAACATTTTAACTTTTTTCATTTTTAAAACTTCAGAGGTTTTACTGAAAATCTGACCTGTGCCTTTCTTATTTTTCTCTTTTCGATCAAACATTTCGACGGGTTTGATGCAAAGTAGCCAAAAATTAAAATATCCCTTTCAAATGGGTTGTGCTGCGACATCAGCCAAATCAGTAGAAGAATATCAATTTTGCGTATAAACCTATGAACGGTTTAGGAATGAATGTGATTTATATTTCAGATTTAGATTTATTTAGTTAAAAAACAGTAAAAATACTGTATGAGATGTATGAGGGAGAAGATCATCTGCACACGTTTTCTTGAGATCCAGAATCCCTTTCCATCATCGTAATTATAAATAGTTCAAAGAGGAGCAAAAGTTAAAGATAAATAAATAAAAATAAAATTGAAAAAAGCGCGACATTAGCGAAATTTGAAAAAGTAGACATTTTCATCCTGAGTTATAGAAAAAAACAATTTGCAACGGTAAATGAACTGCAGATTTGATTTTTCTGCATTGCTAACAAAATAGTAACTCGCCCATATCGCCATTCCTACCACTACAAGCCAAAGGAGAGTTCAAAACCTACTCATAGTAAAGCAACATCTACCCCCGCCCAGAACCAAAACAAAGGGCCATCTGAGCATTTGTTCATTGGATCAGGAAAACTGGACAAAAACTTGATCGAGATGGGGGTCATTGACCTGGAAGCTGAAGTACATTATTTGTTACAAGCAAATTAAGTCTTTTTTAAAAAGAATTATACAATACAAATGTAAACTATTTCATTATATATCACTGTTTTGTTAAAATAAACATTTCTTTTTGATGATCAATAAAGTATCTAATTGTATAGAAACAGTTATGCAGCAGAAAAGATTTGACTCGTAACTTAAATTTGTGTACCGACTTCAATTTTTTTTATGTCATCTGGCAATGCGTTGTAAAGTAACGTACATGTATGTGGATTTCTGGTAGTGAGCTGTTCATACTGACTCTTGATGAATGCGATTTTTAGGACGTGTTTTTGTAATCCTAAATATCAGTATTGCATGAAAATATGTTCCCATCGTTAAGTAAGTCAGTTTTGACAAATATTACCGATTCATAAATAAATAGGCACGTCAATGGTAAGACTCCAAGCTCAATGATGAGAGGCTTGCAAGGATCACGCGGATAGCATATTTTAATTATTCGAATAATTTTCTTTTGTAATATAAAGGTCTGGGTACTACATGATGAGCTTCCCCAAAATAGTATGCTATATCTCAGGCGGCAATGCACATTTGCAAAATACACGTAAGGAGCTTAACATAATGAACTTAATTTTGTGTTTAATTCTGTTATATGTACATTCCATTCACATACATATGATTCACATACACACGGACGCACACTCAGGGAAATAACATTTTTTGATATCAAGCACCCACGAAACGTGGGTTATGACGACGCAATGTATTCGAGACAGAAATTTACTTTATATAAGAGCAAGAATTATCCACTTTTTGTGCTTTAGGAATCTACAAAACGTGTTTTATGTCAAAATTCGGGACTTTGTTTCTGCATCATTACATAACTTTCTCTTTTTTACGAAGGAGACGTGAGAATATAAAAACAATGTACTTGACTGTCTTAATATATTAAAAATGTAAGAAATCATATAAAAGTTCTTGAAATGAAACTAGTTCGTTGATAAACATGTGATGCAAAGATACAGTGGTAGACCAGATGGGAAGCTGGCACTACCTAATGGCAATACGGAAAATGAAAAACTTAAAATCAGGCGGAGAGTCGATGTACAGAAGGATATGAGGGAAACAGCAATTGATAATTACGAAATATTAAAAGAGGCATAACTGAGATGGTCCTTACATTTTTAATATATTTTTATCTTCTTCCGATTTACCGTGAAATGCTTTTTTTTTCTTTTCCCAATATAGTAAAAATTCTATTTATCAGTTTATTTGGAAAAGAGTTAAAGTTTTGGCATGACACAAGTGATCTCAACTGTCATTATGGTATCCGAAAATGTGTTTACCTCACTTGATACCTTTAGAGTGACAATAATATATGAACAATCCATGTCTACACTCAAAATGAAGGTATTTATATTTTCCTTTTCGAAAAAAAATATTTGTACCCATCAACTCATTTGCTATCAAGATCCATTGTTTTCACTCTGAATTATAGTTTTACATTTCTCCTTCTTAATTTTGAACTGGAAGATTAGCAATGTGTAGGTGTATTTCATTCTTAAATTATTGTTGCTGTTGCCTCATGCCCGGACTTTCGAAACTTGTCATCTGGCCCTCTTTCACTTGTAATGTATTGTCGGAAAATATCTAATATAGATCGTATATATCCACAACACTTTCTACTAATTTAAATCCCATATTTGCCGCCAGAGACCAACACCACAACAGTCTCAGACGAATGTATCCGTTACCAGCCTCATTCACTGGCTGAGCGAATATGGGATGTAATTCAGATAGGAATTCTCGAAGATTTTCTTTTGTAAATGTATGTTGTGGGTCGTTTCGATTAACAAGCATGAGCACATACTAAGTCCCTTTTATTCCATCCGAAAAGTTTCTAAAGGACGCGAATTAGTTTTCTTCTAAGAAAGAGTTTACCGAATACTTACACGCACATTCCCACATTCATAACACGAAATTATTCCATTCCATTTACAAAACGTAATAGTTGTGCACTATTTTTCCCTTTTGCAATAAGTTGAGAATTTTTCCGATAACACAAATACAGAAAGAATTATGACAAAGAATGTCCTATTATTTTTAAAAACGCACGTTCGCTGAGAGACAATTTCGATCGTCACCTTTTGATGAAACCAGGTGAGATAATATTTTGCACTATTCTAATTTTCTATGGGGTATTTAGAACATTTAATGCCATTTAGAATAAATTTTATAAATGAAAACTAGATGACTATCAACATAAAATATTCAGACGTTTCCCATTTAAGATACATTTCTCAAATATATCTAGAAATATGCTCAATAATTTAATTTGTATGTTCATAATACTATCAATTGAGCACGGATCTATCCATACCATTTCAATTGTCAGTAAAACAAATTAGTTGGAACATCGTATTCGTAAAGGAAATTCGTTGAAAATCATTAAGTAAATGTTTCCCCTACAACCAAATCAAAAATATATTCTACTACAATATGTGGCTGTTAAAGCATGTAACTTATATTTAGACAATAAGACACAATGAGCCAAATTGTTTAGTTTTAGCTAGGAGCCGAAGACGGGCACAGTCCGAGACAAGAGGGGACAAATATATTTCTGATCCCCTTTTTCTGTTAACATTTTTATTGATGTATCATTTATTTTACTAGTAAATAAAACACAGTACAAGATAATATAATTATAAAGGTAAAGATACAATTGATATATACAATATTGATTTTCTGTTGAATCATATACAGATTGCTTGGATTACAGACCTTGGAGACCTTCTCCCAAACTTCGTGTAACATTTCTCAAAATCGTAAGATTAAAAAAAGGAGAAAACCAGGGATTGAACTTATTGACTAGAATAAAATATTTTACTCCATAATAATAATAATGGAATTATTCTGCGCAGCTCCTTCCTCAATTTTGAAGGAGATCGCGGTATTAGTGCCCCCTTATGCGTACTCCTTTGCTGGGAACGGCAAAATATTTCGCAGTGCTAGCGTATGCAATAATGTTTCTGTTATTGGGGGCGGTGATTCCAGTGCTGATCAATGGCGGCGGTAGCTTTCCAATAATACGAGCAAGGGGCTACACGAGGCGTCCAAGAGAGCCTGTCACAATCTCGTGCGCCAACCCCTGCGAATTGTGAGTGAGCGGGTTTGAGACCCGGTCCCCGGCACGAGGGGCGGTGACTGCGCCAATGGAGGCGCGCGAACGCGTCTTTCCGCCTGCGCCAGCCCCTATCCGCGCAGCTCCAGCCGGCGGGGGGACGCCCTTGCGCTAACCCCTTGCTTTGCCAATGGGCCCGCAACGACATCGCCATCGACCACCCCGCATAATCCCACCCCTGCGCCTGAAACGAACACCCCCTTATTCTCAATAGAAGGAATGAGAAATATGCAAAGCGCTGCGATAGTAAATTTACGCTAAAACATCGATGAAACCTTTCATGCTAAATGCTATATATTCTGGAAATTGGAAATGTTCTACGTTTGCTTTCAACGGACGTTAAAAGAAGCATAAACTGTCATTATAATATTTGATAGCAATATTTTGTAGAGGAATTGCAGTAATACTGAAAAGAAAAAAATCATCCAAATTACCTTAGGAGATTATCTTATTTTTTATAGAAATTTCTTTGTTACGTATTCGACAAGCATTTATTCGTATACCATTGAATGATTTCGAATGTGTGCACAGTATATAATAATGGATTCTGGGCCAGATAATTGCAAAGATTCAAGCATGTTACAAGTCTCAAAATTTTGTGTAAAGGTTTTGAGTGAGAACAAGAAAACGAAACATCTAATAACTAATAAAGATACACATTCGTACAAGAAACTTTGTGTTGGTTTTCCATCTGTTGAACGTTGTAAAGTATAACATAAGTATGTTGCACGTGCAAAATTTTTATTTTGAACGTATAAACTATTAAAAAAATATTTTTTGTAATAGACAAAAAAATCGAAAGATGTTTTATTATCCCATGAATGAATTATTTACATTATTAACAAACTAGAAAACAATCTAGTATTCTTAGAATATTGGATGATTTTTCTGGTTTGTTTAAATTCATGATTATTGTAGATTTATTCCTGTCTACCATGCTGATCACCTTCATGGAGGGCACGAAAGTTTGCAATTTTGTTTATTTCAAAAATCCAAGATTTGTTTTGTTTATAATATATTCGACTTTCAATGTTAATATCAAAGAATGCAGGGATTCGATGTAATTAAAGTGCAAATGAGGAATAAGCTCGTGGCATTCTGAGCGCGTCAGAGTAACGTGAACGGCAGAGAAGGGCGGAGACTCTGGGCATACGCAGCAGCCGAGCCACGGAGACGGGCATGACAGTGTCAGCCGCAACGCTGAAGCTGGTTTGCAGCCTACGACTAAAAGCGCAGGGGCATCTTTCGCCTCAGTTCAAAAAAGCTCAGAGCTTATTTTATATTTGTCTATTTAACGCGGAAAACAGTAATGAATTCACGAGAGATTTTGGTGGGATAAAAGCTAGACAGAGCATGGGGCCATCTCGCCATTCACTCAGTGAAGCAAGGAAAACTATACTCGAAATGGGCTACTCAGAAATGGGAACTCAGCTACTCAGAAACTATGTAAATTACATGTTGCAGTCATATTAAGTCTTTTTATTTTTCAGTAGAAAAGGTAATTAATGCATTAGCATCACTGTTTTAAAATAAATATTATTGTTTTACTCGTTAATACAGAGCCCTATATAGCCCTATGGTGGCTTGGGAGGCGTACAAGCTTCCCGCGGTCTTCAAAATATTCTAAAAGTATCGTTTCATTTACAGAATTTTCACTGTTACCTTTCAATCTTCTCTAAAATATGCTATGCTCGTTTTCATATACTTCTCGAAGTGTTATAGGAGATTTTCAAGATTTTTTCCGTAGGTTTGATAGTTTATTTCAAATTTCGGTAGGAACTTCTCACTATTCGTATATTTTGTACGAGTAAACCTTTTCATCTAAGAGTACACAATAACAATTAAATACACACTGCTTTGTCTGTCTGACGCCCCGTGTGACCCCCTATTGGCAACTGACGATTACGATGTTTTTTATTTTAATACAACACAAGTTCAAGTTTATCGAATTCTCATTTGATTCAGCAACGATCTAGTAAGGTGTTAGTGAGCCACGCATTCCTTGAAGATTTTGGCCCTCCGGCAACGTCCAATCCCTCGAAACTAAGGCTCTGGGCATTGGAGGTCACCGAAGTAACAGAAAGATTTTCGTGTTTTTCGTTTTCCTAGGTACGTAAGTAACTATTTTTGTCTTCCTGGGGCTTTTTTCGACGCTAGGGTATGTCGATTTCGTCTCTACGCGCCGATTACCCACTACGTCCCTCATGGAGACACACATTAACTTTTACACTAGACACACTTGCGGATTTCTCCACCTGCCGTCAGCGGCCCTTCCACAGCAATATACATACATGAATGACAAGGAACAAACAACCATGCCCACGGTGGAATTCGAATGCGCGACCCTTCAAACCGAGGCGCTGAGTCGGCACACGCTAAGCCACCTCCGCCAACCAAATCGGCGAATTTCCATTTTGATTCATAAAATAGCTCCTGATCGTATAGATACAATGAATACAGAAGAATGTAGTTTATGCTTCCAAATCAAATTGTGAGATCAAATTGAGAAAGTTTTGCTTTCAAAAGCGAGTGAACAAAAAGATCCTTATAAGAACTGCTGATTCAATTTTTATTATATGACAAAATAAGATAAGGGTGATACCACATGATAATATTTGATATTGTAATATAAAGCCGATTTGGAAAGAAGAATAGTTTGAAAAAGATAATTGCATTTCTCACTGCAAATGATCGCTGAGCTATATTTGATGTGAAAGTAACATTTTCTGGTTACTATAAATTAATCGAACTCCACTTCCTTCACTCATGTGACTGGTTTGAACACAAAATTAAGCACAACGTGCAACACATTCAGAATTCCATTAATTTCATTTGCCATTCATACAGACTTGTGAGTATAGTTTTGACAGTGAAGGCCGTGCTATCTGAAATATGGCACACCATTTTGGGTGAAATATGGCACAGTGTATTCAGACTTTTTGAATTCAGATAGACGCAGGAAGACGGTTTCTTCATGTCATTAATTCTGAAATCCGCCAAACGAATGAATCGCACTTCACTAAAACCCGCGTAGCTAATAAACAAATTAAGATATCTGCAATCGGGAAATGGCGTCATAATCAGCTGATCTGTGCAAACGTAGAAACATCAAGCGTATTTCCCTAGAATCAACTTGCGCCGCACTATTCAAACAGACCGCGCGTTTTTATAACAGCCACGAAGTACAGTAGCACAAATAATACAGATCAAGAACGTGATTTCTAAAAATATCTTTAGATTGAGGCTGAGATACTACCATTGCTTGGGTTCTATGAATGATATCGTTTTATGAATCATTAATTTTATCAATACCTCTTCAGAACTTATCTTGTATGCAACAAAAATATTTGCATGTACCTCGCTCTTAGCTGCAACACGCATGAACTAATCATTCTTTATTATGATTCCAGTACCCATACCGTATGAACATTCATAGATCAATAATTGATTTAGTGTATAGGTTTTTATAATGATGTGGTATAAATAGCGGTGGATTTACAGAAGCAATTGTGGAATTAGATGAAAAACATTAGAAACGACAGAAAACCTGACCAAAGCGACCGCAAAAAATTCCAAATGAAATACATGTTAAGATGAAATTACGAAGCACTTTTTATTTTTCAACGGTTGAAAACTCTACACATGTTACATCACTTCGTATTACAATAATATTTTGGCTCGATTGATTGAAACATTGTTAGTGATTCTGGGGGCGTCAACTGCTAGGGTCCTTAGTCTCTTAAGTGTAGTGTATATTTTGCTTGGGCGGTGGTCTTCCCTCACAGTATGGCGAGATCCAGCGCCGACCTACCGTCGGGTAGAGGATTTCCCCCAACTAGATATCTTCCACCAGCGGGGCACCGCTCAACTCAGAGCTCCCAACCGGTCTTTCGGCATGTGTGGTAGTGTAGTGCATGTTAGTGTGTGTAAGAGGTGAGGATAGGATAAGGAAGAGTTAGGAATGAACGCGCCAGGTCCATGGTCCGTGTGTTTAAGTACTAAAGTAAAGTCAGGCATTCGCCAGGTGTTATTCGAAAAAAAAACGAAAAACAACAATCAGAGAAGCCGGCCACTGGAATTCTCTTCCAGACCCACTAAGTTCGACCTAGTAGCTAGTGGAGAAACTCCTGCCACCGTTGGGACTCGAACCTAGGACCTCCCGGTCAGAGGGACTGCAGTGATATCAGTTGACTCCCTGAGCCATCTCTCCCGTTTTTTTGGCTCAAACTAATATTAATTCTTCGCGAAACAAATTCTATCACTTCAAGATCAAGTACCACCAGCATTAAGTTTATCAATTATACATATCCTTATAAAGGGTGAGACATTTTATGCGCATAAACTATTACCAAAGATGTTCGTAACCTGATAACAAACAAAATATATCTTGAGTGCTTTGATCGCAGATGTGTGGCTACGTCTAAAGTGGTTATTTAGTATTATTTTATACGTAAGAGGGGAAAATTGTTCTTCACGACTACTTAAAGTTGTTTCTGTGTTGAAGTAGACTTTGTCGCTGAGGGATGCTGCATTCCACATCGTTTCTGATGTCAAATCAATTTTGCTTTTTAATTAATTAATTAATTTTGCTCAATTTTGCTTTTGCCGAATTAAATCAGAAAATTAAGAGGAAATTATTGCTAATTCTAACTGCTGGTTAGCCGGCCGGCGTAGCCGAGCTAAGACTGATTCGTCTTAGTAGGCTCTGACTCTCTCTGACTGACGTCTTAGTAGGCTCAACGGACGAATCGCGGCACGGGCATACTTGTTTGCTGCTATGTTGTGACATATTGGCTTTCATGTTCCATGCCTCACAGTTCAACCCACTTCCGTTTCTGTCCGGCTGGATGGCACAGGGGCTTGTAAATTTTTGCGCACGAGTACGTTTTACATCCAAGCTGTGGATTCGAATCTCACATAAGACATGAACATTGTTTGTTGTGATATGGTGCGACAGACCCAACCAACATGTATCATCGTCTAAATTCACTTTCTACCCATAGTAGAACTATACACCCTTCACTAACCTCTCCATCTTTCGCCGAAATGGACCAACAAGGTACCTCAGGAATATCCACTACGTACAGACGGAGAAGGGCTTACCTGGCTGCGGAGGAGGGAGGGCCTCAACCCGAAAAGTAGTGGAAGAGGCAAGGGATTGGAAAGAGTCTTGTCTACGCAAACCGGGACGAGACGCATCTCTGTTGTGGCGGTTTTTGCCACGGCATTGACGTGGCTCGTCCCGGATAGCCTAGACAATACGAACTCTGACTGCGGAAGCCTACGCGGATTGGAAAGAGATTTGGATGAGTGGGTCGCTGAAAGAGCCTTAAAAACTAAAAGGCAACATAATGAAAAATAATAAGTACAAGTTTAAATTGCATGTTAAATCAAAAACACGTCGACTTATCCTCATAGTATTCCTATGAAAATTGTAGCGTGAGTGCATTTGAAAGGGGGGAAATTTTCGTGATAAATTACTTGTTTATCAGAACGAATTTATAAACAGTTATTTCTGTTTAATACTCCCCTTCTCTTGTAATAAATTGTGCAAGAAACACTGATAGCGCATAACCTCAATTCTCGTCTTCTTTTATTTGACGTAAACATTTGGTATTAATTCCAAGGTACAAGTTATAAATATTCCTCGAATAAATGTATTAGCTGTATTTTACAACAGGAAGAAAACATATCTAATTTCTAAAGAGTGTTACGCCAAGAGACAAGAGCAACGAACGGTGCTAATATAGTGCCATAGATTTTCTGAACTTCTTTCACATGATTTAAAACACTGCGTTTTGTCGGGCATATAAAAGAATAGTTTTCCTTTCTCGTGTTGAACACTTGCAGGTATTGCGCTGTTTACATCGCAGTTGTTTTTATGTCCAAACCATTAGACATCTCTGAAAAATGATGCTATTTACTGAAGCTTCTGTCAGCAACATGCTGAAGATATCGGTTTTTCATTTAACAGAAGGCAAAAAAATTAATGAAAATTGTGAGTGTGAAACCACTGATCATATTTAAATGGTTTTTCAAATAATAAATCCGGGCATTTCAAATCGGTTTCGTATGATAATATAGCATTAATTGATGGAAAATCCTTGACAATAAATATCCATAACTCAGAAACTAATTTTCAATGACCAATTCAGAACGAAAAGCAATTGGTTGATTAAAAATATTCTTAGTTTTTTTATTCAATGACGTTTCAAGTAAAATGAGCAGTTAATGAAACTGTACGCAAAATTAGGTAACACTTTTTTACTTTCAAAATCTGTGCCAAGTTAGATAAATCAGCTTAAAATTGTGTATGTATGTTTTGCGAAAATTTATGTCTGAGTTGTATGACATCGTATTCCGAGAACACTTACAGATTTCTTTGTTGCTGAAACGAATTGGAGGAATAATGAGTATAGTTCTATCTCGTTTCATTCAACTTGAGATATTGCTATGCCAGACATTAACTTATGGAAATGTATTAATTTATAATTTGCAATAATTAGTACACAAAATTAAAATTACACATTAAGAAACTAGTGGTGCTACAGAATGGCATAGACATTCCCGTATTAGTTTTCTATTTCCTTTTGGTCTCGCCTAGCTACTCGGGCTTCCCACACTCTTGCCAGCTGCCATCTATCGCGGCCCAAAGTACATTTTTATGAAATTTTTGATTTCCGAATAGTAGAACGGAATATTGTTTTAATAATAATAAAAACCAGTATTATGTAAAGAGCCCCCAAACTTTGAAGAATGTTTGTCAAAATCTCAATTATTTCACCTTGAGGCACATAGACAGGCGTTTGTTCAATTTGAAAAAAATCCTATCCACGGTTTAGGCGCTAGCAGTGTTTACAGACAGCTGATGGACGGACGGTCGTTAAAAATAACAAACAAAAAACACAACACGTTTTCGGTATCAGGAGACACCAAAAAGTGCATTTCCGTTGAAATCTTGAAATCGAATTTTCCAGAGGATTAGATAACGTTTTCTCTTCTACGTATATTACTCCGTATACGGGAAAGTAAAAAGTTGACTGATCTTACGTTATAAACAGTATATATGTATGTATGTATTGCAGACCAAAGATAATTTGACCAATTTTGTAATTTTTGCAATTTCTTTTAAAATTGTGATGGGATAAGTATGCACAAAAGATAATTGATAAAAAACGTAATTATAAAAATTGTCAACAGGTCAAAAAAACTGAAAGATAGGAAAGACCTGTAATAATTTAGTAAAGAGCGCCATAAGAAGAAACAAGAATAATTAATGGGAGAAGTGTGTGATGTAACCGAGGGTTTTGATTTGATCATCACTACTTTGAGAAGACTGGACAAACTATCAATGCAATAAAATGTAAGAACCTGGAAAATATTCGAATTGACTGTTTATGTCGATTTACTGAACTGGCAAATTTATTTTCAAAATTCACTAACAGGCTAGAAGTTTAAAATAAATCTTAAAAATATAGAAAGAAGTGATACAATTAGATACCACAGTTTATTAAGTAAAGAATTAAGTAAATTTTATCGAAAAATAGAAAAGAAACGTCACCAGGATCTGGAAATTTGGCATTGAATAGGTGAATTACTCTAGAGACATAACTGAGGAGAAAGTGTGGATAACAGCAATATGTTCCTAAGAGATCGTACTGTTCCAAATTGCACATAGAAGCTAGGAACTAATAAAATGAAGAAACGAGGATATGAGGAAAAGAGTGTTCGAATTACCGATGAATTAGTGTTTTCGCTTCAATGAGAAGACTCCACGGCAGAATTCTAAAAGAAAAAATAGAAAAAATGATGTTAAAAGTCAAAATGGTTTTAGAAGCGGTACCTCACTTATGGATCAAATATTTCAGAAAGAATTATATCTGATTAGAGGTAATAAAGGCGGCAGAAATTTCAAAAAGTAAGAGCCGTGGGAGCATACAGAATTACCAATCATATAATATTGTTGTGAACAAACAACTTCCATAAGAGCGCTGTTTGCCACCTGTTTTATTTAAATTGTATTGTCAAATGGATTATAGAACATAAACGTAGCAAAGAAGAAAGATGGGCATTAAATTTTTTTTTGTTGTTTTTTTTTAACATCTGCTTTATTTGCAATTTGTTCTACACGAACATTCGGCAAATACAATTGTACATATATTATTGACATGTAAAGAAACCATACAATTCTGGTTCTTTCTAAAAATGGTTTTAAACTGATTGTCCAGTTCAGAGAGAGAAAAAAAAGACAAACAAACAAAAGCAACAGTAAACAATATCACATTGAAATAACAAAAAACACAATAACAAACAAACATACAATAGTGCAAGCATTGTGACAAAAAATATATCTACAGTAACAATTATTTTAAAAGAAAAATATTATTTATATCTGTGGTCCAGATCAAGAGGATGTACTCTTTTCAATCTTCTTGTCGTTGTGCTGTTATCTAAGATGTTTATGGCCAGATGATTAATATGATTTTCGAGTCTGTGTTGGTATTTGTGAGATTTGAGAGTGATTTCCTCTTTAACAGTGGTGATATTGAGATCTTTATGTAGAGTGGCGTTTGATACAAACCAGGGAGCATTGCTTAATAGTCTGAGACATTTGGATTGAAATCTTTGAATTATTTCTATATTTGAATGTGATGCTGTTCCCCAGAGTTCAATTCCATAAGACCAGATAGGTTTGAGTATTGTTTTGTAAAGTAAAATTTTGTTTCCTAGACTTAAACTAGATTTTCTTCCTATTAACCATATCATTTGTCTACTTTTCAGTTCTGCTTCCTTTCTTTTGATCGAAATATGTTTCTTCCAGGTTAGCTTTTTGTCTAGATGTAGGCCGAGATATTTGACGGTGTCTACGTTTTCAATTAGTTTTCCGTTTATTTCTATTCTTGTATTTCTTGTTCGTCTGAGGGTAAATGTTATACATTTGGACTTTGTTTCATTCATTCTTATTCTCCAGAGTTTACACCATTTGTTTATAAGCTCGAGGTGCTCTTTCAATGTTCTTGTTGCCGTTTCTTGGTTTTCGTGCGAAGCTAGCAGGGCTGTGTCATCTGCATATGTTGCAGTGGTGACATCTGGGGACTGAGGTAAGTCAGCGGTGTACAGCGTGTACAGCACTGGTCCAAGGATGCTCCCCTGTGGCACTCCTGATAATACTGGATGAAACGGTGTTATTTTATCTCCGAATTTTATTTGAAAAAATCGATCTGAAATAAAAGATCGAAGTATATTATAGTATGGATGCGGCAGACATTTCTTGATTTTATATAGCAAGCCTTGATGCCACACTTTGTCGAACGCTTGCGCGATATCTAGAAATAAGGCGGAACAATACATTTTATTTTCTAGAGCTCCGTTGATGGTGTCGACTACTCTATGAATTTGTTCTATTGTAGAATGACGATTTCTAAAACCGAACTGATGGTCTGGAATTGTGTCATTTTCTTTAAGTAATGGATATATGCGAAATAGTAATAGTTTTTCGAATACCTTAGACAAAGAAGGTAATAAACTTATTGGTCTGTACGAGGAAACATCTTGTAGCGGTTTTCCTGGTTTTGCGATTACAATTAATTGTGCCAGTTTCCACTGCGAAGGATAGTGTCCGATGCGTATTATTCCATTGAAAATGGATGTTACAAGGGCAATGAGTTTCTTAGGCAGTTTTTTAAGCATTTCCCCTGTAATACGATCATGTCCAGGAGCCTTATGATTTGGTAGTAGATTCAGCCCTGCTGTGACTTCTTTTGTTGAGAAGAATTTTATTGGTGGCGACATTTGATGAGGACATTCCAAGAATTCTATGATTTCTTTTTCTTCTGTGAGTAGTGCTGAGGGGTGTGGTTGAAATGTTTTTGCAAAATATTTTGCAAATTCTTCTGCCTTATCGTTTTCCGTTCTAGCCCAGCTTCCATCGGTTTTACGAAGAGGGGGGACATGTTTTGTAGGCCTTTTTAATTTTTTAGTAATTTTCCATAAGGAGTAATCTGTAGCTTTTGAGGGTGACAACTTTTCTATTCTTTCCTTCATTTCCTCCGAATGAATTTCTTGTAATTTTCTTGATAAGAGGCGGGAAGTTCTGTTGAGTATTCGTTTGTCGTCCGGGTGATGAGTGCGTTGCCAGGTCATCTTCATCTGTCTTTTCTCTTTAATCATTTTTAGTATTTCTGATGGGTATTTATTTTTTTCAAACACTCTCATTTCTGGAGTTGCATATACGGCTGCCTGTTGAATGTGTTGTATTAAGTATTCAACAGCATCGTCGATATCTTCTGGACATTTTAGACGGACCTTGGCAGTGGTGTTATGGTAAAGCCAGTTGCTGTATTCTTCCCAGTTCGTTTTTCTGTTTGTAAGGTATATGCTTTCTTTCTTTTTGATTTCAGAAGAACTGATTGTCAGTATTTCTGGAGAATGATCAGATGAAAGATCAAAAGACGGTTTTATTGTGTGATAGGTCTGTGCCATTCCCTTTGTGACGAAGAAATCCAAGACATCAGGTACCTTGTTACCATCCGTTGGCCAGTATGTGGGATTTCCTGATGAAATTGTTTGGAGTTTTAGTGTAGAGATGGCTCCTTCTAAAGCGCGACCTCTTGTAGTTACCAGTCTTGATCCCCATAGTTGATTTTTAGCATTGTAGTCTCCTCCAGCAATGAACCTTGTGCCGAGCGTTCTAAAAAACTTGATATACTGATCGGTGGTTATCTTGTGTTTTGGAGGGGAGTATATAGCTGAAATAACGAGCGGACCGAACTTATCGTATACTTGTATAGCGGTTGCTTGCAGATAGTCTTTAGCATTATCTTTGTACATATTGTGTCTGATTCTTGTTTTAATTATTACTGCTGTGCCTCCATGAGCTGTCCCATCTGGATGATTTGTGCAATATACTTCGTAGTCAGATATACGTAGATAGCTTCTTTCGGTAAAATGTGTTTCAGACACTAGGAGTATGTCAATATTTTCTTGATGTAGAAACACTTCTAACTCTCTTCGATGTTGAAGTATTCCGTTGGCATTCCAGGAGACAATTCGCAGTGAATTACTCATAGTTTCTTCATTATTGCAGTCATGATATTAATTAGGCTGGAGATTTGTTCAGCTTGCTTTGCTAAGATGGACTCGAATTTTTTAAATGATTCTTGCATTATGGAAATCAGATTATTTTCATACGACACATTTTGATTATTGATTTGCGAATGTTGGGCCATTTGTGCATATGTGAGCTGTCTACCTGTTCCTATGGTTTGATTACTAGTTAGTGAACTTGAATTGTTGCCTTCAGTTATATTTTGCGTAGCATTTCTACGGTGTTGACTTTGACTAGGATACTTGCTGTTACGAATTTTTTGATAGACTTCGCAGCCTTTATAATTTGCTGGATGGTCACTGCTACATAGAGCACATGTAGCTGGTGTGTCTCTCGTTTTAGTACAGGTTCGACTATCGTGATTCTTTCCACATTTGACGCAGCTATACGGAAGCGAACAATACCGAAAACTGTGCTCGTAGGACTGACATCGCTTGCATTGTACTATTTCTCGTTTTTTACGCGGTGGTTCAAAACTTATTTTTGCATGTAGTAAGTATTCGATGTCATATATTTTTTTGTTGTTACTTTGAGGTTCTAAGTCCACAAAAAACAATGGTAGAGGTGCTTTTGTTAAACGATGCTTGATATTATGAATTTGTCTTACTTTGTGGCCTTGTGTTTCTATAGCTTCTTTAAGTTCCGTTATGTCTGCTGTTGGGTGCATATTTTTTAATACTACCCGAAAGGCTCTTTCTTGTTTTAACTGAAATGTATAATGAGCAATATTTTTTAGATTCAGATGTATAACAAGCTTTCGATAAACCTCCGGTGTTTGAGGTACGATTTTCACATTGTTCATAGTAATTTTGGCTTCATCTTGGTAGGTTTTGACAAGTTTATATGAGAAGTCTTCATCTTTAATGACTTCTTTAATAGATCTGATCATATCAGATATTACTCTGACGCCTGGAATGAAAATAGGCGGTGTACGATATTTGTCTTGTTCTTGTATGCTGCCCTTGGTTGTTGTATCATTGATTTTCTCAGAATTCGAGGTTTCTTCCAAATTTTCATCACAAGAGAGATGTTCATACCTGTTTTTTGATGATACGGGGTCGTGTTCACTGTTAGTCTTCTTAGAGGGTTGTATAGAGTTGTCATCATTGCGTCTTTTTTGTCGACGCAGCGGGATTGTTTGCCATGAGCTGCACAAGGTTGAGGCCGTTTCCTGCGTTGTAGATGCTTGGCTGTTAGTTGCTGTAGCTTCTAGGACGGTGGCTGGGATTTCTTTTTCACGCACATATTGCTGTATTTGAAATTGTAACTGTTGGTTCTGTTGCACTAATTGTTGTAAGTGTTGTTTTAGCTGTTGATGTTCATGCAATAAAAATTGGTGCTGTTGCTGAAGGTTCAGTGTTATTTCACTGTGTTCTAAAGTCGATCCGTTCGTACTATTGTTGACGAAAGCTTCACTGTTTTCTTGGTTATTTAGTATTTCTGTTGTCTGTGTGATTAGTCCCCCGAAGGGGACGTGGTCAGTTAACATAATTCACTTCACTATATATGGGCGGTATTGATTTTCAATAGTTCTTGATGCACCACTGTTCACACGAGAATGAAGTCACCTTTGTACACAAATACGAGCGGTCACCACTGTATCACTAGTAAATTTGAACGGTGAGTTGAAAACGTTCCTAATTCACCACTGTTCACAAAAAAAAAAAAAAAAAATCGGCATTAAAATTAGAGATAATTTATGAATTCCATATTACATGCTAATGATCACGTAATCCTTGAAGATAATGAAATTATAAAGTAAATTCAACTAGTGACGCTCAGCAGGATCTACTTTCTGGCATTATTCGTGAAATATAACACTACTTACACTTGCAAAAAGATATCCAACCTGAAATTTTTTCTACCACGCGATTCTAACTCTGGTTCTTATGTTTCACACGGTACGCACTTTATCCCTACATTACCTTTCTCACAGGCAAATAACATCCCGACGCTAAAAAACAAAGTCGCACATTTGCATTTGCAATTTTCAAAAATTTTCAGTGTTCATTTAACTTATTCGAACATACAGTTTTCAAAACAATATTACATTAAGAACAAAAAATCTATCCTACAACTAAAATCAATATTTTGGTTGTAGGAAGACTCCGAACAAATTTGTACTTTTGCAATGTTATAAAATATGAAGAGTTAAACAAAATTGGACCAGATCCGTTATTATAAACATAATTTGCTGTATTCGAGAAAAAGTTTAAAGCGTTTTTGAGAAAATATTATTTGTTGTATTTATTTCACGGAAAGATTTCGCGAAAACTATTCAGATTTTCAAAAATTTGGTGCAAATATCTAACTTTGAAGATAAGATTTAATTAAGGAATATGCTGTGTGAACAACATTGTAGTTTTGCAAAGTTAAATGTTACAATTTTCGAAAATACAGAGAGTTCACGGAAAATGAGATTACTTACACTTTTTCCGCAAGACTTACAATTTTGCCGTAAACCAATTTCTTGGGGATATAATAGCACGACAAAATCTGGATTTTAACTACACAGCGTATTAGAGAAAGTAATTTACTACACATCGGAGCACGATTTATCCACATTCTCGATATCAGGGACATAGAATTCGCGTTTTTCGGTCGAAACCGCATCACTTTCCACTACGGCGTTAAAATATATTCTCTTTTCAAATAACTAGTGTTGCTACTGAATGCCACAACGTTTTCGTACTAGTTTTCTAGTCTCTTGAGTCTGGGCTTGCCTTCTGGTCTAGTCTAGACTCCATTTGCGGCTGCTGTCGACGTCTAAATTATCTATCAGTGCCGCTCTTGATTCTTATCGCCCCACTTGACACTTTCCCAGTAAAAAGCATGGATAATATATATCCCAGCACATGCATTTGGTCTGTCCAGGGTAACATATTCTGAAAAGCTGGGGGCATAAATGTGCATTCTGTACTTACTATAAGCGAAACCTCTCATATTCTCACCTGTGTGGGCTCTTAATGTCCCCATTCCAAGTACCCATCTTACGTCATTCGAGGTTTATCTGGATTTAGAACTCACAGCCTTAGTATCCACGTGCTTGAGCTCACATGCCGAAAACCTGTGTCTCATGCGGTCAAATTACTTGTCCACAGTATTTTTCAACGTTTTACGGTTAAGAAAATTTAATTTAAATGCCGTAGAACCTAATGTGTGCAGCACATATCAGTTAAAAACAATTATTTTGTTTACTTTTAAGTAATATTTATATTGAGGAAATTGTGTTTTATCAAAAAAGAGCATTTCTCGCATTTTTTCATTATTACGGTCCCACAGAGTAGAATTAAAATATTGTTTTAGAAAATCATAGAAGCGTAAAATGTAATTCCAAAGGAAAAATTTCATTAAAAACTTTGTTGAGAAAACGTTGTTTAGTCTTTTTTGAGAATTCGTAAATTGTTAATTTGCTGAGAAAAGTTTTGAATGTGCGAGAATATTGTTGTTTGTTTTGATAAAATATTGTGTTTAAAATTTTAAAATATATTTACAAAAAAGTACTTTATATTAATTAAAAACAAATCATGGAAACAACTTTCATTTCAAGAAAAACATCGTAAATATATTATCTCAATTATGTAGTTGTATGAGGGGATCCAAAAAAAACTCAAAAATTTGCAATTTCTAAAAATTCAGAGGTAACAGTAAAAATTTGATTGATGCCAACTTTAAATGAGCACTTCACTCTATTATAAAAATTCATTGAAAGAATATTCGGGGAATATTCATTTTGGAAAAAATACAAGAATAGTTTAGGTGCTGGGGTAGATCACAGACCGCCTCTTTTGAAAAAAATACTTTTCGGTATCACGGGACCCTAAAAATTAATTTCCGTTAAAATCTCAAAACCGATTTTTCGCACCATTACATAACTTTCTCGTATAACACTATATCACTCGTATAAGCGCACGTATGCGAGAAAGAAAAAACAATTAAAGTAATAAGAAGTAGTAGTGCTTCAACAGAATAAACATTCTCGTATTATTTGCGACGGCTACGCAATATTCATACAACTACATGAATCTGCAAAAGTGTTTCCCAACCTCCATTTTTCTCCACGCAAAGATTCGAACTTGTTCCATGAGTGTAGCTCGACATGCGCCTCACCGCTACTAGAAGCAGTTGCTCGGACGTTCTTTTGTCGACCCTTGTTAAAGGTCTCTCCCATTAAATATTACTTACGGATCTTTGGCAAATTCAGAGAATTCAACGAAAACAAAACCTACGTCATATTTTAAGCGCACTTTGCTCTTTGCGTGGAAAAATATTTAAAAAAACTTGGAACAATTTTTGTGAAAATCTTTTTTAATAAAATGTATAAGCATAAATTCAAGCATAAATGACGCCAAAATTACATGTTTTTTGTCAAAAAAATACCTGGCCTTAATCAGGATCTGATTTTTAGAAGATATTTTATTTAAAACAAAATATTGTACATTCAAATATTATACATTTACAATGTTATTTTTGCACAATCTTGAAAATACAGAGAATTCGCGGAACATGAACCAGCAGCAATTTTTGATTGTTTTTTATACATACAAGGAGAAATTTTAAAGAAAATAATTGGAGCCATTTTTGATTAAATAATTATTTTTCTTAATTTACCTATATTTTACGCAAAGTTGCGCGAAAAATACTTATATTTTCAACGGAAATGAGATCTGCGCCATTCTTGTAAGCGTAATTTATGCTATCCAAGGCCAAATTTAATCAAAAAATTTGTAGACACTTTTGAGAAAATCTTGAAAATATCGTTGACGCATTTTGTAAATTACCACTAAGAAGTCAAATATCATTTTCAAACTAGCAGAGTCTGGAGTTCGTTAATATCTATCGGGGAATATCAGTTTCGAAGAAAAGTATCTGGACGGTTTGGGCACAACAGTTTTCACAACAAACGTTTTCCCTCCAATCGATTTTTCAGTATCAGGGCGCCACAATAAGGTTTTTCCTTCTCGGACTGAGCAGTACACTGCAGCATTTACTTGAAGTGATACATATTTTTGTACAAGGTTACTTGAACAGATATTTGCACTTCAAGATAAAGTTCTTGACGACTTTGTCCGTGAAAATAAGAAATTAGTGTCAGGTCTGTTGAGACCTCCTTCCTTAATAAACTCAGTAATGATTGTAAAGATCTGCAAAGATACATGCAGACAAATTGAAACTTATGTTGCGTCATTCAGCGAGGTGCATGAAATACAGTGATCCCAATGATATCGTAGAAAACGACCTAATATCATAAGAGCAGTGTCGAGTAGATAAGACGAAGGTCGCGGCGGAATAAAACGTCTGTGAGCTTTCCGCTTTTTGCGTTTCATTCGTTTTTTCTACTCTACCATTGATCTAAAACAATTTTGAGAAATAAAGGAAGAGAAAGTTCAGAGAATAGTACGTAGAAGATGAGTAGTTCATGATGAGTTTTAAGAGTTTCGCAGAACTGAAGAAAGAATAATTTGAAAAGATATAGTACAGACTTGAGTTATTTTGATGAATAAGATTTAATAATAACAATTGAGGATGAAAATGTTTCTCTGATTTATTTCAGTCCGGAATGGTTTCCTGAGTACACAATAAAATTATTTTAAAAAACATTTTATTGATTTAATTTATTCATATTTAATTTCTATAACTCGGGAACGAAAAGTCTAGTTGTACAAATGTTGCTAATCTCACGCTCTTTTAAATTATTATTATTATTATTATTATTATTATTATTATTATTATTATTATTATTATTATTATTATACATCATTCACAGTATTACTGGTCGGTATGTCAACCACACACAGGAATGATGACCAGGTGTGTGGTTGCTTTACTGAAGGTTCAGATGGCTTCTGACAATACGGCATGTATTCAAAATTACACACTTTTGCATATTATGTACATTCCTGGCATCCAAGTGAAGACACTCCAGTGCCCAAAGTGTCATTTTTGGGATCACTCCTGTAGCTGATATTATTATAAGCACAGTTGTCACTTTACTGAAGTTCCACTGAGATGCGACTTCATGGGCAAGATCGGTATACTTCTGGATCTTCTCTTGATATTTTCCCGATATGTTGTGGGTATTGGGTATTGATATATCGATAAGGAAAACCTGTTGATGGTTTCTATCAATGTACGTTATATCGGGTCTATTGCCGCCGACATGTCTGTCAGTGATAATGGAGCGATCCCAGTAGAGTGTGTGCTCACTACTTTCAAGCACATTCTGAGGCACATATTTATAATACGGCACGGAAGTGGCGAGTAAGCCCGTTCTCAATGCCAATAATTGGTGGACCTGCTTCGCCACTTCATCATGCCTCTTTTTGTATTCCAACTGTGCGTGGCTGCTACATCCACTTGACACATGTTGGATAGTTTCGCTTGCAGCCTCACATCTTCTACACGAGTCGGAATGAATGGTAGAATCTCTCAGAATGTGTTTTCTGTAGTTCAATGTTGGTACCACTTGGTCCTGGATAGCTGTCATGAAGGCTTCTGTCTCCGGAAAGAGATCCCCGTGCTGGAGCCATGCGTGCGACGCAGAGATGTCGACTTCTGGTTTACTCAGCTCGTGAGGGTACCTTCCGTGCAGTGCCTTCGCTTTCCATAAGGATATCTTCTCTTCCGTTTCAATGATTGGTTGAACAGGCGGATCAAGCTTTTTCAAGTTCAGAGGACTATAGTTATTATCAACTGCGCTCACTGCTTGCTGAACTCTCCCACAATGTTCCAAGAAGTATCTTCTGAGTGAAGCAATTTGAGTGCTGTGTAGATTTATGAGATCTACAACACCTCGCCCTCCTTGCGACCTTGGAAGGGTAAAACGCTCAGTACTTGAATGGGGATGATGTTTTCGGTGTTGAGTCATAGCGGTTCGAATTGTCCTCTGGAGGTTGTCGAGGTCGGTATTGCTCCATTTAATAACGCCAAAGGAGTATGTGAGCACTGGAATAACAAATGAATTGACGGCCTGCACAAGGTTTCTAGCAAAGAGTTGAGTTTTTAAGAGTCCGTGCAATCGTTTACACACTTCAGTTGTTAGTATGTTCTTAGTAACAGTGTGTTTGATTCGGAGTGACTGTTGGAAACCCAAGTATTTGTAAGTTTCATGGGGTTCCATGAAGGTAATCTTTGGTTCATTATCAGTTTCCAAATTTATAACTTGCATATGACCCCGAATGATATTCACTCTCCTGCACTTATCCAAACCGAATTTCATCTTGATGTCGTCAGTGAACTTCTCCGTCACGTTTATTAGTTGCCGCATATGACTCTCAGTGTCTGCATAGAGCTTCAGGTCATCCATGTAAAGAAGATGTGAGACCCGGAGAAGAGTTGAGTTCCCCTTTTTAAGAGCGATTCCATAATTAGCTGAATTAAGTAGAGTAGACAGGGGATTCAAGGCTAAGCAGAACAATAAAGGGCTCAAAGAGTCACCCTGGAAAATCCCTCGGCGGATGTGTATAGTATCTGTGTGGACGTATTGTTTTCCATTAGAGAGATACAGTTTTGTATTCCATCGACTCATCGCGGTTTTCAAGAAGTTTTGGATAAACGGGTGGACCTTGTATACATCCAAACATTGAAGGAGCCAAGAATGGGGCACGGTGTCGAATGCTTTAGCGTAATCTATGTAGCATGCGTACAAGTTTCTTTGTTTTGCAAGCACTTGCCCCATAATTACAGAGTCTATAATGAGTTGCTCCCTGCATCCCTGAGATCCAGGTCTACATCCTTTCTGTTCATTTGCTAAGATGTTCTGTTCCTCAATGTGTGTCATCATCATTTGTGAAACACAAGATGTTATGAGTTTGTAGAAAGTTTGAAGGCAGGTTGTAGGCCTGTACATCGAGGGGTCTTTAGTGTCACCCTCCTTTGGTAACATGAATGTTCTACCTTCAGTGAGGAAGTAAGGTAGATTTTCTGGATTGTGAAGAAAATATTGAATTATATTAGCTATATGATGGTGAGTGCTTGTAAATTTTTTCAGCCAATAATTGTGCAGGCCATCACTGCCTGGTGCCTTCCAGTTATGTGCTTTGTTCAAAGCTGCTTGGACATTTTCTGCGGTGATGATTGGTTCACCCATTAGAGGAATATCTCGGTGTCTGTCATATTCCATTTCAATCCACGTCCTATCTGGGTTGTGGGACACAGCAGATGACCAGATAGGCTTTCAAAAGTCCTCTATTTGTTCCTTTGAGGGGAGCTTTGACTCTTTCATATCATTTACAAGCCCTTTACCCTTTGACATATTCCTGTAGAATGCTTTCTGGTTTCTGTTAAAAAGAGAATTCTGTTGCTTCCTCGTAGTGCAATTCCTGTAGCGTCGAAGGCGTTTTGCTAACGCCAAAAGCTTTTGTGGTAGGGTGTCAAGATGTTCTGTTATTGTTGAATTCAAGGGCGTTATTATTATTATTATTATTATTATTATTATTATTATTATTATTATTGCTGAATACGGGCCTTATTATTATTATTATTATTATTATTATTATTATTATTATTATTATTATTATTATTATTATCATCATGTTTTTTACTTTATTTTTAACGTTTGTACGTTTTTCAACTATTTATAGTTAAAATGTTGGGAAAAATTCTGGAATTCAAATCAACGTACGCAGATGATCTTCTCCCACATACGTCACACACATTTTACTTTTTTTGACTAAATAAATCAAATCAATTTTTTATTATTGTTTTAGGGTATGAGTATTAGTATAAGTATGAGTATTGGCCCTGTTCAGAACCCGTATTTTTCACGCACGCCTTATTCGAAATCCTCTGAAACGGGGCATTTTGTGTGACCCCTGCGTTTGGCCTGGGCGTGTCCCTCACTCTCACTTTCTTACAGGTCGGTCTAATTGAAGAGTGTCCGAACCATTTCGGTCAGTAGAACGTGAGACATGATATTACCAGAAAAATCCCAAGATTCGTTTACAATAGCACATGCGTGACAAAGCACACTGAGGCCTTTGCGTCTTCCGATAATCCTCCCAGCGATATGAAATACGCCACATCGCATTTTGGAAACCAGTTCGCTAGCCTCCGTATTAACTGGGACGACCTTCATCACTGAATGAAACATAACATAAAAGTTACATAAAGCAGAAGTTACACATAATTGTAAATTTTGTATATATCAATGTAAAATTATTTTATTTTTAGTGATACGTTTTAGCTTGTTATTGCCTTCGATACGGAGCTCGATACACATGGCATCACGTACCTGGATCGTGAGGATCGTGATTAGGAGAGAAATATGAAAACATTTAAATGTTTCTACATATTCTATTACGGAAAGAATTATGAAAGGGTATTATGGGAGAGAAATATGAAAAGACAAACCGAGTAAAGTTAAAAATTTTATTAATTTGTAGCCCGACATCTCATTCTCATCCGTTACTAGAAAGCTGCTGGATATTTAATTTTTATACCTGGTGATATTTATTAGCAAATTAGAACCAAGATCCTACATATCATATATTTGTATTACTATTTCATTATTTCTTAGAGCTTTGTATATCCCCTAAACAGTTACAACTTTATCAAAGATGTAAATTTCGTTTGGTGCGCCATTTAAAAATTTCAGTACTTACATTCTCGGTAAAACTGCGGATTTCTGGATTTAATCCTTTCGACTGTTTTTTTAAGCGTGCAAATGGTTGCATCTCGTAACATCAATCTACTTTTCAACGAGTAGCATTTTCTTCAGCATATATTTCCTCCACAATATACTTGAACTAAATTTCTCGGACTGTAAAATGTAATACACTCCTTCAGTAAGTAAAAGTAATACGTATTGTTAGTGAAAGACAATATCAATAATCATATACTTAATCAAATGAAATCACCGAACCAAATCTTGAAACAATGCCAGCAACACATTATTTTTTGTCTTCCATAACAACAAATCTTCACTATCCCTTTTATAAACAGCCGTACAATGCCAGTAACACATTATTTTTTGTCTTCCATAACAACAAATCTTCACAATCCCTTTTATAAACGGTCATACTTTTTCCGGTAAGCAAACCTCCGCATGCTTTTTTTGCTTTTGCTCTATCTCTTCTGGAATATTTTCGTTTTCTCCATTTCCTCCATTAGATTCTGCTGCGGTCGCAGACAAACTCCACCACTGACAAACGAAATCGCGTTGCCACAGATCCAATCATATTACAAACCGAGTCTAGTTTACAACTATTTAATATGTAAAAAAGTATAAAGGAATAATTAAAATTAGGTGAAAAAAGAAAATGTTGTATATACTACGAGCGTTAACTGGTTCTAGTGACCTCGGGCTTTATGTCGCCGCACGGTCAATAGAACTTTTATAGCGTCCTTGTCTCATACATAACAAATATTGACCTATTTAGAACGATTGTCATTGAACACATACTACACATTGTGACAAAACACATTTTGATCTCTATCTGTTTAGGGTAACGACACCAGTAGTGGTCACTGCGCAAATAGTGGACACTTCAAGCGCAACACTTGGAACTAAGTATTTGAAGCTTTCTACTAACCCCAAACTAGCCGAACGTACGGTTTATGTTTCTAGTGGTGTTAATTAGAACGAAGATATTTTTTCTTTTCCCTTATTTTGTATTAAAGCCAAAAGGTATATTCATAGATCAAGAGGTATTTGTATTAAAATAAAATCTTATTAATCTTTGCATGTTCATAATGTATCATAAACGGGTATTTTTTGGACATTTTTGGTCTCAAATATATTCACGGCGTAGAATATCGAGTGGCCATTACTGAGTGGACTATCTGACCACGACTCAAAATTTTGCAATTTTCGAGTGGCTACTGTTGGAGCAAAATCTGGATTCGGAAATAAACAATACAAAATAGAACTAATTAAAAATTGACTCACAACAAAATCACTCATTGAATTACACAACGAATTTAATATTCTGGCTAAAGAGAAAACAAACCTTACGAAAATGTAAATGGTGTTCATTTCTGCTGCTATTTCATAATGATTGCAAAATGAAATGAATTTCATTACTTTCATTAAATGATAGAATTCATTCACAACAGAAAGTAAAAACAATAGCTTAGCGAGATTATCGCAGACCAGTGTGCAGATCTTAATAACGTTCTTTCCAAAAATGTGAAATGAGGAGTTTGAAATAATTATAATCTATTTAGGAACGAATTATAATTCAAATAATATGAAGTCATAAATAATTATGTTTAATTAATACTTGGTTTTAAGAAAACGAAGAAGAATTGTATGAAATAATGCTTTTTGAAATCACTACTGTAAAATATAATATAGACTTAAATTCATATATTGTTTCTCTCTTGAAATATAACAAATAAAAATTAATTTTTTATTCTACTTTTTGGATACGCTGGTCGTGTTATCCTAAGTTGTTGAATAAATGGTCATTTTAAGCTCAATTAGCTAAGTTGTATATTATTTTATTTACTTTTACAAAACAATATTTGATTATGATATCCCAAAGAAAATTGAGTTCCTGGAAACTTTTTATATCAATCTTTTTAGAATTATTATCTTTTTTATTGCACGCCTAGTATTCCAAATTTACTAATACCATCCAAACACTTGCGAAGTCCTTATAAACCTTTATAACTACTCCAAGTTTAGCAAACTTATTACGAAGTTGCATTTTAAGAAACAAAAGGAACAAACTTAAGCAAGTTTATTTGATGTAAATAAACAATTCGAGAAATCAAATATACTTTTTCTTAATTTTCTCAGGTAGCAAGACCTACATCAGCAGGATCCAAGAATCTATTAGGAAGCTACAAGACATTCAGACGATGGTATTTCGAAGAAACCGAGAAGAAAGCAGATGAAAATCATACATGTGCAGCAAATACTGAAAATATCAGACAATCCCTGACACTTGTATAGTGTAGATTTATAAGTGCTTTACCCTCGTCCATTATTGACTCTAAAATGGCGAATATTCGCATTGTGTATGTGAGTGAGTGTGTGTGGTGTGATGCGTGATGTATTGTAAGTTTAGACAATAAAAATGAAAAATGACATTTGGACTTGTTTAGTTTACACCACTCCCATATACTATTTCCTCTTAATGTTGTAGTACCTCATATCTGTTTATTTTTTCACAATTACTCACTAAATACGGAACAATTTTACGCTCATTTCAAATGGAAGTTCGTCGTACTCTCTCTCTCTCTTCGCGACCTGCGCAATGCTTATCTTGGAACATATTGATGTCTCAGTGAATGCACCACAAGAAATTAAGATAAGGTGCAAAAGTGGTACAGATACGGGACTGATAATTCTGCATTACTGCATAAAGCTAGCGTTCAGAAACTTACTTACAAAAATGATAACTTGGAAAATGTTGTCAAAAATGTTTGGGGAATGTACGTATCGAAGCTTAATTAGAAGATTAGTAACCGAAGAACAATTTTCGAAGTTGAACCATTTTTTATTAATAATCTTCTCTGAAATGAGTCGTTCCACGTCAAATCAAACACCGTTTTGACCTGAGGTGTTCGAAATTCATTGAAACTTCTTGAATGTATTCTGAGGGTAACTAAAAGAGTCTTAAGTGTTTTTGTTATACTTTTACTGAACTATTTTGGAATTAATGTCGCATAAAATTTTCCGAAAAAACCTCGCGCTCCAAGAAATAAAATTGCTTATTTCTCTTGGAACAATCATACTGAGATGTGAGATTAATCTCATATACAAGCTCAAACACAGTTATTTAAGATTATATATAGTTGGATTTAATTTTTAAATATCAATAATTCATTACATCTCAATTAATTATAAAAATTTCAATTTTCCAAATTTCGCTACAATAAAATTTCATTTCAAATATAATATTATATTTTCAGTTAAATGAACTACAAATGTGCAAAATTACAAATTGGTATATTTATAAATAACGTAATTCCAAAATATTAATTGAATGCGTGCGCAGCCACATAGTGTACTGCCGGGTTCTTTCAATATTAGTAATACCTCGAACTGTGGAGATTGGAATGAAACGTGGAGTATGCATAATCTTAAAACATTTTAAAATGTCTAAGTACCATTACAGATTATTTTTAAACCTGTATCTTTGGAAGAATGTTTTTTTTCGATTGTTATTGCTAATTGGCTCTAGCCCTCATTCTGTCATCGGCGGACCCAGCACGGACAAATCATACGGCTCTACGAGAATTGAACAAAGAAGCCCTTCAACGAAATATGGATGAGCACCCTCGTCAAGATTTCTGCCAGTATTTGTTTAACTTTTCGTGAGTTCGATCCCGCTACAGCGACGTAAGGACGAGACACATATTGTGCTGTTCGGCAGATTTTATTTATTATAGTAGGCTGGGTTTATGTGCAACAAGTGTAAATCGTGTTTACCGCAGGTTTGACATAATCTGTGGTAGACTCTTAATACAATGAGTAATATCAAACACCTAAGGTATGACTTTAATTTTAATACATTCAATCTCAAAAATCACTGTGATATTCATAAGAAGAAAAACTTTGGGCGTGTGACATCCTACTCCACCGTCATTCAAAATTCAGTTTAAGGAGCATATTGGATAAAGAACCATGCCACACTACAACCCTTTATACCCTGTTATACCCCTTATAACCCTGTTATATAGTTCAAATATCATCGTCATCTAAGACACAAAAGTTTAATAACAATTTCCGATAACCTAAAGCGTGGTACAAATGCAGATCACCTCTTCCAGAAACATTTGACTGAATTGACGAAGTTGAAATAGGTAATGTCAAAAAATTAATATAGTTTTCAGATGGAGCAAGTACGCAATAGAAAAACCGTAAAAAATATTATTTTATATTTTCACCAAAAAGGGTTTGGTGTGAATTCTGAATGGAGTATCTTGTCTACTTCCCATGGGAAAAGGTCTAGTAATGAAATTGGTGACATCACCAAAAGATTGGCTACGCGAGAAAATCCGCAGCCATTTCATGATTCAATTACAACACCACAGAAATTACTCGAGAGGGCAAAAATTGTTCAGTGGTATCCCCTTTATATTCTTGACAATTGATGACTAGAAAAAAGAACGTGATTTATTGAAATCCCGGTATGCAAAAGTGAAACTAGTTATACAAAAAGTAATTTTCGTGAATCTATTATTTTATTAACTTTTGTAAAATATATATTAATGAATGAATATGAAATTCAAATACTACTTCTACAATTTCAACTACTCATTCCCAACATGCTCATTTTAATGATAAAAAGACTGAGTGCACTTAAACTTCATAAGGCGCGTACCTAGATGCCGTTCATGCCGGATGTTTGATTGGGAAAGTTAATTTATTGCAACCGTATCCATTGCAACCATATCCTATTCTGAAATTTTGCTCAATCATTCAAAAAGAGGTAGAAAATTTAGTATTTTTCATATTTAAAACAAATTTTTTGAAATTAAAAATATTAAGTTAAAAAGCTACAAAAAACAATTTTAAGTTTTGAATACATTTAGTTTAAATGTAATAACAAGTTGTGATATGATTTATAAAAAGATACTAGTTTGAATTCATTACTTTTTTAATAAAGGATTTATGAGCATTTATAATGACAGTACGCGCGCTGGTTTGCAATTTTTAAAATCTAATTACTCTGAAGATGAACGACTTAAATGAAAATAAAAAAAAAACGTAAGAGCAGTTTTTGCTATTAGAATGGATACAAAAAGTTTTTAAAAAATCAAAAATATGAAGGTCAATTTTTCGTTGAATTCATTGGATTTGACGTGGAATGACTCATATATACAATTCATAGTCTTCAGCAATATGGTTGGGAGTCAATAGCGTTTTAGTACACAGAACTTCAGTGAAGGAAGACAGACAAAGGTGAAATGATATCACTTGAAACAGAACGGGTAACTTATTTGCTGTAATAAGAAATTAAATGTAAAAAAAATATTTCGCAGTATAAAAATGCAATTATAAATTTCAAAATAATTTCGGACACACATTCAGTCCTTTGATTCGGCGAATAGTACTACGCGCGAATTTTTCAATTCATAAAATCACATTTTTTAATTTAACTTATATATGCAGATTTTTAGAGGCATTGTTGGAAACATAAATATGTTTTCCTCCTCTTGCACCGTTTGTCTTATCCACGGAGACGAACGGTCATGTTGACTACAGGTAATTTGTGAAAATTCAAAGACTCAAATGAAACTAGCACCTACGTTTTATAATTCTAAAAATTATTCTCTATCTATAAAAAAGTTTAAAGAAAAAATGTGGGTTCCGAGTTTTCGAAAATATTGTATATGAATAATTGGAAATTTGATATAACTTCATTTAAAATTGTGGGAAAATTCTAGTTCTTTGAAAAACAGTAGATATAAACATTTAATGTGCTAACACTGATGAAATATTTCAATTAACAAAAACCGGCGCAGATTCAATAAGAAAGGTCTAGAAAAAGTTAAAAAAAACGTTTAACTTAAAAATTTGTCGAAAATCTAAAAATGATAGTGAAAAGAGGACTCTCGCCATATTGAGGAGCCTCATATTTATTAGAGTAATATATTTAAATATAAAACTCGATCTATTTCTGAGGAAATTTTAAAATGTGTTATTAGCATATCTACTTAAGTAATGCGAAAAAAAATAGAGCCCGTCGAAGTTCGCAGGGTCAAATTATCAATCATATTAATCTGAGAATTCGTATTACGTTTGAGACGCGAGTGTTGTTCGCCCGGTTCAATTATTGCACAACTAAATAATTACATCATTCACCTAACACCTCTCTTCTTTTCATTCTTTCCCATCGACCGCAAATTTCAGCTTAGAAAGTGACCTTCCATCACAAGACATTTTGACACTGAATATAATTGTAAACGGTAAATGTATTTCTCAATAAACTTAGATATGCAGGCATGAAATATGAAATACTTCACGAAGATTACTGTAAAAAATTATATAAAAAACGCCGAGGCCGTAAGGCTTCTACGTTAATACATTTGCACCACTTCACTTATTATGGTGTTTTTGAACATCATTATGAAAATAATATTAAATTATTATGGTACCATCGAGATATAATAAGGATTAGGAAAAATAAAAATCATTTAAATCGTGATAAACTTGCAATTATTTTGGATGAACAAACATATACTACGTGCCATCATGGTGGACGTAGAGTCGAGATTATTCTTAGGTGCCAAAGAGATATCTTCCATTTCACATAATTATTTAATGATTTGTAACTGTCATGTTTTTGATTACTCATGATCTTCTTTCAATAAATAACGTCGATGATATACTCTTCTTGTTCTGAGTTAGAACTAAAGAATTTATATGTTTCATATACATTCTTGCATACGCGTGCAAGATAGAACAAGATTCATTCATCTAAAATACTGTAACTTCACATTAAAATATATAATTCACTTTACAGTTACATACAAAAGTAAACAATGTGAAGTAGGTAATGGAATCCCAATGAAGCAACTCAACATCGAACGCACATCCACTATTACATCCACTTGAATAGAAACAGAAATACGAATACCGAATACTCCATTACTCACATTATTGACAAATATATATATATATATATATATATATATATATATATATATATATATATACTTCACGCTTTTGCTATAGCAACAGTTTTTTAAAAAGTTAAATTATTGTATAGTTTGATTAGAAAACTTCCTAACACTGCACCAATGTCACTAGATGCATTTTTATTGTAATTGAAAAGATAGTTTTGTTAATACGCATTAATATACATAAAACAATGTATGTGCATAATGGAACGTGCGTCATTAAGTACTTTGCACGGAAGTTACCATAATCTCAATATTGTTCCGTAATTTTTCTTAAAGATAAAGGCTCAGATATAATTTAAAAATAATTCGTAAGTATAATTTTTAACTTCAGAGGGAAAGAAAGAAGCTGACTTTCCAGCTTGCACCACATTTTAATTTGAATTTTATACATTTTCTTAAGTTTCAGCCCAAAACTTAACATTTAGAGAAACTATTAGAGTGTATTTTTAATCCCTATATACAATACTCTATAACCTAAAGTTTTTGGATTATTTTGAATTGACTTTGCGTAATGATGAAGATCGGCTCCATAACTTTCATGCAATTTTACGCAAGCTCTAAGAAATTATGTTATTCAATGTAGAGCTAAAGGTGATATGAGCCCCCTTAGTATCTGTTCATGCATCACACGTATTCTAACAGGAACGATTTTAACTACTATTCAAGAAACTCCTTTTGCCATTATAGCTACGTGGTTTAGTTGTGAATGAGTGCTGGTGTGTTTCAGTTGTTCGTGTTTTCTCGGTTCTAAAAACTTTGAAACGGTAAGTCTTTGGCTTTTAATTACAATTTGAGATTGCTTAGACCGATTCAAATACCTAACGAATGAGATACAATATGTTTTAAACATTCTTTTTATGCCCGCAATATGTAGTTTCAAACGTAACAAAGACCGCAAGAACGTAAAAGCTCATATTACATACACTACAACTTGTGTGCTTATTATTTTTGTATTAGATGCCACAAACATTTCTAGGCGCAAAACGAAAAGGAAAAGCTGTAATACTGAAGATATGGTAAGGGCAACGCAGTTAGGAGCAAGGAAATATATTTGGAAAAGGCTTCCATAACGTTTCTCATACTACTCTGCTGAAATTTGTTCGTGTTGACAAAGCTTCCAAAGGAGCAATTTTAACTTATTTTGGGAAGAAAACATTTATTAAGGGATGAGCTGGAAAAGGTCGAGTATTTGCTTGTCATGAAAAAAATTCTAAGGTCTCACCAGAAAAGATTTTTGCAGGGAACCGTACCAACTTTGTGAAAGAAATGGTATTACCTATTCACAAATGATAGTGGTATCAGGGCTTGAAAGTCCCTGTGGAGGCCAAATGCCTTGTCTGTTTCGTGGTGGACTATTTTCAGCCGATAAACTATGAAGACCTACGGGTCTAAGGTATTGTGAAAAATGTAGGCGCACTATGACCGTGCAGGAGCAGAAAAGGACATTTATATTTGTAGTTTTTGTCAATGATTTTTTTTATTTCCCATTTTTTTGTTCTAAAATATCATTTACTGGTGTACATATGTAATTAGTTTCTAAAAACCTATGTATTAATTATAATATTATCGGGAATCATATTACCAGCGCAAATTTTTTTTCTCAAATATGACTCCTTTTTAATGATTGATATTTCCCCACTTTCTGAATAGTTAAGAATGTTCATACTTTTATATAGTTTACCCAAAAATTGATGATTAAGTCGTCATATTTGTTTTTAAAAAAGACATTTAATTTTTTTAAAGTTGAAATAAAAGTGAGGGCTCATATTACCACCTCCTCTACAATTTTCTAGAAGCTCCAATTTGAAAGAAATTTCTACTTGATTCGATCTGATCTGATTTAATTTCGTTAAAGACCCAAAATCTGTAACTGTATAGGAGAGATGTAATGCAAACGGCGCAAGAGTTTTCTTGAGCTTGAGAATCTCTTTCTCACCTTTAAACTTAACAGTTGAATGATGAATAAATATATCAACAAAGTGAGGTTAGGATTATTTGAAAACTAGACATTTTTGCACCTGAGTTACAGAAAACTTTTTTGCATCTGTGAACCAACTTCAGATATGATTTTTTAGTACTGATAACAAAATAGTAGCTAATAGTCCTGTCTCTACACCTACCTCAACTTGCAAAAGGAGAGTTAAACAAATTCTACACAATATTCCATTAAAATGCTTACTTCAATATTATTGAATATACTAATAATAATTCTGGCAATGACAAAGCTTTTAATTCTATACCATTCAGATTTCGAATGATATGAGCAATGCTATCGTTTCAGGATGTCAAAGCATTGATTAAAGTATAGTTCATTAATTTTTTAATTTATTATCCATTAAAAAAATTCTGTACATTTTATTCTATTTTAAATACATTAATTTTTCATACTATGACTCTCATAGTTTGTATTGTACAATTGTTAGGGTACTCAATATTTGATCACATGAATGTAATAAGCAGGACTAAACAAAAATATTTCTCAAATACGATTAATTTACTAAATTAATGTATCTACGAAGAACAAATGTAATTATTTGTATCTCATTTTTTGCTTTTAATTTTAAATGAACATTTCGGCATTTTAGTTTAAAATTTGACATAATTTCATGGTTGTTTAGGCTTTCCTATCTTCATTTTCATCTAAAACAACAGATGAGGTCTGGAAATCACAAAACGAAACTATGACACACCTTTTAAAAAAGTTGTTATTAACCATACCACCTTTTTTATAAAAAGAGAATAGGGAAACATCTAATTTCACTCGCATAAGCATATGTAAGAACATAAAGAGGTTTAAGCGACTTTCCTAAATCTAAAATGGGCAAATAAATGTATTCCAAGGAGTTAATGTAATCTGATAGCAGGTCAATCTCATAGCAATATCAAATTAAAAATCTGATTGAAAATATGAGAGGTTTGAATGAAAATGGAACGTATTTCTTATTTAAAGATACATTTCCTCTCTTTGAGCAAAACATTTATGAAAAATATTTGCAGCAAAATTTGGGAAACATTGAAAATGTCACAGGGATATGAAATAAATTACCCCGAAAATTAAATTATATTAATGATATCCGAAACGGTACAATAAGAAGTTAGTTTGAGCTGTAGTCACTAAGTTTGAGCTAAAAAACGTCTAATCTGACAAAGGTATGAGTGACACGTACTTCCTGCGATCCATCCATTCAAACATCCTGATTTTCGGATACAAAACTGTGTATGTCTTCTTACCAGCTAGACAATTCCTAACCATTTTTGGTACAGCTGATAGATCTTAATCCTGATATCAGTGCAGTTACGGCTCAAAACAATTTTCAATACGTATTTTACGACTGAAGATTCGCGATTGTATTGCAGAGTTTATTCCAATACTTTTCCTCATTATACTATAGTATATGAAAGTAATAACCTTTGCATAAATCAATTCCTATTTGAATGGGACTTTATATTAGAAGGTACTAATGGCCAAATAAGAACACTTAATTTCGTGACATGACTCATCAAAAAATGATAACAATATTGTTGAAAGTAACCAAATGAACAAATATTATAATTTTTTTTCCTGAACAGTCCTCGAGAAAGAAACGTTCCTATTAGAGAACAAAAATATTTTGAGCTCTTATTACGTGACATATAAATTCCGTTATGAAATGATTATGTATCTATACGGAAGCAAAGACGCATAGAATAATTGTAAAAACACGAATATATTACCAATAAAATAGCATTAGGCTACACATTTCCATACCCTTTTGAAATATGATTTCAGAACAGCAGTTATTTTGGTTCATACTCACGAACAACTCTTAATTTAAAATCAGTTTACGACGAACCACATAATGACTGCTTCTGCTTCTGTCTTTTCCTCATTTCTTCTACAGTAAGATAATCGGCTAAAATCCTCACGTGTCAAAAACGGCAGGTTCGTAGCGTTTCAGTAGTAAAAAACCCGGCCATCTGGAACGCAGTGCTCTTTGCAATTCACCTCGTCCGTTCGTGCGCGGCAGGGGCCTGGCTCCTCGAAGCGCCCTCACGGCGGGTTGCGGGGCGCGGATGGGCAACGGGCACGAGTTGCATCGCGCGGCTGCGGAGGGCGTCGCGACGCCCTTTCACACGGACGCCGGCCCCGAACGGCGGCGAAGGAAAAAAAGCGACGCGTGTGCACGGCGTGCGAAGATAGCGCGTCCAGGCCCCCTGTCCCGTGACTGCATGTGCAGCGCGGCCGGCGCGGTGCGGCGCGCCGCCGCCGCCACCGCCGCCCCGCCGCCGCCGCCGCCTCGCGCGCCGCCTGCACCGTCGAACGTCACGCGGCCGGTGCAGTGTATCTGCGGTGGCCGATACGCGCTGATACAGGCGCGTCTTATCGCAGAGGCTCGCCCGCGTTTCCGCGGCCAGCCCGCCCAGTGAGATGGCTCTGCGTCTCTGCCTCGCCACGTGGCGCCGCCGCCCTCACCGCCTCCGCGGCGAGGCCCTCACCGCCTCCGCGGCGAGGACTCCATCAACTCAAAGAGGGTTTTGTCTTCACGGAATAGTCGTGCCCAGTTTCCCATTGGGACGCATGTTAATTAGCACGATGCAGAAAAATGCACCACACCTTCCAACGTCATACAGATAGCGACGAAGAGATATCGGAGCATCTGCTCCATATTCTGGCTGCTGATAAAGTCCATGTGCTGCCGACCAGGAAGTTCAATGCATGCACTTTCGAATGCAACTGTTCTCTAAATGGCTCAACACGTGATTCTATCGCTTCCCGTAGGAAGTGTCTTGCAATGCACATAACATGAGACAATAGGAAATTTATCTTGGAACGTCGTCTAAAAGCCTCTTAACAGTGTTGTACTTATACAATAACTATGAAATTTCATATGAATGGAACCTAAAAAAACTTTTTATACTGTGATTTTCATCCAGACAAATTAAAAAATACGGCAAAATCTCTTCGAACTAGAAAAAAACTCAATATACAGTCGTTCTTTGTCAAAAAATATGATGTGAAAGATTATATCATAAATATATAATAAATAAATATATTATATCATAAATATTAATCGCTTGCAAATGTTTGAAATAGCTTCCAAATTTTACATTTAGAACCTCAACAAAAGATGAAATACTAAATAAGACAAGTGGAAACCTGTTACGTCTAACGCTTCTAGGTGTTTTGGTTTATCCTTGTATTGTGTTATATTTCTCTTGAAAAAATTCAGTTCCGTTAATATACCCAAAAAAGGAAAAGGCACGCAAAAATCCGGAAAAAAGCAAAATAATACTGTGATGTGCAAATATTGAATTCTATTAACTTACTGTGTAACACGAACTTTCCGCTAGAAATATTAATATAATCCAAGTTCTTTATTTATGTATTCAACGATAATTGAGACATTCCATATGATATTACATAGGTCTGCATACAATATTCCATAAATATAAAATATTTCAGTTGAGACATTCCAGACATTTATAATCAAAATCACTCATTTAATAAAGTAAAAAATGATTATTTTGTATTTAAAAACTGCAGATACGAAATTACAAAGGCAGTGAAAATACACTGAAAAGCAACACAATTTGAAATAATTCTTAACATCAATACTTACCACTTGGTATATAAATAGATTTGAAGCGTTGTTTAGTCGTAGGTGTTAAACACCTACGAAAAAACAACGCTTCAAATCTATTTCTGCAATGATACCAACGTCGTAAACTCCACACCATTTCCTAAAATTAACACTTGATATTTTCTTTCATCACACGTAGGATAAAAACGAATAAAATGAGGTATTACGTACTACATTGAATAGCTGCTTTGAAAATTAAGGTATTCGAATCTAAGGACTTATTGTAGAAAGGCATTCGTTCATAATATTTTCATGAACGTGAACTGATAAAAAGTAATTAATTCAACAAAGGTGACTGAGTAACTAAGTCATTTTTATCTGAAATTTTGTGTTTGTTAAGTTTATTTCTTATTTTCTTCCACAAACGTCGTGGTTGAGAGAGTTAAATCCTTTACTCGTGTGGTATTAGCTATATATTTTGTTTCAGAAATATTCATCTTGATACTTGTAGTTGTTTATCCCCTTCTCCCTTTTGTCTCAGTGTTTGCAAGTTATATTAAACAGAATATATTCGTGCTTTCTTACATGACTATTTTGCAAATATTGTTCGTTCAGTGAATAGTGTTCCTCTTTAACTGATTATCTCATTTCTCCGATATTATTAAAAGAATAATGCATTTTCCTGTGTAATATGCAGCCTCAAACAAAACTTGTTAATGTGCAAATTATATTGTCAATGATTTGATGGTAACGATTTGGGGTTTTCTTGGACAGAAAAATGAAAACAAAACTAATGTGTTGCAACCCCTTGCTTGATATCCCCGAAATTCAGTGCAGTAGCTGCATATGCTTCCGACATCGGCATCATGTGAAGTTGAAGAATACATAGATATTAGGAGTTGTATCTTTCACGATCGAAAGACTGCCGTATGATGGTTGACAGTTAGGTGAACATTCCATCCTCGAAAGTAAAGTTGGTAGAATGAAAACCCGAAGTAATAAACCATTCAATAATTTACAAATAAATTCAAAACTCTATTAGGTTTGTGGGACATTAGTTTTGAAAAGCCTTTTATCCACACTGCAAGCCACTGCATGCTCTCAAGCGTAGATAATACGAAGTTTGTGCAATCCTGCCGTGTTTTAGATGGCACGTAAAGTGCAGTTATGTAAATGAGTTAACCTATCAGAACTTCATGTAAGTTATAGTGTTATTGGATGTGCATTTGAATAAACTAGGACAAATAAATGCAATCGAAATCTTATCTCAGCCTAGCGGTGATTGTGGAAACTCGATAATTCCGGTGCAACAAGTCGCAGAGACACGAGAAATGTTAAAAAGAACTTCAATATAAATATAAATGACTGAATATTCGTTCACTGACGAAATGTCCTTAGGATGTGAAACAACTTTTGACTCACTACAAAGAACATTACCCACACAGATATTTACCTAAAATTGTTCCTTAAGGTTCTATCATTATGTCTCTTTAAGTCGTACAGTAGAGTCTAGCTATTTTTACTTATCAAATAAGCCCTTGTTTAGGTATAGAGCTACAAATGTTTTCATTTATTGGCGCATAAAAACAAAAAGAACACTGAGTGTTTGTAAATACGATCATCGTCAAAGATTAGATTAATACGTAAGAGTGCGGTGCACAGTTATGACTTTACTAAGATAATGATGCACTCATTAATCGACTGAAATATATTAATAGATATTTTTAGTAGAAAAAATCGTTAAAAGAGAACGTTTTACTCAGAAAATAAATTGTTAAAACTACATATAAATGTAAATTTCAAAACCCAGCATATAGCCACACAGATATATTCGACCTCTCTTTTCGAGATTTTTTTATAAATTGCCCTCACTTCTAGCAAAAAGTACACAAAACCTACCCGTATTTCCAAACTTTTGACGTTGACCCTGTTTAAAAGGTTAATTTTTTAGAATAGTTTATAGGAATAAATCTTCACAGAAAGGCTTAAAAAAAGAATCTCTATCATGAATATTGTACTTTTGCCATGTTAACTTGTTTCAATTTCGAAAATGAAGATAGTTCTCCGAAAATAGGACCTACGACAAATTTATAAATATACTTCGCTTTATTTAAGAAAAGAATTGGAGCCTTTTAAAGAAATAATTGTTTAAAAATTGCCTACATTGTACTCAAAATTACGCGGAAAATATTAATAAGTTCGAAAAATTGTACATGAACATATTTAAAGATGTCTTTGCAGAACAGACATTAAGGATAACACCGTTGCCATTAATATTGTAGTTGTAGAAAGTGGCCTAAAACATTTTAAACTTTTGCAGTTTAAGAACAATCAGGAATTTCAAAGAAAATGAGTCCTGTGCCTCCTTTTAAAGATCCCTTGCGCTATCCGAGCCAACAATTTAATGTCATCATGTTGGAGTCCATTTTGTGAAGATACTAAAAATAGTGTTAAATCTTTGTGTTTTCCTATCTTCAATATTGTAGTTGTAGGACACCGAAAACATTTTGAAGTTTTTCAATTTTCGGAAATTTCAAGGAAAATGACACTTCACAATTTCTTAAGTGTTCTACAGTTTAATACGAAATTTTGGAGCCATTTTTAGAGACTTTTGAAAATATTGAAACTTCATATAAAGTGAAAATGAAAATATCTGTTACAAATCCGGAGAGTCATGAGTTCGGCCAGATCGATGCGGGAATATCAATCTTGAAAAAAAATAATCGTCTTCATGGTTTAGGCGCTAGTGTTGACCAAAGACAGACGGACAGACGATTTACCATCGATCAATTTTTTCGTATCAAAAAATTTAGCAAAACGTGAATTCTGACTGCACAAAATGTGCGATGTTGAAATTTAAAACATAAAAAAGAATATTTATTGACTTTTACAAAATCAACATCCCACAATACGAGTTTTACTATCGAAAATTCGCCGTTTCTGGTCGCAGAAGTAAAACACAAAGGCATTATAACGCTTCAAATGATATAGCAGTGAAGCAAATCCCAAGGATTTTTTCCGGCCGAGGACTTTTTGTTGCCCGAGATGCTTAGAATCTGTTAACACCCATTGTAGTGTATTTATTTTACATTTTTTAATAATTCAGACTAGCTTATTTATTAATTAACAAAATGTCTACTCTGTCTTCTCATATTTCCTTCCAATAATTACTTTTCATAAATCCCTTTACAAGAAAACGTAGCATCATTCAACTGTTTCATTTATTACTCGTAACCAGGATCCTCTCAATCCAGGTAAGTTATGCTGTGCAAACGAGCTCCGTTTCGAAGGCAATAACAAGCAATAACGTATCAGTAGAAAATCAACATTCTTGTCGACGCAGTGACAATTAGGAATTAGATACGTTTCTTAGAAAAGCAATACTATATCTGTAAAGACATTAAACTCTTTTTGGATGAAACCAGTTTCGTGTGGAAAAAATGGAAATTTGCTCTCTTTTTTTAATTTATTTTATTTATTTGATTGTTTTGTACATAGTTCAGTTTATAAATAACTCTACATATGTATTGATGGCTTATTGCTTAACTTATTCTATCCTTATCCTAATTTAATACTACTAAAGAGGTTGAGGGGACCATATTGGCACCTCATAAGAACTATTCCAGGTCTGAGAACAATTTACAAAAATATGGAATGGGTATTTATTTTTTATGCGAGTGGGGAGGATGGGGTTTTTGCAAAGTTTGAATGAAGATAATGTTTGGATATGGTGTAATTTTGAGAAGAAATTGTGGGATAGGTAGGTGATGTGGTACATGATGAGATCGAGGTTAAATTCATTATGTAATTGATGATTAGATATGAACCAGGGTGCATTAGTTATTGTACGGAGGAATTGGTTCTGAACTATTTGAATTTTGTTGATGTTTGTTTTTGCAGCATTGATCCATACAGGGCAGGCGTAGAGGAGGGTAGGTCTGATAATTGTTTTGAATAAGGTTATTGCTGTTTTGTATGGGAGGAAGTTATTTCTGTTTATTAGAGATTTTAATTGATGCAATTTGTTTTTGGTTTGGGTTATTTTGATGTCTATATGCTGTTTCCAGTTCATTTTGGTGTCCAAGTGCAGTCCAAGATATTTTATGGGTTTATTTGGAGGATACCAAGGGATGGGCTCATTGTTTAATGTGAGTGGGGTTGGTGAAGTGTATGGTCTTCAAGTGAATATTTTAGCTGCAGTTTTGTTTGGGTTTAATTTTATTTTTAATTTGGATGACCAACTGTCTATTTGGTTAAGATACAATTGTATGTGATTTTTGATATTGATTAGTGAGTGGCTGGAGGAGAAGATAAGTGTGTCATCAGCAAACTGTGCTATTTTTACTGTTTCATCACTGGGGATGTCTGCTACATAAAGATTAAACAGTGTGGGTGATAGGGGGGAACCTTGAGGTAATCCTGCTTTGATTAACCTGGGGTTTGATAGATAGTTGTTGATTGTTACTGCAAAGGTTCTATTGCTTAAATAGTTTTGAATTACTGAGGTGATGTAATGTGGAGTGCCTATTTTCCTTAATTTATAAATTAGTGCCTGATGCCAGACTCTGTCAAATGCCTGAGTTATGTCGAGTGATATGAGTATTGTGTGATGTTTTCTCTGAAATGCTGTGTTGAGATGTTCTGTGATTCTGAGGAGTTGATGTTGTGTGGATATATGATCTGTGAATCCAAACTGTTCTTTTGGGATAGCTTTTGTAATTTGAAGATGCTTTTTAAGACGTTGGAGTATTATTTTTTCGAAGATTTTTGACAGAGATGGTAGAAGACTTATCGGACGATAGCTGTCGGTGTTAGCTGAATTTTTATTTGGCTTTGGAACAGGTAGGATGATGGCATGCTTCCATGCGGATGGAAAATGAGTTGTTCTGAAGCATGAATTGTATATTTTAGTTAAGTATGCTATTGCGGGGGCTGGTAAATGTTTTAGTATTGAATTATTGATTTTATCATGACCTGGTGCTTTTTTTTATAGGGAGAGAGTTAATGATTTGTTTTATTTCTTTAGGGTTTGTGTAATGTATTTTGTGAAATGGACCGTAGTTTGGGAGGTTTATGCACTGTAATATTGTGTTGTGATCCGGGTGCGGTTTAGATTGGTTGAGTGTGAAAGTTGACTCAAAGTAATTGGCGATTTCCTCAGCCTTGTCGGTTGGGGTGTATAACTTGCCTCTCGGTGAGTTGATGGGAGGAATTATTGTTTTCTTTTTTGGTATTTGTTTGGTGAATTTCCAAATAGAGTTATTTTGTACAGTTAAGGAACTTATCTTGTTCTGGAATTTGAGGTTCATATGATTTTTTATTGATTTCGTAACTATGTTAGTTAATATATTTAGTTCTGCTTTTATATGTGGGTTTTTGGTTTGATTCCATAGTCTTCTGGTCCTGTTTTTGACGCATATTAAGTTTTTGATTTCTACCGGTAGGGAAGAATGATTAATTTTGTTATGTGATTGAGTATTTGAGGGCTGCGATTCTGATATAGCTGTATGTATTATGGTGTTTAATAATGTTACGGCGTTGTCTATTTCTAAAGAATTATTTAAAATTTTGATTTTTGGTATTAAATTGCTGGTTATGTTTTGGAATTTAATCCAGTTTAATTTGAGTGTGTTTATTTTGGGGGTTGGGGATCGCGGGGGTGGGATTTGACGAGTGAGTATATTAACCGGTAGATGGTCAGAGTCGAGTTCGTGATACGGTGTTGAATAAAAATTTATGTTGCTGTCAGTCAGTCCGATGTCAAGGATGTCTGGTAGCTTTGTAACGTCTCTTGGGTAGTATGTAGGTTCAGGAGGCGATAGTATGTTGATAGTGGTATTGTTTGTGATTTGTGATAGTATTTTTCCTGCTTGGTTGCATGTACGACATGGAAATTTGTTCTCAAGCAAAACTTTGGACGTCTCCGGAAAGGAGAAAGTTGTTATTCGATTACAAAGTGTTCCAAGTCGTATCCAAGTTCTCAAAAATATTTTGTACATTTTTATAGATAAACTAGGGCTTTTCTTCGAGTCTCAAATGACGATTTAATATAGGCACAAGCTTTTGTTTATTTTGAGTCTATAGAAGTATCCAGTGGTGTAATTTCAGTCCGCCTTCCTTGCCGCATCTTTGAGAAATCTACTCCATTGACTTCCAAGTGAGAACAGAAAATCTGGGCTTCAGGGCAACATTATAATTTTGAATTCAGTTTTATCAGGTTTATTCATTCCGTTCAATACAATCATTTTAGAACTGCAACATTTTAGTTTTTCATGAATATTTGTATTTCTTTTTATTAGTGTTTTAAGCATTCATAAAATAAAAGTTTTCGTATACAAATGTGGTTTTCTTTTTAGTTATGGTTGCGTAGGCTTCCACGGCCGGAGTTTATGTTGGCACGGCTTTCCGGGACGAGCCGCGTCAATGTCATGGTGGCTAACGTTTCGGCCAGCATATTGTGGCCTTCTGCAGTACGCTCTGAAGAAGGCCACAATACGCTGGCCGAAACGTTAGCCACCGTGACATTGACGCGGCTCGTCCCGGAAAGCTCAGTCAACATTCTTTTTAGTTAGCTTAGTAGGTACCGTTTCAGTGCATGTTATGGGTCGTAAATTAAAGATAAAGCACCTTTCAAAAATGATGCACAGCCAAATGTATCTGTGAACACCTGCATAAAAGTGTATCTAATGTTATACTCAGCACTACACGAAATGCTTCAAGTTTTCTGGCGTACATTCTCATTCATATACAGGCATACATTCTCACGGTAAGTCACTTCAGGGGTAAAATAGTGGGAAGACAATTACACATAATATAATGAATTATTTGTAACGTCTAAGCAATATTATATTACATGAACCTAAAAATCAGCAAGAACATTTTCTCTAAATTCGAACTCAGGTCCTTCGAGTCAACGTATCGTGCACTTAACAACAACACCACCACAATCACTCGGGGACACTGATTTTTCCTGATGGGTTAAAATTATAATAGCTAATAAATTATAAGGTTCTCCCGTTGTTTCTAACTTATACGAGTACAATTTTCAATTATTCCATTCTAAAAGCGACCAAGAATAAATATTTAAATTTTATAAAGCCATTAATTAAATTTCTTGATATTTAAGTTCAATGGAAAAATGTGAATTGTCACTGTTGTTTGAGTTGTTTTTATTACTGTAGGATGATTACAAATTTTACTGTTGTAATGTATTTGTAACAGAAAGTTGCTAATAATGCGATTAAAAATGAACTTAAAGATTCAGAGTTCAAAAAATGCGACGTTCTTTGAAACATACGAGAAAATTAAAAAATCATTGGAGCCGTTTTTGAGGAATTAACACAGAAATACAAAAGCACCCAATTCACTCAATTCGACTGCATTTTTATTTCTGTGTTAATTTTTCTTTCTGAACAAATATATTCATTTCTGTTGTAAAAAACGGACACGTTTATAGAGTGTTTATATGATTCTGCAATTCAAATTTTTGCATAGAAATTATTTTTCAAACCAACTTTTGAGTGCTTATTGAGCCATTCCCTCTATCCAAGCAGATTCTTAAAAGTGTTTTAAGAGATTATTTTCGAATTTTCGACGTTTCCTATCATTATATTCTGTTTAATTATAATTATCACTGACTAATTTGATTTCCTTTGTACATTTCGTAGGCAAAATTGACAAATAAAGATGATGTTTTTAAAGAACGCAATAGCAGTTGGTAGGGTACGGTGTATATGTTCAGGTAGTATCAGCTCGTGTGTACTATATGAATATTGGACATATATGCGGGTATCACAAATACATAGGGAGTTCACGCCCACTGATAGAAAAACGGTCTGACGAAATTTTAAGAAAATTATCACACAGTTTTTGGTTAATTGTAGTGCATACATTTTATTTCTCGACTAACTACGTACGTAGTAAAAAGGAAGAATTGTGATGTTACGGCAAATATCGGCGAATTTGCGAAAAACTCGCATTGTGCGATCCTGGTATTGAAAAGTGGTTAAATACTGTTTCTATTAGTAAATACATTCCTTTAATTTGTTCTCTAAACGTAATTTATACAAATTTTTTAAAACAGAAACTTTTTGGATAGGGCAAGGGGTCCTTAAAAATTGGCACATACTAGGTAAACTCTGTATTTTCGCAATTTAAAAAAAACCATTAACATTCAATATATTTAAATTGAGGTAGGTATTTTCTCGTTAACGAAATATGTTTAAACATTATAGCTTTAAATGATGACGCACGCTTTTTTTGAAAAAGAAATAGAATTTGCGAGATTTTTGTTTGAATTCATTGTATTTTTTGCTCAAAAGCTTCTACAAATTTTTTCTGTATTTTTTCTAGAATAGGGCAAAATATGCCAAAAATTGTTCAGGTCTCACTTTCGTTGAACTCTGAATTTTTGAAAATTGCAAATATTCAACCTTTTTTCTGTCTTCTTACATTTAGAGTATTGAATTTTCTTTAATAAAATATGTTATCTTTTGTTCTTTAAAATTGCAAATCAATACCATTGAAAAAATACAGTATTGATGATAGAGATTATTTTTATTAATGAAATATAAGTAATTTTCGTCTAATTTTCTCAAAAATTGTATGAGTAATTGTTGCAATATAAACTAGTGATGCTTAAATTGCACTTACTTTCTCTCCGGTATTTGCACGTAAAATTACTCGAAAAATACTAAAATTTTTGAAAAATTGTACATGATCTTATTTCAAAATCTAGCTTTAGGGAACAGATCTCATCAAGGGAAAAATCTCTATCTTTAATATTTTAGATGTAGGAATATTCCGAAAATTTTTGAAACTTTTGCAGTTTTCGAAAAATCAGGGTTTTTAATAGACATGAGACCAACACCATTCTCTTAAACGTCTTTCACACTACTCAAGAAAAAAAATCAAAAACGATGGAGCCAGTTTTTTAAAATTTGGAAAATGTCCCATAGGTTTCATGTGAAGTTTCCTCAAAATGAAAATACCGGTTTCAAATTTAAGGGGCGGCGACATTAGTGAGATCGTCATGGAGATATCAGTTTTGTAGAAAATCGGCTGACCGGTTTAGCCACTAGGGTTGTTCACTGACGAACATTCGATTTTTCGCTATCAAGGACCCACAAAACATGAATTCTGGCTACACAACGTGTTAGAGGATTTTGTTGGCTAAATCAACTGACTTTATCCACTTTTTCGTTACCAGGGTCTCGCAATAAGAGGTTTTCTGCCGAAAATTCGCCCTTTTTTTCGCATATCATCACGTAACTTTCTGTGTAGTAACGAGAACGTAACAAAACCGTCTTCAACCCTTGCCTTGGGGGTGAGTGCTGGGTAATTGAGATTGAGACCCGGTCGGAAGTGGTAGTTCTTTGAACAGTCAACTTTATAAAAGAAAATAATATATTACAAATGGTGTATTTTGTCACTACAATTGCAGTTTTGTTGTCTGGTAACTGACAGCTCTGGTAAAATGAATCAATTCATATCAGTAAATAAAACAATAAATAACTATTGGGTAACTTCGTGATCATAGGTTATAACATCTTTCTCGAAAGGATAGATCCCTTTAAAATTTTAGGATGTAAGAGGTTTTAATTTATATATTACAGATCGAATTATACTTAACATCAAGCACATTCTTGAAAATTTATGTTAATCTTAACTTGATACGGAATCAGTAAATTAAAAACATCAGCCTAAAAAAAGGACCACTTCTTTAAAAAAATACAATATAAGTCAGTTTTTAATTTAATACAAATTATAGTAATGTTCATTAATTACGTGATTTTTTTGTTAGCAAATGCCATATTGTGCATGTCAGCTGATGGCGTCACGGCTACATATAATACCCTTTATGACTTCAAACACTAGAGAGATATATGTTTGATTCAAAATTATAAATGCAATCTCTAAACAATAAAAAAATTTTGTAGTCTTCAATATAATTGGTCGCAATTCCTATTACCTAGAAGTAATGAGATTTTTGTAGTAGATGGTTCATTACATTTTGGAAATACGTAGGTAATCAAGAATCAAAATAATGTCTTTTTAATTTTTTTTTCTGTTTCCCACTAGAACCTTCCTGTGACTTTTGAAATGCCCACCGTCATCTGATCATTTATCTCTGACACAATGAACAGTTTCTCATAAAAGATAGTAAGATTCAGTTGTACTATTTTTTATCTAATGAAAGAATCGACACTAGTAGCAAATGCATGATAATTTGAGTTCCCCTGATTATTATATTCCCAAAACAAGAACTGGATAACTCAGAAGATCTCACATTTTCTTATTAAAACAATAGATATAATTTAAATGATTTCAATATTTCTATTCACTCTTTTATTGAATTTTGCAGATGTTTCATGGAAGAGTACATGAAGATTTTATGTACATGATAGTTTAGTAACGATCTAAAATTCTTCTAGATATATACCTCTATTTTTAATATTTTTGCTGAGAAAATGTGAAAACCAAATATTGTAGATAGATATAGAAGAAACTGTCACACCTATGGTCAGATGTATCTAGGGACAAAGCAAATTTTCTAGAAGTCTTTTAGAGAGATTTCAGATTCTTATGTTCCCTACACTGCTATTGTCATTTGTGTTTAATCAAGTCAACGATTTTCTAGTGTGAGCTGTTTCCGTGTGTGTGTTTTGAATTTAAAAGATTTGGTAAGTGAAAAGTTAACATTTCTTTTTTTGTCTTTTATGAATTTTATAATATCTACTATTGGGCGTACAACTGGGCGTGCAGAAATAAGATGGAATTAAATCCGGAAAAGAGTAAATTGATTTGCTTTACCAAGTCTCGCTCGAACGTATGCTCCAGTTATGAATTAGGAACTAACGTTATACCACGTGTAAAAATCTGTAAGAATTTGGGTTTGGTCCTGGGAAGCGACTTAGGTTGGTCGGATCATATTAACAACACAGTTAAAAAATCCTGGAGAGCGCTGCACTTTGTAATGCGTGTTCTAAAAAATAGTAGTCCAAATGCCCGATCCCTAGCATATACTACACTTGTTCGTCCAATTTTAGAATACGGAGCAGCATGCTGGGACCCGTACAGAAAAGGGCAAATTGAAGCGTTAGATAAATTTCAAAACCGGTTCTCAAAGTTTGTAAATCACGGGTGCGTTGGTGACGAACGAGAAGAATGGGAGTCCTTATCTAAGAGAAGGGAACGGGCGCGTTTATGCGTAATGTATAAGACATACAGAGGGGACACAGCATGGGCAGATATCGGTAAAAGATTACAGAAATCAGATTATAAAAGCAGAGGAGACTATCCTTGGAAAATACGATGTAGAAAGCAAAGAACTGATATAGGCAAGTTCTCCTTTGTGAATCGCACTATAGTAGATTGGAATAAACTACCTGCAGAAGCACTAGAGGCGCTTCCTTCTAATGTAGCCAAATTTAAAAATATGCTTCATTCCATCTAGATCATCTCGAATAATACTGATACATTTATCTTTATTATTATTATTATTATTATTATTATTATTATTATTATTATTATTATTATTATTATTATTATTACTATTATTATTAGTAATATGATTATTACTTTTATTATTATTGTTTTTGTAATATTATTATTATTGCTTTTATTATTATTAGTATTACTATTACTTTTATTATTATTGTCATAATTATTATCGTCATTGCCCTTATACAGTGAAGTGATGTGAAGTGTAGTGTAGTGGGGGGGAAGGGAGTGTAGTGTAGTGTAGTGAAGTGTTATGTAAACTAGAATTGAATTTAGAGTTAGCTAGAAATAAATTGGAACTATTATATCGACCCCCTAATTCTAATAGTAAACCCAATTGTAAATGTTGAAAATGTTTAGTAATTCTAATTTTAATTGTTATCATGTTTGCCACCGAGCATTAGTACAAAGCGAACTTTAATAAATCTATCTATCATTACTTTACAAAAATTGAAGTACCCCTACACATACTAGCAAAGAACATAGTTAATTCAAAAGGTACACTTCTTTCCTACAGATAACCTACAAAGACAGTGACTTGATGTACTTAGGGACGTCCGTAGGTCCATAACTGTAATATTAAATTGAATTCACTTTGTTTCGGGATGTAATCTGGACACGTCACAAAGGAAACATCAAGAGGCCTCAACCACCGGCAGAAACAATTAATAGAGCAGTTTCATTGTTGTTAAAGATTGTATGTCAATTTTTTGTTCAGCAAGAGTTCAGTTATAGAAAAGGAAGAATACGAAAACTTCATTTTGTCATATTTAAATAATGCACATATATTCATTCATTCAAAATTGATGAAAGTTTTGCAACATTTTTGCATTTGACATGTAGGATAAAAGTTAAGCTTCCTGACCCATCTGCGTTCGGTTGATCCCAAAAGCAGCAAATATTTATTGTTTTTCCTGTTTCCTTTCAAGTTATAATCTACGATGAAGGCCTTTCTGTTATGAAAGTTCATAGGAATGTTATATTCTACGAAGTTGACATAGAGGACAGAGCATAAACTCCGAAACCAATCTGTGTTTGGTTGTAATTAAGGGCAGCAAACTTTTTTCCATTACGCGCTACATATTATAATCTAGATTAAATGTATTTTGTTCAATAAATGTTATTGTGATATTCTCTTCATGAAAAAATATCTTATTCAGTTATAATATTTTTCACTTTGTCTACATACATCAGCACGATGTAGGGACACATTGTACACAAACACATTATCTAAAAAATAACTATAAAATGTTCTTAAAAGCAATCAGTCTTTCACATGCTAAGACGTGTAGCATCCCAAAAAGAGAGACATCAACACTGTCATATCCAAGAGAAGAAGGGGAAAAATTAAAACATTGAAAGTGTCAGTAGGTACGACAGTTTCCTCTGCTATATATTAATAGGCGATGTTCCTCTGAATGTTTTACTAGGGTTTCTACATTAATTAGTTTACCAAATTTTTAAACTAAAATACGAATAAGAAAGTATATATCTGAAGATTGGCGGTATATTTCTGCTCCAGAAGCAGACGGGTTTCCAGCCACCGCTGCCTCTGCAAGCGTGTGGATTTCTGTTGCTCTAGTTCACCTAGCATGAAAGCACCACTGGCCAATGGGTGTTGGCCGAATGACTTGGCTGAAACTCCGATATGATAAAAAAGATAGCTTGCATACATTACGAACGCTTTCTTGCAGTGTTGGTTTATCGCCAAAAGCCAAGCATATTCTCTTTTAAACAAATATTTGTAACTCATCGACGTACAATAGTATTACAAAGTAAAATTATATCTCGGAAATAACAGCTACCGCCAAAAAAACGGTACGCGAGAATCGTATTGTATATTACAAATAAAAAAACAATAACAAGCAATGAAAAATCATTAATACCTTTTATATGCACAGTTACTTCAATATTTTTAAATGCAGAACTTATTGAGAAATGATCAATGTAGAGACAAATTAGATATTGCAAAGGATTTTTAAATAGTAGTTCAACAACTTCACATACTTTCTGGTACAATTGTAACTTTTTAATAAACTAAAGAAAAAAATCGGAGGAAACAAAATACAAGTACAAAATATATTTGCTAGTGTGTCACCACAAGTTGCTTCTCTGTAAATTCGAAAGTTTTGTTCACTCGTGCATCTTTCAGTAAAATAAATTTACATCTAGCGCGATCTTTTATTTAAAAAATACCTAACACTCACTGTAACCTGAGATCCCACAAAATATTCAGTACAATTATTTTGGCGCACTAAAGGGGATAAAGAGTACAAGAATATAGTAAATTTCTTCATTGGACTCAACTGTTCAAATAGACTGAATTATTCAAAAGAACAGGGCATATAATATAAAATTACAGAAATATAATTTACACGAGTTCTATAAACCTTCCCTTTGGTACCTGCTTTCCCTGAACCATAGAATCCGAATATACTACTATCAACTCTTATAATCTTCAACTTATAATGAACGTAAGTAAATTTAACATTTAGGCTGAAAAGAAATATCTGATACAGAACATTTTACGCCCTAGAAAAATATGGGAAACTTTTCAGTATTACAGTTGATTACAAATGCGTGAAAGCAGGATGAAATCATTACACAGGATGAGAGTTTTTTAAACGCCAATAACATACAAAAATCAATGTAGAAAAAAGTAAAAAAATACAATCACAACACTAAATACCATTTAGATGTAGATGTAAAAATAGAGAAGTGAACGATTTGACAAGAGCGTCCTGTCTCTTCAAGCAATAATTTTCAGATTTGGAGTTTATCACATGGGAAGAAACAAAATTCAACAAATGAGGTATTCCCTAAAATTTTCGATACAATGTTTGTTTCAGAAACTTCTTCCTATACATTTCTCAAAATATATGCTTAACTGAAAAAATACCCTGCCAGTGTGGATGAATTTTCAGATGGTTTATTAAAGACTTAGGCGTCTGCAAATAAAAACCCCTTAACTCACATATTTAATGGATTGTTATGAACCGGAACATTTCCAAGTATTTACAAACATCTCAGATTAAGCCGCTTTTCAGGAAAGGCAACAAAAATGAAAATCAAAATAATCCGTCATGTTCTTTTTTCTTTTGTCAGTTTTTTAAAAAATTCAAGAGAAAATATCTACGTACGAACGGAAACGTTTTACGAATTGTTTTCAAATAGCCAACACGGATTTAGTAGAAAATCAGAATCTGCGGAAACACTTCTTTTCATTTCCTAAATATGTAGCTTCATCAATGGATAATGAAAAGGACTTATATGATTAGGTTTTTAGACGTTTCAAAAGCATTTGACATCATTGATCATAACGTTATGCTTCCAAAATTACCTTTGTATGGCATTTGCCGTATTGCTCTACGAGGATTGAAAATGTTTGTAATACCTTAAACAACGATCCCAGATAGCAGAAATACCGCACTGAAATGGAGGAATATTATTTGCTCATCTTTCCGATTCATTAGCAATTCCATATATGGTACCGCAATGGCTTTGTTTTAGCCCGTATTTTCTTCATACTACATGTAAGCATACGTATCCCCTCATCGATTCCAAACATTAGAATCCTTCTTTTCTGATGATATGAATGTTCCTTGCTATGAAGAAAAAGTAAATAGCACAATATCAGATTTTCACTTTTGTTTCGTAATAACAAATTAATATTAAACAAAGGGAAAACGGTTTCAATGCAGTTTTCCATTTCAAATAAATGATTGTATACTGTATTGAAAATGAGCGATATACAATTTTCTGATGTTGATATATTTATGTGCTCCCCAATTCAGCCAAATCTCAAATGGGACGTCCATTTAAAATGAATTAAACACAAAATTACCCCAGATTGGACTTCTCTCCAAAGTAAGTCTCACTGCTTTTAATTCCCTTTGGCCTTAAATAAATAAATACACGTTAAGTTGTAACTCAGAAAATAAAAAAAAATGCGTATATTGCGTACATTTTGTGGCAATTTACCCTATTTTAGAGAGCAGCATTCAAATAAAACAAGAAAATTGAGAAAACATGTGAACAGAATTTATTTCGCTGAACAAACGCAATTACGAGAAAGCATTTGCCTCAGCCCATTCTCAACATTTTAAGACACGCCCTCAGTAGAAATTATGTCGCCACAGTTAATTAGAATGATACTCCATAAATGCACATTTTGTTTGTGACACAACATAATAAATAGGCATTACTTTAAAAAAGAAGTTTATTTTATTATGAAACAAAGGTAACGAGAAAAACGTGGAAAACAAATGGTAGAGCAAAACGTCGGTCCGTTGATGACAGTAGAGCAAAGGGTTGTGTGAGAGTTTTTAGAAAGGAGCTGTACTTAATATTCAGATTCGTAGATATAACATGTGTCTTTATTTTTATCAGACTACACAGCATTATAAAAAAAAACTCATTATAATCTTATACGCCGTTTTACAGTACATATAAATTTTATAATATTAATTGACATACATTTTTTAAAGTGGGCTTACGTCTGGAATGGAACAGATTTTCATAAAATACATAAACCTGTAATTAGAACACACGTAGAAATCATATTCAGCAGCAGTTACTATAAATAGGTCGCTACGAGAAATTCGTGCAAAGTACACGTACTAATATACGCTAATGTACGCCAAATACAACATGCAAAATCTTGTTCCTGTATATGTAGTAAATTACTTCCTCTAAAACGTTGTGTTGTCGGTATCTACATTTTGTGGGTTCTTGATATTGAAAAATCGATCGAGGGCAAACCGTCTGTCTGTCCATCGTTCCGGCGAATTTCTCTAAAATTGATATTTCCCGATCGATCTGATCAAAATTAAACATTTCAACTTCGAGTTTTAAACGGATATTATACTATTTTGGTGTGCTGAACATAAAACTTCATAAATGTCTCCAATTTGTTTTATTAAACGTATTCGGATAGCGAAAAGAACACCTAAAATGACTTACAAGATAGAGAATTGTTCTTTCATGGAATATGTTGATCAAATACAGATCTTGAAATAAATTAATATAAAACTTTTCAAAAATCTTAGTATTTTTTTGGTAATTTTGCGTGAAATATAGGAAATTTCCGTACAATTATTTTCTCAAAAACAGCATTATAATTTTCTTTAAATGTGTGCCTTATATCTACAATATTCAAGTTGGAAAACATCAAAAAAAATATTTTGCTCTTTTCAAAAATCAGATATCTCAACAAAAAATAAGAACTGAACTATTTTTTAAGTTTAATTTCCTCTTATGAGGAAAAACAATCAACAACTAGTCGTGCAATGACAGTAGATGCTTTCTCGCATTATTTTTAACGTCCACGCAATATTTTACTGCATGAACCTGCAAAAGAAAATATTTTTCCGCGCCGAGATGTCATCGATGCCGAAGCCCATCGAGGTAACGCCCTTTTCCGCTACTTTCATATTCCGCTATATCACACAGTGTCAGATACACGAGAGAAAAAAATCTCTTATCTATAATTTTGCAGTTTTTAATACCAACTTTTCGAAACTTTCGGAAACAGAGTTCACCGGATATAAGAGTAGCACAATTGTTTTTACTGTATTTTGATACAAACGATGAAAAAATGTAAAGAAACGATTGGAGACGTTTTTGAGAAAATAATTAATTAAAAATTACCTCATTTCACACAAAATTATGCGAGACCTACGAGTATTTTCGACACCTTATTAAACCCCATTGAACCTTATTTAAAAAACTATTTTAAAAAATATTTCAGTTAGTAAAATATCACAATCTTCAAAATTCTAGTTGTAGAATGACCCGGAATGAAACTTTCAAGTTTTGCAATTTTCAAAACATCAGGGATTTCGAGGAAAATACGACTTGCACATATAAGCGTTTTGTACTCTACCCGATGACAAAGTTTAATCCAAAACTTTACAGCCATTTTTGAGAAAATTATGAAAATATTTTTCAGGCTCCATGTAACGTCCCCTCCAAAATTTCCATTTTAAACTCGGAGGGACTCTAGATTGTTTAAATCGATCAAGGCATATCAATTTTGGAGAAAATCTACTGAAGGGTTTAGGCACAAGCGTTGACCAGGCGGTCGGGTGGGCGCACTGACAGGCGTTTGCCGTCAATCGATTTTATGGTATCAAGGTCCTACGAAATATGAATTCTGAATACACAACGTGATAGAGGAAGTATTTTATTAAATATGGGCACTACATTTATCCACTTTTTTGTAACCAGGACCCGTCAATAAATTGTTCTGTCGAAAATTCGTCATATTGCGGAGCACGATTAGAATACATTCTCCACTTAGAAAATAGAGAAGAGAAAGTAAAAGTAAATGAATTTTAATGTACTTTCCTATTCATAATATCAAAGGCTAGCATGACTTGTGAGAACATTTATGCCCTCTATACGTTCTTCTTTCAGAAAGAATAAAATATTAAGAAACAAACTCCAGGAAGCGATTACTAAGAGGAAAGGGATGAAATTTCATATCTATATACATCCAAAAGGCTTAGTACATGCATTGTACCTCACGTCCTTCAAAATTTTAAAATATATTCATTAATTTATTGAAGTCCTTGCACCTAAGGAGTAGACGTAATAAACTCTATAAATTGCAGTATAATCTAAAATAAAGTCAATTTGCAAATTACAACAATATTTTCTCTGTGGGGATATCAATATTTTACAGAAATTCTTCTGCGCTACTATAAACAACTCGTTTCTTTTGGGTGAAATTTTACGGCGCTTCCACTACGTTATTATGCCTCCCCCTCGTGGAAACATGTCATCCCTAAGTCACAGCGCGAAGATCTGGTTACCGTCTCAAGAAAATTACACTCAACATGGCTACCGAAACATTCTGCAGGCTCTACTGCAAGACAAATTTCAGCAATTTCTATAATAATATAACATAATAATTTGCATTATTTGTAGATTAAACATTTGTGGAAACAAAACAAACAATTTTCTGTTATATAATTAAAAACGGCGCTTTTATTTTTGATTCGAGGACCATAATAATATATCATTGCTGCACTCAAGTCATGTTATGTTTTAATATAACCTTGCGAGGTAGCCAGAAGAATTTAGAGGTCTGAATACGATGTCTCTCTTGAATTTGTTGTACTCTTATAAATACATTATTTGTTTTTATTTGAATGAACAAGTAGGGGTGCCACTACCATATTTACGTTCTTTCGTTATGCCGCGTTCATTCGTTATGCCGCGTTCTTTCGTTATGCCGCGTCCCAAGCGTGATAATTTGTAATAGTTTTGCACTTCATTCCAGAGTTCATTGTTATTTCATATGCTTTCAATAACACTAATAAGATTACTCGTTATAGAAACTTTCTAACATAAGTCTCCACAATTTCGATCCGTCTACATTTGGTCTCTAATGCTGTAAGTAGTAATCATATAGATATAAAAATATTCAGTAATGCGTAACATTTGTAATGATGTACTCTTATCTCCTTCACCTCTCTATAATTTTATTCTCTATTTTTGTACTTTTTCTGTTGAATAACTGCCACCGAGTGTACGCTCATTTGCAGTAATAAATTATTATTATTATTATTATTATTATTATTATTATTATTATTATTATTATTATTATTATTATTATTATCGTATAGGCCATTACTGACCACGCTACACGATTAACGTGTGTAATTCTTCCAGGACCAGCTTTTCAGCTGTATCCTTGGATTACAACAAGGTTGTTACGCCTTGAAGTGTGAATTATGAGATGATAGATTGATGATGATAGGTGAAAGTACAATCACAAATACAACCATGTCTACGCAGGACTCGAACCTGCAGCCTCCTCGGCACAGACGACGGCTGCCGCATCTGTTTGCGCCACGGAGCCGACGTTATTATTTATTATTATTATTATTATTATTATTATTATTATTATTATTATAATTATTATTATAATTATTATTATTATTATTATTATTATTATTATTATTATTATAATTATTATTATTATTATTATTATTATTATAATTATTATTATTATTATTATTATTATTATTATTATTATTATATTTTTACATGGTGTACTTTAAACACCGAATTAAGAACATTATATTTTTAGAGAAATACTTTTTTTTGCAAAACTGTCGACGAAAGAAATCATATAACGAACTCAAATTAAACACGTATATAATAATAGACAACTGAGGTAAATGAAAAAGATAACCGACTTGTGACCAGACGACGTACTTCAATAAAGACGAAGCTTATTCTAGGTTTTATTTATTTTTATTCATTTTATTTATTTTATGTCAAAAACAGTTAAAAACTCTGTGTGTCTTGGTTCCGGCAGAAATGTATTCTGTGTATGTTTCCATAATACTGGGATCTCTAGATTAAGCCAAATACAAGTTGAATTCTGAAAAAGACAAGACACAACAATCATGTTTTATGTGACAATGGCTCTTCCAATTCTTCTAACATAGGCATCCACAAAGTATGTTTCCTTAAGTAGTCAATAAAAGGAAAACACAATTTCATAGAAAAAATTATTGTAGGGTGAGAGCCGTATATGACTTAGCTTACGACATAACTACAGCAGTTTGTGTTCATTGTTTAATTTATTTAACGCCGAAAAACAGTTAAACTGTGTGCGACGTACTGTGGGGAGAAGTGCACACTGTGTACGTTCTGGGATTTCTACCCGGCTCAAATACAGATTAAATTCCATTAGAAATACGACCGGTTCGGCGAAGAATTAGTAACAAAACATTTGCTCACATGCAATGAAAACTATTTGACACGCAAAGGAGCTACAGATTTTGTCAATTATCCCTTGACTTATGTGAATAAATCGACATTTTGCTGAGAGAACAAGAATAACGATTATTTGAATTACTCTATTCCCCCTGAGTTCAAGAAAGTATGCACAGAAAATGAAGATACTTTCGTGTCCAGAAGAAAAAAGTCAATCTGTTCATTTGCTCCAAGGATCAGAGAAACTGGACGAAAAACGTATTAAAAATTGTGTCATTAACCAAGAAGCTGTGGTACAATACTTCTTAGAGACATATTAATTCTTGTTTAATTAATTACTACACTACACTAATTAACTACACAGTAGTAATGGTAAATAATACATTAAACATCATTGTTATAATCAATATTACTTTATTCTTTGAAGTTCAATATAGTCTCAAATTGTAGTTATGCAACAGAAATTATGCATTTAGCCAGTAGCGAAACGAAATGAGTGCGGTCCCGCCCGCAAGATTTTTATACGCCCCCCTAGCAGTGTATAGCAATCACAAGTAGTTTTGGTACTTTAAATCATAAACATATGCATTAACAAATTCGAACTCACCAGTCTATGATTAATAACCAATAGTATAAAAACTGCCTATATTATTTCATTTTATGATATTAAGACTTTTAAAATCTCAATGAATTGCTTACCTTTACAGATTTAGAAACAGGATTACATAAGCGGAAAAAATCGTTCTTCTGGAAGATGCTGTTTTTAATCTTTTATTGTAACAACTATCGCAAAATATCAGAGATATTTATCAAGTAATTAATATTTCTTACAATCGCAACCCTTCAGCCTTAAAAGTAGGCCCTCTTTTACCTGGGCCCGCCCACATTGCGGGCCTTACAGGTCAGAACGTTACGCCACTGCATTTAGCAATATTTATGCAGCAGAAAATATTTTACTCGGCACTTAAACTATTGTCTCAATTGTTATCGTGTTATGTGTTGTTAACTAATGAATGTGTCGGAATGTTTTGTAGTGAGCTCTAGATATTGACATCTGATGAATACGATTACTATGACAAATGATATAGCCAATAAACATCTGCATTGACTAATCATATGTTTGCACTCTTCAGTAAGTCATTTTCGACGAAATCCACTGAGTTGTAAATGACGACGCGAGGCAATGGTACAATCCCCATCTTAATAAAGAGAGAGACGAGAATCACACGAGTGAACTTTTCTTATTATTCGTACACATCTTTTTCATAATCCAGACGTCCACGAGCTGCATAATATGTTTCACACTAATGTTATGCCGTAACTTACCGGGAATGTGCATAACAAAATATATACGAGTGGTACAAAGGCTGACTGAATTTTGGATAAATTCTGGATGTGTAACATAATGAAATTATGAATTCATTTAAATGGATGTTTCATTTCTGGTTCGACTGAATTGAGCCACCCAAATACTTTGTTACCTTAATCTGGGTTGCCATCTGTCCTTCAGGACTTGACATCTTCATTTAACATTGACCTCTTGGCGTCCCTCCTTTTTTAAATTTACATGGACATTTACAAATTTACTTTTTGTTGTGATTGAAAATAATACTGGCATAATCTTAAAGTAATTTAATTCATTAAAGGGACTTCATGTCTTCAATATATACATTTTTACTCAAACAAATAGTCCGCATAATGTATCATAAGGCTTATCGTGATATAAAACTTATTTCTGGTTATTGTTTGGTAGGTAACGAAGGTGAGTTTGGGGGCGCAGCTATCCAATCGGAATCTTTCGTTTTTAATGACACAAAGTTCAATATGCTTTTTAAAGATTAGCAATGGTTTGGAATTGTTATGTTAATGCATCATGGAGTATAAATAAGTAAAATGTTCTTTTCCTTAAAATGTCCTCCTTTTTTAAGTAAAATGTCCTCCTTTGGGAGAAAAGTTGCTGGTAAACTTGTCTTAATATCAGTCACTTGCACATCGTTCATTTTCAAAGAACGATGAGCAAGTTACAATTACTAATTTGAAATGAAAACTGCACTTAAACCTTTTCCCTTTCGTTTAATATTAATTTGCTACTGCGAAAAAATTTAACACAACTGATATTGTACAATTCACTGTTTTTTTATTGACAGGAATATTAGTATCTACACTAAAGAACGATTCTTCGGTTTCGAGTCGATGAGGGTATATAGGTTACGAATATTATCAACGGTGAGAAAATAATATTCCGTCAAGTCAGTACGGTATTTCTACTCTCTGAGATCGTTGTTTAAGGTACAAACGTAATAAAAATAGAACAATACCGCGAATTCCATACAAAGGTAATTTTGAAAGTAAAATATTATGATCGAAGATGTCAAACGCTTTGAGACATCTAAATGTAGTTCAATAAGCGCTTCATTTTGATATATTGATGAAGCGATATCTTAATGGAAAAAAATAGTGCACCCTTAGATTCTGATTTTCTACATAATCCAGTTGGCTATCTGAAAACGATTCGCCTTTGATGAAAAAATCTATTCGTACGTAGAAAAGTATCTTTTATATTTTAGAAGTAACTGAAAATAGCGAAATTGGCCGATGATTTTGAATTTAATTTTTGTAGTGTTTTTGAAGATATCTGGAAATAATCCAATGCATTAAATATGTGAGTTAGGGGGTTATAATGATGTTCACACAAGTCACTAACAAACAACTCAGAAATTCATCTAAACCGGCCAAATATTTATTTTTTAATGAGCCGATTGCTTTGAGTATTTAATGCAGAGAACTTTCGAAAACACACCTCGTGTCAATTTTTTTAAACGTATGATGTTGGATTTTGTTGCTCTACATCCTTCCTGACATCAGCCCCAATTCTCCGAAAACGTTGCTTGAAGAGACAAGCCACTACTGCGGCACCGTCAATTCACTATCATTATCTTCTAAAACAAAATCCTTAAAATGTTAGTTGATGGATTGTTTTTGACCATATTCCTCATTACATATGTTTTATTATTTCAAATCAAAATATGATTCATGTTTCAGTTTCTTAGTGTGCATTATGACATTTCTTAACAGTGCTATATATTGTTTCATGAGAGACGTTATAATTTGTAGAAATTAAAAAAAAATATTTAGTTTATTTTACATAATGTTCTAATTGCTCGTATTATACAAGTATTGATTTTCCTTCATTTTTTATTTTTAATTTTTCAGAGGAAATTACGTGTTAAAGTGAAAATAAAATGTCAAAAAATGAATTAGTTTTGTCGTTAACTCTCGTACCATACTCGCGTTTTTCTATCAAGTACTATACCTGGGGTCTTTCTGGACCCCCAGCTTTACTGACAACTGAAAGTGGTAAACACGAATGTGTACGGGAATATACTGGGTGATAATAATTGATTTTATGTAGAATACATTTTCTAAGTTATTTTCAATAACGCAATAAATATTGTATAATTTAATCATATTAAATATTTCATACAAAGAATAATCTCATTCGAACGTAGCCTCCATTGTTGATTCATAATGTTTTAGAAATATTTACAGGAATTGTGAAAGTTATTTCGAGATACATCAAATATCAGACAAAAATTGACGGTATCGGACCAATTTTTTTAAGTTTTTGACAATATGTTTCATATGAGAATGGGAAAATTACAGACTATACCTTAGGACAAACCGGTTCCTTCTAACGACAAAAAATTAACATCTCTAATAAAATTTCGAAAATATGTAAAAATGGTTTCGCATCTGTTTAATAAGTGCACGTAGGCATATCTAGAAGACTAAAACTATCCTACAAATATTCAGAAGAATATTAACAAATTAATGATCGTGAGGTCCAAAACGTCTTCAGATATGGTACGAGAGTTAATCATGTCGTTTATCATTGTAAATCGCCATCCATGATTTTTGCAGCAAATAGTTCTAAAGATGAATAATTTTATTTTATTATTAGTACACAATCTGTATACGGGTATATACATGTATGTATAATTTGTACGTGTATTTACATACGTGTATTATTTAATGTGTCGGTGTTTGCATTTCTTGTAATTGTAAGTATTTGTGCATTATGTTCACTACATTCGAAGTTTGCCTATGCGATTCATAGAGCTTAGACTTCAATGCAATTTTTTCTCATTAAGATAGGTAAAAAAGTTATCTTTCCACACATGAAAAATAAGTATTTACATTAAAGCCGGCTTTAATGGCCGAAGTTGCTAAGAGTGTGTCCCGTTTCAGGGCTTCGGTCCCAAGGGTCGCGGTTTCGAGACCCGCCTTGGGCACGGTCGTTTGTCCCTTGTCTTTCATGTACGTATGCCTCGCGTTCTGCTGACCCCAGATCTGAGGAACCCGCGAGTGTATTGGCATCACGTGAAAGACCGAATATGCGTTCTATCGAGACATAAATGGGTAACCGGCCGTCGCACACTGGTTCCAATTGACCAAAAACCTGGCCATAATTTAAAAAATCGAACTTAGCGATTAGAGGTTAATCCCATCAAATCATGTACAGATGTAGTTGGTGCATCATGTTCCAGGGTGATATAAAAATTCCAACCATATTTCCTTCTCGTACTCGACGGTGAAGTTGGCCGTTTCTGAACGTAGAAAAATACGCGAGATTGTGAAGCAGGTTCCCACCTGTAAAAACAGTGTTTTTAACTTTTGCTTGCATTTTTCTGTATTGCCCAGTGGATAATACATCTGAAGATAAGTTAATTATATGATAAGCTTATCTTTCTACATATTTTGACGCGTAAGGCGTGTGTGCCGTAACCTTTTCTACGTATATCTTGTTTTTACATATTGAGGTCTATAACGTTTTTACCGCTTTGTAATTTAGCTTGTGTGAAAGCCACAACTGTTCCCTATCAGTATGCTAAATTGCAGCTACACATATTTACCTCTTTCTGTATTATTATCATCATTTAACTACTGGAGTGCGTAACCCGCCTGTCTCGATATAGCCCGTGCCGACCGGCCGACCGGCCCAGTCCTGAAAGTTCTCGCCAAGGACAGGAACATATCCAATATAAAATTAAAACGCTTGTACCTTTAAAACTTATTTTTTTAAAATTTTGTTTGTTTGTTTAAAGTCGCATCTACATCTAGGTCATTAGCGACCACTATTGTATTTAACGTTATGTAACTATGAAATATGTAACATGATACGTTGATGATGTGTTTGTAAGGACGAACACAAATACAACTATGCCCGTGGCGGGACTCAAACCCGCGATCCTTCAGTCCGAGATCGCTACGACACTACTGCCTAAACGATCTCGGCCATTCGGACGACTTTTAAATTTCTTGTTGGGGATAAGGACATACAAATAATAAACAAGTTGATTTTTACAGTGATTGAGGGAATAGTAAAAAATGCCATAATTTATACTGTATCCTCTAAGCGTTGTTACATCTGCAAGTCTGCGTCAAAGGATTTTAATAACATAAATTCAATGGATAATAAATAAACCAATGAGAATAACGTTTATTTATATGAATGTTATTGCTACATGCATGGATAGAATTTATGGAGTGATTTCTGCACCTATCCTACAAATGCGGTGACGATAGCACCGAGAAGAAGTAACAATCTCGTTCCGCAGATCGGAAACAAAATTATACATCAGGAAAAACGAAACGTCAAAATTTTTTCAAATGTAAGTACGGTTTGCGCACCGACATACCCAAACCCGAGTAAGATACAACCATCGACCATTTTAGAAGCAGATGAAGAGATAATTGAAAACGCAACGTACTGGTGCAACTTATGTCAAGTGGGCTGTGCGTCGATATTAAAAAATTATAAATTAAAATTATACTGCTTTGGGGTTGCAAAACGATAAGTAGAACTGTATCTGTGGTACTTTATTCGGTGCCGACATCGTTTCATGTGATTCATGGGTTCAAAATAATTCAAGCCTCTTCGTTGCCAATTGGGCAATTATGGGAAGATGCATAGGAAACAGAAATAATGGTATCAGACGTTTTTCCAGAAAATATTCGCTTACGGAAAACCTGCAACTTGTCTTTAATTGTCTTCTGGCATCTTCAGTTCGAGTCTTTTCGCGTTTACAAGACAATAACTTAAGTGAACGGCATCCGTTACCACCCGATGTTCTGAACCTTTTCCATCGTTTGTCTGAAAATGTTTAATAATTTATAAGCTCAATAAATAAATATTACAATTTAAACTCAATGTTTGCTTTAAATTTGTGCTCCTAAAATTTACTACATATTTTCAGACGAAACCGCTTAATTTTCAGATATTCGATACACCATATTGGATCTACTATTTTGAATTTTTCAATTTTGACATCAAAGTAATCAGCAACTCTTAAAATATCTAAATATACATTTTCACGCAAATCGTAATTTTCACGTAATTTTTAATTATTGGATCCGCCATTTTGAATTTTTGAATTTTGACATCAGGTTAGTAACAAGTAACTCCTAAAATACTTAAAGACACAGTTTCACGTGAAACTGCTTTAATTTTAACTATCTCATCTGCCTATTGAATGACACAATTTTCCAATTTTTACATCAAATTCGTAATCATCGACCCCCAAAAACCATAATACACACATTTTCGTATATTTTTTTGCACAGCTTTTAATTATGGCCAGGTTTTTGGTCTGTTGGAACCAGTGTGCGTCAGCTGAATAAAAGCCCTATAGCAATATTACATTAAATACAGACCACGAATATGTGTATTAAGTTGTTTACCTCGTCTTCAGTGCTCCTATGAAATATGTAAGCGAAATCTGTGTTCAGTGTAAACACTTTTTAATTCTGGAAGATAGCAATTTTTACCTATCCGTATGGATTTCCACATGATTTCTGCGGTAACCACCAAATTAATTCTTAATAAGATGTGATTTATCAAATATTCTCTTTATTTCCGCTGGATCTGTTTTTTGCTCCTTTAGTTGCGTAAGACTTACTCCTCCATCTTTGGTTGCAATATTGTAATCACAGCCGCTCCTTTACGTCGTGTACTTATGACGTAATGCGGAAAGGGCGCGCATACCAACGCAACCTCACACGCAACATGGTGCAGGCCCGGAACTAAGCTTGAGCTACGAAGCCAAGGTCTCGCCGCAAAAGATAAGACATCGAGAAGGGGAGGGGCGTTTCCTCCTGTCCGTCAACGAACTCCGTCTCACTGAAAGTTGGTCACCCTTCACATACATTCAAGTGTTTGTGCTAATGATTTCATTCGACTGCACAAGCAAATCTAATCACTACGTGTAATTATCCTAACTAGTAAAGATAAAACAGCACCTACTTTCTCTTATTCAACGGCAACGAGAACGTAGTATCATAATATTACAACTTCTAACGTACTAACTAATCCGTTTGCCATCTGTTGAAAAAGTCATACGGAAACAAAGTGCGAGCGATTTAAAAAATACAAGTCTTTAGTTTTTTAAACAACACGTTTTAGTGGAAATGTTTTTCTGCCATTTAATTTATGGAATCCTTTTCTATAGTTGCACAACGTTCAATACATTACAAATAATATTATTTGCTTAGATAAGAATTTGAAATTCAAAGCTTCGGCTTTTGAATTGCGTCTTGACTATTGTTTTATTCTAATGATCCGACACGCGCCCACAACTCATTCTCACATACAAGTGCTTGTGGGACACAACAGCATTCTAACACTTTAAGGCAAAATTACTCGAATACCAAAATTATTTTAAAAAAAACTATTTTAAATTATTTAACACTTAAGAGTTCCAGACCGATTGGGTCACAGAACCCCGAGTATTCAGAGGTTTTTTCAGTGACATCAGTACTTATTTTCGTGAAACAAATACATACAATATTGTTAGAAAAAAATGTTTTGTTGTTACTTGAAAACAAATGAAAATTAAGAAAGTGCTAATTTGTATATTTTATTGACATACATGAATATACAGAATAAAAAAATCAGCGCAATAAAATATACTTTTTTTCAGAATCAGAATTTTCACATTTTTAATCCAAAGTTCTTTTCCAATTTTTTCCGATGATAATTCCCGGGTGATTTTCGAAAATGTTCCAAAAATTTGCTGTCACGTGTTCTAAACTCAAAACAACACTAGCGTCACAGTACAGAACTCTGTCTACCACTGCAAACTAATACAAAAAGCAAGTGACATTACCGGTTCACATTTCGCCAAATTGTCTGAAATTGGCCAGCAAACGGCAGCACAATACAGCCACATCGATGGAGACACCCCATCAGGGCCTAGAACCGATGAATACTCGGCACGTGAGCAGAAAGACGAGGAAAAATGCGCCTCCAGCAAAGCCCTAGTATAGGTCGGGCTTGGGCTTCAATGTGTTAAAAATTTAAGTAAGTATTGAGTAATGGATTGCATTAAAAAATAAATAACCATCTTCAATGTTCACAGTGTACGACACTCTCTAATTACGGGAATTAAAATAAAAAGTTATTTTTTGTAATTTTCGAAATGTAAGAGGTTTTATTGAAAATCAGACTTAAACCGTATTTACAAGAGCAATTTGATTTATCTGAGCAAAAAAAATAAAATCGTTTTTTTGCCTATTATCCCGTGATCGTTATAAAAAAATCTTTATGTATTTTTTGAAAATTCTTAAGGAAAGGAAGGAAAGATCGCGCACGGTTCGTGTGCCGTTTGATAGGTCACCACTTCTGCATTCGCTTGGTGTTGAACGGAGACACCACGTAAAACTACCGATCAGAGAGCAGCTAGTAAGCAGCTAGTAAGCAACCATATTGTGACTGAATTCTACCTAGCTCTCTAGGTAGTGTCAAAACCCTTCGAACGTCGAACTTGAACCCCTGAACCTCCCGGTCAGAGGCACTGCAGTGACATCAATTGATGCCCTTAGCTACCTAAGGCAATATCATTTTTGAGAAAAAGCTTAAAAATCTTGAGACCCCTTGTAAAGTGTCCCCAAAACCAAAATATCCATTTCAAACTCGCAGGGCCTTGAGCTCGTTCAGATCGATCGGGGTATATAAACTTTGGTGAAAATCGTCTAAACAATTTAGGCGCTAGCGTTGACCGACACACAGAAAGACGTTTTGCCGTCAATCGGGCTTGTGGTATGAGTGACCCATAAATCATAGATTCTAACTACACTCCGTGTAAAAGAAAGTACGTGTAAGAGAAAGTAATCTACTATACATAAGAACAAGATTTACTCACATTTTCGTTACCAGGGCCCGGCAATAAGGGTTTTTCCATAAAAAAATCGGTTTCCGGTGCACTATTAGAATATTTTATAGTATTACGTATTGAAGCGAGGTTTTCTGTTATGGCGAAGTAAATAAAATTTTGTTTTAAAGTAATTTTTGAAAATGTCTTTGTAGCTTCTTGTTAAGTACCCACCAAAATTAAAAGAGACATTTCAAATTAGCAGGCATTGAGTGCGGCTAGATCAATCAAGGAATGTGAATTTTGAAGAAAATCGAAAGAACCTCTTATGCTCTATTTTCGCCCACGTCTGAACAGACGTTAAAAAACATTTTGCCGACATCAGGAACCTCGAAAACGCGTTTTTACGTAAAGATCTCGATCTACGTTTTCAGCATTGCATAAATTTATCATCGCTTTGTATACTGTATGCTAGTTATGAGAAATTAAAACTTAAACTTGCTCATATTTACATTAGAGATTTGGTTTCAGATGTTCTCGAGAAAAGATATACGAAATTTCAGGTGAATATCGTTTTTACTACCGTTGTGAAAACCATTTTCTGTATGGCCCCTTACCCATACGTTCTCAAAATATACTCGTACATCTCCGTAGACGTATGTGTCATCCATAGAAAATTATTTGTGAGAATACCTTAAACCAGGGTTGTCCAACTGGCGGCCCGTGGTGCCATTTATTGTGGCCCACAAAAGGTTTTTAGTCAAAAGTCCCTTGCATCTGTATCGAGAGTGAACGTAGAGCGCCTAGCGAAGGCGCCCTGTCGAAGTCAACACCCCTTAATGTAAAAATAGGTTCAAGTTTAAATTTAAGAATTATTTTTCTGGTATATTCATAAATTCAAAATCATTCCATTGGGTTTCACTGCGTTATGCATGCTACGGCCTGATAACACGCATGCACCCTCCCCTGCCCTGTTTCAGAGCAGGCGGGCAAAGGGGCCAGATCAACAAAATGGGAAAGTCAGGTGAATAGTGTAAGAGAAATGATAATATGGCTCGCAACCATATTGAAGGTTTTAGTTGTAGCCCTTGAAGTCTTGGAAGATGGAGACGACTACATTAAACCATAGCATTTATTAATGATTTATTCATTTATTCTTTTTCGGATTTGCTGAAACTAGATGCTATGAGAAACCGTAAGTTATGAAGTTTTGCATCAGGTGAAACATTTACGTTGTGCGTGATTGAAAATGAACAACATACACTTTCACTGTATTATTTTAATTCAATCAAATATTTTTCCATCCCCTTAACACAGGCTTCTCTCTCATAAAATAAAGATAGATTTGTTATTTCTGCAGGTAGGTACAACCTGGTGGCAGAACACTACTATTTACCTATTACAACTAAGAATAGTTATACATTGTAATTGTAAAGCATTTTAAGGCAATAATAACAATAATATAACAATAATAACAATAACAGTATTACTAAAGTAAGTGGGTCTATCGAGTCGAATGAAAAATCTTTTCAAACTGGATAACCGGCATACGCTTTGTACAGGGCACAAAGAAATCCTTCTGATTTCTAGAGACTCCCATTGTACTTTCTTCCTATTACTGCGGAAAGTAAGTGTACACGCGTAAAGAGTATTAAAAATCAAGTCAGCAGCGCTTTCTGATGATAGGATTCTGCTCACATCTCTGTTGATTGTGAAATCGTGTGAAATCAATAAGAACTGACTTTATTTCCCCTCACAAATCTGCACATTCCCGAAACCTTTTGAGAGCCCGAATGGAACTATTCAAAAAATAGTTGGGAGCACTAGCATAGCTGAGAACTAATCAACAGCGTGCGTAGATGATGGAACACGTGCCAAAAATGTAAAATGTAATACAAAACAATTTAATAGTTAACACATTGTTACACTAATTTGAAGGGAATGTATACAAGCACAATTATACTGGCTGCAATGAAAAACATTGAATTGAATTGAATTGAATTTGCCTTATTTTACGTGGCGAGACTTGGGCCATCAGGCCCGCTCTTCCGTCTGACCACGCAAATTTCGCTACGCTCTTTTCACTAGCGGAGAAAGGAGGTATATCTTGGGCGAGAAACAGGCGATTTTTGAATTTAGCTCAGATGCTTCATTTAGGCTTGAGGATCTTTTACATGCAAGTAAATCTACTAACATGGGACAGCCGGCTTTACTTCCCCTCCGAAGGAAGGCGAACAAAGGATTTTTTCGCCCTTAAAAAATCCACGGCTTCGATCGGGTTTCAACCCGCCAACTTGAGTCCAATAGTCCGGTACGCTAACTGTTACATCATCGCCGCGCATAAATAACATGGTCACAAATCTATGATGACCCTCAGGGTGGCTAGAGAGTTCACCCCTCCCGACCTTGAGGTGCGGCACCTCTGCTCACAAATGGATCTTGCAGTATACAGGGCGTGTAGAAAATGTCACTGCTAGACTTTCATCGCGAAGTTTAGCGCGGGAGTAGCATGTTTCCCCGGCTAGCGCGATGTGTCGGCAGCGCACAATTTATTCAGTTCTTTACATAGATGAACAAGGCAGGACCCGTGTCACAGCAACGTATTGAAAAATAAACAAATTGATGCTGCACGATCATCCCGAGTCGTGGGAAACAGTTAATAATTACACCATACAACTTAGCAGCGATGTGACATTCTCGACATGCGGAATGTCTTTCACTACGAACTCAAAAGTTTCTGCAGTACCTTTTAACTTAACCGCACTGATGTCAAGAGTCTAAAGAACTTCGTTCAGAACTTATAAGATTAACAGCACAGATAATGGGGAGGAGCGCAAAGTACTTGTCGCCCAGGAGTTGGCATCACAAGTGATTCACACGCGTGCGCGCAACGGTCACAGGGGCTGGCGAGAGGAGAATCGAGATTATTTCATGAAGGGTCTGTGCCATACGGACGCTGGAATGTACCTATTCAGGGTGGGAAGAGGTCGCATCTGATCTTCTTCTAGATCGAGATGATCCACCTGCTGATCGCCGGATTCCCAGAATTGCGTGGGCGTTGGAGCGTCGGCCGTGGTGCGCGCGCGCCTCCACGGCTGCAAGGATGTGGGGTCAGCTGCCCGACCTTTCGTCCATGTACCGTTCCAAGAGGACTGCAGCGGACGCACAAAGTTGCTGTCAAATATTATATAAGAATACCGGGACGTAAAACGTATGTGCACGCAATTGCCGCGATTATTGTAATTAATAGAAAGTAAATCACACGATTGCCTGCATGGGCAGATCCAGTCGATCATTTTGGAGGGAGCCATTATATATTTCTTTAATAATAAACATTTGTTATTATATTGTATATTATTTTTGTAGAGTACACATGATACAATTCAATATTTTTTAAATAATTATATAATACTAACAAATACATATTTGCATTAATTTTGCCGAATAAAAAAAGAAGGTAACAAACGAAAACTCTATGATTTATCGAGGGGGGGAGCTGTACTTTACATCATACCCCTGGGACATTTTCCAAATGTCTAAAAAATGCCTCCAACGTTTTTGATTAAATATTGTGGTTTGATAGTGTGGAGGACGTTTAGGAAATGCAGCAGGTCTCATTTTCGTTAAAAACAGATATTTCGAAAATTGCAAAAATTGAAAATTTTGATTGGCGCCTTCCTACAACTACAATTATCAAAATAGAGATTTTTCCCCAAATATCTTTTTCTTAGAGGTATGTACAATTTTTTCAAAATTTGAGTATTTTTCACATAATTTTGCGTACGAGCGTGAAAGTACGAGCGAAAAAGTACATACTGTATTAGCACCACTACTGTATTAGTTTTTCTATCGTATAAATGCCCCTATGATATTCACGTAAATAACCTTGCCGAAAATTTTACTACATTGCATTGTTTGAAACATAAACTTATAATTTTAAAGAATTCCCCACTGTTGTTGTTGTTATTATTATTATTACTATTATTATTACTATTATTATGGAATAAAGTCCTCTCTTCATCAAAATCATAAAAGCATAACTGGAAACGTACAACTAACTCGTAGAACAGGTGTACTATATTAACAAGAACAGGCCCATTGCCACGCTGTTGTTGACAATGAAAATTAGGATATTATCCTTTTTATTTTTGCTTTTCTATTTGTTCGCGAGTAATTGCATGTCTAATGTCATTTAGTCATAGGAAAATCCCACTGAAAATAGTGCATCACGTCACATCTGGCGGCAGTAAATATCCACAATTCTGCTATTATATGCGAGATGAGACACGAACTACTGATGACAGAAATTGATAATTTTAAATAACAGACGTTGACAAGTCCCGAAAGCTCAGACTGATGTTCTTTGCAAGCAAAGTGCGTTCATAGTCAGGAAGTCCCAGGGTAGAATCCCGGCAGATGGATTTCCTACCCCGAATAATTAGCAGATCCAAATAGAGCCACCATATGGAGAATTCTAGAGGTCATTTTCTCTAATCGGATTGTCGTTTCATATGATTACATCCGGTAAATGGTTGAGAAGTGCTCAAATAACGGTTTTTGGTCGTTCTGAACCCATACTTTCTTCATTCCTTTCCTTTGGGGAAAGGATTGACTATCTGTTCTCTTCTTAGGGCCGGAAGACGTGTACGCGGAGTAATATGCTCTGTACATTAGTGTGAATGCTCAGGGAGCATTTACGTTGGTCGCCAATTATGCCCGGGGTTGAAGTAGAAAAGGAAGATCAAATGACTGGCTTTAAAAGAACTGGAAACATGACAGGCACATTTGATATTCTCAGTAAGAATACTACGTTAAGAATCATTTTCATTATCTTCAAAATAATAAAACTAGGAAATTTTAAATGCGAATGAAAGTCAATTACAATTTTCTTAAATATTTAATTTATGAAATTACGTAATTACAATAATATTTTAAAATAAAATTACATATGTGATTCTATAATACGTGAACTTAAAATAAATAAGTTCGTTTGACTATTTCTATTATGTTCGTGATTCAATAATATATACAATGTAGAAATTCAACACTGAATGTGAGTATTGGTATTGTGGTGAGTTGTCGTTGGCATTTAAAGTGAAATAATTATACGAGTTGTCATTGCCAACAATATTGTTTATTACAATAGCAGCTTTCGATTGCTTAGCCATCATCAATAGTTTTCTGTTGTATGGAGGCCATAAAACGTCTCCAAGTCGTTTTGTGGCTTCCATACAGCAGATAACTGATGGTGCTGACTAATCCATCGAAAGCTGGTAATGTGATAAACAATATTGTTGGCAATGACACCTCATAAAATTATTTCATTGTAAGTGAAGATTCAGGGTACAAAATTGGACTCAGGCGGTGCAGTGTATTTACTAATTACTTATTACTTCCTACCAATGATATAAATTGATATAGTACTCACCGCTTTCGTTTTGGCAAATAACGTTTGCATTATAAGTTGTCATTTTTGCTTTTCCGCCTTATTTCGTCAGAAGATAAAGTATTGTAATTTTGCGCCGGAAAATGACGATTTTTTTAGTAGAAAAAACTCTTATTACAGAGTTCTAGAGCATTGTCACATGTATTATTTTTGTCATTTACGTTGGTAAACACGGACTTAGCCCCTTAGAAACCAACCATCTAAACAACGCTTTAAGAGCGCGTCCATAGCAACGGCCATTAAAATGGTCGAGAGTCCATTAAATATATTTTAACGGACTTTCGGTTTTGGTTTTTATCAGTGGTCATAAATCTTGGGATAAATATGACGTTCACACAAAATTCAAATTTTGAGAATAAATGTAAACAAAATTTATTTTTAAATTGATTTTGATACAGATATATTGAAAGTAGTATGCTAGCATAATCTCTTCGTTAATTCCTGGAACTTTCATTTTTGTTCGCCTATCACAAAATAAATCATAACCTTTCTCATTTGTGGTTACAGATTTAGAAGGCACCAAACTTGAGATTTCAGCTCCTACTTCCTCCAGAATATCATCTGGCACGAAAATATCTTCTGATACTTCGAAATTTCCGGACATTTTTTCTCAATCAGCTTGCGTTAGTAGATGAAGCATTCAACTGTTTGGACACTAACAAAGCATCCAGAACCACCAACCCTTGCTACAGAAAATTGAGAGTAATGACAATTCTTAACTCATGAAAGTGATTAAAGTGTATTTGAATAAACGGTAAACTAGAAATTAAAAAAACATTGTATGTGACTCATCCTCTATTAGTCTTTAGGACTTAAGACATGGTCCTGAAGCCGTGAGGCGGAGCGATAGCAAAGCCGAGTAGTTATTTCAGGGTGAACTCCAGACTGAGTTCTTAAGACACATTACTTTAGAGGACTCGTGACATAAATCTGTTTCATTTGTTTCCGCATATATTAATATTTTCTTTAATTAAAAATTCGTAATTATTCTCTCCTACCATATTCGTAGTATTGAAACACACCTGCAGCAAATAATTGCAAACTTGTTCCTTGCCATTTCAGCATTTTCTCCATCACGTAATAGTAACACTTCCTTTTCTGTTGCAGAAAGTAGCTAGGCAGTCGGTATTGTTCTGGTATGTTATTTTGTACTTATATTAAATTATAGCAAAATTAAATTTAAATACATTTGAAAACTTGCAATTGTCACCCGTCATTTATTGACAAACCTATTTGAGAAATATTCCTCCGTCTACCCTAAAATTTTGGCGGAGTCACTAGTAATTAAAATTATACATTGGTTGCGGTTGCATTAAATGTGCGTCTTGCGATGTACAATGAAGTTTCTCATTTTTCAAACTACCGAGTATTTAGTTCACAGCATGGAGCCGTTCTATTTCAATTTCGTCAAAGTGCACTCCAAAATGATTAGACATGCAAACATGATGAAACAAATACGATAATTATTGACGAGGTGTTTTCTCAAGAGTGAATATCTGGGGAAATGGTAAAATTTTATTTTAAAAAAGTGATATTCTCGTTTCCATTATTGATATTGTCTACTGTCGTGGTTGATTATCTTAACTAGAGGACCTACAACAGCACTTATTATCTCGCATTATGAGTAAGAGCTACGTAATATTATAATACTTCTTGAACGGGAAAAAAGTTTCCACCCAAAAGACATTTGACCACGTTGGGATTCGAACTTAGGTAGTTAGGTTTACTACAATCGTCTGCAAAGGCAAAACAGCCTTCCCGACGCTTTCAGAAGTATCATTAGCAATTTTCGAGAAATTAGCTTTTTAGATACACTATAAACATATTTTCAAATGCAATTTTTTTTTCATGAATAATTTCAGATATATAATCGTATTAGTTACCATACCACGTCCGAGTAAATTTAATGCAGTGTGTACATTTTTATGAAAAATGCTTGCGTACGTAAGAAGATAGTAAGTGGCCAAATTTCTTCATCACGTCCCGTGAAGTCACGGAAATAAAGCAATTCCAGACTCCGCGGATCCCTAGTCGGGTGACCATCTCGAAAGCCCTGTTACTAACGGCGCCGAACGCCTCGCCAAAGGGATAAAAGGTACTGACTGACCGTGACGTGACGAGACTTCACAAAAATTAAACTTAATGGAGGGTTACTCCTATAATATACAACAGCGCAAAAAGGGTTTGGAGACGCGTTGCATCAATGAAGGAGCCACACATTTTTTTTAAAAAGGGATTGCGAGATTTGGATTGGAACAGACGTTGAGGGTACCCAAACACTGATATTTAACGGTGGCTAAGGTAGACATTTTTGTAGTTAAAACATCTACAAATCTGTATTTCCAAGCTGACGCCAGCTTCATCCTTTTAATGGAACGGTAGCTGAGAACATTAAGGTGCCTCGAAGGGCCGTGGTTTTGACCAAGGGTGATTGCTTATGTGTTGTGGAATTGCAGTCCCAACCACCTCTCAACTAATCTTTCTTTCATTCCTTGGCATGCTGATGGCGCAAGGGATTAGGGTGGCAGTTCTGTCTTAAAGCAAGAAGCCCATTAGGAGCGCCCGTCCGGCACGGCACAGCGTGGCGCTGCACGGCGCTGAACCGGCAGAAATGTTTCGCTTGCTATTCAGTTACGCGGTAATTTTTTCATTATTTTTTCATCATTTTTCTGTACAGAAAGTCGATGGAAAAAGGACGTTCGTTTCTACGCAGTATGTTTCGGTAACGAAACTGGATGAGAAGCGTTTTACGCGGTCATTTCTGTCTTTGTACGTACTTATAAATGCTTCCTCTAGGCGCCGCAAAGAGTTCAAACATTTGAACATCGCATCTATGGTAACAAATCAACTTAGGTTATATTAGGACTGAGCACGGATTCGACGATATTAGAATACAGTACATAATTCATTTTTCACTACATAACCACTTCACATCTACACGTCAGAACGCTCTCGAAACTACAAAATGAACAAATCGCTCCACACGCATAACAAACCAGAGAAAGTCCCGAAAAGTGCCACCAGGGTCGCGATAGTCAAACTGGATGAAATCTGTACCGAAAAATAAGCATGCGTCATTTTTCCCTACAAATTACATCCAGACTGGTCTGTATCTTTTTTCTACCGGCGAAAAATGATGAAAAAATGATCGTGGCTTTAGATGTTAGCCATTGCAAACAGCCGGCTCCGACCGGCTACGAAACAGTGCTTCCCCGAGAATTAAATCTGGCGGAGTCGGATGGCCACGACGGCGCGGCGAGAGGCCTTGGGAGGCGTTGACGCGCTGTTCCAGGAATTAAAGACTGCTTGTTATCGGGTGTCACTCACCATTTTCCTTCCTCACTACTCCCAATGCAGTCACGAATAGTGAATAACTCATGCTGAACAATATTAAGGAAGATATATAAAGATAATACGCGTTGTTTATTCCAAAGTTCAAACGCAGAAATTTATAATACACACACAGTAATTGGTATGAATAAGCAGATGCACGTATAATACGATATAACAAGGACCTACTTTTGGTGGTGGCCCTATATTGGATCACGAATCTTTTATCCTGCTCTTATAATAGACATCGTTAAATGTTTACTACTTTCAAAAACGCCCGTAGTATTAATAAAATATGACTTTTATCATCTTTAAAAATGATCTGACCTGTAAATATTTGAACTAGAAAATTGAAGAAAACATTGAGAAAATGTTGAAGATGTGGTTTAATCTTCTTGTAATGTACCCTTTAAATTTAAAAAGTCCGTTAAAGATTTCAGGGCCTGAAATTGTCCCAAATCAAATGGATTGTATTGATAATGAAAAGATCCTCATGATTTCGGACTAATATTGTTCAGAGTATTTGAGTTTCTGCTGAGTACATATTCCTTCTAGTTCCCGTTCATCTTCCTCCGTAGCGCTATCACCAATTCTCTTATCGGAAGGTTCGAATTCGCCATCGCTACTGGAACAAGGCGCCTCGTGCCATTCCGTGCTTTTGGTGACTCGCAAGCCAAAGCCGAGCAGAGCCGCGCCATGCTGCGTCGTGCCGGCCTGTCCTACTGCTTACGCCTAAGAGCCATATCTCAATGTTTTTTGTGTTTTCCCTTTTCCAGACTTGGCAATGTTTCTGGTGCATCAGTCATTATTCCTTAGCAAGATGGGTGAACTTTATTTAGAAATAATTGAAAAACACAACAGAAATAAGACGTATCTCATAAAATTGTTGAAATTATAAGGAATTAAACAGCAACTAAGTTTTCTTAGACAAAATGTAAAACCTCTTGAATTAGGTCATCTTGGTTTATCATCAAACATGTAGAAAGACAGATTCCTTCCTAAGAAGGAAATGGTATGATCCTAAAGTTTAAGGGCGAAAAAATTCTTCGCATGCCTTCCATCTGAGGGGAAGTAATGACGGCTGTCCCATGTTAGTAGATTTTCTTGCATGTAAAAGATCCTCAAACCTAAATGACGTCTCTGAGCTAAATTCAAATCGCCTGTTTCGTCGCCCAAGAAATACGTCCTTTCTCCGCTAGTTGGTGAAAAAGCGTAGAGAAATTTGCGTGGTCTGACGGAAGAGCGGGCCTGATGGCCTGAGTCTCACCACGAAAAATAAGTCATTAATTCAATTCAATATAATTCAATGTGGTGTTTTGAAGTGTGACAGCAGCTTGTGTAGAGAAACTCACAGTTTCAGATATCCTACGTCAATTTCAACTAAACGGGTGTACAGGTTTGATTTCCAACATCTCCCTATGACGACATTCTTATACCCTTGTATTCTGCCAATTTGAACCAAAGAATTTGTTGGTTAAATGGGATCATACTTTGCTAGAATCGTTTAAAAATTCTGAAAATGAATGGTGAATTCTGAAAATGAATGAATATTAATGGTGAATTTGTTTTACTTGCCCGAATATTTCTGGGGCATTTATTACTCTTCGTTGTGTGGTGTGGGGTAGTCCGAGGCATCATGGTCGACCTCAACGAAAATGACTATTTTTCAAATATTTCTAATCTTGCGATTTTTAAAATGTATTTATTTATTTTATTTATTTATGTTAAACTTTTACTCATCTTTCAACTATTTATAGTTAAAATGAGGGGAAGGGATTCTGGAACTCAAGAAAACGTGGGCAGATAATCTTTTCCCCCCTACGTCACATAGATCTACAATTGAACGAATGTATGGAGTAAACAACCTAGCCCCAAGAAACAGTGTGTTTGAAAAATGGCTTGACATGTTGGGACAAACCAAACTCTCGAGCAGTAAGGATGCACGTTGAAAATTATATATGTGTGGGATGAGACTGTAGAAAAGTTAAAAAAGTTCTACGTATTCACAATACGCAATACAAAAAACCCATAAAGCTTTGTTTCATGTCGTGCAGTTTGTCTTGCAGAATAATGAAATGACGAAGGACACATTCTGAAACAATACAGACACAATTCACTGTGAACATAGAGTTCAGGATGTTTCTGAAAATGTAATGTAAAGCTTTATATTTAAGAAGATCTATTCTTGTATGTTGTAGGGAAATACCATATAAAGAAATCGTGCGTCCGCCGTAACTTAAAACACAATGCACAACATATACTTACAATTATTGTTATTTTTAAAGAAAGGACACATGTGTCTGACGATTGCTGACGTTTATACACACGTCAACAATAATTCAATAATAATTTCTGTATTTAAAAACACTTAACGAACTTGAGAAAACTCGGTATCTATATTCTCTAACACAACTTTACTCTCACATTTTTCCTCGGAGAGGAAATGTCGAATGCTTTCTGTAGATTGATTACAACTCACACAATAAAATAATGAGCAAATGACGGCAGATAAGTATTCATATTATTAATTTTGTGATATTATTAACATTTACTTTTTAAATTATATAACCGGTTAATACTAATAGCAAGCGATAAAACTTCTAGGGGCCCACTACGTTTCATTAAAATCGAAAAAAAAAATTGTTGAGTGGGAAGGCTTTCTAAACGAAAACCTGTAGTTTTTTAATATTCAAATTTTTGCAATTTCCTGAATGTCAGAGGTTTCAGTGAAAACTAGTGGTGCAAAAACAGTACGTAATTTTTCGGCCATATTTTCACGCTAAATTACGCAAAAAATATTCAAAATTTTGAGAAATTGTACATGGCCTTGTTTTAAAATATATCGTTAAGAAACAGATTTAATTAAGGGGAAAATCTCTTTCTTAAATATACTAGTTGTAAGAAGACTCCGAAAAAAATTTGAACTTTTGAAATTTATGAAAAATGAGAGTTTTTAAGGAACCTGCACCATTCTTTAAACTTCATCTTCACCCTTCACACTATTCAACAACGCAATTTAATAAAAAACGTGAAGACTTTGTTTTAATTTGTAAAATATCTCAGGGACCATATGTAAAGTACCCTTCCAAATTTAAAGAGTCGCTTTCAAATTCAATGAGCCGCGACATCAGTCAGATCGATTGGGGAATATCAATTATGGAGATCATCGGCTGAACGGTTTAGCCGCCAGCGTTGTTCAATGACGGACCGACACACGGACGTTTTGCTTTTCGGTGTTCAGGATGGATCCATAACATGGATTCTGGCTATAGCTTTTAATCTTATAGAGTTATGCGTGACATATCCAACCATACAAAACGATTTTCAGGTACAAAATTGCATGTATCTCCTTTCTACCTGATCCAATCTTAACAATCTTTGGAACAGCACTAATAAACTGTAATCCTGACGTGCGTGCCAAGGGACAGCTGAAAAAAAGTTTAAACACGGATTTTACGGAGGATATTCGCCATAATTTCTTGAGTTGTTTCCAATCCTTTTCTTCCACATTCTAGAATAATATGGAGTGGAGATGTAAAAGCACGTAAACATTCCCTCAAAAACGGGTTCTATTTTATTTCAAACGATTTTCTCTAATAGAGTAAAATTGATTCATATCATCACACAAGTCTCATTTCCATTAAAATTTTGGAATTTCAAAAAGTTTATAAGGCTGATTTTTTGAACCTGCGCTACCTCCTGTAACACTGAAGCTATATATTTAACTATTAATGTAATCTATTCCTCCATATTAGATTTTTAATTATCATTTCCTATGGCTTTCTTTCGAAATATTGCTAATTTCGGAATTATTGTGAGTTAAAATATGAGAATTTTGTTATTTTTTACAATCAGTTTGTGGAGAAGAAAACCCTCGGTGACAAATAGCGGAATGCCTAAAGAGTCAGATTCAGAAGTTCAAACATTGATGTTCAAATACTGATCGAACGCAGAAATTTCTGGGTTTCTTTAAACTATTTGTAAGGCTAGATCTAAAAACACTAATTTCAATTGGAGAAAGCCTTTTCATTAAATATTTTGAAGTTTCAAAACAAAAAGATACGTATCCAGTGACCTTTTGCGTTCCTACGATTCTCAAGTGATGTTTGACGTTTTGTGAATTAGATATTGCAATACTTTAATATAACGATCGGGTATGCTTTTGTATTACCTCTCCTATGTACACCATTTAGACGAGGAAAAGTAAGTTACAGTCATTTAACTGCAGTTATCCTCAAAACAAACTTATTTTATTGTCTGAGATATTCCTGCTATGACAGTCTGTAAATTGTTTTAGATTCCAATGTAAGCATTCTAAATGTACTAGTTTAGTTTACTACAGTGTAGTGTAGGTTACTCTGAGTAAAAAACATTATCTTTTAATTTCTGTTTACATTTCAAGAGAAATGTGAGCAGTCAGTAGTTATGCATTAGTTCAATAGAATTGTGGAATTTGTAGCATACTCTTTTAAATATAAAACGTTTACTTAGCAATAGAATAATTATCACAATCACACACAACTTCGAGAAACGCATTTTTACACTAATTGGCAAATTCTTGACAATTACCGTCAAATACCTACCCTAATACCAATATCCCAATACCTCTTCAGTAATCACTTGGAAAATGTTCAAACAAAAGTTTGTTCATGTTCATTAATTCCGGCGCAATTTGAAACATTTCTGCTTATAGCGACGCTTTATGAGTACATTTTCCTGCGCCTAACTCGGATGTTGTGTATGAAACATTCGCAATGTAATAATGGCTCGTCAAATGCAATTGCCCTACACCTTTCGAAGTCGCGCCCTGATACGCAGAAAACATGAAAAAAGAAAAATGTAAACTTCGCCCTGAAGTGCATAGAATGTAGTCATCATAGTGTATGGTTCATGAATAGGAACTAAACATCATCACCGCCACACACAGACAAGTCATTTTGAGACACAGACGTATTTTGTAACAAATTTTGAAATCTGACTATTGTGTTAGCTTCCGCTTATAGCACAACTATGGAGGTGATTACTATTTTTTTAATTATTTTCATCACACGGCATTAAATTTCGAAAAATAGACACAATGGTCTTACTTGTGGTACCAGAAGGTGTTTAGGTCGGATAATTTTAATCAATCATTTGTTCATTGAATGATTATAATCCTTTGAAATGATTATTTCATGTTTTAGGCTGTGATAATTAGTCCCGTAAGTGTAGTGCATGTTTTATCACGGTAGGAGGTGGTGTCCTTCCTCTGTATCCGGCACCGACCTGCACGTCGGCTTTCAGGGTTTCCCCAACCACGGATCTCTCACAAGCGGGGCTCCACTTCCACCAGGACAAGCTCTAAGCTACCAACTGGTCATCGGACATGTGTGGTGGTGTAGTGCATGCAAGTGTGTGTAAGGGAATAGAATAGGAAAAGGAAGAGTAAGGAAAAATCGCGGGCTATCCATGACTCATTGGTTAGCGTACTGGTCTGTTATACGCCTACTGTTGTTCGGAGAAAGGACGAAAAACTATCGATCAGGGCAGCCGGACACTAGAATTCTTCTCCAGATAGCGATTGAACTCGACATATCTATGGAGCTAATGTCGGAAATCCTATCAATAAACCCTAGGAGCTCCCGGTCAGTGTCATTGCAGTGACATCTCTTATTGCTTATTTCTGTCGAGGTGCAATGATGATAATGGGGTGAGTAATGAGCATGAAGATGTAGACGGTGGTGGAATGAAGGGCATGGAAAACAAAAGAACCCAACGAAAAACCTGCTGCGAACTCACTTTGCCATCCGAAAATTTGATCTTTTCCTTTATACATATACCAGTTCACTAGCTGTAAGATTGGTTCCTTTGATACGAAAACGTCCGTGCACCTCAAAGGAATCGGTTCTTCACAATGTGAACAGATGAACGTTGTGATACAGGCCATTCATTATTTACGCGGCACAATTAAACATAAGTTTTACAATAACACACATATTATTATTACAATTTAATAAGAGTACTATTAATATGTTACTAATTCATTAGTGCTCTACAGGCGGATGCCGCCGAAATACCTGCCAACCCAGAATTTGACAAATTGTATATAACGACTAGGTAAATCGGAAGTGTATAGTGGCCACTCTTCTTCTGATTCAGTGAACTGATTATTCGTATTTTTCACGCTAGAAATATAATTTTATTGCCAACACAATTGTATAACCAACGCATTTTCACACCAAGTGGTCCGCGTCGTTCTAACATACGTCGCTACCCGACGGATCCAAAGTGCTGTGTTTGCAAGAGGCCTTCCGGCCCTCGCTCCCGAGACCTGGTTCGCGCCTTCGCTCTCGCTTTGTAGCTCACGCTGTTTTATAAATCTCCCCCACTTTTAAGAGAATTTATTTTAAAGGGAACACTCACTTTTAAGATTTGTATAAAAAGGGAATAGTAAATAAATAGACGTTTAAAAATGTAACTTACATATTGATTCGCATTTTCTACTTTTGCAATGTGTTGTAGAAATTTGACAGACAGTATTTGGTCTTTTTTTAAGACAAGAAATTGTTTTAGAATGACTGATTTACATCAATATTTGATATATAGTAGCATTAGCAACGTTTCAGAAAATTATTATTTCTATCTTCAGGCTTAAATGTCAAAACATATAAATATATTTTAAAAAATGGTTAGATTTAAATAGACGAATTACATAATCACAGAAATTGTTCATCTCAATATTCAATAAAAAAGATATTAAACGATTTACAGTGCGAAAACATGCAATTTCATGCCAAAAACAAGACGCTCTGAAAAATAACATAAATAAATAAACGTAGTCATAGAGGCACATATTGGTAAGTGGCTGGTTATAATATATGTTATTTGCATTAAAAGCGTCTTCAATGTTATAAATCGTAAAATCAGTGGTAATATTGTTAAGTGATTTGCATTAAAAGCCTCTATGGTGTTATAAATTGCAAAATCAGTAAAATATTGTGAAGTGACTAGTAATTGTGAAGTGATAATTTAAATGTTTCTCAAAAAAATATATATTTTCCCAACCAAAAAAAAATTCTAATAAACGAGGAAACCTAATCTTTCGGCTAGTGAACTGGTATACGTATAAAGGAAAAGATCCCCAAAATTCTACTTGGACCGGCCGGGATCTAATGGAGCGGAATCAGATGTGGAAGGTGCGCTGCCTCACCGCTATCTCTCTGGACGTCCAGAGTATGTGATACCGTGTTAGCCATCTTCGTCACCTATTATTTCTTAACCGTTTTTAAATATTCTTTCGAAATAACTTTCAACTAAAAAGAATTTTAAAATCTTTAATGAAAATAGAATAGATTTTTAGCTTTCAAAACTATGCATTCCATCAGTGGTAATAACTCAGTGGTAATCAGTGGTAAATAACGCACACCATAAACTCAATTACAAATGTGTATGCCTCTAACGGCAGATTTTTAACACCGGTGCGGAGAGGAAAACAATCTACAAACGACGTCCACTATTAATAAATGAAATCTCAAGAGAGACTGAATACGATTCGGAATAAATATTGAAAATTGGCTGTATTGTTTGTTACAGTATATTCTATAACCGTTGCCTATATTTCACACTTGAAGCCATCTTTCTCAACTAAGAAAAAATATTGACGTTCTTGCGTTTCTACCAGTCACTGCATCTTTTGAGGTAATCTCATGATCAGGGATTTTGTCCGGTTTTCTTTGTTATAGAGAAAATGCTGAGGTGGTCTCTTGCTTTGCGTCTGGGGAGATGACGTCTTATTTTGCACAATTACACAAAAGTGATTGATTCAGTTAAAAACTGTACGAGAATATGCGGGGAATATAGTCCCATACGTCTCATTTTTACTATTTTGCTTCTGTGGATATGTAGAAACATAAATAGTCGCCATAATGCGACAGCATTATTCATTTTTTTTAAAATTACCTTATTGCAGCTTAAGACGGAAATCATTGTCATCTGTAATGAAGACTAAAAGTTGATAAAACTAGATGACAGAAATTTCTTCAGCACTACGGCCGAAGCATTTCACAATCGGATTACATCATATAAGGTAGATTTCTTTGTTTTATATTAGCATCCCATTAGGGATAAACATGAAAGTAATTCATTAGATTTTGCGTGAGTATTAATGTATTTTAATAATTGTCACTCAAGCAAATTTAGGAATAGTGTTCGTTTGTAATTCTTGAATCATTTTAGCAATTTAACATTAACGGTATTTTGGAATTCGCACGAAACAAATATTACATATTAAAGAGAAATGCAAAAATATGTTAAATATGGAGAGTGAACTCGAGATTTAATATATAAGAGGTTATACAAGCTTATCGCAAATAATCCGTCTTCTCCAAACACCATACACCTTGTGCTAAGCATTACCAAAACACGCCTCCCAAGATGAACAAGGGCCCTCGCATTTTCCTTTCCCACTACACCACGGGCTAATCGGCAGCGAGCGTGCGTGAGGCCTTAATCCCATGATGGAGAAATCTTCCCGAGATCGAAGCCCAGCGGGGGCAGAACAACGGCGCGTAGCCCCATCCCGCGGCCGGCGCCTGGTGCGGGCTCGCCGCAGCGGCCAAACAAACGGCCCGCTCCTGCTCGCGCTCTCCTCCCCGGCCCGCCCCGGCCCGCCTCGCCCCCCCCCCCCCGCCGAACCCCCGCTCCAGCCCCGACTCGCGGACGCGAGCGCTCCGAACAAAACGGCCGCATTAGCGCTCCCCGCCCTCCCCGCCCCGCCCGCCCGCGCCCCTCCGCTCCCGCCGTTCGCGGCCGCGTATCTCAGGATCTTAGCGATCCGCCCTCGCCGCTATGCAAACACGACCCGGCGCCCGCGCCGCCGCTAACGCCACCCCCGCCGCCGCCGCCGCCACCGCTGCCGCCGCCGCGGACGCAAGCTCCTGCCTGCGCCCGCTGCGGCCTGCAGCGAAACTCCGCGCCGCGCGCCCGCGCGTTTTTGGAGAACCGCGGCGCGTTGGTTTGCGTTTCTACGCCCAACATGGCTGGAATAATACAATCTCCTGAAAAGACCAGATACAAGACCCAACTGACACACGGATCACTTCAATATACAATTGCCGAACTATTCCTCAACGTTATCTCCGGACGATTTTTACACGATAGCATGTTGTACAACCGAAAATTTTGCGATTTCTGTACCTTTGCAAAAACGTTTCCAAAAAATGCCGTTAAACAATTGGAGGTAGCTCGCCTCTTTGAAATTTGCCGGACATTAAAACGCTGGGATGATGCCCTAGGCCGAATCCACGCATTCGCCGAGGACCCAAGGTGGCGAGTGCAACCGCTTCAGAAACTCTCTTCTTTGTGGTTATTTGAGAATTTACAGGAGACACACAGTATCATGAAATTTAGCACTACTGGTGGAAACTTTTATTATATTCATTTTATCCTGTATTTTAGCCAGTTTCGAAAAGCGGCTAAAATGTGGATAAAAAACGATGGATTGATTATATGAATTCTGTAATAAATACTTTTCATGTTAGGTTGTATCCTACAAAAGATTTTATTTCACTGGATAATTTAGATATGGGCCCTGAACTAGATGGATCATCCCCATTAATACTGAAGCACTCTCGGACTAATATCACAACAATATTGCACTTTATGTTCTTAAAATCAGTCATGGAAGACTTTTCCATATTGGAGAATACATTTCATTACTCCCATTTAGAAAATATCATTAACCAATTTACAAATTGAGCATGATTCATAAATTATTTGAACCAATTGGGAAAAAGGTTTCTATTTCTTTCAAAATTACTCACTATGCCCATTTCCTGTAATGTTCTAAAAATATCTTCTCAAGCAAAATTGTTTTCCTACTATATTGAATGTTACTGTGAAATATTTTTTACGACATTGAATGTATATTATTAAAATAAAAATATCTGTCTGTAATAGGCTAAGAAAGAAAGTGAACAACCAATAGAATGGCTATTGAAATTAGTCTAATGTGATCTAATTATGCAGATTTTTTAGTGCTAGTTTTACTTTAATACACGGAGTGTGACCCTATAATCTACATCTGCCATGACATTAAATGACTCTTAATATCGCGTAATACTTACGAACAGTATACCATTTCATTGCTTACCGTTGACGTAAAAGAATAATTTATGGTAGTGCATATACATGTATGCATCCGAAGATGAACCTTGAATGTTTAATGAATGCAAATTTCGACTGTCCAATTCGTCCATTTCAGTTGTCAGCAACACGTCGAAATATACGAGTACAAACAATGCACAAGTAGATGAAGTTAGCAAAATCAGTGTGACTATGCGTACGTGGAAACTAATGAAGTATATTCGAAACGCGTATCAAAAAAATTGCAATTACTTTTGATTTTTCTACTGGCTTGAGCAGCGGTGTGGTACAACGGCGGATTTACCATTTTTGAGTCCCCAAGATAAAGTATTTATGAGTCCCTCCTTTTTATTGGCAACAATAACATGCTTGAGATTGGAGATTTTAACGTTATAATCTGAAGTAGTTAAAAAATTAAAACATGCCTTCAAATAATAATTGTATTTAAATTTAGAAATTGATAACAATCGTCAATACCCCAATAATATCTACATACAAACTAACTGCAATACATTTCAATACTGCATTAATCATTTATAGAAACAAAACTGATAAAAAATGACTTTTACAAGTTTTTTCATTCAAAAATTATAAATAGTATCGTTGCAAGATAAAACATCAGAGCTTGTAATTATGACTAAACATTGTTCATGAATTGCGTTTGTCTTGTCCCACTGTAGCTCGATACTAATTTTTAACTCTATTAAGTTTACTTGCAGATATTTTATCTGTACAATTTGTAATCTTTAATGCTAAAAAATTTAGAAAGGCAACCTCTACATATCACTCAAATCTCAATGTTAGTGCTCGAATACGCCAAACGCCGAGTATATGAAAAGAAACAAATTCAATTAGCCACTCGGAACGCTGTGACGAATTTTGACGTGACGGATTTTGTCATGCACTCGACATGTTCAAAACATAATACATGAGAATGAAAATGCCGATCTAAGAATACACGTGCTTTTAGCTACATTAGCGGTTGACACAAATTTTATTTCTTTACGAGAACTAAATATAAATTTGTATAAGAATATTTTTATAAAAGTTTTGGCAAATTTGCAATTTTATTTAATATTTGTTTAGGGTCCATGGACTCTGAAACCCCAAGCTGTAGCTCATTTCACTTAACGGTAAATACGCCACTGGATCTGTAGCACAAAAAAATGTAAGACACAACTCGAAAACACTGTATCACTAATCCTAATCCTTAAGAATTGAAAATTCACTAAAAATCTCACAGCAGTACTGTCAAAATTTGGAGCCAACTTGTGAAATCCAATGCGGCTTATGCACACAAATACGATACATCCCAATTTAAATGTAATTTTTTCCCTCATATTTACAAGGTCTGTTTAAAGAAGGACCGAACTGTTCAAATAACGAATATGAAGTTTATATTGAAATATTAACTAAATCGTGTTTTCGCCATTAAAGTGCATCCCCTGGCTAGACATACACCGCTTCTAGCGTTTCTCCTAGATTTCAATTGTCCTGTGAATCACTTCTTTCCGAATCATCTTAAGGTCCGCAGTACAATTTCTCTCGATTTTGTCGAATGAGTCAAATTGGCGGCCTTTCAAGATTGATTTCAATCTTGGAAAAACGAAGACGTCGCCAGGAACCACACCTGGAGAATATGGGGCTGCTAGCTCACCGTTGTGTCGTTTTTGCCAAATGCTCGGTCACAAGGGATGAGGTGTGCGTTGGCATGGTGGAATTCGAATATTGGATCATTCCACAATTCAGGTCTTTTTCCTCACCACAACGTACCTTAGCCTCATCAGAATCATAGCATAGTAGTCTTTATTTACTGTTTGTCCTTTAGGGATGTATTGATAATGAATCAACCTCAGCCAGTTAGAAAAAACAATGAGCATGACTTTGACGTTGGACCCAGACATCCGAACATTTTTGGGTTCGGGGAGAGGTTGACGTTCTTCCCGATTTAAATCGGTTATACCACTCAAAACACTGGGACCGACTCATAGATTCAAAGGCTTGTTGAATCAATCTCAAGGTCTCTGTAGCACTTTCGCCGATATTAAAGGAAAATATAACGCACACACGCTATTCTTCCAGCCCCTTTCTTTATGGGCTGACGCAAGAATTGTGCCGCAGGGCGGTGCAGACTCAGACAAGAATCGATGTGACGCGGCTCCAAATCATCGCAGTGAGACGCACCACGAAGAGTTTAAATTGCATGGACACCGCTAAATGGCGCACTGTGTCTCGCTTCGGTCCATCAAGCGGTTTGAGAGCAAGGAACTCAGTCCGGTAGTTTTGTTAAACATCTTGAACCTACATTAAGAAGCCTAACGGGTCCGGCAGAACACCTTGGAGAAATTGCCTGGTATTAATAATATCAAAAATATTTCAATTTGAAAAATATCCCATACTTTTCCCTCAATTACCATATTCATATCCAAAGTCACTTCGGGTTGTTGCCGTCATTCTGCTTTTGCAAAAACATTCATAATAAAAAAAGATGAGCTTTATTTTATATTTTGTGGAGGTGTTGCTCTTCTGAGTTCACTGACTCCACAGTCCGAGGGATCAAAACCGTGGACAATCACATTTTTTTGCAAAAGTATGTTGGCTATTTGATATGACCAATTGAAACACACGGGTCTGGTATTTGTGACAATATTCTATCGACTGTATTAGAATGTTTACCCATGTACGAGGCGCATCCAGAAAGTGAGTTTCCTTAGTTTTTTCTTTGAAAGTATATGCATTTCGATGGGGAACTATGCCTAACAGGTCTTTGACGTATCAATCATGAGCCGGCTGGAAAGGTCCCGCCGAGTGCCAGTAGCGCGACAGCATTCGCCTGAAATGGCGGCGCTTATTTGTTCTCCCGCAGCCTGGGAGGTGATGTGATAAAATTCTTTAATGCACAACACATCGTGCCGATCGAAAGTCATCGTCAGCCCTTACTTGCATGCTTACTGCAGGTGTTGATCTGCTCTATGATAAGCTGCTTTATGATGCCCGTTCACATACTGCGCGGCAAACAGCAAGCGTTGTGCAGGGGTTCGGCTGGGAGTTGTGTGTTCATCCTCCATACAGTCCTGATCTTGCACTTAGCGATTTACATCTTTTCCTGCACCTGAAGACATTCCTTTCCTCCCGTCATCGTTTTTACAACGAAGAAGAGCTGAAGATGACTGTGTAACGCTGGTTCCAGTCGCAGGCGGCACACTACGAGGGAGGTATACGAAAATTGAGTTACGTTCCTTTAAGTGCAATAAAATATATAATTTTGTAGATATGTCAAATTGTGACTTCTTTAATAACATACATAGTGATACGTTTGTTTGACCCTAGAATGCATAAATAATTTCTTATTCTGATAGTGGTTGTAAATGAAAAATTGGAAAAATGTAGTTATGTCAGTCTGAACCTCAGGCAGCAAATTCAACACACGTATTCCTTGCACTGAGTGCATTATTTTTGGAATTTCCCTCGGATTACTACAAAAAATCGTAATAATATGATAAAGTCTGCGGAAAATGTCATAGAAATATATATACATATATATATATATATATATATATATATATATATATATATATATATATATATATATATATATATATATATGACGTTTACACGCAAATTTCTTATCACTTTCCTTGAAATGTTTGCATTATTACATCTCTGTGAAGAAACGCAACATATTTGCCTGAGACTTATTCTTTAATACCGTGAGATTGATTCAACGTCCGCCCCTTAAAATAGAAATAGAAATGTGCTTATTTAATGAAATCAACAAACGAACTACATTCACAGCTACTAAATGAACAATATGTCTTCTAATACCGAAGATCTAATGATCTTCGGCGACTGTTCACATACCCGTGAAATTGCTCTGCAGTCCCAAAAGACATTCCGTTGCAGCGGTTTTTCATTAAGTGGGCCAGTTTATTTCATTTAGTATCTTCTTTCTTGCCCTTAGTAAGAAAAGAAAATATTGCAGTCGTGCACGAAAAACGGCACATTTTTGAGAGGAAAACTTTTGTCGGGCCAAGGTAATGAAAACGTGGATAAATCTTCTTCCTTATAATAAATTACTTTCTCTAATACATTGTGTAATGAGAAAACAAGTTTTGTGTGTCCTTGATACCGAAAAATTGAATTATGGTAAAAGGTCTGTCTGTCTACCTGTGATCAACGCAGGCGCCAAAATCGTTCAGCCCATTTTCTCCAAAATTTATATACATCAATTGATGTTAAGAAACTGAAGGGGGTTCTGAGTTTCAAACGAATAATTTGATTTTTGGGGGTAATTTACATGAAGAAAATATGAGCAGTTTTCGCGAACTTTTGCGTGAAATACAGCAATTTTTTAAAACATAGTTTTCACAAAAAGACCCCACATTATTTCTTTACATTTTTCCGTGTATATATGAAAAGACCACTCCAAATTGTTATAAATAACCACTCCAAATTGTTTCTTGAGTTTTCTCCAGGATTAGAAGAAAACGCTTAAAACAATGAAGCAAGTATAATGTCACACTAGCTGGGATAAATTGTTATCCACTACCGAGGGTTGACGTAACGACTTCCAAACTAAAGAGCTTTGGTAGCACGCGATGATAACACGTGCACAACTCAATCAGAAGATGTTAAGAAAATAAATAAATGATTTAACTCGTTTTGAAGATTATATTTTGCAAGGACAGCGAAATGATACGAGTATTACATAAAGAATGCTACACATCCACAGGAAATTAGTTAAAACGAATTATGGGGTAATTTTAGACCCCCATAATGCTTAAGAATCTATCAAGGCGAACAAGAGAAATTGTAATTCTTCAATATTCCTTTTGATTTGCGGAGACATATCATATTTTTTATATGAAAATGAACATACAATTTGTTTCAATATTTAATTATATGGTAGTTAAGCTTTGCTTGTAAAAAATACATTTACAAAATCGTGTTTATTACAAGAAAACCAGTAATACTGAATTTCTGGGCTTTAGAACGCGTTTTATACGAGTACATGGCACTATTACACCTGTTTTTATTTCTCTTCTTCCATGTCTTCTTGTTCGTGTTCTTCTTCGTCTTTTTCTTCTTCTTCTCCCAGAATTCTTTATTTTGCTAAGCTCCTTGACCGTTTCGTCGATTCGCGAGTTATGATCTAATTTAGTTCATTTCTCTTGAAACGTTATTTCTTTATCATTACATATATTAATGTAAACTACAATTACTCTAATATTAAATGAAGTATTCTCTCTACTTCATACAGATTTTTAGTGAGATTTACAGTTTAACAAGGTGTCAAGATAATGCTGAAAACTCATTTAAGTAAAAAAACTATTTCTATTTTTACTGAAAAATTATTAGTCGGCTTCCAACGTCGAACAAATAGTCTGAGACGATGAGAACGAGAGGAAAACTGAAGAGCCTATAATTAAACAATGAAAATAATCAAATAAGAAAAGCTCCATAACAGACTGCACTGCTAATACGGAAGAGGATCACATTCTCGTACTGTGTTGATGGAATAGATAGATGCTTCGCCTAATAAAATGGATAAGATGTACGAAAATTACATGACAATACCTCCGACATAGTGAACAATATGGCGCTTCAAATAATAATTTCCAAATAAACCGCAAAATTTCTGCGATCTAGTGCTCTCACCTAGAGAAGTTTAACTCATTCTGGTGTCTATAAACGTTGAGCTAATAATATCAACAAAGAGAAGAGAAGGAAGATCATTCATTCTCTGAAACGCGGATAGCACGGACTACCGTCGTGACTTTCAGAGCAGGCAGAGAACCTCCATCACTCATTACAAGCACGCAAGAGCGCGTAAATCCCGCAAAACTATAATCTGCTGAAAAAATACATATTGATCCTCATGACGTACTTTGGTAACGTACTTTTATCACGTAGAGGGGTCGAGGCAACAAAATTAATGAACCTCATTTATGTAATTATTGAAATCAAGAAGAAAAACAAAGTTTGTTAAAATCCAATCATTTACCACTTTTTGTACACAATTTACTGCTTGTTTTTAAATAATTTCTTTACATTTAAGAATGTGTTTGTACAGAGTTTGGATCACAATATTTTTCGGAGGGAATCTATGACATGTATTTCGTATGTGAAAAAAAGAGAGAGATCATTATGTTGCCCCGACACCATCATATAAATTAAGTTGCATAAAATACGTTAAAAGGTAACATACCATGACGCACACGGGACTTGTTCCCTGGGCAGGCACAGAGCCACTAGTAGCTGTATAGGCCCGGGGTCCAACGTACGATCTCCCAGAAGTGCCTCGGGCACGCCGAGATCCTCCACACTGGAGCAATTCCGTATTAAGGACAAAGGGGCCGAAAGGAGAAAAATGTTGCCTAACCTATTAGCGATATCGCAAAAAATATTTCTTTCGCTCTACAGAAATAAACAATACCCCTATAACCGATATTACATTTTCGGACCACCTGTATAGTGAAGTAAAGCAAGTAAAAAGAGCCGTACAAAAAGCGCCTTACTCATGCGTATGAAGTTAATTACCGGGAGAAAGTTAGATATAAACTGAGGAAATTGCTCCCCCTCCAATATCTTCCCTTACAAAGCGCCTTCACGCCGGCGCCCAGCTGCTCCTCTTTCCGCCCGCACGCTCTTTCACGTCGCGCCCGCAGGCTACTCGCGTCCGCCTCCGCCGCCGCGCGTCCGAAGATGCGTGGGTCCAGCGAGCGGTTCGGCGGCCGTTCCCACGTGTGGCTGCACCGGCGGCGAGGGCGGCAACGCGAGGTCCATCTGGGCGTCGGCGGACCCGCTGACCCCGTCCCCTAGCATCCTCTCCTTCCGATGCACCGCTTCTTTCACTGCAAGGAGGAGGAGAAGGCGGGGGCGGATCGCCCGTGGGTGTGGGAAATAACGGGAAACGCGACCTACTTCCGCCTCGGCCGGACCAACGAGATAATACGGCGGAGGTGGAGGAGGAGATACGCGCCCTTGGCCGCCGGCGCGCAGCCTCCGCCACGGATTCAGTGATGCAGGGCTCCGCGGCCCTTCCATAGACTTCGGCACCACGCGACCTGTCACGGAGCCTTTTCTTCTTCTCCTTCGTCTTCTTCTTCTTCTTCTTCTTCTTCTTCATCATCATCTTCTAGCTCTTTCCCCTCGTCGTCGTCTTGTACTTCCTCTTCATCTTCTCACATCCTCTTCTTCTATTCCTCGCTATACTATAGTGTATACTATAGTGTGCGTTTTCCTTGCAATATCCCAGTTTATGTTGCTGTGTGACGATGAGAAAATTCACTTCTCGGGATTGAGAAGACCGGAATACGTCGTGGGGATGTCTACGTGCTAATCACACATCCCCTTAGCCCATGGCCGCGAGGCAGGGACGTCGCCGGTAGGCCCGTTCACGAGCTGTCGCGCCACGTACATACCTTCATACATGCATACTTGGTTCATATTCAAAATTAATGTTTTTGGTAACATGGAATCCATTTTGTTATGTTGATAATAATAATAATAATACTAATAATAATAATAATAATAATAACGCAGTGAATAAAGCGTGATTAGGGGTTCGGTTTAAGTAATGGAATGTGACATTTTACGTTTCGTAAGAAAACTCAATGTAACCGCACTCTGTACAAGTAATGAGGTGCATGTTTTGACACAGAAGTGAATATCACAGCGATATTTGTATATTTTTAAACGCTTTGAAAGGTAGTGAGAACTAAATAATGATAACCCGCATTTTTTACACTTGAACGCTTCATATGTTTACATTAATTGCAAATTTTATGATATTTATTTTTATTAATTTTATCACACATTTAAAAAATCTATTCAATTCTCTGGAGAAAGAGTCTTTACGCTTATTCACGCATAGTACTTTCTTTAGCATTGTTTTACAAAAACCCTTTGCGCGGGAATATCATCTAAATAAATGTCATCTTCGGTACGGGGCAGATACCCATCGTTTTGGTACCAGTTAAAATAATATATTCGTCGTTTTCAATACTATTCATATTACACTATGCTCGTGAAATAAAATATATAGACTTCAGAGATTTTATCCTTGTATACATTGTATTGTAGCTACCTCTGGTAAAATTTGCTCACTTGAAAATTGCATGTATGTTTAAAACTAATAAAGGGGAAAACCGTTGTCGGCATTTTTCATAATGGAGGTTCCGTCTTGCCAAAGGGCGGCCATAAGTATTGTCAATATACACTTCAGCCATTTTACATCAGCGATGATGAGAATTGCAGATTCACTAAAAACACCTTTCTGCAGAAAAAATCAAATTAATGTTATCCTCTGAACTGTGACGCGACCGATCACTTTGTCACCTGTTGAAATACTACTTTTCAGAGTATAGCCTATCGATGAACAAATATAACTACGATTTCATCTCCAAACCGCAGGTTTGACAGAAGAAATTTCGTTCTACATTTCCCCTTATTTTTATCGAATGCGAAATAAAATCGTGAATAGCGAAATCAATGGTTAGACATACGCACTAGTTTGGTGTCTTTGTTGTTGCATATTAAGTGAGAAAAATTTGAAAATAAGGAAGGGTAATTTATCAGAATATTTAAATTAATATTCATTATTCACCACACACACGTAGAACATAATTGGAAGTAAGAATATTCATGTAATAAATATATTTTAGGGAGGAAGTTGATTTTGAGTAATTTTATACTGAATTTATATGATAATATTAATGTTACAAACGTATTGATGATATGAAGAAAAGTGGGGTATAAGACACAGTATAGAGTATTAAATTATTTGTATGCGTAACTTAAAGTACGCGTACTTAAAGCTACCTATAAAGTAAATCTGTGGATTGTTGCAAGAAGAGCCAATCTTCAATGTTTTACAGAGTGTGTTTCTTACACCATCGAAAAGACAAAACAATCGTAGGTCAATGTAAATCCACGTTAAATTAGGAGATAGGACAGAATTTTGACTTTGGGCTTTGACGCAGTGAAAGAAGGGGATTTAAAGCACACATTGGCTATATAAACCGAAAATCACTAAAAACTGTGATTCACATTTTTTAGGACAAAAACAATGTCCTTCATGCGTCAAGCCACAGAAATGATTGAATGGTCGTGATTCACTTTCTATCGGTGTGAAAATATGATCATCATTAAAAAAATCGTTGTTAAAATGTAAACATTACAGGGAAATAAAAGGGCACATTTTAGAAAATATTTTGGGGTTATTCCAAGCAACACCATTAATTTTAATTAAATATGTCTCGTGCTTGTTTGTTCTCACATTCATCGCTTTAGCATTATTTTCGGTCTACCTCTAGGAAAATGTCCATTACCCGATTACTCACAGAATGAGTGTTTGGAGAAATAGAGTATTTTTGCCACCAAATTCAGGAACGAACCTTATGATCAAACTTGTGAATCAAGAACAAATAGTTCTAAAAATACTTGACAATAGGGGAGACTTGAATCGCTTTCCAAACTCTCAATCATGCGAAGGGATTACTGATACAAAGCTCAGATGTTTGGCCTCGGAAAATGAGAGTACGAAGATTGGCAATCTGTTATGTCTGTGAGGTGAACAAATATCATTTCCAATTTCTAGAATGTTCCAAAATTTGTAATTTTATCTTCAATTTTGAATTTAAGAATACATTCAAACATTTAATATTAATTGAGTAATGCTTAAATGAAAATACCGAAGAACATTTTCACTACGAGTGCATTTTTACATCTTGGACTCCCCATACCGGAAGGGGGAAGAGAAATATTCATCCAACGATTTTCTACGACAAGCTGTCTCTTCGACATGAAACTTAAACGTACTGCACGAAGAACGCAGTCCTGTTTTTATAAATTTTCCTCACAAGTGCAAAATCCCAATGCTCTGAATTGTAAAAAAAACTTTCCACGCCATTCAAGTCAACGTGTGTTTACAAAGAAAGAACTCGCACTGTTAACAGACCACGACGTTAAATATATCCTTATGAATCACGGAATTCCCTAGGCACAAACTCAAAGAATGCCGTATGAATTATGGAATAAAAATAGTGATCACCGTCTATATTGCCCTGTAAACGCCATTGAGAATTTAAAATATCTGTGGTCGTGTTTTTCAGAACCGGACTCCCCGTCTAGCTAACGTCTGTTGCACCTCCTGGGGAACCAGGTTTGATAATTAGGCGTGCAGGTCGATTGGGATGATTTTCTGCGAGGGAGTTAAAGAAGAGGACTCATCTGGCGACATGGAGGACGTTATCGCTGGTGATTATGTGATTTTCATGTGGCAAACAATGTAGGGTAAATTTCCGTGTCAAAACTTAAATCTAGTAACAATTCAGATAATCTGCAGAGATACAAGGACTAGAGATTTATATTTTCGGAGAGAGGAACAGAGAAAAAATAGGGAGCTAGAAAACACATACTTTCACACATTATTTCTGAATTTCCAATAATCGTCAAAAATTTTGAGTTTTAAGGACAATGCGACTAGCACCATTTTAAGTCATATGAGTCATCTATCTATCAAAAACAAATTGCGGTTGTTAAAGTTATTGCATTGGTTATAAATTGCCTTAATTTCTAGCAGAAATTATTGGAGAACTACTAGTCATTTAAACGCCAGTATTTGAAGATCTAATAGTTTAAACTATATTTCATTAAACAAAAATATCTGTCATCAATATTGTACTTTTGCCATGTAAACGTTTTACAATTTTCGAAAATACAAAGTGTTTGCGGATGATGGAACTATTATTTCGTACCGTCTTTTGCTACATACGAGTAAATGGTTTAAAGAAAAAAATGTGCTGTTTTTGAGAAAATAATTGTTAAAAGTATCCTATATTTCATGCAGATTTACTCAAATATTATTCATATATTTCTATCTTCAATATTGCAGTAGGAAGAGGACACCAAAAATATTTTGACCTTTTGTAATTTCTTGAACTTGGTTTGAGATTTAATCGAAAATTAAATTTTCACAGTCCTTTACGTTATCCGAGTTCATTAAAAAGACAGAGGAGTATTTTTGAGAGAGTTTTGAGAAAGGTAGGGCTTTATGTAAATTACTCCCCAAAATCAAAATATCATTTCAAACTGGCTGGCCTCTAGTTCGTTCCGATTGATCGGGAATATCAATTTTGGAGAAAATCGTTGGAACGAATTTGGCGCTAGCGTTGACCGTAAATGAACGGACGGGCGGACGAACAGACGCTCGAACAGACGGACGGGCGAACAGACGGATAGACGGACGTATTGCCGACAATAGATTTTTCGGTGTCAACGTGGCTTTTGACTACACAAGATGTTAAAGAAAGTAATTAACTAGATATAGAAGTACGATTTCTCCACTTTTTCTTTAGCAGGGACCAACGAGAGAAGTTTTTTCTCGAAAAAACGCTGATTTTCGCCGAAGCACTGCATTACATTCGCTTTACTACGGAGATACGTAGTAAAGCAAAATCAGTTAAATCTACGAATGTATATTATCATTAAATTACCTGAACCACGAAAGTTCATGCCAACAAGCGCATCAATGTTGTAACGAAACACTTTCTTCATTTTTAAATTTAAATCTAATCTTTCAAACAAAGTAAAATAATGTAGCTAGTTTTAAAGTCGACAATTTCCAATTTTTATGATTTTGCTAGAGATAAAACCTCATTTTATCAGTTTCCCTTAGCATTCGACAATGCATGATTCTAGGATTATTTTTATCACAGTAACAGCGCAACTGCTTGCAAGGAAGAATCCATTTCTCTATTCTCTAAAAGGTGTTTCAGGAGATTACTATTTTTAAATCACTCGGTTTAAGGATATACTGGGTTTTGATATTAATTTCAATATTTATTTTTACAATACAACATTTTTTAAATAAAATACAATTTATAAAGTTGGAAGAAACCTGAGACACTATACTATATAAGTAGGTTTCAAAGTCTAGATTATCAAGTGCCAGTACTTCAAACGAAGGAAAAAAGTGGAGATTGCTGATGTGAAACTAGACATTTCATGTATTCTTTGTGCATTAGAGGCAAGAAGTATCTTTAGTTTTGTTACCTATACTAACAATTTTGCCACCAACGGCGGAAAGTAAAATAAAAATAATTGTATGGGAATCGTTCATTAAGTTTATATCATGTGCCCTGATTTTCTACATCCATTGTAAGATAAAGAAAATATCAAATAGAAATTTTTCAAATGTGTCCCAGTATCCTCTAATATTTGCTTCAGGAAGTTGAAGTGTATATACCTTGACTACAAGGATAACAGTTGGAGCAATACTTTGACTACAAGGATAACAAGCATCACGCCACTCGCAATACAAGACTAAAATCTGAAGTTCAGAAATTTAATAAAAACAAAGACAACAATTCAAAGAACGGAATATTTACCAGAATAATTCTTGCGGTTCACAAGGGTCAATTTTCTTATAAGCCGATATGTGTTTCTAAAGTGTTGGGAATGATAAATTCAAATCTGAATTAGAAATTTGCTATCAGGCAGAGCTTTTGAGTTATTAAATTTAATCATGGATGTTCTCTGTGTGAGTGTAAGAGCCGCGACAGAAAATGCCGTTGAAAATAATTATTTCGACTCTACGTGTATGGAAAGAAAGAGAAAAAATTCAGAAAGATAAATTGGTAACCAATGATAACAGCCTTCTGCCTCCCCTTCACATCAAGCTGGGTCTTATGAAACAGTTTGTGGAAGTCTTAAATCCATGTGGCAGAGGGTTTACATATGTTTCGCAAATATTTCCTCGTCTCTCACTTACAAAATTAAAGGAAGGTGTATTTCTGGGTCCCCAAATCAGAGAAAGTCGTGAAGATACACATTTTGAACAAGGCATAACCGTAAAAGACAAATGCTTGGTTATGTTTCAAGAATATAAAACAAAACCAAAACTTCATAAATAAGCGCTAACAACTATTAAGAACTAGTTCAAGAGCTTATAAATGGAGATAGGGATTTAGGATACATGTCCTTAAAAGTGCATTTTCGTGTTTACATTTGCGTTATTTTCCTGAAAACTGCAGTGACGTTTCCGATGAACATGATAAAAGATTTCATAAAGACATAATGACTGAGGTAAAGTAATACGAAGAGGAATGATTAATGTCTTAAGTGCTTGAGAATCACTGCTAAAACAATCGAGAGTTCAAATGTGATCGAACAGAAAAAATATACTTTCTAAGATCTCAGGGGAGAGATGATTTTGTTGCCATATTTTACCTCTAAATATATTTTTTCATTCAATATATTGCATTTTATAGATCAGTACTTGCTTTATTTTTATTCTGATTGGAAAGTTCCCTTACAATTTGTTTAAAAAATCTAGGTTAGTAATTGTTACATGTTTTGCCTATAAAGAAGCACAAAAGGGGAAGAACTAAAAAAAGAGAAATTGTCTATACATTGAATACTGTTCCTGATGCAAAGAAACTTATTGCAGATATGAACTCAGGATATTGCAATTGTATCACGCCCGTTTCCCTAAAAAAATGATGTTCATTTGATAGGCGGCATGTGACGATATTCCTTACGCTAAGACGACCTAACTCTTTAGAATCCTCCGTTCCGAATATACAGCGCGCCATGGAAGTCTCTGCAGTGGCACCTTGCTGGTGAGAGTGCTCGCAACAGAAATTATGTTAGTTGCAGCTTGTAAAAAGTAAATTGCGTACTCACCACAACCATAACTGAAAGTGGTGCCCCCTTCATTTGTTTCCCATATCATTTGTTTCCCATTCCAGTGTATTGTTGGAAGGCAAAGTTTCGTTTAAATTTGTATTTTTGTGATTATATCTGGTTGTGTTGCTGTTTTTAATTTATAGTAGGGCCAGTCGGGGTTAATATGATACACCAAAAAGTCGGCCTATAATAATACACTTAAAGCATTGTTACTTATTGTTAGCCAAAATTAACAATAAATAGCAGGAACTCAAAATGTTACACTAAGTGAGGAAAAAATAACAAAGCCGAAATTACAATTTTTTTTTCAATCAAAAACTTTTCCGCCGAGACCGGAATCATTTCATGTCACTTCGCCATATTTGAAGGAAGGATATTTTTGAAAATAGGTAATCATTCAGAAAGAATAAATCTATTTCTCTACGTTAAAAGATTTCAAAAATATTAATCCTTTAATTACATATAAACCTCAATTTTTGGGGCTATAAGATACGACGGATGGAGCTAATGTGATACGTGTGTCTGGGCTATTTTAATATGCTAAAAATTAATTCGTATTCAACACGAAAGTAAAAATGTTTTAAATTTTTCGCTGTTTTAACATAAGACCTCGTATACGCGCGGGACTCCGTAAAGCTACTGCTCGGAGTTGTAATATTTACATTTCTGTACAATAATGGTTGTCTATGGAACAAAAACGCACAAAAGTATCTTGAAGCAATGTTTAGCTATATAAATTCATCTCATAATGCAGAAAATAATACAAAAACCAGTATGTTAAAAGAAAGGTGCAAGGCTGGCGTGTTGTATACTGTCAAACCGCAGTGACGATATCACTTCCAGATCCTTGTAACATTCAATATTTTTTTACATACGTTAACTTTGTTGTTATTACACTTTGATGTATAAATAAAATATTTTATATTGTTTTACTGTTTTAAAATGAAATTAAACAAAAAGCTTTTTAAAACTTTATTTTAAAGCCTCTCTTTTGAACTTTCAGACACATTGGAAACAATGTAACTTAGACATAGCAAAAGACAAAAAACGAAAAACACACTATAGCCCTCTCTTTGTTTCCAAACGAAACTTTAGACAGATATCAAGCTGTATCACTTTAGCCTCATCAATGTATCGTATTAGCCCCATCCCGTGGGGCTAATTTGATATACATATTTAATTTTTTAGAGTTTGGTAGGTCTTAGTTTATTTATTACTTTGTAACCGTGTTTACCACCAAAAGGCACATATTCAGTATTTTTTCATGTAATTGCTACAAATAGTATAGAAAAGGTGAAAGATGGCGCTTCTGTATTATAATAGCCCCGACTGATCCTATATAAATGAACATTCTTTACACGATGAACTAATCCTAATTAAATTAGTTATGGGGGAAATGAACCCAAAACAATTACGCTAATCTATTTCATTTGATTTAAATGTGATGTATTTTGTTTTAAAAGTTAGATTAAATGTATTGGTTAAGTATTGTAATATGCGCGGACATGTGAAGACATGTAGTTTCTTATTAGAAATTGACGTAAAAAGAAAAGTATTCGGCTCCACAACGAATGATAACTAATGATTGGATGGGCCGAAAAAATGACGCAGCAAGAAAATGTGAAATCAGAAATTTCAATCTTGGAGAGTCTCAGAGGTACCATGCATCATAATTTTCAGTTATATACTTTTAATTATTTATTTTCTGATCTGCATTATTGTAAAGAAAATAAGTACGTATGATATTTCATGGCCAGGCGATCGCTTCTCATCGGGTAATAGCTGCCTCAGCAAATACATCAGTTATAAATGATACAAAGTTTAAGTGTTAGTTAGTGTTTGTCTGAGATGTGTTGTGTATACCAAGTAATTGGCAAATCTGAATACGAAATGAAGCCCTCTGATTTAAAAATAAATATATAATGCCCCAGATATAAAAATTTAAATCACAATAAAATCTCAAATTGTCTTAATGACTAGAAAGTTGCTTTTGAGAAAGCTTAATTCTTTCTTGCTGCTATCATTTTTCTCTTTCTTTGTAATCATCATTGTTTTATCTTCATTGTCACTAGAATCATTATTATTTCTTCTTAGTTCTCCTGTTTTGTGTGTTGAATTAAAATCGTAATTTTTTATGATACTTCTCAAGAACTCTTCCTGCTGAGAAAGCAACGTCTCTTCTTGACATACTCTAGTTTGTTTCCTCTACTTCTTTAACAACTATTTACTTGAAATTAGCATTGTTTAATATGTGTAATAAGAGTTGTGAACTGTAAACTCTTGATCCTTGTATCTATAGAAAATCTCGGCCAAGATTTACTTTCAGTTTGTAATTGTGTTTCACTTTCTACAATGTCATTTGTTTGAGATTCTCTCTTTCATTCAAATGTTCGGGTCTGAATCATCTGGTCCGTCCACATATATTGCTCAGAAAACTCTCACGAATATAATTAGTTATTGTAGGTAGGCCTGGGTTATTATAACCTTTGCAACTTATTATGTTGGTGTTCAAGTGTCTTGATAAAGAAAGGCAAGTTAAATATATTGATACCAACCAACTGCTGCATGTCTGCAGATAGAAAACTGTCAGAAAGAGGAGGTATTCATTTTTGTCAAGGTTATATAGTTTTAGCATGTATCTGTCCTACAAGACGACCCCGGAGTAGACATCCTCACAGTTCCAACAAACGATACCAAGATGTTTATCAAACGTTGTATTCTCAGCGCATGGCAAACAGACTAGCAGATCTCAGACTTTAAACGTGAGTTTCAATAATTCCGTAAAGCCTTGGTCCTCTTCATCTCGTGGGTCACGACGCGAGGAGATAATTCTAACCCGCCTTTGGATCTGTCACTGTCATTTCTCCCACGGACATCTCCGCGGTGACCCACCCCCTACTTGCGATAATTGCGATACGGATATTACCATGGAGCATGCTCTCCTGTACTGTTCTAAGGTAAGAGATAGTCGTCGAAAGCTTCACTTTGCTAGCTCGCTAGCACAGGTACTTGGAAATGACGAATCTTCTCTCTGCAAGCTGTTAAGCTTCTTACGAGAATTTGTCATTTACAGCATTATCTGAGAGAAGAAGATTATGCCAATTATTTGACTTGTAATTGGAGATTTTAAAGTGTTTAATGTTTTTATACGAATAACTAAAACTATACGGTTTGTATCAAAAGACAAATATACAGGTTCCTCTGCAATATATAGTTTTTGTTCTATTAAGAAAAATGGACTTCTAGTAACAACTCTGGATTTTATAGATAAAAGGGCATAGCTTAGGTTCCCTGGCGTTGGCCGGGTAATAGTTTATCACAATTTTAAAGTAAACAGAAAAATAAATTAATGAAATCAAGAGTATAACACAAAAATATTTTTATTAACAACTCCTCCTGTACTCCTATCTCCGCCTCGTCCCATTTCATCCCGCCCGCATGAAATGTATTGCGGGTTGCTTATTCAAAAAAATTAACGTGGATTATCGCCACACATTTATATCCGATCATCAAAATGATGTGAGTTGATGTGATTATGATGATTTGAATTGAGTTGATGTGATTGAGAAAATCGTAAGTCGGACAATGATTTACCTCTCCAAAATCATTAATATCGTTTAAGCCGTCTGGCAAGAGTTAGTTGTCAAACATCACTCCTTTTATTATATATGCAAATGCATCTCTATTCTCGTGAAAGCTGTGAAAAAAGTCATCAAAAAAGTAGAAAACATTAGTACACTTCCCCATAGTTTTCTAACAATCGCATCTTGAAAATGTGCAAAACTTTTCAGCCACCGTATTGAAATCATTTACTGTTTCTTTCAGCTTATCATAGTACTTTGAAGCCGAATGGATTGTCAAATGAGAACCTTCGCAAAATATATTTGCTCGTCGTCTTGTTCATAAATTATTTTCGGTGTGCGTTGAAGGATATACTGTAACAATGTCGCACTGGTTCATCACAAATGAATATTGTGATATTCGCCTTATTTTCGGAAAATGTCACTGCAACGTTTTCGAAGTGAGTCGGGAATATGTTGTGCGCCATCTCACAAGTTTTGCACCTATTTCTACAGCTATTTTAAGGCTATGACAAAAACACACTTACTGGTAATATTGATCATGATAACTTCGTGTTTGGTGGTCGGTCGAGGCGTGCGACTGGGGTAGGAATAATCTATAAAATAAATATTAATCCTGTGCTATCCAATTAACGCAAGTTGTTGCCTGGATTTCAAAGAAATATAGTTCACGGGAAAATAAGGGAGTATGGTTAGCAGGCAGAACTTTGGCAGGCAGGGTAGGCAGAACTTTGTTTTCGGCCCAGAAGCTGCAAGCTCTGATGATGATCGCAACGCGATCGAAATGATCATAAGTTGATTAAAATTATTGATACCAGACGATATCTTTAGTAATTTATCATAAAGAAAAGGTATCTACATCACCAACAATCCAATTAAAAAGGAGTATGGTTAACTAGAGTTCCAAATTCGAATTATCACAGTAGTGTCGTTAATCTCATTGAAGAAAATGCGCTCGAAGTATTTCCATATTGCGTTTTAATTTTCATGTACGTCCTTTTCAGTGTATACTTGAGAGACATTGCAAATGTACTAAAATTTCTTCACGAAATAGTATTAAAACAAAGTTCTCTACCTCTACAAACCGATCCGCTCTCAGTTTGCTTTAAATTTTACAATTTCACAATGTATTAACCCAGAAAGAACTAAATTTTTTAACCGATTATTCTATTTAATTGTTATAACAAACAATTCAAATACGAACAAAAACTCACGTTAGACGGAACAAATGATTTCATAAAAGTAGTGATTGCACAAAGGAGAAAAGAAGAAATCTTCTATAGTCCATTTTACTCGATGTCCAAAAGTCTCGCCTCCGAGAACATGAAATTGCCCATGAGTAGGGCATATGTCCCTTTCAGATGTCGACATTATTTTCTTACATTTTGAATTAGCAGTGTTAGCGTTGAGTGAGGTAAGTAGATAACGAAAAGAGAAGTTGAAACAACGTCAAATAGTAAATTGAAGTACAGTACATTTCTCAGATTTTGTTGCATATTTACGTACTTTTTAATATTAAAAAAAAATATTTCCCAAATATTCAGTTCACAGAAACTGCGACTACTAATCTAAAATGGACATTTGAATATTGTGCGAAAGTTAAATACCAACATGTTTTGAATTTCAGGCAGTAAACATATTTGAAAGTTTAACATTCAAGCTTTTATTCTGTGAAAACTATTGAATTTAAATCATGTTTTAATTTGTTTTTCGTCAGAAAAAGGAATATGGCAAGCTCTTACGAATGTACAGAGACATCGTGTTCACATATTAACAATACATCAGACGCACGTTCAATATTCCAATTAAAAATTCTGATATAAACAATAACAGCGTATATGTTAATTCGATGTACTGATTCTCCATTTTCTATTATTGTGCGGTTATTCGAGCTTTTAGTTCGTGTATTTTTCACACTGAAGCTACGTTCTTCCTCTCAGTAATCCATCTTTGGGCGACTATTTTTGAGAATTTTAATAATATTCGCCAGAAATTTGTGTCCATAATGCTTATCTTTCAAAATTCCCAAAATCCTTAAAATTTATTAATAAAAAATAATGAAACAATGAGACGAACATAGGTTTTTCATAGCGCATTAGCCGAGTCATGCATAAGAATTAAACGTCTCGTTGCGAGGTTATTATATGTGTGCTATTGAAATTTATCTACGACAATTACAAAGGTTTTTTAATTATATATAAAATGTATTTCAAGATTTACTATTTCCACACATGAAATGTTTTGGTGTGATGCAAACATATGTGAATGTTTGGTAGAATCCAAATCCAAACACCATTTTAAAATGGAATTAAGGAGTTACATTTTTTATAATTTTGGATTTTGCAATGATCAGATTTGGATTTTGTAATATTCGAACCCGGGTAATACTTTCATCACATGAGCTCCTTGAATCCCAAGTGCAGTAGCTCACATAATTCTTGTTTCGAGATATTGGATAATTTACAAGAATTATTATAGAAAATTCAGGGGTACATTGTTTTATATTTTGTACGTAATGTTAGTTTTAACTCACACTCACAATACTGATTAAGACTGATTTAAGTACCAGTTACAAACATTTTAGAACGGCCTAAAATTATACCACTTGTGATATGAACAGGTAAATAATATGGTAAAATATGAAATACAATTAACAATATTGTATTTACATATCTTTTGTTATTTATAAATATTAACATTGTCATCTACATTCAGTGATCCTTCACTCACCCAACTCGAACCTATAGAAAACCACACCACGTATCTCTCCATGCAGTTTCACCATTGCTTGCCTCAAATCACCAGAATACGTCCCTTCCAGTTAGGCAGAAATCTCACTCATGATACCTTTATTACAAATAGATTTCCTTCCTATATCATCCTTACAACGTTTTCTTAAATGTCCTGAGGTGTCCCCCTAAAGGATTCTTCCCCCCAAATATGTGGTTTTTAGAATTACGTTATTTGCATTAATTTTGTATTAAGCCAACAATACAAATGTAGCCTGTCAACTGAACTTTGTAAAATCCGAAAATATTTATAATAAAAGAAACTCAGTGACTTGATATCTTCAACATCGAGCTAATAAATATTGCAATTCTGTTAATTTGGTCAGTTATGTTTTAGTATAAGGGCCTGAATGGCATTACACCTCTTGTAATACCAAAATATTAACATGGTTGACAAGAAAATATGAAATTCTGTAAACAGCTCTGTATTTACATACATTTTTGTTATCTATCAACACCAATACCATGTTCATCAGGGCCGCAATTTTTGTAAGTTTGTTTAGTTATAGAGTTGGTATAAGGGCCTAAATAGAGTTGACTATTCTGTACTATTTCCCAAGTTCATGTTTATGTTACTCCTTTTGTTACTTTGATCATCATCAACATGAGTATTGTATTATCATTTCCATTAAGTGCTACATCGCATGATTGCAACATCGAAGTAAAACAACACCTTGAGTAGTGGCGATGCTCTGACAGGATAAAGGGCAAACAGTTTTTAGTATCTTTTTTTCTTGTTTATAAAAGTCCATGGTCCTTTTACATTTTAAACTGATGCATGCTCCGAAGATCTTGGAAAGTGGCATGCGTACAGAAAGAGTTTTTTTTAAATAATTGTGAACTGTTCACTCTTCTGGTACCGGTTGAATATTCACAGCGAACTGAAAAAACAAATCAGTTACAGGTCAAATGAGTGCAACTCCCAACTTCATACCTTTGCGTGTCAACAGTCGGTTGTGTCCGCACATATCATAAAATTGTGTTCTTATCTAAACTGTTGATAAGAAACGTCTAATTACACCCTTTTGACAATAATTATCATCCTAATTTACATAAATTGAAAAATGGGGTCACTTTTAATCTAAGAGGCTCAAATAGTCAGCCGGCAAAAATGTCCGATCATCGTCACTTGTAATACAAGACAAACAAAAGATGTCAAGGACAAGCGTATGCAATTTGTTCGCTATTAGCGCAACAAGAACTAAATCACGATAACAATGAAAATGCGATTGTATTTATAAAGTATAGTTTTTAATGGTATAGTAAGGCTTGTTTTTGCTTGACACAAAGATATTGAATAAATAATATAGATATAAGAAGATAACAATAAAGAATAATTGAAAAAAATCTGTCTGTTTCAGGTGCAATCGGGATCCAAGAAGATAAAATATCGCTTATAAACAGATATTCTCACCGACTCTAATGATTATCTCTTCTTTTATGTTAATCTGTGATGCATAGAGTCCTATGAGACTTATACATTTCAAAATGCAGAATTTGCGATTTATTTAGTGGATGAAGGATGTACACGCTTTTCTTACTCTGCAGAAACAAATTTAAGCGTAAACTGAAACGAGATATTAACTCACCTAAATATTTCGTAGACGAGAATAATTTTTCACGACCGTAGTGCAGCTATAAAATTAATTTACGTGCACACTGGCGATAAAGAAAATATTAAAACTGTTCAAACGCATAAAAAAATATGGATTTTTATTATCCTTAACCTGTTTACACTTTCTACATTTCAGGTTTAGAGTAGAGTTTGTGCAGTTGTGCAACTCCAAGTGATACTCTGAAGCAATATAACGTAATAAAACAATGTACGCGAAAAATGTTGTAATGTACATTTGGTTCAACAACTTGTGACACGATCAGATTTTCAAGTTTTGATCTATAAAGCAAAAGAGACAACTTACAGTTTCTAATGTAAATATTGTATATTGTCTTCCAAAACCACACATTTACTGATTTGTGTGCCGTTCTCTTTATTAGCTGTGGTTTACTGAAGAGATTTTCCCATGACTCCCGGTTGAAACTCCGTTTCCCTTTCAAAATGCACTCAAATTTAATGCTGAAGTAGTTTGGAAAATATATTGCTTGATGTAACAGAGATTATATTGGAGAATTATTGCATATTTTTAAATATATTTTTACGTTCTCGTGCATCACATACATTATTTGGAAAATGTGTTGTCGTGATGCGGCAATTCATCCCTATTTTTCGACCGAAAAACTCGTTTTGTGGGTCTTTGATATAAAAAATGTGGATAAATTGCGTTCCAAAATGTAATAACTAACTTCCTCTAATTCGTTGTGTAGCCAGAATCTACGTTTTGTGGGTCCTTAATACCGAAAAATTCGCAAAACCTCTGTTTGTGTGCCTGTCCGTCTGTGAATTACGCTAGCGGCTAAACCAGGGGTAACATTTTCGCCAAAAATGATATTCCTTGATCGATTTGGCTAATATTGTGTATACTTGAATTTCAAATAGATATTTTGATTCTGGGGTTTACTCTACATCAATCTTCAACAAAATCTTCCAAAATGCTCCACATTTTCAAATTTCTTTTTATCAGATAGAGCAAAAGGCGCATATAAAAAAGTTTCATTGCCGGTGATCTCTGAATTTTAGAACATTGCAAAAGTTACAAATAGTGCGATGAAGTATGTGCTTTTGCAGCACCCCTAGTTTGAAGTAATTGAGAAAGGAAGAACATACTGTAATTATCTTGCAATGTTTATCAAAATGATTTTCACCTTATGGCTCTCCTATTAACGTATTTGAAATATTTCTGACGTTAAAAATGATTTGCATTAATGTTAAATAATTAAATGAAAAATCAGACGTAATTGTTAATTTTTTGTATTTGCATGCTGAGTGAAATGTAAGTGTAATTGGGTGTTCCAAAACATATGTAAATAATCCTGAAATGCGGTAAATACAAATTCATGAAATATTTCAATCATTGCTAGATTATCTCAAGAATGAGGCAGCAATAATTTCTAAAATTTGTCATCAATCGAAGCTACTCCCAAATTGTTATTCATTATATTCCAATACGGAAATCAGATTGATATGAAAAATATTGATTGCACGGAAAGAAAATTCTTGAACGTTGGGAACTAGAGAATTAAATTCAAGATACTTAAAACAGACATATTGGACGACAAAAATGTTGTTCAATGAAGTGTAAATCTCTTAATTACTATAATTTAGTTTACAGTAATTTTCTTATTTTTCCCTCATAATTTCTAACGGACTTTGTAAAACGGTGCAATGTTGAACTGTCACTAGATGTTTCCGCTTATGAAAGACAAAAATCCTCAACCCATTCAACCAGAAGCAGCACTGTGGAACTTTGAAGGGACTCAATTTCACTTTCGTTCACAGCCGCGCCTACTTCCTCTTCTTTTTCCTTCCGTGCCGAAACCCCACAGGGGGATAACAAATTTACCGTTGTAAGTTATTGAACTGTAGAACCTATAGAAACGGTGTCAATCGCTTCTATCACCTCGATCTGCTACGTTCCGTTATTCAGGCAATTCATATCCATGTATTTCCGCATGACGCTACCACATCATTTCAGAAAAAAATAGTTATTGTATTTGGTCATTTTTAAAATGGCACACATACATTTTAAAATATTTGATTCAAATATTTGTTTAAACTTCCAAATTTCTAAAGAACATATTTCGTGTTGCTAACTTGGGCCAACACGTTTGTTCACAGAAAATTTGGCAATGATATCCAATTTTATTTGAAGGTTTATAACCGTTAGTAATATTTTCATTTCATTAATATATATATATATATATATATATATATATATATATATATATATATATATATATATATATATATATATATATTTGCATTTACAAGGTTATGCTAAATTAAAGAAGATACCATTATGCTATTTGTTATTGCAATATACATAATTCCGCAATATAGTATGCATATGGAGCATTCAAGTTTCTCGATAATGAATTGCGTAATGTGCTACATGAAAATTTCATTTTTCAAATTCTTGGCTAAAGGGAAATGTTTGTATTTTTCACTAATAAATACACGGATGGATTAATTAGCTGATAATTACTGCATCTAATGATACCACAAAACTGCAAATTTATTCAAAACCAAATCGTAAACTGACTAGAGCAACATCTTTTTGGTTTCAAATATTTTAACTCGGACATATGTAATATGATATGGCAATGAATGTAAACGCTTTAGGAAGAACCCTGCCACGTCAAGAACATTTATAAAAGCACCGTGAACAAAAACTACATTTAAATGTTATTAAATAAGATGCACATCTTTTATTATTATAAATGTAAAAATTCATCCAGGAAATTTGTTGTACTATTCTGTTTTGTTATGATATGTGTTACATTAGTGACTTAAAATATACATGCTAAAACAGAAGCTAAACCACCTACAGGGTTAGGGTAGAGTTGGAAGAATAGGGAGATTTTAAAAGAAAAGAATTCGAGTGAAGAAAACAGAGTTTCGTCTTCTGGAATGCTAAATGTTTTCCGTAATTTTAGTATCTGTTTGTCCATGTCCGATGACTTCAGTTGTTATCCTATGAGTATCTCAGTAAATTAAAGCATGTTCAAAAATACTAAATGGTCAAAAACAAGTAAATCTCGGACATGGCATATGAGTGGCACACGCAAGAAGCTGGAAGGAGGGAAGGCCCAAAGCAGGCGAGACATTCAGAGCGAATATAATCCTGGAGCAGTAGCTCCCAAAGTCGTCGGATGAGTTTCAGGCTCCCCGAAATAGAGCACAAGAGGTGCCCTTCCCTGCAGCCCCGGCTGCTGCGTGCAGGCCGCGGGAGCGACATATGTGTTCGCGGAAGACGCCCGCGCGCTCTCACGCTCTTGCGGCACGGCTGCGGCCGCGGGACGCGAGGCGGGATAGCGGGCCGCGTGGCGAGGATTTTTCACGATCTGCCGCCGCCCTCACCGTGCGCTCAGGAAGTATCGACGGGGCTGTTTCCGAAGTCATGTGGCTCATCCACTATTCATCTCAGAGGCGTCGACAAGAATAATGGGGAAACAAAGTAGGTCAAGCAATTTCTTTGTTGCCGGAGACCGGGAGGCGGTGGTAGCGACGGCGGCGGAGGTGGTGGCGGTGGCAACGAAGGCGGCAGCAGGCGCGTGCAAGCAGCTGCTCGCCCCTCTCCCCCGCCCGCACACCCTTCCCGCCCACTCGCCGCCAACGCCGTCCTCCGCACCACACGCTGAGAAATTCATTTCGCTTCTTGTTGCTCGTGTACACGTGCGTGCAAAAAAATTGAACATAACGCGGCGAGCCTCGCGGGCAGGAGAGTGCCGGGTCAGAAGGTCACGCGGGAGGAAGCGCGGTGCCGCGGCGCCGGTCTGCCGCGGCGAAGGCTGCCCCGGGATACACGCGCCACACCGCACAGGTCCGCTCCGCGCCGCGCCGCGCCGCGCCGTGCGGAGCCACACCGGGCGTTGTAATTGCAAGTGGCGAGTAAACTGTTCCATTGCGATGAAGTTGTTGTTGGCGGGACCCCCGCGTGCGTGGTGCCAAGCGAGTAGCCGCGGCGTGGGGAGTTAACGAAAGTGTTGGGGAATGACGCTCGCGGCCTCACTGGGCGTACCAGGTGCCCCCGATCTTTCAAATTGTGAGCTCGGCCGTTGAGGCCACTAACTGCTTCATTACTCGCTGTTCCAATCATCCCCGCTCGCATGAATTAACCTTTTTCTGTGTCTTACGCTCACAAGATATATTTCTTTCGTCACACGCTCCTATTCATATGGGGTTTTATTATTCGCGTGTAATTATCGGAGAATTATTAGTCGTAAACCTGTTTTCGCTTCACTTAAACGAGGGCGTTGCCACGGTAGTTTGTCTTTGTTTTTGCAAACAATTCATTTAATATTTTTTCTCGATTTAGATCTGCACCCGTGTGATGAAAGGACGCCAGCAATTACTGTTATGAGAGGTAAGTACTTCACTTTAAACTACACACAGTTCTAAATTTCATAAAAACCATGATATTAAGGTATCATGTATTTCTAGTAATAAGCTATTCATTTATTTTTTTAAAGTAAATAATTTCCTAGAAAATAAATACATATTAATGAATGAAAATGCATATGCACAAAAAAATACTGAGCCATTTCACTATCTAGTTAAATTGTTGGTGGTTTTCAATTACTATACATTGAGGTAAACAGCGTACAAATATTTAAACACACAGAGCAGTATTGAAAATAAATAATAAAAGTATATGCCATTCTGCTTTCAATTGCCACATACTCAATATTGTAGAGTTGTTCGAAATTACATTTATAAACTATTGAATTAACATCTTCTGAATACCCTCTGCTAAATTTTACATCGTGTTAAGTTCACAATCTGCCAAAGCAAAGCTAGTGGGACTGTAACAGAGCATATTGATTAATTAGTGATTCCGGCACTGGACGAAATATTGGAGATATTGAAAAGTGCACGCTTGGTGTTATTTAACAAAAAACATTTTGGAACACAAGGTGAGCATGCTGAATTTATCTCAACTATATCTTTGCAAACGTTTCTCGTCTTTACATGCAACAAACTACAAGGTGTAAAAATACGCTAAGCAATCACGGTCTGAAAGAACAATTTCAGGTACAGTTGTGTAAGAGAAAATTATTTTGTGACTTCTGTTTGTCAATACAATTTCCAAGTAATGTAATTAAGTCGCATTTTGTTCAAATTCGATTGTTTTGTTCATTACGTTTTTCCGTTCGCATGAAGAATAGCTAAGAATTTTTAGATCGCGACACCGTTTTAGTAATTGACATTGATAATTAAAATAAAGTAAGCACTGTAAATACTTTAATTCAATAAAAAATAAGATATGTTTGAGACAGTTTTGTGAAGAACTAGATATAATCTTAATTATCAATTTCCATCGAAATGTGAGCTGTTCTATGGATCAGTAATAGAATTGCTATTCCTACAAACAATACGAATTTTTCTAAATTGATAATTTCCAATACCATGACATAATTAATTTTTAATAATTAAAAAGGATATATTTTTTGTATATTAATTAATGAAAAAATAGTGTAATTGATTTTTATTTCGAATGATTTATTATAGCATTGCATATTTTGTCTTTGTTCCTGGGTTTTCGCATAACACAATATAGTGAAGAATCAATGAAAATACTTCAAATTTGTTCATATCATAGTTTTATCTCAGCGATGACGTTGTACGACAAGTATTGTGTTTTGCACATGAATGTGCTTAGAGCTAACCGCAGTAAACTTGTTTTCTAATTTTGAATAATTCTGAAAGCTATTTTGTTATTTGTATAATTACATCTAACATTTCATTGACTCTAGTTTTAAAGCGTTTGGCATATTTGTAGATTGTAATATTCTATTACAAACTAATAACAGTTTAATATGTTATATTTACATTTCTCTTTCTGATGAGGTTAGTTTTTCCAACGATGAAATTAAATATTTCATTATATTTTATTCGATTTTCCCGGATATATCAAATTACAAACGAATTAAATATGACATTTCGCAGCTTCGTAGGAACTATGATTTTCTCATCCAGTTTTATGTTCTGTAGTTTTCTCAGTCTATTTACCATTGTTTTTGCATATGTATTTTCTCTACCCGGTTTAACAAGTTTATTGACACTAGCTTGAAAGGTGAAGACAAATCACCGCAAATTGCGTAATTATCTGACTTATGATTTTGTCGTTCAAAATATTAATTTTCACTTTGGATTTGTCCAGTAAAAAGGATGTTCATTTCACAGATAACTCTAATATCAGTTCTCCGATACTCATTAGGGATATGCATTCTGAAGAAGAATTAACCATATTTCGACGCGTCTAAGATGACCATTTTTAAATCAAGCTTCAGAAATAATTGGAAATAAAAACACTGCATACACTTATCCAAAACTGCCCAATTTATTATTCGCGACAAAATGGAAATTTTATTAAGAAAAAAGATCTGATATTGACCAAAACAATGTCTGTCTTACATGATAAGTTCATTTTAAGAAACATGCGTGGTAAATTTAGAAATAAAAGTTAATATTAATATGAAATAAAATGCAAATATGGTACCTGAACGTAATTTAATATTTTATGTGCAATACTTTGAAATCAATGCTTTAGATGAATATGTTTAATAGTATTTCACATTCCTCACTGGGTGTTGATATAATTTATTATATGTTTACCACAGCTTTACAGAAACTTTCTTTAATATATCCGCAGGTTCTCTGGATGTCTGCGTTTGTATAACTAGAAATATAATGTAAGGAGCGTTTTTTTTTCAAATTATCACTTTTAAAAGTGTAAATAAAAAAAACATGAATAGTGGGAATGCTGATGAAGTGTTGTTGACATAAATTATTGGTAAAATAACTGAAGTCATTTTCGTAAAATTAGTAGATTTATTCGACGGCTTTGCCGTAATCATCAGCCTCGCTCTATATGGCGACAATCGTCAGACAGTACCTTGGCTCTGAGTGCCCGGTGTCCCAACTTTCGCCACATGTGGCGAGACTGATGCTGACGGCAAAGCCGTCGAAAGCCGGCTTCCTGAATACATCAGATAAGTTGAAGAAGAACACTTAAGTTATTTCATCATAAACCAAAATAATTAGAAAATCATTACATTCTATGTGCAAAAATCAACGTCACATTCTATTTTGAAAGCTTCTGATACACGAGAAGCTGAAATAAAAAAAATGAAGTAAATTATATATCCACTGCCCTGTTGTCCACAACACTGTCAATCGATTGCGTTTTTCGTTAGGAAAAAATATTTCAATAATTCAAATTGTTCAATTCATTAGTCATCTCGATCAGGAATCAAATCAGATCCCCAGTTTACGCCCAGTGTCTATGGCCATTGAGCAAGCCAGTAAATTACATATGACAAAAAAATTCATCCTCAATGTTTCTCAGTGATTCAAGGGAGAAATAAATGCTTTCCTTGTGTTTTTTTTAACAAGGCATGGCATAATTTATCTTTGAAAATTGCTTCGGACTGAAAATTTTCAGTTTTTATCAAACCGTGAGTTGCGGAATGAGAGGTTAAAGATTAAAGGAGTTTCTCGGACACCATAAAATAATACTAGTGGAACCCGGCAGACGGTGTTCTGCCCTCCATCTCCCTTTTTCACCTTCCCTTTCCCTTCCTCTCTCCGTCTCCCCCTCTCTCTCCGACTCTTTCTCTGTCCCTGTCTCAGTCTGTCTGACTCTGTTCTCTGACCTCTCATTCACATAAAGTTGCAGATTCTGCACGTCGCTAAGCAGGTGGGATAATATCGAGAAGCGCCGGACACGCAAAACTGTAATTGAATGTTCAGAAAGATCTCATCCTGTAGATTACGGCAAGAGAAACATTTCTTTGAAATCTTTAGCCACAATATTTTAGTTTCAATGCCTTATAACATTTTATTTAGAAGTTATTTAACGATGTAGATTTTTTAAATGCTGCCAGGTGTTGCTGGTTGCATCCGCCATGAATATTTCTATATCTCTTTCTTTTCGCTTTTATTCTACAGCGCCATCTATTGGTGTTAATGGTGGAGTGGAGACAAAATTAATAGCACATAAACCTTCTGGGTGAAGAAACACGTAGATGTGTCAGATTTTATGGAGATCAGTCTCGCGGTGTCGGAGGTAACCGCTCTGATACATACCAACATCCATCACGCGTTTCAACATCCATCACGTTATGTATGTATATATTTTATAAGTAGATATGATAAAGAAAATTTCGTCACTTTGGATAACTTCTGCTTAGGCCAAACTGGAACACCTACGGCAGAGCAAAGGTCTCATTCGGCTCGCTATTAATCAAAGTAGAGTGCAAAAATAAAGAGAATCTTATTCATTTACTCTAGAAATACTTTTTTAAGAGTAAATAGCGAGAAAAACAAACACACGAGAGGTGCGTTGACTTTGATCTGGCTCCGTAGAGCTGAGATGTTGGGTTATCAAACACGTTCTTCTGTTTTGAGGTGTGTGGATGAACTACCCTCGGGTTGACGTAGGTACAACAAATCACCTGCAATAGAGATAGCTTGTGATTTCGTATCAGAAAGCAACCTGCCAGGCATCACAGGCATGTTTTTGACTACGATAAACACGGTGACCCGAAGCTGTTTACTTCTTTTAGTAACACTATGACATACCCCGTCAATCTGCCATAACTTGGCTGGCACAATAAACTTATTCGTAATGCAACAGAAGGAAAGTTCATAAAAATGAAATCGCGTTGCGTCAATTAATAATAATATGCAAGCACTTAATATGCAAGCGTATGTAAAAAACAAAATAAGAAATATACATTCCTTGAATGTTATCTATGTCACGGCCAAGTTGATTTTGAAAAATAAGAGATTTTATCCGGTGTTTACTAAAATTAAAATAACGCCAGGAGTTATTTCCCAAAAATATACTATATTGAAGCTTTACAAAACTATGTCAGTGTCTTTTAGTTTATGCAGAATTAAAATCTGAGTTATGAACTCTAAAACCAATACAACATTTTGAGTAGCATAAAGACGAATTTTAAAATCAAATGTATTAGTAATAGAAGGGGATACGAGGATTATCTACAATTTTCTCAGCCTCGTAAATTGAGCAAAGAAGTACTATATACATACGTGATTTTGCCCCGCGTAGATATACATTCAGAAGGCTCCATGTGAAATGTAAGCCACTCTATCCCGCAGTTAGGTGGTTTCCAGAAAAGGAGCGGTGCGTATATTTATCGAAATGCAAACAATCACGTAAAGTGCAGTGATAAATTTCTCCGTAAAATAATCTTTCACTCTGACCGAAATTCACTCCAGGTCCGAAAACGTGTGTCCACAACGAAACGATATTGAAGAAGTTCAACTTTCATCGTGAAGAAATTGTGCGAATAAGTTTAAACTGAAGTGTTACAGCATGCAAGTTGATTTACGTGAATGAAATCCTAAAAGTAAACAAATACCTGAAAACATCAGAAATGAGCACAATGCGATCTTGAAATATCGGCGTGAAAAAACGAATTAAAAACAATTATTTTCTTCCTACTCGGCTGTTCGGCCTTTGAGAGATTTCTATATTTTAATTTTTGGTACATACTATTTGGCAATTTGGCTTATATACATACTTTCACACTTACTATATTTTTTAAGATATACATCTTAAAAATTTACATAAAATACACTATGTTACGTTATATTATTCATTATTATATCTATGTAGTCTCTATACGTACATTCAAAAATTATATACATTCAAAATTTACAAATTTTAACATAGATTATTATAGTTAATATTTATTTTCATGGAGTTTTCAACATATATTTCGTATATCGTTAAGGTATTCTCTTGGAATTGTTTTCCTCGTTGTAAATTTGATACAGCAAGGAGAGGATGGAAGAAGTGTAAACAATTTGTCAAAGTATTTTCTCGAGTATTTTTTAATAAGTGAATCGCTCACATTTTTGGCGAAGAATTACACATGAGAAAGCTTTGCCCAGGATGGGTGCCTTGCGTGCTCATGGCGATGAAAATACATTCGCATATAACTTCCCGAAAGTAGTTTGCCGCGTTTTAAGAAAAACAGGAGTGACTTTCTGTGTCGATACGTGGCAATGGATGAAACGTAGATTTATCATTTTACGCCGGAATCAAAACAGTTCTAACATTCGACAGACGCCTGGTCATCATTTCCAAAGCCACCGCAGACGGCGCCAGTCAGTGGTTTGGGATACAAAAGGAATTCTCTTAATCGATTTTATTGAGAATAGGAAAACTGTAACTGGATAATATTACTCTAATAAAAGTGAACGGACATATTCGTGTAGGGAGTACCCCCGTCTTTCAGTACAAAAGAAATCTCCTGTCAGAAGCAGAATGTTTCATCAGAATATTTTCATACCAATTCTTGCTAAAAACCCTTTTTATATCTGTATTCATAATTCAACTTAGAGTAATATGAATGTGAGTTACAACATACCCCAAAGATCAAAAAACCGTGCACTGATTGCACTTCTCCCCATAATACGCTTTATAGTTTTTAATTGTTTTCTTGACAATAAATATATAAAATATTTGATCGCATGGCTCTATTTGCGATGGTGAGATTATTATGAAACCTCGTCATATTATTGCCGTGATTTGACTCTCTATGACTTTTTTCGCTTTCCAAAACTAAGTTTTCTACACTGGCCTATATGTTCAATTGAAGGTGTCTTTGCGGCTGCAGAGATCTGCACTTAGTAGCTTTTTGAGAGGAACAATACAGAGACTGGTGTGGTGGCACATTGCAAATGGTGCGCCTCAAATGGTGTTGGCACATTGCTTGGAGTTAATAAATAAACTTTAAGTTGAAAAATACAACTATTTTGGAGACCAGACACTTTCATTATCATTAGCAAACTGAGAACGTTTCAATCACTTTCATGCTACAAAACGAGACTACCTAAGGGACCCTTGAAATTTACAATAAAAGAAAAACATCAAACAATATATTTGGCAATACTGTGAATAAGAATTGGCAATTAATATTTTCTGAAGCAAGTTCTATAATAAGAATTTAGAAGAAAAGCATTCGTTAGTTCTCAAAACCGCCATGAAGAAGTCGGTCATTCCACCGCAGTTCGTAATTTCTATAGAAAAGCTGTACGTTAAAACAAAGAATGCCATTGTTCAGCGGTTCGGCCGAGTACACGTTCGAGCTCTCACGTTCCCAAATTATACCTTTTCCCCATATATATTACACAACTTTTAACGTTTCTTGGCGGTAAATAAATCAAATAAAATAAAACTCCCCCAGCAGGCTTGAAATGACCCTCTGAACAGATGTCAGAAGTTTTTTTTTGCATCACTGTAATTTTAATCAATGAGAACACAAATTTTCATATAATGTCTCTTTTCTATTAGCAAATGCAGTGATATAGTACATACTGCAAATGATAATGTGCAGAATATTAAAGGCTTTGGAGAAGTTTTATTGCTATGGTGAAAATTCCCAACCTTTATTCATAGAATCATTAATCAGATTTTCTATCCATAAAAACTATTATTTTCAAGATGCCAGTTTGCAAGGCCGAAGTACCTATCTAATCTACATTTAGTAATCGGGTAATATGCTGGTGTCCGTGTGTGCGTTCGTTACTCACAGTTACACCTCCTCCGATCCGCCATTAGAGGCAAATTATGTGTCATTCGACGCCTCTCGGTCTACCGGAGCGAGACCATTTTTCGGGCCTTTCCAGAACACCTTCAGATAATTCGAAGAAAATGTTGTGGGTTGGAGTTCAAGCACCTACACGTATTTTGCAGCACGTGATAAGGCATGTTAATTCGATTCCTCCCGACCAAAAACTTCGTCTGGATCTATTTTTAGTCCGATCCTTCTGGATTATTGTGGAAGAACTATAGAAATGTGTTGGGGCTTTTAAGGTACCTGGTGTGCTGAAACAATGTGAATTATTTTATTGTCTTTACAGCATAACTTGAATCGTTACGACTTGATCCATCAGGTTGACGTTAGGTAAACCTACTATAGTAATGAAACAAATATTAAAAACATATTTATATTACTGCGTTTTCGAGTAACTTTGTACACCCGGCAATGAAGGAGCGAAGCAAAACGTTTATGTTTAAAATTCTCTATTGTGCACTTTCTTAGCACAAATACAAATGTTCAATGCGGAAATACACGCTGAAGTTGTCACGCGTTTACTGTATCATGTTATTTTCAATTTATTTTTGTAAAGTTCTAAGAAAACATAAAGTTAAAAAAATGTCTGTCACAAAGGCAACTAAACAGTATACATAGACAGTTTACATCGCCCTATGTTTGTGAATATAATTATTTTACTATAGCGAGTAGAATGCCGAATAATCCGACAAATATCAGTTAAAAATTAAATTAATATACGTATATTTCAGTTAATATTGTACATTTCATCCAGATTTCTTTGATAATCGAACTACATTCACAAATTTTTATCGCGTTTACGCATCCCAAGAATATAAGATGTTTTTTGTTACCATAGAGTACAACTAACTAAACAAACACTGCCTAGTTAACCTCGACAAGCTATGACCAAAGAAAAATCAAAAGATTTATGAAAACCACTGAAGCTCATCATTACGTAGGATATACTCATCATATACGTAATATGCATATTCGTGAAGACAATTAAATACATACTTTCCCTTCTATAGATTCCTCTAGACCATGGAGTGTCCTGTCATTATCTTTTCATCATCTATGTACCCTCCGAATGGAAATTTTTGTTTCTCAAAAGTCCAATGACATGCTGGGAGCAGACTATTATTCATTCAAAAACAATTAGAATCCTTTGTTCATTAAATGAACCTCAGTTTTGAAAAGTATAGTTTTTTTATGGAGAAGAAAATATTCGATTCATATATTTAAATTATCGTTTTTAGCGAATGATTCAAATTTGCCAATTCATCGTGTTTAATTATTTGCGTTTATGGAAATTTAAAACTCAATTAAATTTTTCGTACTGAAATTATTTCAGTTTTCTAATTTGCAATGACCATTATTTACTAATTATTTTTGTCTATAATTTTCTTCTTTATGTATTTCATAAAATAATCACCTTTTAAACATCATTTTCTGAACAGTGGTAGTTTCTACGCAAATTAATATGTGTCCATCATATTTCAATTAATTTTAACCACTTTTTGAAGCATTTCTGCTAAGTGTGTTAGCTTAGTTACAAGTAAATGTTTGAAATTCTCATCAGATTCAGTATCAATTTCATTATTAAGTGACATTTTAAACAATTAAAAAAAAGACTATTGAAAAATTCGAAAAAATGTAGCAAAAACGCTCCAAAAATATTGAACATTTAGAGGTCTGAGATTCGATGAAATCTTCGAATTGTGCATATTAATTGCTCACAAAATAGATGTAAAAACTACTTTGAAAATAAACTTTAATCTCACATTAGGCAATAAACTATTTGATATTTTCATCTAGTGTCACTGAAGACTTATTGAACTATATACCATATTAGATTTTCACGAAAACCGATTTTTTCATCATTACCTCCCCACCCCCTAATAACTGCATAATATTAATGCTAATAAACGAAGAACTACATCAGTATAAGGGATTCAACAGTTTCATTTATAACATACTAATGCTGAGCAAAGACGGAAAAACTAATGCAGTACCATGTTCTTACATTTCGCAGTGTGAACGCTACAACGAAGCAAAATCAATGCTCCATATAAATGTAATGGGCAATATTTCACGTGACCGACTCCTAGAACTCCCTATTATAGATGAGAAGGCAGCTGCAGGAGATCCGCACCGGTACATCCCCGGGACCAGCCCTGAATAGTGAATAGGGGCACCACCTTAGATGTGGTGCAGTAGATCTGGTTCTGACAGTCTGTTCGATGCTTGACTACGGCAAACTGGAGAGAGGCTAGGAAAAAACTGCAAGTACTCCAGGGTTGTAGTAGAAGTAAGGGAAAGACTCACATACATTCTCAAGGTTTTCAAGGCAGTATTCGGTTTTGCAATCTCTTTTTGTGCAAGGATCCCATTAGATACTTAAATAATGATGCACCTCAAGTTTCAAAATATTAATATATTTCATATGTGGCAGTGATTTTGAACTTGGTTTGTTAGCTTTGTTGACTAAAATACAGATACTGTCAAGTTGAAACTTTACATTAATTGATGCTTTGTTCACTGTTTTAAGAAAACATATCTTCAAATGGAAACTGAATATAACAATACAATTTATAATAAATGTGACTAAGGTGAATCATTATATACAAATTTTATTTTTTCAATGTATCACTTTATTGCTTTTGTATTTAATGCTACTGTACCCCAGTTCGACCTCATTTTCGCCATGGCAACATTATACACTCATCATCAACACTACTTATAAAGTAAATTGACACGTACTTACTAGAAGATTTAATTGCGTTTTCTCGTACTTTTGCCCTCAACAAACGGTTTAATCCGAAAATCACACATAATTTGTCGGATTTTTAATATACTATGGAATATGGAAGCAGTAGCGTAACGAAATTAGTGCCGTCCAGCCCGCAAAACTTTTATCCGGGCCTCCTTCATAAAAGTGTATAGCAAACACAAGTAATGTTAGTACCTACAATAATAAAAAATATCCTTCATCAAATTCATATTGATCAGTCTATGATTTTTACACAAGAAATCAAGGTTACAAATGATTATATTGATCCAGAAACATGGTTACATAAGGTACCGAATCAGGAAAAAGTTCTTCTCGAGATTTGTAATCTTTTATTGCATCAACTATCGCAAAGTACCAGAGAAAGTATTAAGTAATTAATATTCCTTACAAACACGAAATCTTCAACGCAAACATAGGTCCTCTTTTACCTAGGCCCACCCGCATCGCGGGCCTTGTAGGCCCCAACGTTATGCCACTGTATGAAAATAATACATTCTCCGGAACTCCTCTCACATTTACTTTCTTGCTGCCGCTTACGCAGTAGTGAGAAAGTTATGTAATGGTGCGCGAAGAAACGGCAAATTGTTTGGCAGAAAACTCTTATTACAAGGCCATGGTAACGAAAAATTGCATAAATCCAGTTGTTAAATTTAAGGGGGGGGGCAAATCTTCTAACACGTGGTATAGCCAGAATCCCTTTTGTGTGTCATTGATACCGAAAAGTCGAATGACGGAAAAACATATATCTTCTCTGTCCGTCTGCCAGTCCAGCTGTAAACACCACCAGCGGCTAAACTGTTTAGCCGATTTTCTCCAAAATTGATATTGCCCAATTGATCTAGCTGATGTCGCAGGCCTCTCGTTTTCAAACCGCTATTTTTTTGGCGGTACTTCACATAAATGCTCTGGAATATTTTCAATATTTAAAAAAAGGCGCCATTGTTTTTGATTAAATTTTGTTGTCGCTTAGTGTGAACGACGTCTAATAGAATAGAGCAGGTCTCATTTTAGTTGAAAAATCAAATTTATGGAACTTTCCAAAAATTTTAAATTTTTTCGACTGCTTCTTACAACTACAATTATGAAGATAGAGTTTTTGTTCTTCATAAAATATGCTCCTTAACGGTAGATTTTGAAATAAGGTCACGTACAATTTTTTCAAAAAATTTACTACTTTGCGCGTAATTTTGCGTGAAAGTACGGGCGAGAAAGGGCATGCTGTTGGCACCATAAGTTCTGTTAATTCATCGTTTTCCGAAGCAATGAATCTCTTTCATAAATATGTTTTCGTCTTTTAAACGACAATTTTAATCACACCAAGTCTATTTTTTAACTATCGGAAGGAGTACATAATCATTTTCAGAATTTAAGTAGACCACTGCACAAGCCGTGATCAAAATATCGAACATCTTACCTTCTCCTAGCAATCATAACATCTAATCACTTGCATAGTATTTAGACTTTAGATTTGTTTACTCAAAAAGCAGTAAAAACTGTATGTGATGTGTGGGAGAGATCATCTGCGCACGTTTTCTTGAGCTCCAGAATCCCTTCCCGTCATTTTAACTACAAATAGTTGAAAGATGAGTAAAAGTTAAAGATAAATAAATGAAAATAAAATTCATTTGTAACGGGAAAAGAACTGCGAACGATTTTATTTTCTGCATTGCTAACACAATACTAACTCGCCCTTATCTCTACTCCTACCACTACAAGCAAAGGGAGAATTCAACAAAACGTGCGGATAGTGAAGTTACATTTACGTCCCGAAGCAAAACCCTGGGGCCATCTCAGCATTTGCTCAATGTATCAGGGAAACTAGCAAAAAATGTGATCGAGATGGGGTCATTGACCCTGAAGCTGAAGTACATTATTTGTTACAAGCATATTAAGTGTTTAAAATAATATACAATACAAATATAAACTAATTCATTATACATAACTGTTTTGTTAAAATAAACATTATTTTGCTTTTTGATGATCAATATAGTGTATAATTGTATAGAAACAGTTATGAAGCAGAAAAATTTGAAGGGTATTTGAATCGGGTCTCTTGTTAGGAGCATCAGCTAGCTGCTTACACAATATTCAACATTGTATATGCTTTGTGTTTTTTAAAATTAATAAAAATGCATAAAGCCAAAAAATGTTTCAAAACGTCGTAAGTACGACGCGGATCTTAATATAGTATTTTGTTGGCGGGTTCAAACCCAATCGAAGTGGTGTATTTTTAAGGATGAAAAAATCCTACGTACGCCTTCCTTCGGAGGGGAAGTAAAGCCGGCTGTACCATTTACTGCATGTAAAAGATCCTCAAGCCTAAATGAAGCCTCTGAGCTAAACTCAAATCGCCTGTTTCGTCGCCCGAGTGATACCTCCTTTCTCCACTAGTGGGTGAAAGGAGTGAAGCGAAATTTGGGTGGTCAGACAGAAGAGCAAGCCTGATGGCCCGAGTCTTGCCACGTAAAATAAGGCATCAGTTTCGTTCAATTTAATTCATTTCAGAGAATGTTATCCATTGTGCTATCGCGGTTGGAATTTCAACGGATCCCCTGACGAATGTAATTTCATTTAAATCTAATGTTATATCAATAATTATTCTACTATTTTAGGACGAAAGAATAGGACCCAAAAATTATTGCCAATAAAATATGGAAAATACAGAAATGTAAATTTGATCGAGGTAATTCGTTTATTTTCGTGGTCTCGAAATAATTTTGATATTTGACAAATCTACGATTACATTACAGAACAAAAAACATTTAATTTCTCCAGATGAAAGTAGGTGATTTGAAAGGAAACAAACCCGCTGATTTCTAAAATCATTATAAAATGTTTCTATCATGCAATGTTCCAAAATATATGAATATATTTAGTATATGAAATGACCAAAATCCTATGCTAGTCTCCGCAGTGTCACTGCGGTGCGTTTCCTACAAAATTTTATGAACATACTTCACATAAGATAAGAATAACTTAAAAAAGGAATACACATATTCGTGCAATAAAATGCAGATATTAAAACGGTTTGTTGGTATTCTCCACAACATTGGTAGAACGAATGACAACGATTTGAGTTTTCCATATAACCACAAGCTAAGGTTTGTTGAACAGGCAACACAACACTTGTGAGCAGTCCATGGTTTGTCCTGATCACAAACACGACAGCCAAAGTATAAATAATACGCCAGTTTTGTAATTTCATATATTTTTTTCCTTAAACGAAATTTCCTTAAATCTTCCACAAACGAAAGAGAAATTATCGGGTTGATTTGCTCCCTTTCGATGTGAAATTATTTACACTTTAGCAAAGTGATTCAATTTTACAGATCATGTGGTGAATTTCACTTTTTGAAAACCATAGAAGTGTAATATATTAATGAATTTGAGGTATACGCAAACCAGACACGAACTTCACGCGCACTGCGCGTATAGTTCTGGCTCAGAAATCTGCCAGCGCAGCAGTTGTATACTTGCATTCTTGCGATAAGATAAGTGGCTAAAATAATTCCTTTCGGTGAATAATTCTCAGTAATGAGGGAGCACGTGACGTGTTTTCAAAACATCCAATAAGACCTGCTAGGACTACTAAGACGTACTCGTAATTGAGAGCGACCACCAGACGCGAGAATAAAGACGGAAATCTTCGAATACAGAAGGTAAAAAAATCGAAAGCTTAATTTTGTTGATATTTCATGAAAGTGGCGTAGATGAACTGAACAAATATTTTATTTTTAAAGAGACTTTATGCCTATTGATTCTACATATCTTACAAGCGCAATTTAATTTGCACAATAGCAAAATACGGTATGATACGGTGAAACGATTCAGTATATTTTAAATTGTGACGTGATATGACGTTTTTATTGTGATATTAATAATCTACATATAAAATTAAGTACGTTGCGTACTCTACCTTCCTGGAAGTAAAAATCTTGTTCCCTAGGGTTATTGTGGGAACGCCAGCACAAATATTGGATTGAATGATAAACTACATTATAAAATATAATTGATTGGATGACTGATGGATGTGACATTGTCTTATGTTTGTTTAATGTTTTACTTGATACGTCAAGGTATTTCAAGCAAAAGGTTGAATGCAGACAGTTAAACGAGAGTTTCATCTGATCTAAATTTCACTGAGACCTCCAACAGAAGGCAAATGCTTCGAGAACCAGTAATCTGGACGGACAGCACGATTGTTGCGTGCTTTGTCTCGAGAAATCGTGTTGCAGAACCAGAGTGTCTGTCCAGTGACCCAAAATTAGTCAAATTTCGATGTTTTATGGATGGTTTCCATGGCTTAACGTCCCAGTTTGTGCAACTGTTATGTCCGACCTATTTAATCACATTATTTAAAAATTAGAAACATCATAGTACTTGCTAAAAAAAACTTGTTTCGATAGTCTACTGCACAATTTTCATTATTTGCACTTTTAAATTAATTGTTATTTTTGATAAATCCTTCTTTTCTCTTAATAATCCTTGTCTTCATCCTAAATTATTCTATCCAAATATCAAGAAATGTAAGAGTTTTCTCAATCTTCTGCAACCATACAAAAGGTATGCGGGTCGTAGATCTAATAATTACTTTCAGAAGATACAATTGCTTAATGCCATTAGGATCTTAGCATAGAATGTGTTTAGATTTTTTTACTGTTACAAAATAGTTTAATTTTTGCAATGCAAAAATGCTTCGAAAAGCAGAGAACAAGATAGATGATTATCATTGCAAAATTTTAAAATAAAAACCGTGTTTCCGTGCCATAAAACCTCTTATAGCAATCCTGCCAACACTAATAATGAATATTTCAGGTTTTCCATCTCATTTATTCTTTACTCAAGCTTATTACACCATAATGATCATTAAATTATTGGAATTTATTTGAAATTTTACACCAAACCCCGAGTATTCACCACAGTAATAAATCACTGCCAATTGTAAACTGTTAGTCCAGTATTCGTTCTAAAGAACAAATTAATAATAAACAAACATTTTATATTTCAAAGTTAAAATGGTGATATCCTAACTCGCCAGAATTCAATTTACTTCCACATCTGTATCCTCTGTGTGCACAAGACAGGCGACACATTTAAAAAATAGTTGAATGATAAAGTGATTTACAAAATCTACCGTCGGTCTTGTAAGCTTTATCGCATTTATGGCCATTTCCCTAGTAAAAATAGACTGCTTTTTATTGTCCCATTTCTTGTGCGCCGGCGATATCGCGAACCTATTGAATATCGGAGTTGTACACCACGAACGCTTGTTTTGTTTAAAATCGTGTTTTTTCGTTTCTTTGCCAGATTTGGAAAGTCCCGAGAAGAACCCAAAGCCCGTTCCTCCCCTTCGCTGCCGTCCGTTACGCCACCCCTCCGGCGGGCGCCCCGAAACATGGCGGCCACCGTAAACGAAGGGCGGCTGCTCGGGGCCGCGCAGCGCGGCGCGGAGCGGCGTGAAGAGGAGCGGAGCGGAGCAGAGCGGAGCGGAGCGGGGCGACGTCTTCCCGGAGCAGGAGCGGCGCGGGCATCTGGCGGTGTCCCGACGGGCAGTGCCCCGACGGGCGGCTGCAGGGCCATCCCGGCCGTAGGCGGCGACGGCCGAGGGCGGCCGCTGGCGCAGGGGCACGTGCGCCCCGCAGCCGGCCGGGGACCGGGGGCCGGGGGGCCGGGGGTCGGGCACCGGGAGGCAAGCGATGAGGAGCAGGCTGCCCGCCACCACACGGCGCCCGACCACCATCTCCGTGGGAAGCGGGTTCAAGCGTATTTAGAGAAGGGGTGGCGCGAGCCTGCACCCCATTGGAATTAAACCTTAAGCGGAGGCGGTGGTTTCCGCCTTTGGAGAAACAACACAGAAGCTCGGTTGATCTTTCAAACGCAAAGATAGCTAAATGTTTGTAACTCTGGACTTCATGAATAGAGGGGTGAAGAATAGTGGACGATCGAATGTTTCGAAATATTGTTGCTGAAATTGACGCCATGAGGATTTTGTCACTAAAAGAGTACCACAAAGTATTGAACTAAGTGTGGTCAAATCGTCTTCCACCATAGTGTCATATACATTCTCGGATAACATTGAAAAATTCCTTTTGAAAGTGGACTGATATCATGGTATCTAACCCTTATTCTAAGATAAGTGAAACATGCTGATTTAAAATATGCAAAACATTTGTATATATCACTCACCGTTTTTTAAATATACACTTCTACCATTTATATTTCACTAGAAAATTGTTTGTTAAATGAATGTGAAGTTATCTAAGAAAATACTGAGATTGCATCAATGACATGCATACTACATAGTATTATATATTTCAAGGTTTAATACACACATAGAATCCATGTACAGTAGATTGAAAGTACTTAATCTAAAGTGTATTTTGTTTGAATTTCTTAGCTGTAGATTTGCGTTTATGCTGAGCATTTGACATGTCACGCTGAAGGGTCCAGGAAAAGTCAGCCAACATTGCTGCATTTCATTAAATCTCATACGTTCTCCATAGATGAGATTTCCTTGTAAAAACCATGTTCGTCCACTGACCGAAACTATTTTTTCGGGGAAGAAATCAAGATGTGAGTCGAGGTGATAAATTTTGAAGGACATGTTGACACCCATATTTTTATAGACTCTGATGCACGTCTCCATATTTACATAGTGAATTTATAATTTACAATAAAATTGGCTACAATTGATTTGAATGCTATCTATGCACGTTTTTAGAGCCTTTCAGTAAGTCTTGGAAATTGGTGCCAGCAATTACCTTCTTTATTTTAGGACCTATTTTTAGGACATTTCACTTTCGAATAACTCAGCTCAGGAAACGTGGTGCACAGGTTCCCAAAATCATCTCATTCGTCTAGTGCCTTAACGAAAGGTTTCATGAGTTACAGTTCATGTGAAGCGGTGGCATGATTACGCAGTCAGGGTCAATCAACGGCACACGAAGGATTTTTTTTATTTCCTTGGTACATTATAGTTTTAGAAAGACATTTTTTTATCTTGTGATGCTTTCTATCTCTACTGTTCCATTCGCAGATAATACAGCAGTCCTTGATGTACCCTGTCAGATGTTTTCATTCGAATGATGATGATTCTTAAATCACCACAGGTACAGTGTTTATATTCGTTATAGCATATTTTTTCAAGAAGTAGCGAGTTATATTTATGTCTCGTTCCGGTGCGTACAATATTCAACCAGTGCTGTTGCATATTTGTTTCCATTTTGAAATAATAGTGTTTCAAACTTGTTTTAGTTGAGTCGATGAATAATCGCCATGTTTCAATGTTGTGTTCCACCTCGAGGCTTCTCAAGAGACCTTGAACGTCCGCATAATAGCAAATACTGCCTCTCATTGCGATATCGAAAATTCTTTAAAATATGACCTTAAATATCATTTTTGTCACAGACGACGAAAATATTTGGTGGCATTGCGTGAAAAAGTACATAAAACATGGGGATAAAAATTGATGAACTGTGTTCAATGAAAATTATTTTTGGCGGTATCTTAAAAACCAGACGTGACAGATCAAAACGGTTTTCAGATTTGTAATGAACATTAAAAAAAATACCTTGGAAAAAGTAAAAACCATGCCAGATATTGATAACGTATTTTTCAGTGTAAATGGTTACATAATATTATAATACTAGCTGAACCCGTGAAAATATTTCGCACTTTTGACCACGTTTGCATACGTTTCTTCGGCTCTGAGAAAGATTCCAAACAGCAAAAATCTTTGCGTGGGATTTTAATTCGAACAGGTAGTCACCGCGTTCCCTTTCTCATTACGCTACTCGCTTCAGTTTACAGCTAGGCGCATACAAATCATAGTGTTAATTTGTGAAATTTCAAAGTTTTAATGAAAATAGCTTTTGTGTTATATTCAGAGCATAATACTCTAATTTTGAATAAAGTGTGCAAGTTTAAAGAATACATTTTGAGCCGTTTTTGAAAAAATCTTGTTTATCTATTTAGGAAACAGTACCACAATCGATCTTATCCACGATCGCAAAAATGTTTGCAAGAACGACTAATCATTTTAGTGTAGGTTTTCAGAAACACATTTTCTGATTTTTGAAAAACCAGAGGTTTTAATGGAAATCGGACTTACGCTACTCTTTTAAGCGTAATTTGATTTATTTCAGAAAAATAAAGAACAAATTTAAATCCTCTCTTCGACAATAGTTTGAAAATGTCCTAGTTCCAATTTCAGAGGACCTCAAGTTCCATGGAATTAATTTTCGGGAAAATCCTGTGTAGAGTTAAGACTCAAGTGTTGTTCATAGACGGACGGACGGACGGACGGATGGATGGAAGGACGGAAGGTCGGACGGAAACGCAGACATTAATGACTGACAGATTTTTCGCTACGTATGGGTGTAAGAGAAAGTAAACTAGAAGTGCTACAACACTATTTTCCCTTGTTTAACTTGAAACATAAGTAATGCTAGTCGAATAGTCGGTAGCCTAATACTTATTGAATTCACAAAGGTGTTTTCATTCTCAAAATATCTATTTCCTGAAGCACTTTTCTGAACCTCTCAATTAATCATTAATTTGATCGCATAGGCTCCCCGATTAAGTGCTCGAGCAAAAATATTAAAATAATATTTGGAGAGGTTTCGAAGAAGCCGTCATATTTTATAAATTGTGAAAACACTAAAAAATGTGTAAAAACTACTCATATTTTGAAAAAAATGTGCATAACATAAAAGATATAATTTTGAAGAACATATTTCATTACAAATAAAATATCGGTCTCTTAATAGTGTATTTGTAGGAAGGCATCAAAAAATGTTAACTGTTGCAATTTTGAAATTTCAAAAATTTGAATGAAAATGGGATTTTAGCCACTTCTATATGCTAATCTAGCCATGCAAAAAATTAAAATTAAAAACATAAATCAATTTTTCAGAAAATTTCTTTCTAAATATTAGAGACCCACAAAATGAATTTCTGTAAAAAAATGGCATATTTTTCTGCTGCATTAAAATGTTTTTTGATACATAGTATATATACGAGGAAGTAAAATTAAGAGATTCTGGTAGACCTACCTTCATGATTCTTAAAAGAAATCACGGGAAATTCAAGTTCGTGTATCTATTTTCAGTTATTAAGGACGTGGATTCTTCAAACGCAAAAAAAGGACACGAGTAAGTGGCGGAATATTGTACAAATTGAGAACAGACGTATCGCATCGTTTGGTGCATAAATAAGCTTTGCAACTCACGCAACGTAGTCTGAAAGACCTTAAAAAATCATGTTTAGAACAGAAACCCGCCAAGCAATGTCGATTAACGAGTTTCTGCTATAAACCAAAACTAACTTTTCTTTTAACCCGTCAGTGATGCAGACTTTTGTGCGAATGGCCACGGGAAAAAATTACATCAATTAGGTTAACAATGAAATATAATTAGAAAAAAATGTGAATCACTATGTATCACGCCATTATTCCAAATAGGTACTTACAATTTCTCTAGCACGTATCATTTTTGTGAGAGATGGTTTTAATATTAGGAATGTGCAAATTATTCCCCAAAATAAGAATCGCATAGTCAACAGTGAAAATCATCAGAAAAGAAAATATGTGTAATTTGCTAAGTGTTGATTCCAAATATGTTCTTAGATTTTCTTTAACACGAATAGTTTCTGATCACGTAGTTTTCAAATGGTGACTACGTGAATCTCCAACGGCCGTTCTTTCAGGAAATGCTGTCACTGGGGATGTAATGAGCTCTTATTTTGACTAGTTTATCTCAAAATAGTTTATGATGAGAGACAGATGCAGAAGAGTTCCTTATGAGTCTGGAAAACAGTGATCTCAATGATTTTCTTGTTCATCCGAGAATGATATTTCTCCCTCCTCTTCATATAAAGCTTGTATTAATTGTTTGGTGTAGACGATGGGTAAGGCAAACTGAGAAACATTCCAGTATCTCTGTAAAATTTTACAAAAATCGACGCAGCAGAAATGATGGAAGGAATCTTCCCTAATCCGATATTTTAAAAGATGATGCATTCAAACAAACAATGACTCCAGAAGAACACGGGAACTGGACTAGTTTTCATTGGGTGCGTAAACATTTCCAAATGAAAAACAAATCACCATGCTTTGTTAATAGAATCGAGAGATTTTGTGTAATTTCAAATCCTTGGCTGTAGAATGTCACTTAAGTTACAATTTCTACACTCCTATTTATATTTATTCCCTGATAACCTTGATGACGGGAGTGACGAACAAAGTGAACGCTTCCACCAAGGCATAGGAACAAAAGAGCAATGCTACCAAGATTTCTGCAGTGACTCCACGATGGCAGATTTCTACAGGAAGTTATACAGAGAATATCCTGATGCAGTTCACAAGGGACATAAAAGCTCATCACATTTTCGAGTAAGCTTTACTAACGCCACTTATAAGGAAATGGAATATGGCCGAATATATGGATTCGCTATTGTAGAAAAGTGATGGGCGATGGCGCAAATCTGAATGTAAAACCTTAATTGGTGCTAAAAACGGGTTTGGTAAAATATATTTATATTTCTGATGATAACAACCAGTATAATTATTAGACCTGTGTAATTACGTCTAATAATTACTATTGTAATTCAAGTTACTTTGAAAGGTTATCAGCGCCAATCCAGGGGCCGGTTATGTTACACGTTCGGGAAAGGAGATTTTCTAAGAAAGGTTCAGGAAGTGTCGCTGTGAGTCTGTTATCCCTACATCCACTTCAGAAAGTTGTGACATTTTTGTTTTCAGTTTGTAAGTAGCATATATTCAGAGTGTTTTGCAGCTTTTTTTGCAAGTGTTTTGATTGTACTGATTGAGCAGGAGCAAATGAAGGGATTTCATTGTGCTGAAATAGAGATATTTTTGTGAGAAGTTCTGAGTGTAGTTCTGAAGACAATATGTACGTAAAAGAAGACGCGGATTTGTTCTTGAAGAAACGTATAAGCGCAACTTATCCGCCATTCCAAAGTGAAAGGCAAACGCCGGTAAGAAAGTAGCTCAGAAATAGGGCATTTCATGCAATATTACTTATTCTTCATGTATTAATCAACAAGTAATTATCGAAACCTGCAGTTATTTTTACACTCTAGTAAACAAAATCATTCAAGACACATTCAAACTGCGATAGAGGCAAAAGAAATTTGATGAAGTCATATCATTTTACTCTCTTTAAGAAAGCCTTTCAATAAAATATTTTAATTATCTTAAAATATTCCTTTGGATATGTTTGTTCATTATTTTATGGTTCTTGTGATAGTTAACAATTACAACACGAAGATAGAAGATTTAGTGAAATTGATACCCTATGTAGTTGGCTATGATATTTTTTTTGACATTTCGGATGGTGAAGGTGATAATGATATTGCTCTTTAAAACGAATAAAAAGTCTTATTTTTCAATATTTTTATGCCAAAATTCCGTATTTTCTAAAACCATATCGTTTAATACAATAAATAGCAACACTAACGATTTTATTACAAATAATAACTCTGTATGAAAACTGATATAACAAATTAAAACAAGTAATTTCTGATCTTCTATTACAGAAACCCGTCAAGAGAACCGACTTTAAACTTTTGTTGAAAAGTAATGTAAAAAATTAAGAATATTTTTCATGTAAATATTTATTTTACTGATATGATCACTAAAAACAAATATTTACATGAAAAATATTCATTTATCACCTACTTTAATATTTAAATAAGTATTTTAAACCAGAGAAACTAAACCCACATTGCTTGGAAACTTTTTTTAGTTTTCTCGGAATGAAGAATATGACGTTTAACGGTTTTCTGAAGTAAAATATTCAAATGAGGAATCGTATATTTCTGATGATGAGAGTTTTTAATGGATTGCTTGTTTCTAATGTTGCTTAAGGGTAAGAGAAATTGCTTGGCAGAATTCGAATGCATTAGAATCCTTCATTCAAAACACACAATATATTTCCATCACTAATTTATTTTAATCTAAATTGTACCGAAATATGCATTTTTGTTGTTGTTTTTTGGGAAAGATTTTCAACATTTTAACATCTTCCATAGAAGTATTTGAAGAATTTTTTAAGAATATCATCAGTGTGCAGAAAGTTCAACGTTTTGCCTATCTCGGAACAGTTTTTTATTAAATTAATTGACTTAAATGTCTTAAATTTTGTCTCAATATGATAATTAATATCGTAATTAACATAAACCAACTCAAACAGATAACAGTTCACTCAAATTTATTTTTATGGAGATTATAATATAATATCGCATATTTAGTTATTTCTTTGACATTTAATATTATGTTTATGCTGAACCTTTCAGTGATATGATTTCTTCAATTGCTCATGAAGAAAAATGGGTTCGACAAGCTGACAAATATAATTTCCTAGCTACCCAAGTTTTTAAATTATGTCCCAAAACAATGTGAAAAACAGAATTTTGGCAATCGAACTTGGGAGTGTAGCATATTTGCTTATTTAATAACTTCAGGCACAGTGTCGATAAGTGGATCTCACCCAAATACTATTAATGACCAAGACAACGAAGGGAAAACTCCTGGCAAATGTTCCCCGAATACTTCTGCCAACAGAATTTCACGTGCTGCACGGAAACCCATCTTTATATTTTACAACAAATTAACATCTTTATATTTTACAAAAAATAACTATCGGTAAGTAAACTGAAATGGTCTTTAATAACGTAACATAAAATGGAAATAACAGCTCCGAAATTAATACGGGACTAAAAAGTGCCTCTTTTGCAAACAAAAACCTAGATTTGAGTGCATAATATAGAAGTGTGGTCATTGAGAGAGAAATTGAACATCAATTGTTAAAATAGTGTGATTTCGCATTATTAATCCACAAATAAACTTGTTATAACATATTTTAGTCGAAGCTATATGTCTATATACTTATTTGTCAAGAAAATTAGTAGTATTGAGTTTAAACATTGGTACTAGAAGTCATTAAATATCTATATGTACTAATTTATATCTTATGCACTTTCTTCGATCTTCGTTCCAATCGTTCCAAGGATTGGTTTTGCTTCCTGATCCCTTTCTCTGTATTAATGAATTATATTTCTGGGATTGACAGCTTGAACAATTCAATGTATGATTACAGCATGACACAACTAAGATGCTGCACAACACATTACGATTTCTCAGCGCAAAATCACATAAAAAATTAAAAAGTACAATTTCAAACAACGTAACGAACAAAATATGAAATCAATGTATGATAATTGAAAAATTAAATTATATTGCCGAGAGCATAAATATTTTTTTCAGATTTGAAACAAATAAAATTATGAAGAATTATGGTAATATTCTTGCCTTTTATATTTGAATTTGATAAGAATTATTTAATATTATTGCATTACCAAAATTTTAGTGTAATGTGTTATATATACAAAGTAATTTTTTACTAATGATTAGAGTACTATAACACACAGGTGGACTACATATGTTCGACACATCAAATATCTTGGAAATTATCTAAAGTATCGGAATTCGGTTTGCTTGAAGTTGTAGATGTTCGGAGAAAATGTTTTCTTAGTTGTAACATTTTTAATATTTGAGGTATTGACAAACATTTGAATTGATGAATTCTCGGCTATCCGGGAGACGCCGCGTCGTAGGCTGGGGTGCCGACGTTTCGCCTGACATGTCGCAGGCTTCCTCAGGGCAGTGAACGACGCGGCGTCTCCCGGATAGCCGAGAATTCATGGATTCGAGCCGCGGAAGCTTACGTAAACATTTGAATTATTGAAATGGAAGAACATTTCTTTCCAAAAGCATTCTAAAGTTCCTGAAGAGACGAAAGAAAATCATGGATAAGCATTGATTTGATTTATTTAATCAAAGAACTGTGAAAACTGTATGTGACGTATGGAGGAGAAGTGCCAATATTTGGAAAGAAGTTGTAGCAAATTCCTTTTACATTTACTCGAAACTCATATGTTTGGAGCCTTTCCTTAAAAATATTCCTGGTGTGTGGGGGGAGGTTGAAGGTGAAGAGTGTGTATCCTTCGTTGGAGTCGTGGAGCCCTCGATCTCACGATAGAAATCGAAACTTCGCGTTTTCAATATAATAAATACACTTCATTGTATTGTTTTCTTGGTATCTATTTTAACATAGCTTCAGATATTTCTGTAGTGGCTCTGCTGCTGCATCTTATATACTTCAAGTATGTTTCAAGAATGTTTTTAGAAGAACGACCGTTATTTCATGTTCTATAAACCCCAAATAGTGAAAAAATATTATAAAGTTTTTAACTTTTTGGGTGAATTATTCGTGGTATTTACGACTCATAATTATTAATTTTTTAATATTTTGATGCAGCATAAGTATTGAAGAATTCCATATTAATCGATGAATTGGACAAAATAAACTTCTACTAATTATTTTATTCACCATATTTATTTTGGAGCATACATGTCATTCTTCAGTTGCTACCCCCCAAAAAGTTCAAAATATCATTGTATTAAGGTATAATAGGATAAATGAACGATGTAACTAAATAAAAACATTTATTAAAATTATGAATATTAAAATTGATGTTGATAGAAACGTATTTAAGTAACAAGATAACAGTCTGTCAGTCACGGTGCGTGTAATATAAGTTTGGAGCCAGTAAAGATGGAATGAAATTTCTCAAACACATCTGGATTCCAGAAGCAAGTTGTTCTTGGAAAATAACACTATCTAATCTATCCAGTAGTATATTTTTGTCCATGTACGTCATTTATATTCCAGAATACTCTAACCTTCATCTACCACGGTCCTTGGAAGCCCATGTATCGGATGAGAATGTGCCGCAGCGAAAGCTGCGCGATGTAGCCGTCGGCCGTCCTGCCGTAATTCGATCAGCTTGCTAGCCAACCGAGTGGATGTGCATTTGCTCGTCTGAGACACGCTTTGCTCAGCAGAGGTGGCGCTAGATACCTGCGCATGCCACGCACGAATCAGTACTACCCCTTAGACGCAACCAAAATTAATATGCAATGGATTGCTGGCAAACAATCAGTTCCAAATCCAGTGTTTGGCAACGGTAATCAGGCAATGTTGTATTAGTGTCTCTGCTACAATTCCCCATCTCCCAATTTCTCTTTCTCATTTCAGTTATACAATAAGTTGCTTTGCTTACTTTTCCTAGAGACTTGGAGGGGTTAATGTGTAATGCAATGGCGTGTTTTACGTTGTCCAAGAAAGTTCAGTACTTCGTTATAATTATCTAAGAAGAATCCAGACACATCGCCGAGGAAAAGTTCGATTAACATGGAAAATGTTATACAGACACATACTATTTCCACTGAGCGTCAAAAATTAAAATTATTCATAATACATATTTGGTTTGTAATACAACGTACAGCTTTGGGCCTTTTGGAAACGACGGTGTTCCATATGATGCAAATATTTCCCTGGTTCTATAAAGGTTTTCAATGCCCTTCAGAGAAATATCATTACTGTATTTACCGTGGATAAAATGTCGCTTATTCTGATATTTTGTCACATCACTAATATCGAGGCAGGGTTGATGAGATTCGATAATGAAATGATGATATAGGAAACAAGTAACATTCAGGTGACACATAATTGTTGTATGGAGGTATGACTACTCAAGCAGAGAGAGGCAGCATTTAGGTAAGATTCCAAATTCCAGCACTAAAAACAAGGACTAGCCATGTCAGCGGGAAAGCTCCACTTAACATGTACACACTTCTGTTTGGAGCCTCGCTTCTATCTCGTGTCCAATCCACACACTGGGCTTCATCTGGGCGCTAAGCTACAGTTCGAGACAAGGAGACGCGGAGGGGACAGAACCGAAGCCTTTATTTTCCCGCGTTGCGTAATTCGCGGGGCGCTTCGCGAGTCGCGGGTGTCACTGAGCAGCGCGAGCGGCAGCGGAGGCGGAGCGGTGCGGAGGCGGGGGCGGAGGCGGGGGCGGGACATCGATCGCCGCACGCACGACCGCGGCGCGCAGAAAAAGCCCGCGACGCTTCGCTGCGCGGCAAGACGGACGGCTCGTGGGTTGCGCCCGCGGGCGCTCCGCTGCGCTGCGCAGCGCGGCGCAGCGTTCGCCCAGGCGAGACGAGGCGCGGGGCTGCGCGTTCTGCGCGCGCGTCCGCCCGCCCGCCAGCCACCGCCGCCGCCACCACCACCGCCACCGCCACCACTCGGCGGGGCAACGCGCCAATGTAGAAGGTGGTAGATGGGCCGTGAGCGGATAATTACGCAATTCGCTGCGCTGCGCCCCCAACAAGCCACCGCGAAATCGGAATGGGAAAAAAGGCGGCGCGCGCGTCCCAGAGATCGAATTGCGGTCGTCGGCGAGCGAACCCGCCGGGCGCGCCGCCCGCCCGCCCGCCCGCCCGCCCGCTCGTTGGACGCGCATGCCCCGTCCGACGCGACGCCTCCGTCGCGCTGCGCCCCGCCGGCCGCCGCCGGCTCCTGCGCTCCTGCTGCCTCGCGACGCTTCGTCGTGACGAAGTCCGCTGCCGGCGCCGCCGCTCCGCTTCTTTGCGGCCTTTTACCGGTTGAGGACCGAGCGAAGTGGCTCAGGGCGTAGCGCGCTACCTTCGGAGGGGGAACGTTCGGGAGGCGCAGGTTCAATCTCCGTGCCGTGGTTTTCGTGGTTTCCCTCGGTCCTCCTGGTGAGTGCTGGGATGGTTCTACTGAAAGGCCACGACCGCGAAACGGGTGTCACTAAATGGATTCGTTCAATACAGGAAGGTTAAGCGAATTCGAGACGTCCTAAGTGACCGACGAGGAACCGCGAGATCTAACAGCTCCGAGGAGAACTGTCCTTTGCGGGATATATAGTGGCTAAATACAAATGCAAATGCCGGCAAAGTGACACTCAGAGACAGCATTGCCGCTGGGTTTGCGTATCTGGAGGAGAATTCTAGGGCGCGGCTATTCTGATCGGTAATTTTCCGCGGTTTCTCCGATCCACACCAAGCGAATGACGGAGCAGTACCCTAACTAACGGGCCACGTTAGTTGGGTACTTTCCTTCCCCAACCTTGTCCTACTCTTCCCTTACATATATACACACCTACATTCACTACACTACCACACATGCAAGTAGACCATTCGAGAGCTTAGAGTTTGATCCGACTGTTGCGGTACCCTGCTTGAGGGAGATACCCGTGGGTGAAATCTCCAGCATTTCAATGGGTATGTCGACGCCAGATCTCACGTATCCATTGGGGGAGGGCTGCTGACATATTCCCTCAAAAACCATTCACTATACAAATGGAACTAATGTCCATAGCATTCGACATGTCTGGAACACCAATCAATCAATCCTTGGGGCTGAGGTTCTCTGCATGTGCCAGGAAAGGCTGTCTTCGACTGTCGCTTGTTACTGTTACAGATGACTCCCACCTCCTCGCTGAGATTTCCATTCACTCTACACTGCCACTACCACCATCTTCAGTGCTGGTAAGGGAAATCCGTCACGTCTTTCAACAAAATTCAAACACTTGGTCCATGCGTCAAACTGCGTCATTTGTCGTCGTCAAGCACACATTCTGACCGTTCGCCCCGCACCGTTCTGTCAATGTTCTCCTGCTGGGCTCTCACATAACACGTATAGACATTTACGCTTCAAATGCATTTGTGCACTGGACAGGTGTCGAAAGCCGTCACGAGCTTTCCTTTATAGATCCTCACAGTGCTTCTACGCAGCTGCATTACAAGGTTATTTGCGGTGAAATTCGATTTTATTTTGCATGAATGAATTAATGAATGTCTGCATTTCTATAAGGTAGATCTTGAAAATTGGACAAGATCTCTGTCTTCTTTTTATACATGTTGTATCATGTTTAAGCATTGTTATTGGCGTTCCTTCGCACGGCTGATGATGCAATTAAAAGACACACACTCCTCTCCCCAGTGGGTTTCACTTTACCAGTGATCTCAACATTATAGTTGGATGCACAACTGCAATGCTATGAAGTGCTGAAAATCATGACGATCGTTTTCGTTTGATTGGCAACGGTGAATGTCTACCTACAGACTTTCTTACAAATTAAATGTGACTTGTGTTTTGTTAGTGATGCTTGCAATCGTCCGGAACCGGAAATATAACCGGAAATGTCAAAATATTGCGCAGCATTCGGATGTAAAGAACGCCAAGAAACTGTAAACTAGATGCGAATCTCTTTACATAAGATATTATTTGGTAGATATTACTTTATTTGTTTTAGGTTTCCGATGACTATTATTTGCTAAAAATTAATTTAACAAAATTATTAAAGATAAGTAAACCAGAAACACTTCTCCTGTGAATGTTAAAGAGTCTCCAAGAAATGAGAGTCTGAAATTTGTTAATGTATTGTAAGTAAATTGCAATTTCAAGGTATTATATATTGGTCACTTTCAACGTTTTATTAATTTTTACTGAACATAAAAGAGAATACATGTTGAAAATTGGAATGAGTTACTAATTCCTGCTATTTGCTTCTGAGATAACTAGAACAGAATAGACGTTCACCATCCTGGCGGTCTGTCACAATTTCTAAGCACAGAGTGTCTCCAGTCTGCACTAGAGCTCACTGCACTTTACTGACAACGTTTAATGCGAGGCATATGCCGAATGTGAATCTTTTCCAAGCAAGAACCTTATCAACTGTCATTACTGGTATTTTCGGCAGCTCTTCGGTGCTGACTTCTTGATGATGACTGTGAGCCTTGTGGTACTGAAGTGATTCGGATAATGGATACAAACGCCAATATTGCGTTTCATCCACAATACAATGTTTTTTGTTTTGAAACGCTCTTAGCTCTCTAGATGCGTCGCAATATGTGACTAGTCTCTTCCTCTCTAAAACCTGAGAACAAGATGGATAACTGCAGCGATTAGTTTGGCTGTCTGTCCACCCACGTCAGTTCTCCACATGCTCTGCACTTTAAGGGCGACGGAAGACTGCTCGACGTGTCTTCCACAAACGTTTAACTGACATGTGTGTCCTTACGAAACACAGTACCTATGGCTGGTTCGGGCTGAATTCAATGGTATAAACGATTAGAAAAACATTTTGAAAAGGTGTGGTTCTATTTAAATTGGCAATTCAATTATCTAGCTTCAGACGGAACCATTGAGTATTTCATCTAATTCGAGTCCCATAGGTTGCCACCTGGACTCACGCCGAATGAGGGTAGGCATATCTGGGCATAACCGGTTTCCCCGAGTCATCAAGAATACAAAGTTGATACAGAAAATCTAAATTTCAAAGCGAATGAAAATGATTATAAATATACTGGTAACTGCAGACGAAACAGAAGAGAACGCACTACATATTTCGTGGTGGAGAATTGAAAACATTATATTCGAAAGATACGATTTTCAGTCGATTTAAAGTAATATCTGTCTTTTAGAAATATACTCATATATACGCAAGTGTTTAAATATATAAAACGGTTAAACAGCTAAATACTGACTTCTGTATTTAATTTCGTGGAGTCCTTTTGACGGTTATGTACAAAGCACCCAGGATCGGTTCATGAAATATTTTGGTTTTACAGACTTGAATAGAAGACGTATGGCAATTTCCTCCGGAGTTCGAGTTCAACAAGCTGGTTTTACGACCGGAATAAACCGGTTACAATTGCAACAGAAAAGTCTTGTCCCCTTAGCTGTGATATGGACATGTTTATACATGAAAAAAGTTGGAAGACAAAACGTTTTAATTTATTTGGGAAATAAACGAAATACAAAAGAATATGAACGGTTGAAAAATACTGATGTATTTTACTACTCAAACAGTAATAATTAAAACAATATTTTTATTTGGAAGCGTTTGAATACATTGTAATGGGGTCTTTTCAAAGAAGTTAAATCTAATACTGAAGTATTTTGGTCAGTTTTGACTTACTGTTAGACCAGAAATTGTCTCAATATATTACACTAGTAAATCTTAAATAAAATAAATGTTACATTTATTTTACCGAGTAATACCCTCTCTAGGTCTGGAAAGTAGAGCAATATTCTAAATCACTCATTCAGGTCGAGACACGAATTTAATTTTTTTTAAATTTTTTATTCGCTTGTCTTTGAAGATTACATTGACTATTCCACTCGTGAAATTAAAACCAATAGTGTTTAACTATCCATACAAAATGCCGCAATCAGGGTGGTGTATCACAAAAAGTTTATCGCTTTTTCTATCCGATTTTTCTTACCGCTTCTACCTACTGGCCAATTATAAACTGTGACTCATCTATCTTAGGAAGCGGTGTACATCGATCAGCTATGTCGCTGTCACAGCGTATGTACTATAACATAAGCTTTTCAATTTTAACATAATTTTCAGTTATTATCAATATTTGGCGCATTTTGGAACTGTGTTGGACATAATTTCACTCGTGGAATAGTCCTATTAAATACTACTCGTGCTTCGGAAATCTCAGATAAATCCCCTTCTCGCTTCGCGCGGATTTTATCGATTTTATCGGATTTTATCGGCGGAATTTATGGAATATTTCGAAACGACTCATGGCGTTACCTATGATAATTTTAAGAAGCAAATATATTGTAAATAAGTCAAATCTTTCAGGCCCTCGACACACTCGCCTATCCAGACCACACCACCCGGGCTAAGCATCCCCGAGGATTACAAAGATTGCCATGCAGTTTGATGAGTTGCAGCCTTCGAATATTTCCAGATGGCAGAACCTGCCTACGTAAGACACAGCCGTAAGAAATAATAAGATTTCCTGTGTGTCATCTTCTTAGTTCCGAGTGGAAACAGGAAATAGCCTTTGGAGTACCAGACTCAAAAGTGACCCCTGCCTTAATTTGTTCCCCCGGACTGGCCGTATGCAACGCTGGCTACTTTTCGCAGGGGCGACGCGTGTGCAGGGGGAGACAGGCCTGGCTATCTGCACGAGACCAAACCCCGCCCCCCGGTGGCGGGCGGGCGCGTCGCTCAGCCGGTTCTGTCGCATCTGCGCGGGTCCAACCAGGCCCGGCGCGTCGGGCTGCGTGGCGGGCAGCCAGGGGCACCCGGTGATACCCGGGGGTTCGGGGGGCCAGAGCGGCCCGGGGAGGGGGCAATCCGGGCGCACGCCCAGGGTGCCGGAAAACGCCGTCTACCGCCTTAAGCGGCGCGCTTTTCGGAAGCACCCGTTCCCGAAGCGGCGAGCGGGGGTGGCGGGGGCGGGGGCGGCGGCGGGGACGACGGCGGGGGCGGTGGGGGCGGCGGCGGCGGCGCTGGCGCTCTCGCAGCCCATTGGTCGCACGTGCGCCTGCTTTCGGCCAGTGTGCAGTTCGCCCATGCATCAAACGTCAGGAATTATCTGCAGCCTCGTTGGTATTATAGCGTAAATTTGTATTGAAGTTACATCGATTGCGTCCTGTTCGTATATAAACTAACAGGCTTGCGTGCAGCACGTGTAATACATGCAAAGGAGTTGGTGATCTCCTTGCTCGCCGCTTTTTCTTTTCCCTCCGCAGGCTGCGCGAGCGAATCGATGGTCGTCTTGTTTACCCTTCGGAGCACGGAGAGCTTTATCGCTAGCATTCAAAACGTTCTTTATGAGAAACGAACTCGCCACCATTACACAGCTTTTCAAAGTTGTAAAGTACAGGAATTAAATCTACGGAACAAAAATTGCCTCGCATTTCCAGCAGATTACGAAACAGCACGTTTTCGAAAGGATATCTTTACTCCCGAGCCTCGTACAAAAAGCAGACATAACATTGCTAACCATACAAAGAAATTACACGGTGGAATTCATTAAGGTGACTGCTACGGCCACCGCTCAGAGCAACTGCTGTACAGTACGCACTGACGATTTAAAATACAGGTAGTCATTTTCCTTGGCTCTGGTGAATGGACAAGTATAAAACCATTTCACAAACACCACCAAGTACGTCGTCTCGAGGCAAAAGTAAACAAAGAAAGAATTTTACACTCGTTCAGACTATATAAGTGTCTTCTTAAATACTACGGCTCTGCTTAACAATTTTCTTACATAGCTCATGATAACAGAGTAGCGATTGTCAGCCCGCAGAAACACATGGAACTTCGTTTACTAACATGATGCAAGGAGTCGTTACTTCTTTACAGCTAGTATCCGTATATTTAGTCTCTACGATATTTACGGCTCCGGACAGTCCATTACGCAATCGATGAAAAAAAAAGAGTATCGGAAGCGCTGCCGTCCGCAGTGACGGGAAGCTGGGCCGGGCCTCGAACTCCGCTGTGAGGGCGTGAGGGGGCAACGCGCTAGTTGGCCGCAATGCACCAATGAGTGGCGGCCGCACGCTCTCTTAGAAAAATGTATGGGGGGCGCGGCGCACGGCAGAGCTCGCGGGCCGGATTTCGCGAAGCCCCGGGGAACTGGTTGGCTGTGTCGCGGAGCTCCCTCCTGCGGATTCTATTGTGCGGGCCGCACGCGGGGCGCGGCGGGCCCTCCGCATTGGAGCTGCGAATCCCCTTTTCCCCCCGCGTTCGCAGATTTGACACGCGCCCGAGGGCGACGACCTCCGCGGACGACAGGTCCCCTTTTCTCCCCGTCCCCCTCCCCCTGCCCCCCGCCCCTGCTGCGCGCGGGGCCCCGAGCGAGCCCCGACGGGCCTCGTTCGCCCTCCTTTGCACTCGCGAAGCCCCAGAAGCCGACGCGGGCCCCGCAAGTGATCGACGGCTGCGCGAGGGAACTTGTATTGCGTTCCCCCGCAGGAGCCGGATGGGGTTCGTCTTCGGCTCCAGTTGGGGAGAGGCGCAGGATTAAACAAGTGAATAGGCGCAACGTCAGGTGGAGGGAAACTCGTAATTAATGAAAGTGATTTTCGAGTTGGTCCAAAATATTATTATGCAAATAAGCCTGATTTATGTTTCGCGACTCGGAACGTATTAGTGGCACCTAATGATTATCTGTTATATTTTCATTTATTTTAATTTTAGAATCCATTGAGGGGATTATAATCTGTTATTATTTTACTTATGACATCTGTTCTGGTTAACATTTTAAAATAATAATAATAATAATAATAATAATAATAATAATAATAATAATAATAGTAATATGACAACAATAATCACTCGAAGAAATTCAAAACAATCAACAAAATAATTCCGGTAATCATTATATTACATATATTACAAATCGATGCCTATTTTTTTCAAATTTATCTCTTCACAAATGGTTCAGTTTTAGTTCAGTGAACTAGTTGTAAATCAAGAATATTCTAGAAATACAAAATTTATTTAATAACCTGTTTGTCTCCGATTCGGGTTTCTGTAACGGCGAGTCGCTGTCTCAATTTCAGTCTCAGGGACATAGATTCAAATTACATGAACATATTAAACCGGTTTTTCGCACCCTCCTGGTTCTTCCTAGTCTCTGGAAACCTAGTTTCTGTTGAGCTTCTTATAGAGTATTTGTGATATATTCATTTTATTCCCTCACTCCGAGGCCTTTAGAACACGGATTTACTGGCTACATTCAACAAAAAATAAAATATAACACAATTGCATAATATGGAAAAGTTTCAAAGCAACTCACAGCAGGTTTAGATTATAGAAAAATGAAATTTAACTGCTTTCGTGGGTTTGAAGACGGTGAGTCAGTGAATCCAACAACTAAAAAACTCTTTTTCAGTGAGATGAATGATATATGGGAAAAATATTTCAACATTTTTTTAAAAGCCTTCCTGAACATGATCTATACAAACAAATTACTAACTCAAGCATGGATAATGATTTTGTTAATCGAAATGAGAACTGTCACACCAACAAAATTTAGAAATATAATTAATAATTCGCATTATTACATTACAATTAATTTTTGCGAAAACCTAAGACATTTAATGTATTAGGGATTATGGTATCTCTGATGCTCTTAGTCTAGAATATTAGTGTTGATATTACGTAGGACTCAACTAACATTTCTCGTATTGTTGCTAACGCTGTAATATACAGTCCGTTCTTAGAAACATGCATTTTGACTCCTTGGATATGTGTCGCGTATTCTCCACTTGCGCAAAGACTTTTCCAGAAGAAGAGGGGCCGGCCGCACTGCGCCTACTCCGTCGCCCCAACTGATGTCGCATCTCGATATTTGAGCGGCGGCGGCGGGGGCGGCGGGGCGCCACGTGTGCCGAACTAGCCACTGGGGGAGACGCTTCTAAACGCGCGTTCTGGGCCCATCGACCGCCGCCGGCCTCACGCTCGCCGAGTAAACGCGCGCGCGGGGCCCGCCGAAGATCGGGCTGGGCCGGGCCGGGCCGGGCACGAGGGTGGAGGGGCAGGGCGGGGATCGTCACCCGACGCGGTCCCTCGTCCCCCGCCTACCGTCCTCGCTCCTCGGCCCTCCGCCTCTCGACCGGGCGTCCCCGCGTCGGTTGGCCGGGAGCGCGCCGGGTGCGCCGAGTGCTGGCACGCGAAGAGAGCGGAGCGTGGCGGGGAGCAGCGGGTCGGGGTGCGGGGAGGTGGGATTTCTATATTTTAATGAACGACGTCCGCCCTGCCCCGCTCCGACAGCCTGCTGACGGACACGGCCGCAGGCGACTGACAAGGCGGCCGAGGGCGATATTTTCCGCGCCAGGGCTACATGCGCGCTCGCTCCACCGCGATTTGCGAGCCACTCCCGCCCCCACGCCACCGCTCCACCCGCTCCGCCTCGGCCGCCTGCGCACGGCGGGGGCGCTCTCGCCATGCTTCGCCCCGCCCCGTCCCGCACCTCTGCGCGCCACGCCGCGCCACGCCGCCCCGCCCCGCTGCTCTTCTGCGGTTGGTGCGAAGCGCCGGCACGCGGAGGCCGCGAGCGCGAAGAGACCGCCCGACCGATACCCCGGGCGTCGGGGGCGGTGGCGGTAACGGCCCCCGGGCTTGTGCGGGAAAGGCGGAGGCGACGGCGGCTGCGGTGGCGTTGTCCACGGTGTCGTTAGGCGAACATCTAACATGAGCGCATGAAACATGAGGTCGGGGCAATTAATTTATTAGGCCGACCTTCCAAAAAGACATCTTGGCACCTTCCCGTCGGTTTTCTTGGTTGTTAACTGTTATGGCACCCATGATGGACGCTTCACGTACACCCTTATTTTAAAAGAGCGGTGATGATGGATATTGTCAAATAATGTTTTCATCGTTTTACTCCACCGAAAGCATAAAAGCGCCAAGATTGATTTAAAATAATAAATAATGAAATATAAAAATCATAAAATTATTTTAGGAAAGAAAACTGGGCTTCACAATTAAAATAGACAATTAAACATAATGTTTTACCTCAATATATACACGACTTTGTCAGGCTTTGTCTTGTTACGAATGGTTTCTAATCTAGTGAATTTAACTACACGTGGCAATGCAAAAGAAGCATTTCTTTTCATTCAAAAATATAATCTCTACAGAAGAAATTCAAAATTTAATCAATTGAGCAAAGTTTTTACAAAATTTGACCGAAACTTGATAATTTGACTGATACATATTCCCAACACCATGCATGATGAAAATTTAAATACAATTTTCGTACTGAATTTAGTAGTGTATGAAATAACTGAAATTCAAGTTCCTTTTAAACAATGTAATGACATCAATGAGACGCGTTTTTTTGTCAAAATCAGTTCATTTTATTTAGCGTAATTCTCTTTTGTGGTTTTTACGAAGTTCATAAGATTCTTCATAACTTTACTAAGAGATATTATTCATATACAGCTTATTCCCACCAGAAATGAGGCGGTCAAATTATATTTAAAAAAAATATTATCTTGATTTGAAACTGCTTGTGTGTGCAGGATGATTTTTGTTTGTATTTAAAATTGCTATAAATTGAACGAGCTGATTATGGTAAAAACCCCTCAAATGTATTGCTTATAACTTGATCTGAGAAATGTGCGTAACATCATATACGTCACAGTCAGAGCAGGCAAAGTCAAAAATAATCATTTAATTATCATCTGATTTTTCTAAATTCAACACATATTCTATCTCGTTTGTTTGTATATTTGCTTACAGTGTTTGCAATGATCACGTGACTGGATTCGATTCTAATTAAATAGATTTTTTCGTTTAAAATCATTTACTTTTGTTTCTAGCTAGTGAAGATTAACAATAAAAAAGACATTTACAGACAAATTAAAAATCTAAGGAAGTAGTAAAAATAAGTATAATTTTTGAGTCCACATCAATTACTGCAAATTATTTGCGAAAATGTTAGATTGTGGTTTTCAAGAAATATTATCGGACATTCCTATTTCTCAACGAAATCGTCGCTCTTATTATTTTCAAACACAGTTCGCTTGAGATACATTACTTCAAACCGAATGAATAAATTTATAAGTCTCATATAAAAATATTGTTGTTCTCAAAGATGAATTATTATTTATATTTTTCAAAACAGAAAATATAGGGATGGCAAAAATAATTTTATTCTTTCCCCTATCGGATAGTGATGGCAAGAACAGTATGTTATAGGTATGAAATTTCATTTTGTATGTTATCGGGGCACCGTTATTTACTATTAGATATAACTGATGTTTATTCAGGAAACCGTTAGAATTCAGTTGTAAATAAAAATTATTTTCGTTTTACACTATAAAAATAATTTATTGCAATATGTAGGTTATCTCTTTGTATAAACATTGATATATTGAAATCATTCAAATCTTTAATAACAACAGAGAAATCTAGGTTGATAGGTGTCATATTTTCCCCATCTTGTGGGCATACTTTTTCACTAGTTTGTTTTCCATCAGAAATGAACGGGATGTATAACGTTTATTTAAAAACACTGTACATTGTTGTTCTAATCATTTTTCATTATCGAATTATTCACAATTTTTGTGAAGAATGTTTACAGTCTCAATTTTTTATTTTAGCAGAGGCACCAGGTAAGGATTTCAATATTTCGCGGCTTACTGTAAATCGATCCTAAACAGTCATCGGTTCCCCTCTGGCTCTGGAGGGACAAGGGTGTAGAAGATGGTCTTAGAGTGTAATATGTCATCCGGGTGGGCTGACCATCTCCAACACATTTTCGTTGGCACTTACCGAGAAAAAACCGTGCCCTCAAAGCTGACCACCACAAAGTCATCCACTTTGAAAGCGTCTGTTTTCTGATTCTTGGAGTTCTTGCTGGTATATGAGAGCTCCAATGTGGGTGGATCAGGTTTGTTGTTCGAATGCTCGTTGAAACGAAAGTTCATGCTGTCGTCGCAATTGCGAGGGGAAAATTCGTCACTGCAGACTTCTGCCCCATCATCTGCCATCTCTTCACGGGAAGATTTCTTACCGATGGATTTAGAAGCCTTGATGTAGGATGGGGCCATTCTTATATTATGTTCACAGATTCGTTTAATGTTGACACACGAAGCACAAACTTCAATTTAAGACATTAAAAATTTAGAATAATTACTTGTGATAACTGGTTGTGTGAGTTTCTTCGCTTTCGAAGACAAAGTTGTCTGAACTTGTCTGTTCGGGAGACGCTACGTCCAAGGCCCGGATCTCCCGGGCAGCCAAGTAGCTACTGACAACGGTTGCGGAAGCCTACGCTCTTAAATTTATCAGATTTCACGTTAAGGGCGCAGGAGATTTTAACAAAATCGCCCTCAGCAGCACAGTGGCTGAACAATTACTTCAGGTGACAGCCATTTGGTTACGTGGAATTTCAGGCATGCTATTGCTCGGTTTGTTTTCCCGGTCTCATGGATGCGGTACGAGATTTGAAAAACGAAAATACGACCATGTGGTCTTCGCTCTTTTATGTATAAAGAGTTAAATTTTTTTAATGTTCTCTCCTCTCAAAAAACTCTTAGTTTCCTAGTCAATCACTTAGTTATGTGCGGCGATAATACATTTTTTGGTAGCACTTTTCGTTCACCTGTAACATTTTTATTTTTCCCATCACACAATTGATGAGCTCAGAATAGTAACAGCTCTCGCGTTTTTAGTTAGAAGTATGACGGTAAACTCCTATCATCTATCATATGCCGAAATACCAAATAAATTCAGAGAAGATGAAACCATAAAATTCCACCATCAAAAAGTTGTCAGGAGAGAAAATGAAAGTGAACAGAAACAGAAAACGCCATTTTTCTCAAAATGAACTTCGGTTGGGATCTGCCGTTATTATTCTGAGCGCCTAAATTTTTACTATCGCGCCAACTACGTTCTTGAGTAGTAAAGAGAAAGTATGATGCACCGGAATGAGGTTAGTTTTCGTCAGAAAAGCTCGTATTATGATGATATGCAAAGAGTGGGCAACTATTGTTCCTATATATAATAAATTACTTCTTCTGACCCCTTGAGTGATCGAAATTTGTTTTGTGAATCCTTGATAAAGAAAAATTTGTTTAATGCAAAATTTCTACCTGTACGTCAGTGGTCAACGCTAGCGCCCAGGCAGTTCACACCATTTTTGCGAAAACAGACATTCCCCGATCAACGTTCCCCAATGATCTGGGCCAGCGAATTCCATGCGGATATTTTGGTTATTGGAAGTACTTTAGATTGAAAGTACTAAAAAATGGCTCCAAATTTTTTGGTTATTTTTAATTGCTGATAGAACAAGGACAACAATGACGGACTCGTTTTCCGTGAAATCTGAATTTTAGAATACTGTAAAAGTTCAAATTTTTGCGGCAAATTCTTACAGCTGCAATATTGCAGATGGAGATATTTTTCTTGATGAAATCTGTTCCAATTAACAAATCTTTAGATAAGGTCATGTACAATTTTTGGAAAATATGAGTATTTTTGGCGTAATTTTGCGTGAAATGTTGGAAAATATATATTGGTTTATATGTTGGTTGGTTTATAAAACAAGATTTTCTCAGAAATGTTATATTTAAATTCTTTTGTCGAACAAAAACAAAGTACGCCTATAAAAATGGCACTAGTCCCATTTTAGTTTAACTCTGAATTTTCGAAAATTGCCTATGTTACAAATAATACTAGAGAGTCGGTATATGCGGTTGTAGCACCACTACTTACTATTCGAAGCTTGATCTTATTTAGCAGAAAATATGCAAAAAAAGTGCATTAACAATCGAAAATACTTTTGTTGGCGACAGGGTAATGTAAGGTAGTGTAATTTTTAAGTACTAATTTCCGTTACAACTTCAGTGCAGAACTTCAAATTAATAGGTCACATGCTTTTCGAAACTAGTATTTTCTGGGGGTTATTCGGTGAGATGTGATCGAATAGAGAAATTGCTACATTAAAAAAAACAAGAAAAATTTGCGGCGTTAGGCACATTTGGAAATCCACATTGCTTAATATTTCATGCAGAAAAAGGCAAGTATTAGCCATTTAGTTTCAATTCACAGGCCAAATGCCATCGGTTGCCAGGTTGAACACAAATAAGTCACAAAAAATTAATAGGACTTGCCAATAAAAGAGAAGTTGCAAAATAATTATGACCCAAGCCAGAAATTTCAATCTACTTGCAAGTTACTTCAACATTTTTTAAAGTAATGCGAGATCTTGAATAATGTGATAACATATACTTAAACGGAAAAGAATGCTGAACTTGAGATATCCTTTATTTGCATTTTATGTTATTTATAAGTTATTTAACGTTGCGCGTTACTGTTAGATATTTACACAAAAGTGTCTACTTTTATACCATGCTGAATCTACATTGAAGTGATTTGCAGCTCACGTGAAGTGCGTTAATAATAGCGGAGTAAGTTATCAATTTAATTTCAGTTGATCAGGCGAGCGGCGCACAGTGTTTGATTTCCATCATCTAGCGGTATTAAAATATTATCAAGAGAACGGTAAAGCCGACGCTGTTGAAAATGGTCAGAATTATTCCTTGTGCCATTTTCCATTATTTTGTAATGTGAGAACGAAATATAATAATAAATTCATTGCCCTCGAGTCTTGATAAGGATTGCCAGGTTATCAATGTTGCAACTACTTAAGAGATACTCCATGCAATTGCTTACTCATACTAAAGGTTTACTAAAGGTTTTAGGAACATAATTAAAAAACAATCACCCCACTTTAAAATATTAAAAACTCCCATAGAAATAGAACAAGCTACAGCCTTTTTAAACATGATAATTAGCACAATCAACACTTAATAATAATGCTCAGCCCCCCATCACTAAACATTCCAATAAAAAACTTCCGAAAAACATTCTCACAATTATTAACACTAGAAACAAAACAAGAAGACTTTGGTGCACCATGAGAAACCCACAGCTTAAGAAAGAGTTAAATTTACTGTCCAACATCGTAAAAAAATCACTAAGGGAACATAAACAAACAATTTACAATAACTTAATCCAGTCCCTCAGCACAAATAACCACACGTTGTGGCAATTCACTAAAAATATCTTGAAAAAGAAAGCAATAATACCCCCATTAACAACTCCAACGGGCAAGAAATTCGCTTCTTATGAGAAGGCTGAAGCATTAGCCGATCACTTTGCTAAATCATTTACTCCCAATGCCACCCCAACTCACCCACTGCATTCAAACATACTCGAAATAGCATCAGACCCCAACTATAACGTACCACACAAAATAAATCACATATCCCCAAATGAAGTCATTAATATAATTAAGATTTTGCCAATAAGAAAAGCCCCTGGTCACGACAAAATAAGTAACAAAATCTTTAAAAACTTACCTAAACCCACAATAGCATATATCACCAATATTTACAATTCAATAATTAGAACTGGTTACTTCCCCGTTATTTGGAAAAATTCAAATGTAATACCCATCCCCAAGCCATTCAAAAATCTATCCAGAACTGACAACTACAGACCCATTAGCCTTCTTCCCACTTTATCAAAAATCCTAGAAAAACTAATCCTTAAAAGACTAAATTCCCATCTTAATAAAACTCAAACAATCCCAATGCACCAATTTGGATTCACTAATAAAGTTTCAACTTCTCATCAATTATTAAGAATAACGGAGCACATACACACGTCATTCCAAAAAAAAACACCACACAATAGTTACCTTTTTAGACATTTCGAAAGCATTTGACAAAGTGTGGCACCCTGGATTAATATTCAAACTTAAAGAAATAGGTACCCCTAACTATTTAATTAATACTATTAATAGCTTTCTCCAAGATAGAACATTTTCAGTCACAGTTAATAATCACACATCCAATCCCCGCAGAATTACAGCTGGATTACCTCAAGGCTCACCACTGTCCCCTACGCTTTTCAACATATACACAGCCGACATTCCCATAACATCACACACGCACATCGCCCAATTCGCAGATGACGCCGCAATTTTCATGTCCAATCATTCAACTTATCTAATCTGTAAACAAATTCGAACACATTTAAATAAAATTGATGAATGGTCTGTCAAATGGAAAATCAAACTAAATCCTACAAAATCATGCGCCAAAATATTCTCATTAAGAACATTTTCAACCCCAACACCACTCCTAATAAACAATAACCCAATTCCATGGACCTCGCACAATGAATCTGTCAAATACCTAGGGCTGAATCTTGATACCAGACTAAATTGGAAAAATCACGTAACAGTAAAAGCACAGCAAGACAAAATAAAATTAATTCAACTACAGCCACTCTTAAATCGCAATAGTAAGCTCTCATTAAACAATGCCATCACCATCTATAAATCAATAATTAGACCCCTAATGCTTTATGCATGCCCTATCTGGATCAATGCTTCTAAAACTAATATAAATAAATTACAGATCATCCAAAATAATTTCCTCAGACTTGCCACTCATGCATCCTGATTCATCTCAAACATTCAACTGCATAAAGAATTTAATTTACCCCCTATACTTGACCATATCGCGCTCCTATCTAACAATTTCTTCTCCAAAATAAACACAATAACCCAAGCCACCCATTACGGCCTAGCCACCACCTACCAGCTCCCAACAAGAATAAAAAATAGATATCCATTAGATTCATTCCTCAGGATATTTTCAGAACTCAATTAATCACATAGGTGCTCTGTGAGTTTCCTATTCATGTGTATTTAGATTTAGTTGTAAGATTAGCATTTAAGTTAAATATAAGTCATAAAATGCATATGATGTAGTATACATAATACTGAACTATGTACATTCGTTCACTAATAAAGATATACTAAAAAAAATACTAAAGGTTTATGAGACTAACTCAAAATGAAGTATTCTAATTCTAATTCATACCTAACAGTGCAAATAAATATTATAAAAAGCAATAACAAACAAAAGTTACGATAGTAGACTAAGACTCTCTGAATCTGCTATTCTACCTTCATTTGTGACACATCACCTCCAGGAACATACACAACTTCAAACCTTCCGTCGGTTGCTGATTCCTCAGTTGATAGTCACCGGATGTTTGTCATTAGAGTCAGAAGAAATCAATAGCAAATGAAGCATATCCTTATTGCCACGTACTCTAGATGATTTTCGAGTACAACTTTCTCGACGTGACTTGAAGTCTTTGTGTCGAGCTTCCTGCGTGTCTTCGGACAGTTTTCCTATTACGCCAATCATTTCATTAATGACATCAGCGTCATGAATTAATATTTTGTGCACGCTTGAAATACCCATCCGTATAAACTGACATAAATGTTTATTGTTTCAAATGCGTTTTTTCTTAAAGCTTCCGTAGTCACATCACAGCCGCTCCTCACTCCTTGTAAAACAACAGAGAAGCGGTGAACGAGACTTCCATCTATCCCAGTGATGTTAGTATACTGCTCTAGATCTTTAAACAACTGCCAAACAGTGTTCCAATCGTTCGATGTACCACTTCCTTGCACATAAGTAGTATCATTTTCTTTCGATATTTGAGAATTATTTGCGTTTTCCTGGGATCTTACTTTTCTTTTCTCCAAATCCATGAACCCGCCATTTCATAAAATATAGTCTGTAAGACATGTGAAGAAGGGTCTCGAAGAAACGAGTTTTACCGTGAAAGACCAACAAAAAAGATTGATAAGATTATTCATTTGCTATGGAGATGTATCATAAATACGAACTTCTGAGAGGCTGCTTTAACATCAGTGAATTACCCCTTTTTTCCCTCATATATTTCAATAATTTGTGATACACAGAGATATCTGAACCCCCAATATTCAATTTTGTTGCTTGAAGCTTCTTAATGTTTTCTTCTAAACGGTCTACTTCTGCATTGTGCTATGTGTTGTCACCTTCACAAATTCGAATTTAATGGGACTGTAAAATCTCGCTGTACTATTCGCCTTTTTGTTCTCTTCAAACATGAAGATAATTCTTTTACGTGTCTACCTTTCGTCGTTTTCTGCGCTTCTTCCTAGACACACAACATTTCGTCGCCCAATCATGCTGGGGTCCTTGCCGCGATTCTGTCTACCATTCTGTACATGCCTTCCATTTGTCAGCAATTGGGCAGGTGAATCTCCGTGTCTTCTCACTTAATATTGCCTCTGGAATACTTCCAAGAACATTACGAGAAACATACTGCATTAGCATTTTTCTATTCCGTAAATCTGTGGCATAAGAGAGTTCACCCTCAAGCAAGAGCTCGAATAGCTCCCGTCGAGTGACTGTACAAACATCTGAAAAAAATCGATTTTTTCGGAAAGGGGCAAATTCGGGCAAAGAAGGTTTATCTAAAACACTTGGGCTTTTCGGCAAATGACACAGGATTACTAACATTAGATCTGAAAAATCTGATGGGTAGAATAAAACTAATAGCATTACACAAATTCACGAGATTTTAGAGGCTTGAAATCACGATCTATTCGGCCTACCGATACGATAATTACGATAAAATACCTACTCAATGTGAAAAATCATTACGTCGGCCGACGACCAGCTTGCTCAGTAGAACCAAAGACTGGATCTATGTATTACTAAATATGTAACTTGTGGATAACAGAATATCGTATTCCTTTGTCGCACGCTATCAATGATTCTTCTATTGTGATTGTTATCAAATCGAGATACATTCAAATACGACATTATTTACATTCTGAATAAAGCAAATGTAGTTTTTGTGTAAAGCAAACCAGTTGTTTTTTCTGTATTTCCCTCAACTTCCTAATTACGACACATGTAATATTGATGACACTCAAGTTGAAACTGGGAATAAAGAAACTTACACCGCTTTTATCAGTAACTAAAATAATAATAATAATAATAATAATAATAATAATAATAATAATAATAATAATAATAATTATTATTATTATTATTATTATTATCATTATATCTCCATTCGCAATACAATAATCGACAAAAAATTAAAGTAATTATTCTGGTAGTGACTGACTTATTTTCTTTTACATTGACAGTCTCAGAGCTATTTCGTCGATTTATCGTCGTCGACCTCTTCATAATCTCTTAACTTAACATATTTTCCGCGTAGTTAGCAAACATTTATGAAAAAATTAAATAACACGTGCGACTGAGTAATGAAAGAAATCAAAATGTTGCTCAATTTTCAGACAAGTATCCCACTAAAATACGTTAAGCAGATTCTTCCTATTAATTTGGTTAGATTTAAATGTGGTGGAAATACTTATTCACTATTAAGGGGTTTAATACTATGTAAGATATTAACTTGTTACCGATTTCTTTGCTCTTATAAATAAGGTGCATTTTAATAATAAATATAATCAAAATACATGGTTAATTTCTTTTCCTCAATTGCTTTGTAGCTAAAGTATGAAATATAAGCTTTCAGGCATTTTGTTCTTATTTAGTGCTCAGAATATGATTCGTCTCGAAAATCTCTTAGTATTTCGTTGCAAAGAATATTCGATATTTTCTCTTCGGGTGCGTAAACAACATTAGTATTTCCCATAGCCTTGATCCTAAAGTGCATTAGTAGATATTACAAGTGTAGGAGTGTGAGATTTAAGGAAGTAGTTTGCAGGGAAATTGTTCCACAATTTGCAAGGAAAAACAAAATCGAACGAGAACTGAGCAGGAACTAGTGAGGTTCATACAGAAGATAATAAACCGGCTAACCCTCTGAAATAGACGAGGAAGGTCTGTCCTAGCCTCGCCTAGCCGGTTCGCGAGCATCGCACCGGTCGGGAATCAAACACGTGTACCTCTTGCTCGTGAGAAGTAAGCAAGTGTGTACGCTCCCCTCACGAAGTAGTCAAGTCACACGGAAGCAGAAGCAGGAAGCGAATCCCCTGACGAAATCCATAGAAGATAAAGAAGCAGATATTAAGGCCAGAAAATATAGCGAAAGCTTTCCAAAAGATTTCTATAGCTCCCGATGAGATGTTAAGCATAGTCTCATAAGATACCGTTCACGAATAACACCGTGTATTATTTGTAAGTTATTTCAAAAATTAGGGAAAATATTTAAGATTAATCGCAATTGATAGATTTCAATCAATTTTATATTGTGTTTGTGATATCATGTGGTTATTATGAACTTCTTTCAGTACGACCTTGAAGCCAGAACAAGATGTTTTAATAAAGATTATCGCTTATCCATATGTGATTGCCGATTTTACCTTATTTACCACGATTTTGTACGATTACACCAAGTATGTACCTGCCATTTACATGTAGAGAACAACAATTCACACAGAAAATAAATTTTCATGAAAATATACAAAGTTCAAGAAAAACGATTTGCTTTTCACTTCCATGTCTATAAAATTGTCTGCGGTACATATTTATTATAAAGTCTAGTCCCACATTTATTCAGCATCATTTGATGGTTACATCTGAATAAATTTGTAAAAAACATAAATTCTTACATTTTTCGACTAAAGCCCAAGCACGGTATGAGACTTTCAGAGAAGAAATTCGCGTACTTCCAAATTAAACTCGCAATCTGATTCTCTCACCCCCTTAAGGGTAGTTAGTATTTCCCACAAGACATTTATTTACAATGATGCTGTTTTAAAAGAAAATAATATCATAAATATATTTCAATTGCATAAATTGTGAAAAGTGTAATTAAGAAGACATGATATGAAATTTATAAACAGAATGGTGAAATACTAGTCTCAATTTTTTATTCTAAAGAGACATTTAATTACATCGACAACCAACGGTTTCATGTACAAATGGAGGCCTAAACATGTGTTATTTTTCAAAGAAACTACGTGTAGCAGTACGCTTACGTGCTGCTCTTGTAGTACATTCAAACAACCTAAAAATCTTTTTCATATCATCTCGGTACAATTTCTAACGTTTTGTTGAGCATTTATTTACTTACAAAATGTGGTGGCCATTATTTAGGAAATACCATTTTTAGTTTGAATGCACTTTAAATTGTCAGATTCAATGACTGGACCCACGCTTCCTTAAGTATGTTAATGCGCAAAAAAACGAATCTAAAGTCAGAATTGCGCCATTATCCTCCATTTTTAAACAGCGAAAAAAAACAGTGTCATTGTATTTTTTGTTTTCAGGGGTTGTTGTCAGACTCAAAGACTTGACCCTGTTTCTCTATGCAAGTCTGAATTTAAATTCGAAGCCAGAATTGCGCCACCACCTTCCAGGTTTTTTTAAATCGCTAACCACAGAATTATTGTTTCATTAAACACATTTTACATAGCATATAAAACATCTAAAAGCTAACTACTTTCAAAAAACGTCTATCCATTAACATAAAATTTGCTATTTCTCGGTCAATCTCACTTGGTCGATCACTGATGATGCATCCCCTCGCATTTGAAACGGCCTTTGAAACGCATTTGAAAGAACCATTTTTGAAATTTACTCTAAGACTCCAATTTTGTAAGACAATATTGGCTTGATTATATGAAAATATACTTTAAGTAAATATCGTTTAGTTATCAATTGAAAATTTCACGGTATTTTTTCGGGATTTAAAAAACCCTGGAAGGTGGTGGCGCAATTCCGAATTCGGATTTAGCGCGTCGACATACATGAAGAAACGTGTATCAAGTCTTGGATCCGAGAGTTTTTGACTGCTGTAGAGTATAATGCTACAAGATACCCAAATCTAGTATTCGCACCTGTTTTTCGCAATTAAAAAAATCTTGAGGGTGGTGGCGCAATTCTGGCTTCGTATTTGGATTCAGCACATCGATATGCATTAGGACACATGAGTACAGTCTTTGACAACAACCCCGGAAACAAAAACAAATACAATATCAGGGTGGTTTTCGGCGATTAAAATAAACTGGAGAGTGGTGGCGCAATTCTGGTTTCAAATTCGGATTTAGCGCGTCGATCAATTTTTCAGTCATCAATTCAAGAAGTCTACGCAATATATATAAATTAAATTGCTGAGAATAAAAATGTATGAAAAGTGAAAGTAACTTTTAAAGAAATAGCAATCAAAATAATAATAATAATAATAATAATAATAATAATAATAATAATAATAATAATAATAATATGGTGTCAATTCTTGCAATAGCTTAGGGGAGGGAAGGGACATGTGCCAATCGATTATTTCGAGAAGGCAAAAAGTTTGTTGTTGAAGTATATTCAAAGGTAGTTCACATGTATTCCTTTGGAAGCACTGCATGTTCGAAAATATTTGAATATTGATCCTCTTGGTCGATCTAAATTCAGAATATACGTGGGGGAATATTACAGATATTTTACGATTGCCTAAATGGAGATAGAACTCGTAAGTTCATTTGGATCTTATACGTTGGCTGTAATGCTTGGTATAATTGCCATGGAACAGTAACTCTTCAATGGGTAGCAGTTATCGGGCGGAATCGGTGTCTGTTGCTTTTTTCAATTCGGACTGGCTACTGAATTGGGCCAAATAAGGAAGATAAGGAGGCATGTATATATTATTTTATATTTTGCTTTCACTTCAACACAAAATAACAAATAAAATGTAGGTAAATATAACAAAATATAATGTGTCATTTGATACCTTGGAAGTTGGAAAAACAACAAGCGAATTTAATTCTCGCAATATTGAGCAAAACGGTAATAAAACATTGTCTTTAGAAGACTGGACATCGACCCAAAAGGAACATGGTATTAAAATATTTCGCAAGAAAGTCATCTCCGCTTCCCAGAGTGACTGAGATATCGGCAATTGAGAAACTGGTGATGCTTCAACAACACAAATTTTATCGTATTATTTGAAACTTTGCAATTTAAAAAATCGGAGAGTTCTACGAAAATGAGACTCCTACGTCATTTTCTCAGCGTCCTTTACTCTATCTAATCAAAAGCCTTAAAGAATAAATTTCAATAAATTATGAGAAAATGTTTTTTTTAATTTTCAATACTTCAAGCATACGTTAAGTGAACACTACTCACATTTTTTCAAAAAGTACTATTCAATATTTTTTTATAGAAGTTTTAAATTGGTTGTCACATATAATTCTTTTTTAAATGTTGTTCAGTCTCTTTTTAATTAAGGACAGTCACAATAAATACTTTCAAAACATTTTTACATTATAACTTTATTTTCTCAATGAACTGGTATACACATTTGCGTTTACATAACACACAAAAAAATAAAAATTGGAGAGCCCTGTTTTATTAGTGTACTTTGATATAATCAATCCAAATATTTTCTTACAAAATTGGAGTCTTAGAATAAATTTCAAAAATGGTTCTTATCTTAAGTACTCACGAAAATTAAAAAGGCCGTTTCAAATGCGAGGGGATGCATCATCAGTGATCGACCATGTGAGATGGACCGAGAAATAGCAAATTTCATGTTCATGGATAGACGTTCTTTGAAAGAAGTTAGTTTTTAGATGTTTTATGTGCTATGTAAAATGTGTTTAATGAAACAATAATTCTGTGGTTTGAATACTTCTGAACATTTATCATTAATAATTTCCTTTTGTTTTTGGAGACATGCAATATGAGTTTTTCTGTTGAACACTTTGCCCTTTTCACTGCAGCATTACAGTACTTTATCTATGCTAAATAGGAATAGTATACGAGAGCGTAAAATTTAACTTTCCAGTCGCAAGGAACAAGACTATGTTGAATCTATGTGGTTTTGTGATGCTAAAAAGTGGTTTCGAAGATGCGAAGGGCTTGGATCTGTAGTTCTATATCTTATCGATTTCATCTGGAGAGATGAAACAATTTTTTTGATTTTATTTATTTTTGTCAACGAACAGTAAATCTGTATGTGACGTAAATGGGCAAAGTACAACCTGCACTCGTTTCAGAATCCCAGAATCTCTTCGCCACTCTTTGAGCAGAAATATTTGAATGATGAATTAAAGTACCAACTAACTGAGGTGAGCACAATTTGAAAACTAGGTACTTTTGCTCCCGAGTTTTAGAAAACTTATTTGCAACGGTAAACGAACAACAGATTTGATATGTAAATATTGCTAACAAAATAGTAACCTACATCTCTGTCTCTGCTCCTACCACAACTAGCAAAAGGAGAGCTCAACAAAACGTGCGCATAGTGAAGCTACATATATTCTAGAAGCAAAACAAGGGAGCCATCTCAACATTCGCTCAATGGATCAGGGAAACTGGACGAAACCCTGAACGAAATGGGGGTCACTGAACTACAAGCTGAAGCGAATATATCCTGTAGCAGCAAAAATGTATCATCTATTGAGCGGCATATTAAAAATAATAATAAAAACATCCCTTTGTTTCTTTGGGATGGCGCTACTGCCTTGACATCCTCGTACCTGCAGATTCGATAGTAGTTCTGAACATACAAAGTTGTCATTGTATTTTAGCTTCCGATATTTAGTAGTATCATCAATGACCAATTGTATGTGACAATGAGGATCAAAATCTTATTTGAGTCGCGAAATTTCTAACATTAAACATCATGCCTTTACGTTGATTTGACTGAAAATATAATGAACTATTCTGGACCCAGAAATAAAAACGCACTTTTGTCATTCACTTTTAAAATGTCTTACTTAACAATGAGGAAGATATCACAAAACAAACTCATATTATGCTGCACAGCTGTGCTCTTTGAATCGCAAAAATCCATAAAATCGGCAGAGCACACACATTCTAGCCCGAACTTGATTTTTGAATTGTCTTGAAAAAACTCACAATGCCTTCTTTAGCGCCAGATACAGTAAATATCACTCATTTCTTAAGATATAATAACCTAACAACTTTCACAACTTTTCTCGCCCCGATTACCCAAAAAATTTATCGATAACCCTACAATGCAACTGAGTTTCTATTCACCTAGTGGTTTACTGAAACACATCCGTATCATAGCTGTTTGCCGCTATAAAGCTCTTGGGTGACACACCTTAGTAAATTTATAAAAAAATTACGTTTGCACTCTTCTTGAATTAATAATGCATCAATTGAGACCTCTCCCGCTGTCTTTGGTGCAATAGTTAGGCGAAAATTTTGCAAAAGCAGTGGAATTATACAAATATTGCGATCATCATCATCATCATCATCATCTTTTCACGAATTAAGAGAGTCTCCTGTTCCGTTCTCAGCATGCATCTTAATCTTGGACGATCGTCATCCCTTTTACTATGAGGTCTGATCAAGTTCTTTGTGTATCAAGTCCTAAATTCTTGTACTTTATTTATTAATGGGAGTACTTCTAATTCTTCCCTGATAATCTCATTTTCTATTTTATCTAATATACTGCAGCCTTTGGCTTGTCTCGAGAATTTCATCTCAGACGTCTGAATTCTGGTAAAAATCTTTTTCATGGTCCACGTCTCGCATCCATAAAGAAGTATGGGATAACCATGGTTTTATGAAACTTAATTTTTTTTTAAATTCTTGTTTTCTCTCTCAGATATTTTATTATTGTTCCACCGGTGTTTTGGAATCTTTGAATTTTTATTGAACTATCTTTATTGAATTCAAAAGTAATATCACAGTCCAAATATCTGAATTGGCTAACTTGTTTCTTAATTTTATTATTTATCTTACTTTGTATAGGATGTTTGCCTCTAAACGCCATTACTTTGGTTTTCTAAGTTGAGATTCTCAAGTTATATCCTTCATATATGTTATTTAGTTTATAGAGAATCCTCTGTAACTGATCCTCACTTTCTTGGATAATTATCTGATCGTCTGCAAATAATATAGTATTTTCGGTTTACAGATAGGGTTATTTCAGGGTAATTTTCTCAAAATGAGAATACGATTTTAACTCTAACTTGTCAAAACGTACTCAATTTTAAAGAAATCAACGCAAAATGTATATGTAAATCAAATTTATTTGATAAGAATAAAAATGTACGAAAAATGAAAGTAACTTTTTTAATCGAAGGAAGACAACGCTTGGAGGAAGATTCGAGATGATCTTTAACCAGCCGAGATTTTATGAAGCTTCACGGTTAGTATTATTAATAGGATTTACAGTAATTTGTTTGAAGATAGTTGATTAAAATAGTGTGCATTGTGAAAATTGGAAGCAAATTCTATTGAAGAAAGGACGAATAATGATGGACTGATGAAAACTTGTTAACAAGAAGTTCTGATGAAGGAAAAATGAATGAGTTTATAACAAACGTTGCTTAGAGCAAGCTCATTTTATCAATAGATATTACAATTTTGGCTCTAGGAATTTTTTAATGAAACGTATTTTAAAAGAAACGTTTTGATCTGGTAATCACCTCATTCCTGATCCTTGAACAAATGTATCTTATCCTCATAAAACCTAGACAAATAATGCAACTTATATTGACGGCAGAAAAAAAATAGTTAATTGCAGAATTATCCTTCTCTCTGGCTAACGCAATTGGGTGATTGGATTTTTTTCACTGGCCATGGAAGTTCCAATTTTAGCCAGGCTTCGAACGAAGACAATGACTACAATTTTTTGTTCTTTATGCAATACAAGAAATCTTTCAATATTACATTCTTTCATCTTTTTCTACGCTACAAATTTAATTAACTATAAATCAAAAGAACTGGCTACAATGTACTTGTTCTACAATAAACGACTTGCCTTGCAATCAAAATGACGGATGTAGAGAAATCTACTCTTCATGTGTCATTAGGTTTTGTAATTTTGAAAGACTCGAGTAAGAGACTTAGAAATATGAAATATGAGAAATATGCGTCAAAGTGAAAAAATATATAGAAATTGAGCCGATTCCCTAGTTGCTCTTATATATCGAGAAAAAACAGATGTTTAACGGTGATGAGAAATAATGTAAATTTGATGGAATTGAACTGATTAGTCAATCGGGACTTTCATGATATAATTTTTTTTTACCTTATCTTCTATACAGTTCGTAGCAAACAGGTGGAAAAACACTGAGTATGTGCTAAAAGTGCTAAAGACGTGTACGAAGTAAAAAAATAATTTAAGTCGTTCCACAATTCTTTAAAAAATCAAAAGTGTATATGAAATTACCCCTACCTAATAGTGCTCATACGGTACATTGATGGAACTAAAGTGATAGGAGCTTGACATCTCTATGAATTTTGATTGGGAAACAATGAGCAGGCTATAGTGAGACACCTTAGGGCAGGAATGTCAAGGTCGCGGGCGAGGTAACAAGCTACCTAGAGCTCGCGGGCGCTGCGACCAGAAAAATAGGCGCGAGATTTAAAAGTACAGGTTGTACAAAGGTTCCGGAGTGGCGGTACGACACTGGATACCTGGCCAATTACAGTCTTTTGAAGAAGTCATTTTACAGTTATTGCCGCAAATTTAGCTATATTAATTCCCATTTCTCTGTAAGGCAAAGAAATGGTCCATTAAAATGAAATAATATATCAGTCCGATTTTCTATTCTCAATTGAGAGTAAAATTAAAAAACAAACTTGAATGAAAGAATCGTGATTTTTTACTCCTGTTAACATAAGAGTGATAATAAAAGGGCGAACTTTCTGCGTTCAGATTAGAAGGTTTAGCAGAACAATATTATTTTCGGTTAAAAGCATTGTCCGTCGTTAAGCGAGAATTGTTAACTTACAGAGACTTTTAAATTTATTTCACATTATTACTAAATACAATAAAAAATAAATGATTTAATAACACAACAGAAAATGAGAAAAGGAAATAATTCGCTAATCAATCATATTCCTATCACTTAGCAAAGATGATAAGGAAGAATTTTGCAAGAAAATAAACAGCAAATAGTAATGTTGTGAAGAATATAAACATAATACAATTCTCGGTTGTTTGTAGAAACAATTTGGCAAATATATTTTTGTATGAAGCTACTATTTAGCTACGCTTTGGCTTGCGTATGCATACCTTGTCTGAATTTGAAGGGGAAAAGAATGCATTAAAGGAAGCCAGGAGACGTTGCCCGTGCCCGTAGGAGCGCCGGGCTCCCCAGGCGGGCAAGTAGCTCGTGCGGGCGCGGTTTGACGACAGGGCTTAGCATCTCAACAGTATTTGTTTCCTTTTTTTATCTTTTGCTGTGCCCAAATACTGCAACATTTGAGTTCCTGATATATGGGCCTTAATAACAGAATATATTTCCTATTATTTGCCACTTTTTTGTTAATTTTGAATAACATAAAGTAACAATTCTTAAAGTGTATCGTATTAGCCCCAATTTTTTGTATCATATTAAAGCCGACTGACCAATATTCTTTCAGCTCGTTGTATAATTTCTCACGCGTGTTTTAGTATATTGACAAAGGCGTTCTCAGGAAATGATACACTAGTTTCAATGGCTTATTTCAATATATACCACATTGTTAAAAATGTTCTTGGTGCTCAGGATAAATCAAATTATACGGATAATAATGTATCTCCTTCTAAAAGCTTTTGATTTCGTTTGTTTTTTCTTCCCGACCGCAAGTGCGAAGCAAACGAATTGCGTGAGAAAACAGAAGCTTGTAACACATCATCATTCTCTCACGATGCCCAAGAAGATAGCCATCAGCTCCCGACCTCCAATTGTTTGCATCTAATAAGAACCTGTTTCCCGGGAACACACGCGCAGCTGACCGCAGATTTGTCGTCTTGACCACAGCGCCGTCTGTCGACGTCCGATTGAAAGCTTCGGGGCGACACGGGTGTTCATCGCCCGTCGTCCTTCACCACAGTAATTTGTTGCAAATAAGTATAGCTTTGCTCCGTTTATGATAATGTGAGACAGCAGTTTAGGAACGCGTTGGTTTGATGAGACTGTCATCAGCTGCGTTAAACGGGCCCCAAGCCGAGCTGCTAACCGCACATCGCGTCCGGCTCGGGCCTGCGTGTCACAAAAAAACGAAAGTCACCTGTCATAATATTTGCCTGGAGGGACATCGTAATACTACGGGCCACTGGGAGGAAATGATGGTACGAGGAGCAGACTCGCTCTCCACCAGGGCAGCCTTAAGATCTTAATGAGACAGTGCGGATGTCATTAGGGCCCATCTTCTCACGTGCGTATCGAGCCATCGCTCTGCCCGATTTTGACCTCCATCAATGAGCTCGTTTTTTATTCTAGCGGTATACAAATTAGATCATTAAGATGGTTCGGATAGGAAACTCACATTGCCTGCGGAGAGTGTTGGTAAATGATAGATGCCTCGTTGAACGTTGCGTGAGTAATTTTAGATATAAAGACGGCGTAAGAAATGTCAATGCGCGTAAATTTACCTATTTGTGGGTTTACACTCATTAGGTAAGAAATGTCATGAAATTTCAGGATTTGAACTATTACTTTTCTTTCAACTCTATATTCAAGGAGTATCGGCAATTTCCGCTAGAAATCGCGCATGTTCCTTGTCTCTTCATGCACTAAACCTTATTTGCTAGTGACTGCAATTTTATTTTAATAAACGCTTAACTTTAACTTTTTTTGGATTCTACCTTAGTAAGAATATTGAAATACTCCCAAAGGTCACATAATACAAGAACATTACGAGTATATTTGCATCTTGATAAGAAATAAGTATTTCGTTACTTTTACTCTTAAATAGTAAATTTGTAAACATCGAAGAATTAATCATTTGGGAAACATAAGTACTCGGAAACGAACATACCAAATAATAAAAATATTTACATACATTCCTTTATATGGGAAGAGTCACCTAACTTTCGTACCTCCTGTAATTTCTGAACGTTTGAAGATATTACAAAACAGTTTTCACGAAAGTTCATAAGAAAATGGGGCTAATAGTTACATGAGTTCATTAATACTTTTTTAAATCATTTGTATTATACGAGATACTGCGGTAACTATTTCTCATATCGCACTGCACTTAGTTTCAATATATCATAACGAGCGTAAAAAGACGAAAATCATGTGAATGGCGACGCACAGAACAGGTGTATTCACATCTTGCGTCATGTCATTAAAAGGGCGGTATGCTTGACTCAGATAAGCGTTCGAGGATTCAAGGTCGATAACAGAAACAGGTAAAATAGAAGTGTGAAATATTCAATGAAAGTTAGGGAATTGTGGAACTTGAAAAAATAACTATACTCGGATTTAAACGTAGTGGCACTTCAAGATCACGAGCTGGAAATGAAGGGAAATATTATTCTCCAATCGGGAACTTCGTTGCGACTTAAAGTTATGGTATTTGAGCTCCCGATTGGATGAGAATGTCCCTCTCTCCTTCTAGGTCGTGACCTTGAAGTACCACTCCTTTAAAATCGGAGTATACTCTTTCTAGAAGGTTTGGTCTTATTAGACAATGTGGAATGAAAACTGCAATGACTATTTTCCAAACCAAACAAAAATCATCAAAACAACAAATGTCATATGTGATATGTTACAATTTGTATGTAACAAGCGATACCAATCTGGGGTAGTAAGTTGCAACGAAGAAGGGAGCATAATGGAGATGAATTTTCGCCGTTATCAATTAGAATAAATTTGGGAGAGCGCTGCCTTAGAGTGATTCTATTTATTTTCATTTGCGAACTCTAAAAGCCACGATTTCTGATGCAAAATACTGAAAGAGCAGAAATATTTCCATCAAAAGAGCCTACACGTCGCGAGGATTGGTTGAAAAGTATTGAATAGGTTAGAACAGATATTATACATATCATAGTTTTTGTGATTTTGAGTTAGCAAAAAATCCTCATTCTTTATGGATTTTAATTAATTAATTTATTTATTTATTTTGTACGTACTATGGAGAGAAGAATATTTTGTGCGGATTTTTTAAACTTCTGGAATGCCTACCTTAACAAGTTTGATTCTGAGTATAGATGGAAACGAACTTTTTTGGTAAGAATCGATAAGAAATTATTCGCTCCCGTGTAAAAAACTATTAGCAATTGCAAATCAGATTTTGGCTGTTATCCCTCATCGTACCCTTCGTAAAGATGCATATTTCTGTGGAGAAATTACACACGTATATAACTAATAAATGGATGATCTTAACTGTCAAAATTTAAGATGAGTGAAAAAAGGATACTTGTGTAGAATACATGCTTCTTTCTTTCATTGAAAGAAATGATCAAAAGATGTTTGATACCGGCCGCATGTAAGAGCGTTCTCTGACGGGACAGACGGATTGCTGAAAGAACTTTCGGTAACAAGGATCCACAGAACGTGGATTCTAATTACACAACAAATTAGAGAAAGCAATTTACTTCATGTAGAGGCAAGAATTATCCACTTTTTTGGTGTAAAGGACTCACAAAACGATTTTTTTAAAATCGCCTTTCTTTCTGAAGTATCACAATACTTTCTCTATACTACGTAATTATACTAACTAGTAAAGAGTATCATTTCATACGGACAGTCTTTCAGATATTATATTCGCCCATTGGTTGTTAGGCACTAGGCTAAAATTATGAGTGCAACTTCTGAGTGTTTTTGTATGTTTTATTTGTATAAAATTCGTGTTGAATATATTTTTTTCTAGTAGTGAAATATCAAAATAAACTTTTCATATCCAAACACCCTTCACACCGACAAAATAATCTTCTAATCCGACAGGTGGCATAATTTTTATTTCGTGCAAACAGTATATACGTGTAAAATTTTATCATCGCCTTGTGGATAATAAGAATGATTTAGAATATGTTAATGAGTGAAAACACACTTCACCGGGCCCCCATCATGACACACCTATTGAGTCGGATTGACTAAAAATATTATATAACCAATAATCATAATATAATATTATTGGTTTTTCTAAAAGACATCATTTTGTAACCGATTTAATTTCGGCAGTAAGAAAGTAATGATCTTTTCATAAATTAAATAATGTTCTAATTAAATGTGTACAACTCTGTTTAATTCTAGTACAATTTATTTTTAATTCCTATTTCCGGACCCTGGTACCTAAAATTTGGATAAATCTTGTTTTTATGGATAGTAAATGTATTTCTCTAACACGTTATGTAGTCGCATCCATGTTTTTGTATCCCCTTAATATCTAAAAATTGATTGATATCAAAATGTCTGTTTCAGGTAAACGCTAGCGTCTAAACTGTTCAGCCGATTTTTTTCAAAATTGACATTCTTCGATTGAGTTAAATGAACTCGGGATCTTTCAAGTGATATTTTGTCTTGAGGAATACTTTACATTAAGTATGAAATACATTTGCACACGTTTTCCTAAAATGGCTTCAAATTTTTGGATTTAACTTTGTCCATGTAATCGTTGAAGTTTTTGAACTTTCAAAACGTGCATTTGGAAATAATGGAAGAAACAATTAAATTTTAAACGTCGACTATGTGACTACGTCAGAGCGACTCCCTGCTTTAGTGGTAAAGCGCACGGGGAGTTAATTCGATGGGCCTGAGTTCGAGTCTCGACGCAAAAAAATGCTGGTTGAATACTTTTTTACAGGTCTATGCATCTTATAATATTGCAATGTCGTTACAAACAATGCAAGAAAGTATCCGTTGTTGAAGCACCTCTGGTTTTAATAAAAAATATTTTTAATGCTAGATAAACCCTTGCGGGCACTCGAGGACAATAGAAAAATATAAATTCACAATCCTTAGTATTCACGACTACATATTTTAATAGTATTCAATATAAGTACATCTCCGAAGCGTGAAACGTAAAATCTTGCCATTACGTAAAATGTAATTTTCAGATCAATGTCATAACTTCAAGAGTATTAATAGGTGAAAATAAAGTATCACTTTTTCATTTGCCCTCCAAATTATTTTCGCTGTCCGAGAATATAGACTTTAAGAAAATTATCCACCTAAAAACTTCTTAGAAGAAAAATAATTTTCTTTAATGTTTTAGAAAACATTCTTAATCAAGAATAATTTAGTATATAAATTATCTTATTGTATTTGTATCTTTTGATATCAATAATTTAATTGCTGAAACCAGATGGTTTCATCCCGACGAATTGCATGGTGCGTTGTTCGCCTCATGGAATGAGAACGTATTCCTTCCGCAATCTTTAAAAAAATCTATGAGATGTTAAATTAATGTTAGATAGGTATTAATTAAACGAAATATGACATTTTTTACAGTCAGTAAATCCCATACATTCAAACGTGCTAGAAATCAGTTGCATTGCGTGAAATATCCTCCTATATCTTCGCAGAGCTAAGAAAGAACTCAATTGCTTCAAAGAAAAACAACGAAAAAATTGAACACATTTTTTATTTGAAAAGATTGTTAAACTGTCATAGTATTGGGTACCTATACAAAAGCTCTTTTAAATAATTGGCTTTGTAAATAAAGAAATAAAAGATGCATTGAAAATATGCATGACATTTGCATACGCATTACTTGTGGATACGATGCCTCCGGAAGAGTAAGATTTATTTCAGTTAGTTTAACATTCATCACTATTGCGAAATGAATGCCTTGGGTTACCTTCCATGGAACAGACAGATAAAAATCTGAAATGCAGATTAAATTCACGCTACGTGAAATGAAATTCATTTCCATTACCACTATATTTAGAAAGAAAAAATCAAAACTTTTCTATAAAAGAATTACTCACCTGTTTATAGCCGGAAGCGAACCCAGACAGCTCCAATTAACTTCATACCTGCAACAATAAAACATAATTTTGAAGAAACCGTAAATGCTTCGGGATAAAGAACACGGATTGTGATAAAATGCAAAAAAGAATATCACAATTTTATTTTTCACGGAAATCTGTAAACTCACTACGCAAATCGTTAAGTTTCTTAATTAATCATGAATAACTAAATCTGTGTACTTTGCAAGAACTTCGTTTTACCAATATGAGGTAATGATACTGGTACCATGTATTCACATTACTGATAAAAATGATTATCATGTAACTTTTTTTCATGATCTTTAAACATGCGAGATGAAATATATGATAATATAGAGAAATATAAATGTATACAGCTTTCTACATTCACGTCTTCTACGTACGTAGTAAAGTGAAAAAAAAAGTATTGTAGTACTTCAGCGAAAAGTGGCGAATTTGTGACAGAAAAACTCGAATTGTTGGTCTCTGATATCGAAAAAGTCGATAAATATATTTCCTATATGTAGCGAATTTCTTCCCCTAAAGACTTGGTGTAGTCAGAATCCGCGTTTTTTTTGATCTTTGATACAAAAAAAAAATTGGATGCAAACAAAACGTATATCCGTTTGTAGTCAGCACACGCCTAAACCGTTCAGACGATTTTCTTCAAAAATTGACATGTACTGAACGATCTCGCCTGAAGATCCTGCGATTTCGCAGAGTTATTTGATTTTTTGGAGGTATTTCACATCAACTCTAAACAACATTTTAAAACTTTACTCAAAGATGAGCCGGAGTCTCCCTACAACTACAATACTGGAGGGAGGGACTTCTTTAATGAAATCTGTTTTTCAAACATATGTCTGTATACAAGGACAGGTGTAGTCCGAAAGTATGAGAATTTTTGCGTAATTTTACAAAAAAAATATTCATAACGTTTAAATAAAGATATTTCCTAAAACGGCTCCAAATTGCTTTCATTTTTCTGGAATAGAGCAAAATACGCAAATCCGTGATACTGGACACTTGCTATATTGTGAGAAAGTTCTTGGGAGACGAGCTTATCTGAACTCAACTTAATTCAATTACCGTTCAACCAAGCGCGCAGGGTCAGTGATTGCCGAGCAAATGTGTATGTGGGAGTGGTGATAGTGTTACGGTAGTGGATGGTTTATGTTATATAATATACGTAAATTATATTTCATTTGTGTTCTTTTATGTAAATCTGATTTTAATTGCGTTCAGATGAAGCAATATGTCCATATTTTGTAATGTAACGACTGGAATGTAAATGTCGATGTAATATGCAATGTCCAACATCGTTGAGAAAGTTAATAATAATAATAATAATAATAATAATAATAATAATAATAATAATAATAATAATAATAATAATAATAAGAAGAAGAAGAAGAAGAAGAAGAAGAAGAAGTATGCACTGCTCAAGAACAAAAATTATCTCTGAAATAAATTATGTATTTTAACAAAATGTGTAACTAATGATGTTCCTGTGAACGTAATGATACCATAGGCACCTCTAATATCGCCGCTGCTGCTAAGTTTTCTTTTAGTTTCTGCGTGCATTCTACATTAGTAACATAAATATTTTTTTTTAATTTATTTTCTTCCTGTTCGGCAGTTATGCCTTTCAGGGGTTTGTACATAATTTTAATACATAACATTTGGGCATACAACCTCTCACTCTTGTATATTACTACTAACTAATTTACATCGTTTCATACTATATATATATATATATATATATATATATATATATATATATATATATATATATATATATATATATTGAAACACAGAATGTGTTCCCTTACACTAATTAAAAACATTAGTGTAAGTAATCAATATATATTTTGGACTGCGCGGTGCGTGCGCCGGGCGCTGCGAGCAGCGAGGGGAGCTAGCGACGGTTGCTACCGCCACCGGTGCCACCGCCGGGAGGCCAGCGTGAGAACGTCGGTTACAAGCGGGGCAGCGAGCACGTGCGAGCAGTCGTTAGGAGAATCGCGAGGAGAACAGACGTTAGCGGAGCGGCGAAGAGTTCGGACGTGTGGCGAAAATCTCGCCGGTATTGCATGGACAAAGAGAACATGCGGTGTAGTTAATGAACTATTAGCGACTGGAATATAGTAGACATGTGAATGAGATATTGAAAGTATCAGTAGAATAAAAGATTCGCGTTGATAGAACAATCGATCGCGCTTGTAGTAATTACTGTAGTGGAAACTTTACCGAAATTGTGTGGTACGGAACTGGGACCAGCACGCGTGATCGGCGCGGGTTGAGCAAGTGAATCCATCGACGGAAGGTGATTCGAGAGAGGTGCAACGCCGTGGTATCAAGATCCGAGTCGGGGAGGAGTTGCAAGGCTACCAGCCCAGGACGACCGCCACGCCACCAGCCACCGACGGCCCACCGTTGCTGCCGAGGTCGGCAACCCTGTCGATACGAGTTGTTCTTCGAGCATCGAAGGTATCTAGTCGGGGCCCCGAAGGTATGATAAATGCATATTACCTCTAATCTTGGTACCAAGGCAGAGTGTATAGATGTTATCAGATCATGTAATTAACAAATTTGATTTGCAAATAAATCTTGTTCATGATTGTATTTCCATTTCTGATTAACTTCCCCAATATTATACCAACTTATCCAGGGACCCATTCACGGAAAAGATACCCTCCTTTAGTGTTATATATTGCAGTGAAATACCAGGCATCACCAGGTACGTCACAGCTGGCGCCCGAACAGATGGAAAGCGTGTAATTAAGAAATGTGGCCTTAGGAAAGTTGGTAAAATATTGGAAAGCACTGTGCATGTATTGGATGTATAGTAATGCAGGTCAAAGACAATAGGCAGGCAATGTACAGGTTATTATTATAGGGAACAAAAAGTAACAGTATATGTATTAACAAAGAATGCATAAGTCATGTAAGCATAATGAATATTTGATAATTATAGAAATTTTGTTGTGAAATTAATTGTGGGCAGATATAGGAAATTATTTGAGAGTAACCAGTATAAAGTTACTACTGCAGATACTGAGTTTATGAAAGCCACACATGTACATATTGTAAATGATATAAGGTAATAGAATTTCAAATTTTGTAAAACATGTTAATAATGCTTGAATTGGTTGGTAGTTTGTAATAACATGGAAATCAAAGAATTTGGAAGCAGTAACAATTCTGGTGGAAATATCAGGGTATTTAATATTACTATATAAATTGTGCACATTACCTGCTGGGAATTTACATTCAGCAGTGCATTGTCCATTGGTAAGGGTAAAGTTTGTGGAATTCAATGGAAAGGATATTAGGTTGGGGAATGTATAGCAGCATTGTGAATGTATATTTTTAATATTTATACAGTACTATTGAGGGAAATTTACGGAGAAGATATGACATGTAATTGTGAGTGATTGGTGTGTATATAATATAGCAATAAGTGTGTCGAGAAGTAATTCTCAATTAATAGTGGATTTATTAAAATTTGAGAGTATTTTTGCAACAATGTTAATAAGTTTGTCAGCGGCATATATGTAGTCAAGTGGCAATAATATTACTGATTGTAGAGAATATGTTTATTGTGTTTTTGTGGTGAGTGAGGGTGTGTTCATTATTAATCTGCACCTGAAATATTAGTGCATTACAACAGTTACGTGTAGTATACAGTGCTGGGGCGGATATAGTAAATTCATAGAATAACTGTTGTATTGTTATTACGAGAGGCAAAGGGAAATTGTACGAGCATTTAGTGGAGTTGGGATCGAACGCGAAGCTAAAAGGTAATAAGATGGAGGAGCAAAACGTAGTATTGAACTCGGAGGGGAAGGCGGAGCAGGTAAGGGAGATAGATGAAGGAATTGGTAGTAGCACTTTATCAGAAAGCAGGGATAGTGGAATTGGAAGCAGGTTGGATGAAACGTCGGGGGAAGGCTTTGATAGAAGAGTGAAAATTACGTCGACGCCGATGAACCAAGCGGCAGGATATCTAAATCAGGGGGTGGGAAAGATACCCAGTTAGACATAATGCAGATGATAATGATGATGCGGGAAGATCAGAAGAAGGCGGCAGAAGATCAGAAGAAGTTGGCCGAAGAACAGAATAGGAAGATATTGGAAGAACTGAATAGGAAATCAGACGAACAGAAAATATTTACAGAGGAGCAGATTAGAAGGTCGGCAGAGGAGCAGAAAATATTCACAGAGGAGCAGATTAGGAAGTTGGCAGAAGAACAGAGTAGGAAATTAGACGAACAGAAATTATTCACAGAGGAACAGATTAAGAAGCTGGCAGAAGAACAGAATAGGAAATTAGATGCAATAGGGGGGCGAATAGGTCGCGCTGAAGAACAAATTGAGTTAACGAAGAATGAAATGACCAAAATCGCGGAGCGGGTGGAAAGTCATGAGCAATGGACTGCCGAAGAATTAGGGAAACAGAAAAAGGAGTTAGAATCTCAAGTAATTAGTATGGGGGGAGAATTAGAGAATAAATTATACCAGCAATTAGATGCTAAAACCGCCAAGCAGGACGAGAAAATTGAAAGGATGCAGTTGGTAGTCAAGGAAGAAATGCAGGAGAATAAGCGGGAATGCGAAGAGAAGGTTGTGTCACTACGAACAGAGATCGAACAAATAAAAGAATGCAAGGCATCCCCAATTGCAGCAAGCGGGACGGTACCATTCACCCCTCCAAGATCACTAAAATTTTCAGGAGACGGTAAAGAAAATCCGTGCATATTCATGAAGGCGGCAGAACGACATTTAGCTGTCATTAATACTTCGGAAAGGTGTAAGATACAATTGTTATATTTAATGCTGGAAGGGAACGCAAGGATATGGGCCGATACATTCGATGAGTTTCCTGAATCAGTAAAAGCATTTAAAGATCGGTTCTTTGAGCGGTACTGGAATGAGGAGATTCAAATTAATTTTAAAATCAGCTTGATGAATAATCACTATAACCAGTCAATGGGAAGCTTGCGGGAATACGCAACAAGGCGTATCATGGAATACAAAACGTTATCCCCACCGATGAGCGATCAAGAAATTATATGTGTACTAACGAGACAATTTCCAGTTACGGTGCAGAATCTATTACGTAGTGTGCAGCACACTAACTTGGAGAGATTTCAGAATGTGTTAGGAGGGTACGACCTAACTTTTGCTGGCGCACCAAAGAACAGGAATGAGGGGAACATTAATATGATAAGAACAGAACGGAATCAGGGGCAAGGGAGTGACAGGAGCACTAATTACCAGGGAAATCAACGCGGAAGAGGGGGAGATGGATGGAGACCAGAGCCGAGGAACCAAAGACCGGCCTGGAGCGGACCCAACCCAAACCGCACGGAGTCAAGAGGCGGGGGCGGAAGCGCATCGGACCAACCAGCACAGCCTAGCACAAGTAGAGAACAAGAGCACTATTTAAACCAGTAAAGTCCGTGGTGAAAGGTGGCCCCATTACGGACGCGGAAATTGTGAAAGTTAACGTGGTCTCCATAAATACTATACAGCCAGTAACTCACGATGCCCAACCGTGGCAGAGAAGTAAGAGCTCAGCGATCAAAATCAGGAAATGTCCCACGATTACAATGGAATGTGAGGGAGTAGTGAAAGAAGCGTTAGTAGACACAGGGTGCACGACTACAGTAGTGTCGGAGGAAATGTACGAGGAATTAAAAGCAAGAGGAAAAGAAATAATGTGTTTGCCTATGAATAGGGCGTATGTGATTGGAGCCACTCAGAAGAAGTCAAGCCCATCACAAAACAAATAATGTTTCGAGCCATGATTGGCGACCAAGTATATGAGATAGTGGCCCTGGTAGTCAAAAAGTTATTATACCCGGTAATCATAGGGACGGATTTTCTGGTCGATCACAGAGCAATTATTGATCTAGAACAGCAAGTGGTGGAGTTGGGGAGCCAGGCGATAGGATTCGACTTGGGGATAGACGAAGGATACGAAGTATGCACGGGCGCAGTGGCCGAGGAATCATTAGAAGAACAGCTGAGGCAGCAGACGGAGAAGATAGAGATACTAAATACGCATCACAAGGAGCAACTGTTGCAGATGTTGATGGAGAACAAAGAAGTATTCCAGAAGAATCGCGCCCCAATAAAGGGATTCACATTTCGAATCCAACTTACAGATACAACACCATTTCGACAGCGTAACTATCCGATACCAGCAGCGCTGAAGCAAGATGTTTCTGAATTATTACAATCAATGATAAATGATGGAATCATAAGAAAGGCACAGACATCCTACACTAACCCCATCGTGATCGTCAAAAAGAAAGATGGAGGAATACGATTATGCCTAGACGCACGAAGACTAAATGCAGTAACACAACCATACAGGGATGCTCCGTTATCGGTGGAAGAAGCATTGCAGAGGTTTGGAGGGAACATCATTTTCTCTAGTACTGATTTTAGTAAAGCTTATTGGCAAATGCAAGTGGCGGAAGAGGACCAGCAGTATACAGGATTCGCATTTGAGGGAATATGTTATGTGTTTTGTAGAGTGCCATTCGGGTTACGCAATAGCGGAGCTGCGTTGATTCAATGCGTGGACAAGATTCTGCAAGGAAAGCTGCAGAACAGGGTTACAACATATGTGGATGACATAGTGTTACAAGCCAGATCAATAGAACAGCATTTTGAAGACCTACGAGAATTATTTCACATATTAAAGGAAAATAATTTAGTACTGAATGTGAAGAAATCAACTTGGTTCACTAAGAAAATAGAGTTTTTGGGCTACGTAATAACCACAGAAGGAATCAGCATGAAGCCGCAAACCATCGAGGAAATCAAGAAAATACCACCACCGAAAACAGTTAAACAGGTACGCAGATTCATCGGCACCTGTAATTACTACGCCAGATTTTGCCCGCGATTCGCAGAAGCAATGCATCCATTCTACCAACTAACAAAAAAGGACCGAAAATGGAAGTGGGATGAAAAATATCAAGAAGCATTCGAGAAAGTAAAGGACATGTTTTATAACAGTTGCTTCATTGCACATCCGGACTTTTCAAAAAAGTGCGTGGTACAGACAGACAGCAGTGATTTCGGTATGGGAGCAATGCTATACCAGGTGATCGACAAACAGGAGAAAATAGTGGCAATAGCTAGCAGAACTTTGAAAGGACCCGAACTCCGATTTTCGGCCACAGAAAAGGAGGCGAACGCCATCATATGGGCAGTAGCAAAATTTAAACCCTACCTAAAAGGAAGACATTTTACAATAAGAACTGATCACCAAGCTCTAACATTTTTAAGCAGATGTCATTTGCAGAACGACAGACTGCATCGATGGGTATTAGCATTACAGGAGTTTTCCTTTGATATAGAACATTGTCGCGGGACTCAAAATTATCTACCAGACCTTTTAAGTAGACACGAACCAGGCAGGGACAGTAAATACGCCAACGCCAGGGAATTCCACGTAATGGCGATTGATCTAGGAATCTCGAGATCACCGGTATTCGACTGGAATGATCTAGTCAAGCTACAGGGAAGTGACGACGAGATTTGCAAAATTAAAAGATTCAAGCAAGGACAGATGGCGGAAGAAGAGGCGGAATTCGCAATTTTACAGCAGAAGGAGGACAGGTGGAAAGTGGTACAGGAAGCAGTACTAATTAAAACCAAAGATAACCCGGAAATATGGAGAATTTGGATACCTCAGGATTGCACTAAGGAATTAATCAGATTTGCACACACATCATTGGCACACTTTGGTGCGGAAAAAATCCATCAAATACTACAGTCCCTGTGTTATTGGAAAGGAATGCGGAAACAAATCCGAAAGGTGATAAACTCATGTATGACATGTTTGAAGGCAAAACATCCGAATCGGAAATATGACGGCCCGATGCAGAACATAATACCAACAGAGAAAAACGATTTGGCTGCACTGGACGTGTACGGACCACTGCCTCGTACAGACCACGGTAATAAATACATATTCGTAATCCTGGATGTATTTTCAAAGTTTGTCCAAGTGTACCCAATCAATAAGGTAAATTCAAGGAACTGCTTAAAACTAGTGGAGAGGTTTATCAAATCGCCGGATCATATAAAAGGATATTATCCGACCATGGAACGATGTTCACGAGTGAAAGGTGGGAAGAAGGAATACGCAGAATGGGGGCAATTCCCATCCACTCGACGGTGCGACATCCTCAATCTAATCCGTCTGAACGGGTAATGAGAGAGATATCAAGGTTATTCAGAACTTACTGCAAGAATGACCATACAACATGGAACAAACTAATTCCGGACATTAACCGATGGCTGAACCACATCCCCCACGATAGCACAGGAATCTCCCCGTGGGAAGCACATTTTCAAAACAAACCGCCCCACATCTTATACGCGTTGGAGAGACCCGAGATATCGCAGGAACCAGCTAAAACATCAGAACAGATATACCAAGCATTAGTGAAGTCAGGGAAGGAAAGGAAATCGAAAGTAAAGAAGAAGAGTTACAAGTTCAGTGAAGGGCAACTAGTGTTACTACGAGTTCCCAAGGTATCAAACCCAAATTTGAAGCTGTATGCAAAATTTTTCCCATTATATGAGGGACCATATGTGATAGATAAAATTACGGATAAAAATGTGGCTAAGTTAATAAATGACAAACAAGAAGTGGTCGGACACTACAATTTCCATAACCTAAGACCCTGTCCCATAGGTATGGAAAATAGTGAAGTGTAAATAAGTGTAATCTTAGTGTTAATCTAAACAATCAAGTGTTAATTCGATTTTAGGGTATAAGTGTATATAGGATTCTTGTAATATACAACATAGTGCAACCATCGGCAGAGACGATGATGCTAAGGTGAATTTTTCCGAGACGGGAAAAATCCAAAAAAAGAAAGGAGGGGGGTGATGAAACACAGAATGTGTTCCCTTACACTAATTAAAAACATTAGTGTAAGTAATCAATATATATTTTGGACTGCGCGGTGCGTGCGCCGGGCGCTGCGAGCAGCGAGGGGAGCTAGCGACGGTTGCTACCGCCACCGGTGCCACCGCCGGGAGGCCAGCGTGAGAACGTCGGTTACAAGCGGGGCAGCGAGCACGTGCGAGCAGTCGTTAGGAGAATCGCGAGGAGAACAGACGTTAGCGGAGCGGCGAAGAGTTCGGACGTGTGGCGAAAATCTCGCCGGTATTGCATGGACAAAGAGAACATGCGGTGTAGTTAATGAACTATTAGCGACTGGAATATAGTAGATATGTGAATGAGATATTGAAAGTATCAGTAGAATAAAAGATTCGCGTTGATAGAACAATCGATCGCGCTTGTAGTAATTACTGTAGTGGAAACTTTACCGAAATTGTGTGGTACGGAACTGGGACCAGCACGCGTGATCGGCGCGGGTTGAGCAAGTGAATCCATCGACGGAAGGTGATTCGAGAGAGGTGCAACGCCGTGGTATCAAGATCCGAGTCGGGGAGGAGTTGCAAGGCTACCAGCCCAGGACGACCGCCACGCCACCAGCCACCGACGGCCCACCGTTGCTGCCGAGGTCGGCAACCCTGTCGATACGAGTTGTTCTACGAGCATCGAAGGTATCTAGTCGGGGCCCCGAAGGTATGATAAATGCATATTACCTCTAATCTTGGTACCAAGGCAGAGTGTATAGATGTTATCAGATCATGTAATTAACAAATTTGATTTGCAAATAAATCTTGTTCATGATTGTATTTCCATTTCTGATTAACTTCCCCAATATTATACCAACTTATCCAGGGACCCATTCACGGAAAAGATACCCTCCTTTAGTGTTATATATTGCAGTGAAATACCCGGCATCACCAGGTACGTCACAATATATATATATATATATATATATATATATATATATATATATATATATATATATATATATATATATATATATATATATATTTAACATATCTAGATAATTTACACTTAATACATTCTTGATATTTTACACAATCTTTTTTATATTGAAGCGAAAAAAAAAGAAAATACATATTTTTATTTTTAACATATATTCTTATAGAGGATACTTCTTTTCATGGGGGTTTTAACATATCTTTCGGATATCGTGAGTTTATTCTCTTGGATTGTTTAATGTTTTTCCCATTGTAAATTTTTTGCTGCAAGGAGAAGATGGAAGAAGTGTAAAACATTTGTCACAGTTATTTCTTTTATATTCGTTTAGGGGCTCTATTTGAAGTTCTCTTTGAATGTGTGTATTAGAAATGAACCAAGGAGCCTTTGCACATTTTCTTAAAAATTTGTTTTGAATGATTTGAAGTTTTTGAATGTTGGTTTTAGCTGTGTTATTCCAGACTGGACAAGCATAAGTGATTGATGGCCTAATTATCGATTTAAATATTAAGATTGAGCATTCCAAATTTAAGGCTGAGCGAAAATTGATTAATGGATATAGTTTTGATATTTTGGCATATGTTGCATTTGTTGTAAGTTGTATGTGTTTTTCCAGGTTAACCTGCTATCAATGTGAACCCCAAGATATTTCACAGGTGTATCAGATGCTAGCCACGGGATGAGAGTATTATTTAATACTAGTGGGCGATTTAATTTTGGTTTACAAAGTGTAAAAATTTTTGCCTGGTTTTAGTTGGGTTTATTTTTATTCTCCATTGTTCAGCCCACTTTAGAAAACATGAGATATCTGCCTCGATGCGATCTTTTGCTATATTTATATCTGCATGTGTTGTGTATATTGCAGAATCGTCTGCAAATAGTGCAAGATTTGAGTCTTCTAATGTGGGAATGTCAGAAAAATAAACATTGAAGAGGAGTGGTGATAGTGCAGAACCTTGAGGTACGCCTGGTCTTATTGTTCTAGTTTGTGAAAGTGCACAGTTTATTTTGACTCTGAACGTTCGGTCTGTAATAAAACTATTAATAATGTCCTGCAAATAGAAAGGTACTCCCAGCTGTATGAGTTTGAATAGTAGTCCAGTATGCCAAACTTTATCAAATGCTTTTTCTACATCTAAAAACAGTCCTATTGTATGTTGTTTGTTATGGAATCGATTTGCATTATGTTCTACGAGGCGGATGAGTTGATGAGTTGTACAATAATTTTGCCTAAACCCGAACTGTTCATCTGGTAAGGCCCTTATTTCTATGAGGTATTTGGTAAGCCTTGTTTGTATTAGTTTCTCGAATATTTTTGATAAAGAGGATAATAAGCTAATTGGCCTGTAGATCGTTACTTCTTTAGGATTTTTGCCTGGTTTACTGATTGGAAGGAGAATGGCCTGCTTCCATGATTTTGGATAATACCCAATTCGAAGTGCTGAGTTATAAACTGCTGCTAGGACTGCAATCGAGTTTCTTGGTAGTTCTTTCAAGGCTCTATTTGTTATTCTGTCGGGGCCTGGGGCCTTCCTAATTTTAAGATTTTTTATAATAGTGGTAATTTCGTTGGGGCTAATAAACTTAATTGGGGTGGGAACTCTGTAATACGTGTGTGTCATATGCTCTTCAATTATTTTGTTATGCTTCACATCGGTCATTGGGTTGGGGGTGAATGTATTTTCAAAATTTTCGGCGATATAATCAGCCTTATCTTGGTCCGTATGTACCCAACCTCCTGTTTGAGTGCTTAGAGGAGGAATATTTGTTTTTTTTCCCCTGTTATATTTTTTATTGTTGTCCATGGCCTCTTTGAATTTGGATGTATTTGGGATAGATGAGTTTGGAAGTTAGAATATCTTAAATTATCTAATTCGATTTTAATTATCCTCGCTAGTTTATTTATTTTTCTTTTGTAATTAATGTTTCTATTTATTTGCCATTCCCTCCTCAGTTTTCGTTTTTCATGAATCAGATTCAATAGTTGTTTTGGTAAATTCCCATAGGGTCTGTAAGTTGGAGGGGATGATACAGTACTCTCATCTAAATTTTTATGTATTGCATTATTTATTCTGTTTATCTCTGATTCAAGTTGGGTATAATTTTTTATTGAATTCGGAAATTTTAGATTTTGTGACATTAGATAGTTAAATTTATTCCAGTTGGTTTTTGTTACTGGGTTTATTAATGTTTGTTATTGAAATTTTGCCTTTGAAGGAGCCAATAACCGGATTATGTTCCGAATCTAGATCCGGAACAACCGTTTGATAAATTTGGAAATTGATTCCTTTCGAGATTATTATATCTAGGATATCTGGGATGATTCTATTGTTGTAAGAATAGTGAGTTGGTTCACTGGGTGCTTGGATACTTAAATTGTTGTTAATAATTAGTTGTAATAGTTTTCTGCCTGTGATGAGGTTGAATTGCAACCCCAAGCTGTGTTCTTACTATTTAGGTCTCCTATTATAAGAACTTTCGAATGCTTCTGGATAATATTTTTATAAATATCTTGTGAGAAAGGGTAGTTTGGTGGTTTATATGCTGATACAATCACGATTTCCTCATTATTCACGTAAGTTATAATTGCTACCGTTTCTAGACTTTTGTCGGATGAAATATCTATTTGGGAATGTTTAATGCTTTTGTGAATTAAAATTGCAACTCCTCCCGAGGCACTATGCGTTAATCTATCGTTTCTATATATTGCGTACCCATTAATTTTAAATTTTTCACCTGGCAGTAAATGGGTTTCAGTTATGCAAGCAATTTTTATTTTATTATCATTTAAAAAGTGATTGAACGGATTTGTTTGTCGTTTTATGCCATTGGCATTCCAGTTTAATATCCTCATTTCATCATTATTATTTAATGCCATTAATAAGAGCAGGAACTAACGATTGAATCATTGTTTGTAATTGAGGGACTATTATTGCCAATATTTGGTTTACTATTGTGCTAATTAAGTTTAAATTGTTTGCATTATTGAGGCTTTGGGTTCTCCAATTTGAATTTGAGTTTGGATTTGGATTTTCGTAATTTGGAGGACGCAAAGGCATGTTTACTTGAGGCAGTGGGGGAAAGTTTTGAATGTTATCAACTGGTGGCTGCCTCCTTGGAGGTTGCGCACTCCGAGTGGTTGTATTGGAAACTTGAGCACTGTAAAGGCCTTGCCATTGCTTACGTCCACTCTCTGCCTCTTTAAATTTTTGGCAGCCACGATAATTTGCTGTGTGATTTAACCCACAGTTAACACAAATAGGTTGTTCTCTTTTTGATCTATTACATTGCGAATAATGATGGGATCCATCACAAAGAACACACCTTGGACTTAATTTACAGTTTGCTTGGGTGTGTTTGAATCTCTGGCAACGCTTACATTGTATTACTTTGTTTGGAGCACTTCGCATCCGCACTTTAATTACAGAATAAAATAATTTAGTCTCATTAAATATTGATTTAGCATTTTCAGTTTCCATTAAATCTATAGCACAGGACCACAGAGGTTCTCTATTTTTGTTATATAGCCTTGTTACGCCGGTTACTGGGTAATTAAGTCTTGCTAATTCATCAAATATTTCTTTCTGAGAGTAAACTACAGGTATACCATAAATTATAACTGAGAGCTTCGAATGATAGGGATCTCTGAAGGAATGATATTGTATATTATTTTCATCGCAAAATTTTCTGTAACCTCTGTAGTCTTCAATTGTTACAAAGTTCACTTTATAAAAATCTTTTTGTTGTTTAATAGTAAAATCGTTTTTTGCTACTTTTTTAATGTCACTTACTAGAAGTAAATATCCATAGCCGTTAACATTATGAATGAATATTGGTGGAATTTTTACAGCTTTATCATTTTCACTATTAGCATGATTGTCTAAATTTCTAAGCACTTCATAGCGTGAACTTACTGGTATATTGTACCTGATATTCTCCTCTGTTCCGTGGTCAAAGCCAAACTTTTTCCTCTTGTTTGAATCGGAGCACTCGTTGCCGTTGAAACCCAAGTTCTGTGATGAGTTTTCCTGATGTTCACCCACTGATAATGGCGGTTGCGGTAGCGGTGAACAGGCGCCCACTGATGATGAGGATGATAATGGAAACCCCTGTCCGTAGAATTCACCGCCATTTGAATTTTCGTTAGTCACTTCCATTGACTACACTATTAACCCTGAGGTTTCTAGTAGCCCCCCGGAGGAGGCACTATTTACACTCATTTGGTCAGTTAAATCGTTGCACTATAAGTACTAATATATGTACTAATCGTTGCACTATAAGTAATAATACACACTCAGATCTTAATACACTGGTGCGCGGCGGCCCGCGCAGGTCGAGAGCGCACTGACAACGCGACTTCAACGTAAGGTACGAGCTCAAGACGAAGTGTTCACCTCGGCGGCTCGAACCGGAATGATAAATATTTTTGAAGATCGGCTACGTACAAGTGGTTGAAGACTAGGAAAAATGGAGAGCCTTGATGTATGCTTGCCTTGAGTGCTTTCAGATTATTGTGATGGTTATAAACTGTAACGGCAAAACTTCTATTGCTGAGCAAGCTAAAAATTTCATTTGAGTAAGATAGTGCATATTCCCTTAATTTTAAAGAATAGGTTTGGTGCAATGTTTTTTTGAAAGCCTGAGATATATCGAGAAAAACTGTCATTGTGCGGTACTGTTTTGAAATGCCGTATGAATATTTTCATCAATTCTGAATAGTTGGTGGTGTGTGGACACTCTTTTCTACTTACATTCGCTCAATAGGTACGGCCTTTGAATTATGGAGGTGTATTTTATATAGTTTCAATATTATTTTATCTACAAGTTAATACAGTGAAGCACAAATGTTTGCAAAAGATGCATTATTTTTCGTCTGTGTTCTGGAAGAATAATAATTGTAAATTCGCGATAAATAACATCGCCTGAGGCTTGAGTTTTTAGATTTGTTTGAAGATTTTGGTTAAATATTCAATTGTCTGTTACAGGAAGATTTTTAACATAAAATTGTTAATTTTATTGTGACAAGGGGCATTGTGTAAGAAACAGACTTTTCAGAGGTTCTGTGTAAGAAATAGACATTTTATAAAGAAACTATTTACATCGGCACAAAAGCTGTAGATATAATTTAAAAATACTGCTGTCAAAAGCTACCGATTTTGAGTTTTTTGCCGACAAACAAATTGGTTCGTGCATTAAGACGCGTCTCCCCTACTTCACATTTAACACCAACATTATACGACACGATGAAATTCAGCCAGAAACCCATTAAATTGACACCAATGAACTTTAGCCTCATTTTCTTACCCCGCAAAATGTGCAAAGATCTAGATAAAATCGTTAGGAAACCGCCTGAGATGGATCGGGGCTGAAAGTTCTGTGCACAGAACAGAACCAAAGTGACCTTAAGTATTTCCGTTCAATCAACAATTTTTGAGCACCTGATATGCCCGATGCATTATCTATGAAACAACGTATGGTTACAGTTTCCTTGGGAATTGAGAAAGTATATGAAATATAAATATTACTTAGTGTTCTCTCACGTTTGGAAATAAAAATCAACGAGCTAAACGTCATTCAAAATTTCCTCAAACATAGATTCTTCAGGAGTAGGTTGGCATGACAAAACTTTCCAGCCTGTAGAGACGATTATCGGACTGCCTGAAGGCTTATTTCTAATTGCCTTTTCTCAAATGCATCAATAAAATCAGCACATTCAACTCTCTTAGACGATTATCTTGGAACATATCAGTACCACCAGAAGTTGTTCACAGATGGATCAAAATGTGATGGGAAATCTCGTTAACCAGTCACCTTCACTAAATCATCAATTAGTATATCTTGCCTGATTATAATTTATCGAATTAGTGGCCACTAGAGCCATTAAAATGCCTAAAATTGCCTCTTGACACTTTTGTCACCGCGTCAATGTCAAGCGCGTTATCATCATTCGCATTAGGGCTATGCAATTAATAGTATTCTCAGTTACTACAAATTGTTAACGTTTGTTGGGCTTAATAACCTTAATAAAATTCAATGTTGAGAAGACAGGAAGATATTAATTGGTATATTCAACTATGAAAGAACCTTGTATACGGCGAAGATAAAACAAGTTTTATCTTCAAGCCCACGATTACTACACTTTCTCTTCTTACGAAGGCGAGAAAGTAAAATGAAGTAATTAACGGGCGAATAAGCATTTTTTGACTCTAATGATGAAAGAGAACTTTTAGACAGTATAAACGTACTTTCTGTAATATCGCTAAGACATAAACACGTTTATAAATTTTGAGTGCCTAGCAAAAACAATTTTATCGACATTATATTACAATTCCTATGGATACTTATCTATTTACCTGGGAAGTACAAACAAAAGTAAAATGTATCGCAATAAAAACCCAAAATATACATAACCCCAGCATTGTAAACATTTCTGACTTCACATCATAGAGACGCATCGAATAGGAATATTCAAATAACATATTGCTACCACAAATTGAATATATTATTTTTAATTACCAAATCAGAAATGGTAGTGAAGTTACCCTGATATGATTATTTCCCTACAGAGAAATCTAAGGTAATGAACTAGCAGATGTAACAGCAAAATTGTTAAAAGTTTCTGTAATATTAAGAGAATGAGAAATATTGGACTCATTATTTAATGTAGAGGCCTTAATTGCTACCAATTAGTTTAATACTAGTTTCCTGATAAAATAATAGAAGGAGCATGCCTTCTACTAAATCGGAGCGATGCACACTATTTTTGCGGTTTTGTGGAAGAATGTACCTGGTAGGTGATGTGTTCTCGTCAAAGCTCTCGAAATTCAATGAAATCCTGACGAATGGAGTTCTTCTAGGAGAAATAATATCTGGAAAATTACCTCGGTGACTGGGAGCAGTGGTATCTATTAAATATGCTCCATTAATTTCATGTTGCTTTGCTAGAACCGTTTTCTGTTTCACGTGTGCTTGGAGACAAAAATAAGTCGTCCACATTACATATTTTAGGAATATACACGGCTTTTCATTGGAACAGCACATCTTGTTGTTAAATAATTCTTCTTGATTTAAAAAACGATCTAAAATTACTCTTTGTTTCATATGTACACATGTTCACATTTACACACGTTACACATGTTACACATTTATGTACACATGTACACATGTACACATGTTCACATATGTTCACATTTAAAAGTTGTACAATAATGTAAAATTATGTAAATGAGGGTAGTCTTCCATAATTAAAGTTGTTAAAATACGACCTAAAATAAATAAACCTTAAAGACAACAGAAAATATCGAATTGTTTTTTTTTGGGGGGGAATAAGTTTATTTTCCAAATTGCTTACTTGATTAGAAAGTCACGTTCATCACATTGCCAAATATGACTACATAGCAGTTAAATAAGTTAAGAGATGTTAACACATATTCAGAATTAAATGAAACCCACTATTGCCCTTAAGTATAACACCCCCAATAAGAGTTACTTCACATAGAAATAATATTTGAATAGTTTTTGAAAAGAAAGAAAAATGAAAATTAATTTTTGGACAAATTTAAAATATTTTATGATAATTTTATATTTTAATAAATATTTGTAGCGAAGCTAATACCTTCCTACAAAAATGAGTTAATTGACAACAAATTTCATCTGTAACACAAAAAGCAACTAACGATAAAATAAATCTTACTATCACATACTATCAAATATATATTAAGGCAATATTACGCACTATCACTGAAGTATCCAATGAAATATAATGCTATAATGCTCACACGTAAGTAGTGAATACTAATTGTTCCACGTCATTGAATCGCATCTAACGTAACAATAATGCACAAATTATTCGTGCACCTGTCCCGTGCGTCTTCAGTGAGACTACCCTAAGTTCACAAGACGAGACCCACACTAGTCATGAGACGTCAGAAGCAGTGGTTTCATCTAAATATTGCCACATGAAACGTATATTATTGAGACTATTAATGGCGGAGTGGTCAGCCTTAATATTCAATATCGTGCGGCGCCTGGGCCATTACGAGCTTCCATCTTCAAGCCTACACGTCTAACACGCACATCCATACGGTTTATGCTTCGTGTTGATGTCTGGGGAGAGAACGGACTTCAAGGAGTTGGATTGAATAATCCCCTCTGGGTCCCCGAGGCATATAAACAATACTACACTTTTTCTGAAAATCAATTTTCTAAATTTGCATAGCACCGTAGTGTGAAATTGATTGTAATAACCCAAGTTGGGATTTAAGGTCAAGTTGAAACAATTTTTGGAACTACATAAATCAATATTACATTTTCAGTGACACCTACTGTACTTCCGTTTTTAATTTAAATCGATCTCAAGTTTATTAGATCAGTGAAAAATCACTGTCAATTTACTATTTCCGAATTACAGTTTCTTATCAGATTAGTGAAACATTTTAAGCGATTCAGAACATTTGCACTATTTACATTTAAATAGGTCACATATTGGTCAATAAATTTAATTAAGAACTCAGCTTCTCGCTTTTGTAGTTGGAACGCAAATACTACTATCTTTAATTATTACTTTTAATTAACATTTCATTGCCAATTTTTATTGCGACGCTTTCAATAGCTTACAAATTTTAAACTCGAAAAACTAAGTAATTTGTTCTAATTCCTGAAAAGTTCCAGAGGTTTCATATCAGTAGTATGATCCCTACTACTCTAACTTAGCAACAAGAAAAAACTGAAAAATCCAAATGTTTATTTGACTAAAAAAATTGTTAACATAGAATTAATAACATATCAGTACTTCGAAGAAATCAATTCTTTAAATATCTGCGTGTCACACTCCGTTTTAATAGAGATTTGACATCAATCACAATTAGGAGGCGGAGATGATTCGATTAAATGTTGATAAGTAAAAGTTGTATGATGTGTTCTTGGTCTAGTTATGGCTATTAGTTCTCTTTTATTAATTGTTTTAAAAAAATAACCTTATGAAGTTTTGCTAATTTTATACGAACTCATGCTGTGGGGTTTCGGAAAAGTATCTTTATATCTGATACTATTTTTTTCATACAGACACTTGGAAAGCGTACTTATTGATGAAGATTTTCTTCTTTGGGTCGAATGAGACTTCAGACTCGTACGTGAGCCACAAGCTGATCGATTGCATCAATTTAAAAATAATTTTATCCTGTATATCTTCAAATTTATTTTTTGTTTTTTCTTGAATAAGGCTGGCAAAAATTCGTCGCGGAAATTTTCTCTTCTAAATCAACAATTTCATTACCAAACTTTGTTTGTGAACAGGAATCCAAGCAATCATGATTTGTTTGCTTGTTTTTCTGATGGTGCAGTGGATTTTTTCTAATGCAGATTTTCCTTTCTGCTCTTGATTTTTTTTAAATTTATTTTCTGCCTGTTCGGCATATAATGCCTTTCAGGGTTTTTAACTTACAATTTATTTTACACATAATTTTTGGCCTTTCGGCTAACAATATTGGAGGAGGGCCACACGGCTACCTCGTAAATAAAGTCTGCAGTGCAGTAATTCAAAAGATTTTCAATTTTAAATTTGGTTTATTATTATTATTATTATTATTATTATTATTATTATTATTATTATTATTATTATTATTATTATTACCACCATTACTATTATTTTCATTATTCACCTTTAATTATTCTAATTTAAGGTGGTTTAAGAGAGTCTTTGGGGTATCGGGAGATAATGCGGGTTGGGATGAAAGCATTTTTGCCTAGATTAAATATTTGTGCACTTGTACACGTCGGAAGCAGGGTGAAAAATCTGTTACTCATCTGTTGAATATATTCGTTAATGAAAGGAATGTTTAGTTCTCTGTGAATTTGCTTATTTGGAATAAACCAAGGGGCTTGTACGGCTTTTCGTAGGTACTTGTTTTGAATGATTTGTAGTTTCTTGAGATGTGTGTTTGCTATATTGTTCCAAATTTGACAGGCGTATGTTAATGAGGGACGTATTATCGTTTTAAAAATTGATAGTGCGCAGTCCAGATTAAGCGATGACTTGTTATTAAATATGGGGTAAAGTTTGTTAATTTTTGAGTATGTTTTATTCGTTATTTCTTGAATATAGTGTTTCCATGTTAATTTTTGATCCAGTAATACACCCAGATATTTTACGGGCGTTTCATTATTGAGCCAAGGAATTGCAGTATTATTGATTTTAATTTGTCCTGGTTGATGTATTTTTCTTAGTGAGAATATTTTAGGCTGTGATTTGGTAGGGTTTATGGCAATCCTCCATTTCATTGTCCATTCGACAAAATCATTTAAGTCCGACTGGAGATCTTTGCAAGCGTTGGTAATGTTTGAATTCGCATTAAATAATACGGTATCATCTGCATAAAGTGCTATTTCTGAGTAAGTCATTTCTGGATAGTCTGCTATATATATGTTGAACAATAAGGGAGAGAGTGGGGAACCTTGCGGCACGCCGGCTTTGATGATATGTGCTCTTGATTTATTGTTATTAATACTAACTTTGAAATCCCTCTCTGACAGAAAGCTTATAATGATATTTTGGAGGTAATCGGGGGTTCCTAAGGTTTGCAACTTGTAAAGTAGCCCAAGATGCCACACTTTATCAAAGGCATGTGCGATGTCGAGAAATATAGCAGCTGTGTACATTCGGTTATGAAATGCTTCACCAATGTACTCCGTTACTCTTAGTAGTTGATGGCTTGTGGAATGGTTTGGACGGAATCCAAATTGCGTATTTGGTAGCGCATTTGTTTCGGTAAAAAATTTGAATAGTCGGGATTTTATAAGTTTTTCGAACATTTTGGCAAAGGTCGGTAACAAACTAATTGGTCTATAGCTAAGAGGATCTTGTGGATTTTTGTTTGGCTTGCAAATTGGTGTTATAATCGCAGTTTTCCAAGTCTTTGGATAATAGCCTAACCTTAGACAAGCATTATAAAGAGCTGTTAATGCAGTAATTGCATTGCGAGGTAATTCTTTCATCATTTTATTATTTATTAAGTCATGGCCTGCTGATTTTCTCGGTTTTAAAGCCTTAATTATTTGGTATGTCTCAGACGGGGATATAAATTTAGTTTTTGTTGGGACGGAATATCGCGGTATTGATAAATTTTCTTCCACTTCTAATTGGAAGTCAATGTCGGTTACCGGGTTAGTTATAAATATTTTCTCAAAATGGTCCGCTAAAGTTTCAGCTTTTTCGAAATCCGTCGTTGCTAGTCCTGTGTTAGTAGATAATTGAGGGATAAAAGATTTTTCTTTTGTAATCATTTTAATTGTATTCCACATTGTCCTGGAGTTTGGAGGGATGCTGCCTAAAAAGTTTTGGAAATTTTTACACCTCTCTTTATGTAATTCTTGTTTAATTTTTACCGATATACTATTTAATTTTTGTTTCACAGTTTTATTGCGTGAATATTGCCACATTCTACGAAGGTTATGTTTTTCTTTAATTAAATTTAGGAGTGGCTTAGGAATCGGAGTATAATTTTTGGTGAAATTTCTAACTTTAATAGATGACCTTTTGACAGCATTTTTAATTATGTTTTCGAGAGAGTTGATACCAATGTCTATTTCAGATGATGTTTTAAGATTCTTAGGATACTGACATTCATTTGTTAGAATGTTTCTATACATGTCCCAATTTACTTTTCCCTCGATAATTTTTTCGTTTTGATGGGTCTGAGGTTCAGTATTGAATGAAATTATTACTAGATTGTGGTCTGAGTCTAATTCTGGTTTCACATTTTGGTAAATCGGAATGTTTAAATTTTGTGTAATAACTATATCTAGAATATCAGGAACTACATTTGGGTTATAAGGGTAGTATGTTGGCTCTGGAGGAGCTAGTATATTTAGATTTCTTTGCAGTGCGAATTTATGAAGAAATTTCCCATTATATGAAGTAATATTACAGTTCCAAACTTGGTTTTTACAATTTAGGTCTCCTGCTAATATTATTTGCGATCTTCCATCAAATAATGCTTTCAAGAAACTTGAGGGAAACTTTTTGTTGGGAGGTTTATATGCTGCTATTAAAGTTATGTCAGAAGAGATCAATTCAATTTTGATAATAATTGTTTCTATTTCATTTGAGGATGGGGATTGTATCAGTGTATGTTTAATTTTCCTATTGATGAGGATTGCTACCCCACCTGATGCTATTTGCGATATTCGATTACTGCGGTATGATAAATATTTTGGGATCGAAAATTTTTCTACCGGTTTTAGATGTGTTTCTGAAATACAAGCAACGTCTATGTCATGGACTTGTAGAAAGTATCTTAGTTCGTTTTCTTGGCGCTTTACGCCATTTGCATTCCAGTTGAGAATTTTGAAGTTTTCTATTTTATTTTGTGCCATTGATATGAACAGAAATAAGTCTTTGAACCATTTGTTGCAACTGAGGAATGATTGCAGAAAGAATATTATTTATATTTGTTTGGATTCGGTTTTCGTTTATTACATTCATATTTTGGAGGACCGGGGGAGAATTCCTGTTATCTGGCCTAGGCGGCTGACTAGTGCGATTAGAGAAAGAAGGCAAGGGCGTTGAATTAAGCGGCAGAGGAGGAAACTCTTGAGGGGCATAGTGATAAGGTTGCTTGCTCTGATTTACTTGGTGATTAGAGAACTGCCTATTTGGCAGTTTGTGAGCTGAAAATTTTTGATTAACCTGATTCCAATTATATTTTTTAACTGCTTCTTTATAAGCTTTGCAGCCTTTATAGTTAGCCGTGTGCTCCCCACTGCAGTTAACACACTTTGGTACATTATCATGTTTACGTTTATCACATTGCGAGTAATGATGGCTTTCTAAGCATCTCACACATCTAGGTCGCCTTCCGCAATTTGCCTGTGAATGACCGAAAGTCTGCCAATTTTTGCACATGATGGGAGTTTTAGACTTTATGCGAATTTGAACTCTGACAATGCTGTATATAAACTGATTTATTCTTAAAATTGCTTTGTTATTTTCATTATCCGTTAAATCGACCGCAACGGTAGTTAACGGTTTACGTTCTCTTCCGAACAGTCTAACAACTTTTAATACTTGAAAGTTTTTCGAAAGTTCGTTAAATATTTCCTCTTCTGAATAGGTAATTGGCAGATCTTTTATTACAACCGAAAAAGTTTTTTGGGTAGGGTCCCTATATGTGTGATGCTCGATTTTCTCTTTTTCACAGAATTTTCGGTTTTCTCTATAGTCCTCTATTGAATTGAATTTAATTTTAATAGTGTCTTTATCTAATTTAGTAGAAAAATTGTCTTTTGCAATAGCTTTTAGTTCACTGATAATAGGGGATAGTCGAGTACTTTATGGACATAAAAGGGGGGTATTTTAATGATGGATTCTTCACTTTCTTCCCTTTCGTTTGGCGAATTTTCTTCGGTCATATTTTGAAAACCTTGGTACCTATTTTTGACGGGCACGTTGTACAATATTCTTTTAGAAGCATTGTTTTCATCTGGTAGATCTACGTGCATGCGTTTTAGACTTTTACTGTTTTCATTAAAACCACTGGTTGACTGTTGACTAACTGATTGCTGTGGGGCAACACCATACCTGTTAAAATAAGCATTTTTAGTGCCTACTGACTGAAGGTTGGTCAGAGTCCCTTCCATTTCTCCATCCTGCTGCTGGGCGGGCGGTTGTGACGTGTTGAATTGTTCCAGGGGTTGAATATTTTCCATTTGGGTTGGAAATGGAAGCACATCTCCATTCATTGCTGTGAACTGATTTGGTGTGTCACCATTTAGCACGTGAGCTGCTGACACTAGTAGACCCCCAGCGCGGGGGGACTTGTTGGGAACATACAGCTTTCGCTGCAGCACTACACTTTCACTGACGACTAATATATTTTGTTAAGCACAATAAAAAAATACTGTTTCACTCAAAAAAAAAACAAACAAACAACAACACCGTTCGAAGTATGGGGAGCCGTTGGTAGCGGCGCCCGTTTGTACTTGCACTAAACACGAGTTTGAGCGTAACACTGAAGCACAGCGATAAGCGGAGCGATGCTAGCTCTTCGACGTCTAGAGCGAGACTGTGCTCTTGATTTATAGATTATCACTTTTATTTTTCTGAGAGAGACTGTAAATGTGATGACGTTTTGCTTCGGAGATGATTTATCAACTTCACCTGTAAAGAGTAAAATGGAATATAATTCTGTAGTTTCATTGAAATTAGCTTCATTCATTGAGAATGGATTCATCTTTTTGAATGAAGTTAAAATAAATATAAATATATTTTTTACCCGAACTGTTGAATTTCTGACACGTATCTTCTATTTAATGTCTTTATGAACACACAACAAATAGAATTTATTTTTCTACTGAAACCATTTCTTGTTCCCTATGTAAGCAAGAGAGTCATATTGTCAATCTCTGCTCCTCTAAATCTACTAAAAATTATACAATGAAAACCAATTCTGAAATTCCTGAAACCTCACAAAAAAACAGAACCTGAAATTGCACAATCACAAGATTTAACATCAGTAACAAATGAAGATATATTTTCTCCTTTAACCAAAAGAAAACTCCCATATGAGTCCTCTGATGGTGATGTATTGAATAATAACAGTCAGACTAAATCTACAAAAAACACATTGCACAAGAAAAAAGGAAAATATAACCGAAGGCCCATCTTCTTCAGAACGCACACCAATAAAATCAATTAATAACCTTATTGCACCAACTAAAAGTTATAGAGGCTAATAACGAAAAGTTTCTCTTAAATTTTCAAGAATTTAAATCATTTATTTTACATATGTAGCTTAGATGCAATAATTGTGGCAAATTATTATAGCAAAGACATTTAAGCATTAATCCTAATGATGAATCAAACATATTAACTCCACACTGAAAGGTCAATAAAAAGTAGATTTACTAGAATCACCGAAAAGCTGAAAAGAGCTTCGCAGCACTATGAAGAAACTGGTACTGATACAAACTTTGAATAATTAATAAATTAAAGAGAGTAACCTAATTAGCAGAAGAGTCAGAAACTGATATATCTGAATAATTTAATTTTTTTTATAAACTCTATGAATATTCTACAAAATAGAATAACAACGGGTTTCATTGCAGATTAGAAACACTACAATTATTATGTGAAAACCATAAACGTGAAATAATTTGCATTCACGAAACCAACTTTAAATACAACAACGTAGGGGATATAAATATTGTTATGAAAACCGACTAACATTCAACATAGCTAGTGGAGATGTTGCAACCAAAGATTTCTTAACAGTACAAAACCTTGACATCCAATCTATATTGAAGAAGTAGTTGTTATAATTCTGGCTCATATCCCTATCGCCACCTAATAGCTATAACGTGGAAGCTAATGGGATTGAAAACATAATGAAACAACTCCCTTTTGTGCTACTTGGAGATTTTAATTGACAGAACACCTTATGGGGCTCTAAAACAAATGACTAGGGGCGAGTCCATTGAAGCATTTATAAAAGAACTTGATCTAACCCCACTAAATAATAGACAACCTACTCCACAGTAAGCAATGGTGTCCTCAGTGTGATCGATCTCACTTTATGTTCCACTACAACAGCATCAAAATGCAACTTCTGCGCCTTGGTTCCGCACGATAGTGATCATTTCTCCATCTTTATTGATATGAGTAGCAGGCCTATCTGCGTACCACCCCCAATTCAGAATTTTCCTAAGTTGAACTACAACAAAGCGTATTGGTCTAAATACCAAAATTATTTATCTAGATGGCTAAATGAAATTGATATTTTTGAAGGTAATGGTGTAAGTATTAACATAATTGTTAATATGTTCGCAGAAATCATTTTTAAATCTACAAATGATTCAATCGTGCCTTGTAAATCTTCAAAAAGGACAAAATCGGTCCCTTCGTGGAACGAAAAATGCAGACAAGCCATAAAACGATCCAAGCCTGCTTTCAATATATATAAAAAAAAACATGGTACCTAATAAAATAAAATTGAATACTAGAAATGAAAGCTGCAGCAACAAGGACTGTTAAAGAAAGCAAAATCTCATTGTGGGTCAACTTTGTGTCCAAAAATTCTAAAGATAATGATATCAAATAATCATGGAAAAAATTAAGGCAAAGGTAAAAAAAAAGATCCCATCAAATTAACTTGCCACAGTTAAGCAGTAGCAGATCACCAGTTTGATGGTTATCCCAACCAATGAACTAGCCAATAAGTTTGCCAACAATTCAAGCTCTCAAAATTATACTTAAACGTCCCTACTTTTCAAGAAAGAGAATGGAAATGAACCTTTAATCGACCATGAAGATCTGTGCACTCAATACATCAATGATCCCATTACATTACTTGAACTGAAGACTTCATTTAAAGCCGTCAAAGATTCTACACCTGGTCCCGAAAACATCCCCTGCATCCTCTTCAACAAACTACCAATTAACGAGTTAGACGTTTTCCTCAAATGGGTATAGCCGGATGAGGCGGTGAAAAGTGACCCCAAATCAATTCGCGATGCTCATATGAAAGAGAATACAAAATGTCGTAGATTCACAAAAATTCAGTCTTATAGAGTAACCTGTAGCAGAGATACGAGCAAAGGAATTTTCATGTTTTATTTTTCCTCGTCTTCTATTTCAAGAATCAGGGTGAAACAATCTACAGGAACGGGTGAAAATAGTCGCATTTAAAGGTATTTTTTCAATTAATTTTGATATGATCAACATGATTGATATGTAATCAACATGAAAACGTTTTAGTACTGTCTCAGTTTGTCTCCCGATAATGTGTATATTAACATTCTAAAACATGTTTTTTCAGATAACTTTATCTTATTACCAAATTTAATCATGTCAACGATAGGAAAAAGCCTGTTACATGGCATGATAGCAACGCATCATACTCGAACGAAAGCGGAGAACGAGAACATTTTAACTCATTAAAAATGTGTATTTTGGCATATTACGCTTCGGAAATTATACATTGTTCAGGCGAAAGAATGATTTATATTAATCGCGCAGACCGGAGGTCAGAGCTTTGTCACAAATTTGACATGCGAAACGAAGCGTCAAGAGTCAAATTAAGGGGCTTGGCATAAAAGAACTTTTGAAATAAAATGCATTGGAAATTATGTGTTGGAGACTCAAGAGCTTTTTTGCTAATCGCGTTGTCCGAAGGTGTAAAATCGCTTGAAATAAGAAATTCGACCACATTTTTCATTTCGCTCGCAAGCTTGTGTTGTTGATATTGTTCTCGAGGAAGTGAGCCAATTTCTCTCTCTCTCTCTCTCCCTCTGTCTCTCCCCTCTCTCTCCTCTCTCCCCCTCTCTATCCCCTCTCCCCCTCTCTGTTCCCTCTCCCCCTCTCTCTCGCTTTCTCTCGTTCTCTATCTCGCTCTCTCTTCTCTCTCGCTCTGTCTCGTTTTCACTCTCTTTCGCTCTCTCCTCTCTCTCGCTCTGTCTCGTTTTCACTCTCTTTCGCTCTCTCCTCTCTCTCGCTCTCTCCTCTCTCTCGCTCTCTCCTCTCTCTCGCTCTCTCCTCTCTCTCGCTCTCTCCTCTCTCTCGCTTTCTTGTCTCTCTCGCTCTTTCCTCTCTCTCTCGCTCTCTTCCGCGCTCTCGCTCTCTCCTCTCTCCCCCCTCTTTCTCCCCTCTCTCCTCCCTCTCTCTCGCTCTCTCTCCTCCCTCTCTCTCGCTCTCTCTCCTCCCTCTCTCTCGCTCTCTCTCGTTCTCGCTAGTTCTCGCTCTCTCTCGCTCTCTCGCTCACTCTCTCTCGCTCCCCTCTCTTCTATCTCCCCTCTCTCAATCTTTCTCGTTCTCGCTCTCTGGCTTGCTCTCTCCTCTCTCTCTCCTCTCTCTCGCTCTCAATATCTCTGCTCTCTCTCCTCTCTCTCGCTCTCAATATCTCTGCTCTCTCTCACTCTCTCCTCTCTCTCACTCTCTCGCTCTCTCTCGGTCTCTCGCTCTCTCCTCTCTCGTTTCTCCCTCTCTCTCTCGTTATGATTTGGAAGAAGCGTAAAACATATTTATCACAATATTAATTCGTAACTACATTTATAATGTTGTGTATAATGTATCAAATATTTAATTGCCTATATTCAAACTTCTTCGACAGAAAGAACCGTGAAAAAAGAGAAGTACAATTTTTAAATAATGATGAAAGTCAAAAATCTATTCAGAGTCTTCAAAATTGTCGGTCTGATCATTTGTCAGAGTTATCAAAGACTATTCCATTAACAAAAGAATTTACCGTGCGAGTAGCGATATTTAAATAGTGTAAACAAATTGTAATATTAGTCGCTTAGTTCATAAATTCATTGCATATGGTAATATTTATTTATTACCTGAAGTTATTTTTTAATCTGAACGTAGGAGTGGTTTAACAAACCGCCTGTCTGTGGTTTGTGGTAAACATTTTGAAAATAATGTAACACCGCCTACGAATCACTACTGTGCCTTCGTTTAGATTTTATTTTATTCGTCAGAGTTGGACAGTAAATTAGCGGTACGCAATATTTAATTTGTGTCATATTTTTTTCTGACAGATGCGTTATTGGCTTTGTCTCGAATGAGAATGTCTAAAAATACCCTCTTTAGGAAATGAAGTTGAAGTTTCACCACATTTTTTTCAATTCACATTTCTCGTGAGTCTAACAACACTATCACGCCTATGTTAAATTGACCTTATTTCTCACCCGTTTTCTCAGAAACTACTTTATTTATAACTCATAAATTTTTGTATTGTATTCTGTAACCACTTTTTATTGTACTCGAGGAGAATTATATATAATCATAAAATATTATCATTCAATATTATTATAAAATTGTTTTTACATAATTTTAAAAAGAATTGAAAATAATTTAAAAAATTAGCCACAACTCTAACTTCATATATTAATTAATAATTCCAGAATCAATTTTGCAATCTACCTCATTAGTTTGGTTAAGAATGTCATTCATATTTATATAAATCTGTCCTGATAATTTCATTTTTTATTTTTAATAGTTTCTGTGAAAATAGGTCACACGGCAAAAAATTATATTTTTCATAATTTAAAGTTCAATTTGAAAATATTTCTGTTTATCATTTGTGATAGCAGAAACCAGAACTGCACGATGGGCAACTTTTGGAACACCTTCCTTCTCTTCAATATTAACTAAAACCGCAATATTCTTCTTAACTCTTGCCTCTTTAGTTCACAATTCTGCTACAGGTTGTCATTTCTTTACTCCCAGTCTGAACAGTAATTGTATCATTTTGTTGGTGTTTAATCTTGGCTTTATTTGAAGATCCTGTAGCACCTTCCAATTTTCTAAGTTGTCATTGTTGAAGGAAATCACAATATCTTTTACATCCTATTTAATGTTTTTATAACAACAAAGACATTATTTGGTAGGCGGGTCCAAGTGAGGTTGTTGAATGATTAATTGAGGTTTTAAGTTTTTACATGGAGGCATTTGCTTGAAAGATTAGAGTGAGCTGATCTTGTCCCTGTAGATTGGCTTTATTTCTTCCATTACAGCCTTAGCTCTGGAATACTTGAGGTTATAAAGAACACCAGGTTGTTTACTTTTATTGCACTTGCACCATGTGTTAGGTCCTAAAGGGTGCAATTGGTGAAATGGTAAATTTTTTGTTGACATTCTATGCGAAAATGTATCCCAAACAGATTGTTTTATTTTCTAGAGTTTTGTGAATTAGTTCTAATGGACTTTCTATAATGCAGTTCTCACTAAGCCTACCAAAAATTGTTTTCCCATCAGAATTTTTTAATACAATTACTCTTTTAATTTTCTCAACCTACATCCATCCTCTTCTGGACATGGCTAAAACATTTAATTTTCTTTATTTTCTGTGATTGATAGGGCTTTGCTCCCACTCTAGATCTGTATGTCTTTGAAAATCCATAGCCCAGAAATTCTTAGTAGTACACAACTCTTTTTCCATAGACCTGATAAAAAGTTTAACTGCTGCTGCAGCTTCCCTCCCGACATTAGTACCTTCATAATCTATGTCACAAAGTGGTCACTCCTTTTGCAGCATTACACTTGAAACAGTGCTTGGTAAGAATTTCAGTCTGACTTTTTCATCATCAATGCTTGTAACTGGGACTACAAAATATTTTGAGGTGAAATCATAGAAATCTTTCTTGCAATGTTTGGAAGTATCAAAAGAATGGCATGATTTGCAGTACAAACAATTAACATTTATTTTGTTCACAAGTCCTTTGCTTTCTGTAACGTCTTCCTGTAGCATAACATGTCCACTACAGAGGCTACAACTCACATAATCAGTAAATAACATACCGATAAAATTAAATTCTATCATATATATCCTGCACTACTATTTGCATCTTCAATTGATGAGAAATCTGCTTCACTTGTATCCAGATTTTTCTTTAAAATTCTCGCAGTACCGGTCAGTTGAACCAGGAGATGGAGTAGCTCAAGTACTTTCAGTTCTCTCTTCACCAATATTTCTTCATTTAAAATACTGGTTGCCAAGAAACTTCCTCATCCTAAATGCACCATTTCTCTTAATCATTTTTCTAATAAACATGGTGTACTTTACTAAAAAAAACGTGCTTCTAACCTCACGAACACTGATAACAGATGTAAACAAACCAATGTTTGTGTACAATAATAAAAGAAAACACAATTTTGATAGTTTTACCAACGTAAAGACCAGAATCTCTTCTAATAGTCTACATAAGTTATACAGATCATTAGGTTGGTCGAATAAACGAAAATCAAGAGAGTGTTAACAAAAGAGGCATGCTCCCTACCTACTGCAGAGACAGATTTAAACATTTAAAAAACACAGTTCTATATGGAATTTTGCGATAAAATTTATATCATTGTGTTCAGAAAAGTCTAAACAATTTAATAAGCTTAAGGTTTTAAAATGTCCATACGTTTGCTGTCATTCTCCCCTTAATTTCATAAGCAACAATGATTGCAAATGTTTGAATTTATTTATTGATTGGCCATGATATATTCTCTTCACGGTACCTAGCAAACTCCACCTGTCTGAGAGTTTCTTCGTCACATACCTATAGAAATTGAGACGTTATCAAAGGAACGCTAGAGCCTAGTTTTGCCTCAACCGGGAATCGAATACTGGACCATTCCAAGGGGAGCTAGTACATTGCCCATGAGTCATCATAGAGATTAATGTAATTTTTTTCCATAAAATATCCCATTACGGGATACATACCCATTTTCAGAAACCATTACAGAAACTAGTGGTGCTACAACAGGACATACTTTCTCGCCCGTACTTTCACGCCGAATTTCGCGAAAAGTCCTCAAATTTTCAAAACATTGTACATAACATTTTCTCAAAATCTTTCCTTAAGAAACAGATTTCATTGAGAGAAATATCTCTATCTTTAATATTTTAATTGTAAGAAGACATCGTAAACAATTTGAACTTCTGCAAAAACTAGCACCATTCTCTTAAACGTCCTTCACACTATCCAGCAACAAAATTTAAGCGGTAACGAGCCCTCTTTTTTGAAAATAGATCGATTTTTAGCTGAGGTTTAGCCGCTAGCGTTGTTCACAGACGAGAAGACTGACACACACAGACGGACGGGCGGACGGGCGGACGGGCGGACGGGCGGACGGGCGGACGGGCGGACGGGCGGACGGGCGGACGGGCGGACGGGCGGACGGGCGGACGGGCGGACGGGCGGACGGGCGGACGGGCGGACGGGCGGACGGGCGGACGGGCGGACGGGCGGACGGGCGGACGGGCGGACGGGCGGACGGGCGTTCAGACGTTTTGGCCCATTTGATTTTTCGGTAGCAAGAACCCACAAAACATGGATTCTGCCTACACCACGTGATAATGGATTTTCTTCTAAATTTAGTAACTGGATTTATCCACTTTTTCGTTACCTCGGCACTCTAATAAGTTTTTCTGCCCAAAATTCTTCGGTTTTCGTTCAGCATTACATAACATTCTCTCTACTCCGTAGCGAGAACGTAGGAAATGCATATTAAAGATTCAAATAATACAAAAATCATAAAAATCAATATGGCTTGTTACAATGATTGGAGCAATTCACATTGCGTCCATTCATCTTAGTCGTCCTCAGATGCATCCTCAGATCACAAATATACACACATACGTGTATGTATATAAAAGTATATGAATATATACATTTATTGCTTTTAATTAATTTTATATGAGTCGAAAGAGTGAAAAGGTGACTGTGAAGGTGTTTCACACTGACAATTTAAGCAATATATGGAATTCGTCAAGGAAAATGATAAAAGGTTCATTTTCAGTATTTTTGAGAAAAGCAGTTTAGTAAAAAACCAGCAACATACAACTTCGACCGAAGATATTACTACGGTGGCATTAGGCATTAATACTATGGTACTTTTTTTGTTAGAGTACAGTAGGCTTAAAAATAGAGCAGGTCTATTTTTTGTAAAATTCATTGGATTTTTTAAAACTAAAATTTAGAAAAAATCCTAGAAACCATTAATTTTTTAACAGACGGGAAGGTTGGTTTTAACCGCCTGATTTGTGATGTCGGGGTTGTGTTCCTGGCATATTAACTCGCAGGACCAGAGTTCGAATGTCGGGAAGGATTATTATGTTTTGCTGGATAAAATTACGTTTGCGAGTTTCTCTCAGTAGTATAATATTACGAAACTTTTACAAATAATTCGAGAAAGTATGTGCAGTTGGAGCACCATTAGTTTTCTTTTAATTCGACACAAGTGAATGTTTGCTGGTAAACCGCGACGAGCAAGCGACACGTGAAAAAGATGAAACAAAGATTACTCTAGTTGGTTTCCTTCAGACTAGTTTAACTGACGGATAGCATATTTCAGGCAAAGTCAATATGCGCCCACACGAGCTACTTGCGCGCCGGGAGCCCGGCACTCCTGAGGCCACGGGCCACTTTTCCTAATTCCGCTCTCGCTTCCCCTCCAAATCCTGAAAGGGGAGTCCACGCGCGTACTGTAGCGGAGATAGTAAGCACAAAGTGCGCTTGAAATATTTCGAGGAATTCACCTAAAACACGTCTGCCGAAAGATTTATATCAATCAACCTAAACTTTGTACTCATACTATACCTATACTCATTGTAAAGGCACAAGTCCACGCGTTGTTGCCAACACGGCACAATCCCTTGCCCGCCCGCTAGAGAATCGTCAAAATCACGGCTACCATTCTCATATATATTCGTACACATTTTATTATTATTATTATTATTATTATTATTATTATTATTATTATTATTATTATTATTATTATTACATCGTTTTTCTAAATTTCTCGCTCTTCCGAAGGTCTTTCACAATCCTCCAATCTTCAGCAACAAGTCGATTAATTGAAATAACAACGGATACAGTATCTACCTCTATTAACTTGTATAGGTTTTCCAGTTCAATTGAGAGTGGCTGGTATTTTCTTTTCTGCAATTGTTGACAGCAGATTATGATCTAATGGGACAGCGATACCTATTATTGTTGCCCTGCGAGTAGTGCTGTCGAATACGACAATATCAGGCACATTGGTTTCCATTGTTTTATCTGCAACAATAGCAGTATCCCACAAGTTTTTGTTCTCTCAGTAGCGAGAACTTGCTTCAGTAGATACATGTAGGCTTCAGTAGATACTTAAGGCAAGCTTTCCTTTATCGGGTCCGATCTTTTGGCAAGAGCTTGGTAGATGATTTTGGCCACATTATTATGACATAAATAATCAGTTTTTGCCAACTGAGAACATCCACTGCAGATCTGTTGAATAGATTCGGTGGCCTTCTTACACGGGCGATACTTGACACTGATACTCTCTTTCATGACATGTCGCCTGTAGTTATTAGTGGTTACAACCAGATCTTGAATAGCCAGCACAAATATTTCCGTCTCGACGAAAAGCCCAGCGGTTCTCAATCATTCAGCTGATTTCTTCATTTCGATGGAGTTACTTCGAAGCGCTGAAGCAAATCTGCCATGGAGTTCCTTTGATCTCCACTGCTTATTTTGGTCCTCAGATTTCGAAAAACTTGGATTGTGGTTTTATTGGAGCAGCTTAAGAGGTGTATAGCCGTGATCTTGTAGAGATGGCCTCATGGATTCGTTGTTGATAAAATAATTTCTGAGTTGTTTTTCTTGCTGGCGGCACATAACTCCAAAACATAACAGTCCATGTCCTCCATGGTGTCTTGAAAGATATAGACTTTCGGTGGATCTTCGAGTATGATGCATCCGATATTTTGATAGAAGTGTTCTAACTTTTCTATCGAAAGCTTGCAAAGATGTCTCAGACCACTTGAACTCCAAATGTATGTGATGCTTCTGAGAGAGCCTAGGTGTTAATTTTTGTAAATTTGTGTCTGGAATAAATACAGGAATTGCAGATTTTTCGTAACACGAGAGAGGACCTTTTGATTCCACACGTTTTTTTTATTTTCTGATCTGCAGTTCCTAGGAGCTGCTAGAGACTCAGACTTTTATTATTATTATTATTATTATTATTATTATTATTATTATTATTATTATTATTATTATTATTATTATTATTATAGCTGTAATAATTTTATTAGTGCAAATATATAATACGCAGAGACGTTTCACATGTTTTCTCTTATAAAATTTCCGTCGTGTTCCTCTTCATTCATTCTACAAGACAATCATTTTTTTACTTACTTATGCAACAATCGATTTGGCAACAGTGAACGAGATTCTTCCATAAGAATAACATTGTACATAAGAGACCATTGTGCCATCACGACGTGAGAATGAGTATAGATTAACATTTTGTTTTAATTATTTATTATCTTCGATGTTTATATTTTTGAATTTTGCCTTGTATAATCACTTTTGTTAATGGGTAGAAATATCCTTGAATAGCAAATTTATTGGGCGTTTTAGGTTTGTGTAAAATTTTATTAACTAATTCTATTGTTCGTTTTGTGTAGCAATAATGTAAAACAATTTAACACGAATCTGTACAGTGTACCTTCTACAATAAAACTTCATCTTAGTGTTAGATTTACAATATCATTCTTACGCTTGGACAGCTCATTAAACATATAAGGATATTTGTTGCTAACATGAATGTTGGGGGTTTATGCAAGAAATGCTCCTTTATGTAAATACGATTACCAAATGAAGAATCTGTCGTTTCCTTGAAAATGTTTAATTTTACTACCAATTGATGAAATGACAATGGGTGATGTATTTTATTTTATTGATCATTTCTATGGGTTAGTAGAGTAATTGGGAATTGATATAGTTAGGCGCAGAAACTGACAAATAACTTTTTTAAAAGACTCTGAACAAGGTATTCAATGACGTACACCCTCTTCAAAGCAATTCGTACAAAACCTTACTTTTAAACCTCGCGGCAGTTGCTCTGAACCTCTATAGTGAAAAAATCCGTTTTGGAATATTATTTCCCTTTAGAAAAAATGGGCACGGGGCTTTTTGAGTACGTTTGTGGTTTTGCTCCCGAAGTCTGACTTGTGATAATTTAAAAAAAATATATGTGCCGTACCAAATAGTGGCCTTCAGCATAGAAAATGGTTTTCCAAAACGTATCAACAACACACCTCAACAAATAAATAATACAACACTCCACAACAAATAAAATGCTCTCGTATGATACAGCAATAAATTAAATATTCTTACACAAATGGCTATACCGAAAACTACAGCAGTAAAGTGTATATAGAGTGCCATTTTTGGCCTCTTCGCTTCATTAAAAAAATAACGAATAAACAGTATTTAATGTTATTTTTATCAACGGATTTTTTTAGCTGAAGTGGTGCCCACGTTATCCCGCAACAATTTTATGATAATGAAACCTTACTTATTTGAATCAAACAATAAGCCACATTAGTCAGAACGCGGCCAATTTCCCGTTTAAACCATAGAAATAGACACTTTCCAAATGGCCGTAGTTCCATAAACGTTTGTAAAATATATTAGATATGATTAAAGTTGTATTTGTGAACAAAACGTAGACTTAGACTTTGAAGTCTGAAATTTTCTATTACCATTTCATAGTCCTTACTTTGAGGAAAGTAAATTTAGAAAGCGACTTTATTTCGAAGTTACCGATGTCCTGTACTTAGATTTCGCAAAACAAACGTAAAGATATTAATATTCTCAGAATTGCTCATAGATATATCAATTCATTTTGTTACGGATATTGAAGCAACGCTTCCAGAAACGCTTCAAGTTTGACAAAACCACGGTGTTAGATATCCTCAATAAATTTATAAATGGCTTTACAAATGGGACAATAGAAGAGGATTACCTATTTCTCACATAATCCATTTTTTAAATTTCTCTAAGATATTATGTAAAATAACAATTATACAAAACTCATTGTAAATGTTTTGTTAGGTTCAATTGCTGATTCATATTAACTATTATTCTTTCAATGTCAATAGCTGACTCTGTTTTTGGGGTTTCAGGTAACTTTCAAATCGATTGTGACATTTTGCTAGGAGTTAGTCAGACAACCGCATGCAGAATAATCTATAATGGGAATATTCATGTTATAATAAACATTATTTCTCTATTTTGTTCGTGTACACTGCTATACAATGTTAACAAACTTTCGTTTTACGTGAGCAGATATTTCACATTATTTTCAGTGAATGCAACATTTTTTCTCCCAGAGAGAAAACATACTACAGTAAGAAGAGAAAAGCGAAAGAAAGGAACTTCAGATGCAAAAATTTTGAATTGTTTATTGAATTATAGGATAAGTTTATGTGAAATCATCCACACACTCAACCTGCAGACATCTGTTCCAATTATTTCTTAATTAATTTGGGGATGATTATTTTTGAGTTATTGAGGCTTGAATTGGGAAGACCCGTATTCATATTTCCCTATTTCTCAGAAAATTCTAGACAGAGGAATAGAAAACTACATATTTCAGTGTAAATAATATCGTAGGCTTCCCGCGCAGTACAGCCCTGAAAAGGAGCTGTACTGCGATATGTCGTTCGAAACGTCCGCACCTCAGCCTTCGACGCGGCGTCACCCGGACAGCCCAGATAATATTTCAATGTAATTTGCCTTTTTTAAGTATTATAACAATTTTCAAAAAAAAATGGAGGAAAAGTTTGAAAATCCAACTTTATTGGGATATTTGACACAAAATAACCCCAAAGTCAACGTTTAATTACTAATTAAATAAGTAAAAACCATGGTCATATTTAAATCAAATGGATTTGTAAAGTTATTATAAATAATTACGCTGCAGTCAATAGTATAAACTGCTGCACTCACGAAATACACGTAATTCTGCTTACTTTGTGCTCACAAAACAAGTGGGAATGCGAAAAATAATGAAATGTTGGCAGACACAATTCTGCCAATTGTGAAATGCATAGTTTCAATTGTAACTATTTTAAGGCTATTTTTACCAGAGCTTACTTTGTGGAAGTTTTGTCTATGATTGCGATTTCTTCGACAGTCAACTTCAGTTCTCAAAGTAAACACTTCGATGCAAGTCACGTTCATGAATACGACCCTAAAAGTTGGAATCTGTACTTCACGAAACTTGCTTGGAACAATTTAACCACTTCATTGCATCTTCTAAAATCTGCCCACCATCACTGAAAAAGACCCGCATTTGAGCCGCATTGCGGTATCTGATTGCTTTATTCACTGTTACGCTGCATTGAATATTTTTTTGTTACTTAAGGTCGCATCTACATCTAGGTCATTAGACTATTGCATTTAACGGTATGGTAACTGTGAAGCTACATGATATAGCGATGACAGGGGGGAAGGACGAACACAAATACATGTCCGAGGCGGTTGTCGAACCCGCAATTCTTCTGTCCAAGATCGCTACGGTACTATCTCGGCCATCTGGACCGGCTGAACATATTTGTGAAGACGTCAAACGGGTTTTATTACTAAACTTTAAACAACACTATATGGCATTTGGAAACCCATGAGTTATTTTTTTTCGCTCTTTATTTAGGTGCTTGCAACAGTGCCCATGACTTCGTGCCTGCCGGCCTGATCCGCGCACCACCCGAACCTGGAAACAGAGCAAACAGAAATCCTAGTCCAATGTTTCATTCCAGATGTCTCACGACAGAAAAGCGATTATTACGATTGTACATCACTTCTGAGAAGACTTCAACACATCTTAAAAAACTTGTTGAGCTGATAATGAAAGTTTACGTGCCATCATGGTTCATGGTCAAGAAAACTCCAGTGTTACAATGGCCCCGAGCATTTGTGGAAAACCGTACAACTTTCGAGAGGCCTAGGTCAAGAAATCAGTCATTGATAAATAAAATAAAAAATAAAATCAGTCATTGATCCTGTTATTCACAGCATTGTTTATTTTTCCAATTATGAAAATATCCTTCGGTCAATGATGTTTGATGAACAGTTGGATGTTAGAATTGATGCAATGAATAAAACCTTCGAATGCAGAAGAAAACAAAATATGGAAACCGACCTTTACAACTACCGGAATTAAATTTTGAAGCTGCAAACCACACAGAGTTAGTACAGTGGAATAATACCATCACAGAATCACCCATCTCGAGACAAATACCAGACAATGAATTCAGAAGAATCGTCGCTGTAGATTACACCACATTAAAAAATCAGTTAAGATCCCTTGCCACACTCAGACCGCCGAGCGCCATGTGAAAACTGTTACGGAAGCTTCTCAGACTTCGGATATGATATAGAGAGCATCTTAATATTGCAATTAACAAGGGAGTCATTTCGACATTGGCGGTATTTCATGTTGTATTATTATTGTAGTTCTTGTCTTCAGTATCACAATCTTTTACAAGCCTTGATCGTTTATAGATGTTTCTCTTTTTTCCGCGTATTGCCCAACTTGTAGCACGCATGCATACTGCTTCAGCAGGTGCAAGTATGTTTCTGGAGGTGGGCGATCAGCTGAATCCCGATTTTTATCCCCCAAGATTGTTAGCCCTGGGGGTATGGATGTTGAGATAATGATGGTGAGGGATGGAAGGACGGTACTCACATATAGACATACACAAATATACCCGTGCCCAAGGCGGGAGTCGAACCCGTGGCTTTCTGGTCTGAGACCGCTATGGAACTACTGTCCTAACGATCTCGGCCATCTAACCGGCTACAGATATTTCATTAGGAATAATATTTTTAATATATAAAACTTTACCTCATTCGCCCTTGGAGGTCATTTCAAAATCATCAAGCTAGTTAGCCTTGAAGTTCTACCATATTCTATGGCGCGTCCGAGGTTAAGAGTGAAGTACAGGGGCCTTATGACCTTTTCCGCTAAATAACATCCCTCCCAACGTCCCATTTAAAAAAATGTCAAAACTGTCTTAAATCCTCATTAACATATTTTATAACAATTAAATTAGTAAAATAATATATAGAATACATTACATATTTACCACAAATCGTGGTCAATATCTTTAGAATTTATTAATTTTTGTAGGAAGGGATAAGATCTGCTGTTGGATCGGCCACAGCCGGTGCGGTGCCACATGCTTCGGTTGCTATATCATATTGTGCTTAGAAAGTTCGCGTTCCGGTTGTTTACCTATGTTTATTCGCCTGAATTTAGTAATTTTTTATATTTATGGTTTTAACCACGTCAAAGTTAAATTAAATTTTGTTTACTTTTCATTTTGGTTAGAGTTAATTAGATTGTGGTAAATTTTAAATTTTATTTCATTTTTCTTTGCAAATTTAATTTAGAATATATGATCCACCAACTGTAAAGCACAAGAGAGGTAGAGAAAAAATGGTTATTAAGTTTATAATTATGTAAATATAATTAGATTTGCGGACACGGTTTTCCGTGAATCAAATCAGTTTGGTCCCGTGGGCCCGACTTATTTTGTTGTCAAAGGGATTTTAAATATTTTGTTCGATAATCAAAACATTATTTCTCTACTATTGAAAAGGAAACAAGAGCCTTGGTCATTTTGCAACTGCATGTAGTTGGCTTGAATTTTGGATATTGTATTGAAATAGTGGTGCACTTTAAAATTAATATTTCTTCCTGATTTCTGATGACAATTTCGAACCACACAGGACATGAAAAGCTAAACAGAAACGTTTCCCCTGTATTGGAGACTCATAGGAATAGTTTAAGATTTAAGGAAAGGGAAGTAAATACGCTTTCATTAAATTGGAAAGTTTGGAGACCAACCACTTTAGCGTTAAACTAGCGCTCCACCCTATTGAGGAATCCGTCGTCACCATCGACCGCGTAACTTTCGATTCATGTAGTAGAGCAAAAAAGCGCCACGTCTCGCATCACTGTTGCCATAAGAGGTCGTACTTCATTGTTAACCTCGGGCGTGCCATAGTACTAATCGCCTCTGCCAGTTATTGTGAGATTTGCGGTGATATATTACAGTTTTTATCGGTTCATATATCTTGCGACCTTGATTTCCGGTTTCAACAAAATAACCAGCAACTTATTTTGGGTAGCGCGATTGTTTCTAAGTTGATTGAGTTGTCTCTCTGCTATTGAAGAAAACTTAGCTCGTCCAAACTAATACATTCTATTTATTATAAGTCAATTTTCTGAAAAGAAAAAGAAAACAGCATCACAGAGGTCGAAAATGACAATGAAATCACGTCCGACAGAGTGTAGGATATACCAGCTGAGAGTGAAGTTTAATTTAGTACAGTTTCGGGTATTATCTACTATATCGTGTATAATATCGGGCGTTGCTTTCCGTTTTTTCTTAAATATATTATTCGAAATACGATTGTTTATAAATATTATAAATTATCAAGAAATATTAAGAAAGTAATTGAAATCACCAAAACAACAAAATATTTTTGCCGCCGACCTCAGCTAAAACAACGAAGGTGTAGAGAGTGGAGTAGAGTAGAGCGGAGTACGTAGGTACAGTACATTATAGTGTTATTATTCGACTTAAAGTAAACTTTTGACTTACGATCAGCAGAGACGCGGTTTTCTAATTGGAAACTTAAGTACCAAATATTATGTAGTAATGAAGTTCCCATTAAATTCCCATTGGATAACCGCATCCACCTGAACGTACGTCAAAAGTAATTCTATTTAAAGCAAAGTATAAATGTTAGAATCATCGCGTGTGTCAGTGTAGGCAAAAGTCACTCGAAGTTGAAACTTCGAAGGCCGGGAAGTTCTTTTTTCGAATTCGATGGTGGCGGATTTTCAGCACAAGCAAAAATGTAGGACGCAACGCCGTTATTGCCTGAATGAGAATTGAAAGGGTTGTAACAACCCTATTTTTTGGAATTTTTGCATCCCAGAGAAAAAACAAAGTTTTTTGTACGTATGTTTAGGCACTTTTCTGTTTTTGTATACACTTTGTATTGCTTTCTATTTACAACATACTTGTGGAAACACGTTTGTAAAGCGTTCGGATCATAATTTTTGTTTTTTTCGGTAATTCAAAAATATTTGCTTCCTATGTGTGGAATATAAGTTATGTTGCTCCAACCCTTTCAGTTATACGTTTTACGCTGATCCGGTGGATTGCTTCCGACGCGAGAACTAAAACGACGAACCCTAACGCTCAAGGTACGATCTTACGCTTCACTTCTTAGCGCAGGTTTGTAAAGTTAGCCTGATGTCAATGTGTTCCAAATTGTTGCCATATCAAGTGAGCCAAAGTGTGAGTGCGTAAGATTTTGCGCTAGTGAAGAATATGGAATGGTTCAATCATATGTGTCGAATGATTGTAATTTCAACTTTGTTAGACGGTATATGTGGTTCCTCCTGAGATTTATGGATGGTGTTAAAAACCGCTTCTAAATAGGAAAATGCTTTTTTGTTGCCATATCAGCCATACATTCTAAACACTAAAAATATGAAGCAATATGGAGCAAGAATGTCATATATGTTAATCAAACGTGCACACAGCTAATCCACCTCTCTCTGTGATATCTGTGAAGTCTCGCTTTTTAACTTAACGACTTCTTTTGTTAAAGTGCATAAGATTCGCCGCCAGCTTAATAACTTAATTACTGCATTATCTAACTATTAATTTCTTTTTAACTTTATTATTTGGAGATTCTAAAGTAAAAAATTACATTATTTGGGATTTTTTGTAGAACGTAGCGAAAACTATCCACGGTAGGTACAGACCACAGAGGTACCACAGAGGTAACCAAGTTACTTGTACCGTGTGAAGTGTAAAAAGAGAAAACAGGACCGCGCCAAGCCTTGTGCAAGTGGTGCACCGTATAATCGCAGTACAGGGCAGGAATATTGTGACATTTTTAAAATATCTTCATTATTTTTTATTTTAAAGTAAAAAGGTTAATTCTATTATTCACAAATGTAAAAACTCTCTTTTTTAGAGTTAAAATATGGATAAAAAAGAAATACAGTAATACATAAGTATAAGTAATGCAATTTTCTGGAATTTCATCAATTTCGTACAAAATAATACCGGCCACTTTTATTACTTAGGGGGAAATGTAAATTCGCCACTCGACTTTGATTAGCAACCTTTATTATGTCCATGACGTTTTGTTCATAATATTTCAGGTTCAGATGATTGAAACATGATGCTTGACCGGAGTCATTTATCTCAAAATATAAAATGAAGCTAAGTAAAATATATGTAACAAATATAAACAATAGAAAAGGAGGCGTCAAACAAAATATAGAACAAAAGCGTAAATTACTTTGGCCCGGACCCGTGTAAAAATACTTTATGCACAATTTGTTCTAAACGGAAGTAATTCTGAACTGTGTCGGCAGAATGGGATAACGCTAAATTCCTATAATGCTACACCCACTTGGTCTTCAAGTGTTCGACCAGAGCTGCCCTCTGTTCGAATAAATTCTACTAGCTGGATCCGAGGGAAAATTTCTCACTTAGTAAATCATTATTCTAAAAGTGAAAGTAGCTTCTTGCTGAATCGCAACTCTGAATGACGTGAAAGTCACAGCATTACATGCCCGATTCTGTCCGAAAGTAAACATTCTAATATTTGCTAAGCGTTAAGATTGAATTTCTCAGGAAAACAAATAGACACCATAATTTTATCGTGGAATATTAATTGTGTCTCTATTTCTTCAATTAAATTCTACATTAAATTCAAGTTACTGATCGTATCTGACTACCTGCACTAAAAACTAGGGCTTTTAAAAAGCGCTAAACTATCAAAAATATAATAGAAAATTCAAAAAGGTTCATTTTATAAAATAATTCTTAAAAAACAAAACTTAGAAACTACCTGTCTCCCACTGGTCCTGGCAGGTTCTCAGCTTGATCCCTATAGGTCCCTCGCCATTTTCCCACCTGATGACCCTGTTTATCACGTCTGTCCCCGCATATTACCCACCGGTCCGCCACCTGCATCTCCATATAGGTCCCCCAAAACTCGTGCCCCCAAACCATTCACCGATAACAAAATTCCTGTGACTACAAGGACACGAAATCTGATTTTAAGGGTCCACGACTCATCTTTTAGAAAATATGCGTGGTTGTAGGGTGTGTTTCAGTCATCTGAAATTTTTTTTTCACCTTCAATCAGTGTGATGCAGGGTTGGGAAGTTACTTATCATCCAGCAGTAGCTTACTTGCACTGTATAATTTTTTTTAAAAATTAAGGTGTTATACGCATTTTATGCATGCTCACTTTGTACTAGAGCGTTGTTTGCCGACTAGTTAGGTTCTGCGCTCAACCTCCAGAAGTTGAGCAAGAGATATGTAGGAAAAATGTTCATGAATTATATCAGACTAATTGAGAGTTCGTATTTATGGTTTAAGAGCAGAAGAGGGGTGTTTGTGGGAAAACGTGACAGGTTATTTTCTAATTTATGGTGAACCAAAGAGAGACCTAAGGAACGTGCATCTTATGAGCAAATGAGCGAGTGCTGGGAGATGCAGGAAGCAGAAAATAATTTTTTTAGAGACTTGTGATAGGAATTCGGATAGGAGTGGTATGTGTGGTTTTTCAAAAATATGTGACTTTAGATAACCAGGGAGGTTTAAAGGTTTTCCTTGCATATTGGTTTTGTATGGTGTGAGCATTGAAACACAAGGAAAGAGAAATAACTCATATTTGATACTGACCATTGGAACCAGTTACCCTACGAATATTGTGTCAAGTGTTATATGCGCAGGTTTCTTTGAACCCGGGAATACCTACATTCCTTTACCGACATTAGTTGAATTAAGAAAATTAAGAATAAATGATAGAAACGAACGTTGTTGGCAAAATCTGTTAACCAGATATGTTTGCTCACGAATAATAAAAATTATTTTTCATCGAAAAACGCGCTACAGATTTTATGTAACATTCCTGTCGTCAAAAACAAAAAAAATCTTTCGTATTTGGTAAAATTAGGGCCCAAGACAACGTGAGCAGATAATATCTTTCCACGTGTAATAATATCAAATTCTTAGAGAATACGACTTTAAACACTCATTGAGTTTGTGTGCTCTACATCAAGAACGAAGTAACCGAACGTTTTAACATCAACTCGCTTAGAATAAGGCAATATCCAAAATACACGAGCTTGAAAATTGATTGGGTGAAAACCAGAACGGTAAAATTGATATTTTATAAATTCCGAGAAAACTGTTTATTTAATTCAATATCACTGTAAAATAGTGTTTCTTTGTTTCCTTATTAAAATCACAGCATTTCAATATTTTATAAAACCACGAATTTACATTGGCACTGAAATATAACCTACTATAAAAAAATTCACAGAATTCATCAAATGTTGCTTATACCGTTCTGGTTTTTACCCATAAAACAACATGCGCAATTGGATGAAGGAAAATTAGGATGGTTTTGAGAAGTTAAATATCAAAGACTCTGGGGTAGTAATGCATTAAGCGTTATCGTCGACAATCGTCAAATTTTATTGACCTTTGGAAAGGAATAAGTGCCTCAGTTTTCGCGAGATAATATTAATAAAACATGACGGGTGTCCAGAGCCCTGGTTCATCTAATGAGATGAATGAGTAAGATTTTATGGCATTATGTGGAAAACCGAGAAAATTCACAGATAAATTTTCATATGAAAATAAAATTATATTATTTTGGAATAAATTACTTGCAGTAGAGCTTGAGACTTTCCCTGCGTGGCTCAAACCTTTCAAAAATAGATTAAACTGTAATTAATAATTTACATTTAGAATATATTTACATCGTAAATTTATTTATTTATTCATTTGCTGAACAGGGTGTACGTTAATTATTCAGTATTGCATGATACATCTTGTGGCACGGGTATTGTAGTGTAACGTTCCATTAGTGTACATTGATACGCGAGACGTGTGGCAGTGGAGTGCTGTTTCTGCTGTGAGCATTTTCTGTTGGAATGTGTGTGCATCGGACATGTGCTTATGACGAATAACGTAGGACGACTGCCGCGTGCATCATGTGTCAACTGATGAGTTAAGTGAGACGCGCACTTGTGTGTTCCTTTTGTTGTGTGTTTTTTTTCAAATTTTATCTTTTCCATTGTAAATTACTTCATAGGTAATGTTTTATAGTAAAATAAGAGGCCTAGCAGGATAGGTTAGGTACATTGTGGAATTTTATGTAGAACATAGAGTATCATTTATTATATTGCTTTTGTATTATTTTTGTTATTCTTAATTATTATTTAAACAGGCTAGCCTCCGCCGCTTGTGTTTCTCTGTATTTCTAAGTAGCAATTAAAATATTGTTAATATAACCCCTTAAAATCACTACCGAAAAATTTGACATCAATTTGACATCAAATATAAAATATTACAACCAGCTTCCCAAGACAACATCTCGTTATTGTGGGTGTTTCTACAATATTTTGCCCCAAATATGGTTATTCTCAATAACGCAATGTCTTGCACTTCTCACTCTTTGCAATGACCTGGAAGTTTTGACAAGTTCTTACACAGGTTTTACGGAACAAATACCAAAGCTCCGTTAATTGTAGTTGCCATCTATATTTTTACGCTCACACAACCAGCTGGTCTCAATTTTTGCTAATTATTTACATTATTTTATACAAAAATAACAAATTCAGATGTCCTGTGTAAATTAAATAGGCTGTAAAAAAGACATAATGAATTTATAGAAAGACGAATTTGAAGAAAACGAAAATTTATAATACACAGTACTTGATGATAGGAACAAGACAGATTCCTGAAACGTCGTGTAATAAAGAAAGCATTTATGAGATTCTCTCAATTTCTAACGAGAAATTTGTCTAAAAATATATACAAGGTCATATATGCATAATCACATTAAAAATAAGTGTGATAGCATAAGAAAGTAAACTTCTTTGGTTAATAATAATGTTGTCGAATAGGAAACAACACATTATGACAGTCAAAGAATGTCCCGAAAATATTTATAATCAGGGTTAATTTTTGTTCATTTGTAGGTATGTGTCCAAACGAGATTTTTGTCACTTCCTTTAATTTGACTCAAGGAAGTACGCCATAATGGAATATTCTTTCACAACAGCACAGTTGCCACAACTTTTTCATCTGTGTGTAAGTTTTACATTTTATACCCGACCAACCAATCGCTCTAATGTTCTCGACATTCCTAATCATCCCAAGTCGACTTCCGCTACAGCAGTAGTAACAACAACACAAATCGCTATTTCCGTTACGTTAATTAAAACATCTTATCAGACAGTGGAAGGCGCCCCTTTTAAAAAAAAAGAAACGACGACACTCGCTCTGCAGAGAGAGAGAGAGAGAGGGAGGGAGGGAGAGAGAGAGGCAAAGAGAGAGACAGAGAGAGGGCTAGTTTAGGCGCATGTTGAACTCGGGAATCCCAACCCCCACAACTCGTTGTTGAAGAAAATATTGTAATCAGCATTGTTGACATTTTTGCTCTCATACAAAAAAATATTTGAATTTGCATTGACTTACAGATTTGCGAAATAAACGGTTCCACTCAGAATCGGTTCCCCAAAATATAAGTTTTGAGATGTCTCATTTATCTCTGAGTTACTTGATACAAAGTAAAAGTTTGAATACACAGTTAATACTTCATAGTGCTCTACGAATCACTTACACCAAACATGATTACATACCTCGTGGTCCAAGAACGTACGTATTATTTTTACGGTTCTGTTTAGCGTAGCAATAGTATCTTTATTTCCTGTAAAACCAGATTTACGGGCTTCTTTTTTGACGAACGATTCCAGAGTTTTAGAGAACGTTGACATGTGCAATATAGCTTCCGAGGTTCCAGAAACCACATTGCTCATGCCCGCGTTCGCAAAAACATTGAAACTGTTTGCCAAAATCGGATCTAACGGTCACATTACATTGGATTCAACCCATTAATAAACCCTTTTTTTACTGATGTCAATGATGGTGGAGGAAGGAAGGAAATTCTGGAATGTATTTCACATCCTATTATGAATTAACGTAATTTTATTTTATATTTATATTCTCAATACTTGCATTTCGTTCTCAATTAATTATTTAAAATATTTTTATACACCCGCAAAGTATTAAGTTCAAGGTATAATATAAACCATACGCTACAATGACAATTACATTCTCAAAATAAAAAAAGAAAATTGTATAAAAGGTTTGGCTAGCGGGCTTTACGATAAAGTGCTCCAATTGGCTTGTTTCGATGGAGTGCTCGAATTGGTTTGCTTTGGCTTGCTGCAGGAAAAATTGAAAGAAAGAAATTCGAGCCGTTTTGAAAAATAATTGTCTAAAAATTTCACAATATTTTTTTCGAAAATTACTTATATTATTGAAAAATTGTACAGGAATTGATTTAAAGATTTTTCGTTGAATAAATAAGGAAATATTCTCTATCTCCAATTTTGTAGAGTAGGAAGACGTTGAAGAAATAAACTTTTGCCATTTTCGAAATTGAATGAAAATAAACCTATGACTTTTTTCACGTCGTTTGCTATCCCGAGGTAAAATATACTTAACAATTTTAGCGCCATTTTTGAAAATAAATGTTGCGGCTTCATTTAAAGTTCCCTCAAACATCAAAGTATCCGTCTCAAGCTCATCGGGATCCAGATCTATGAGGTAATATCAACTTTGGCAGAAATTATCTTAACGGTTTAGGTCCTTATGTCGACCACAAGCAAACAGTCAGTCAAACAGAGACGGGCGGAGAAACGTTTCGATGCCGACCAATGTTTCGTTGTCACAAAACGTCATTCTGATCCACAGTTCAGTCCCCAAAACGTCATTCTCAGACACATCGAATTAGAGGAAATAATGCGCTGCACGTAGCAGCAATATTTACTCCCTTTTTTAACAGGGCTCTACAATAGTTTTTCAGACTTAAAATCGACACTTTCCGCTAAAGAATTACAATACTTTTTCTTTACGAAGTACGTTTCTAGTATGGCAATAAAGTAAAAAAAACATCCGACTGCCGCTCAGGTGTCGGACACTCGCAGTTATTCCGGTAATGCACTGGACGCGCACGCCGCCATCGTTTCAATCGTGGGGCGATTGAGGCACTGGGCGAGCGGCGTCGGCCATCAGTGGATTCTGGAAACCCGGAAATCCTTCCAACCCAATCAACTACCCTTCCCTGTATCACGTCCGCCACCTTAATTCACAGAGTAAGCAAGATATAAAATTATTAGTAAGCAAAAACGCGCTGAAACTATGCACAAGGAGAAGGAATTGGAATATTGTAAAGGAGAGAAATGTCAGAAAAGAGCGCATAAACTTCGTACTCCATCATGAATAAATACAAAATTATTTTTTCCAATATATGAATCTAAATATTTGAGTAAAATATCATAACAATTGCATAGATATATTTAAGAAAATACATGATTAATGACTAAAATAATGAGAGAAACAATTATTTCGCAAACTTCAATAGAGTAATGAAAGATAAGTGAGGTGGAAATGTAATTTATTTTCAGTATGTTTTATTTAATTAACACTGTGAAGAAACCCACTCTGAACGTTACGAATGGCATAATTTGTAAATGAATCCGCCGGTGCGTTTATAATTCTCAATGCGTTACAGCTTACGACACAACGTACGTCATGGGACCTTACATCAAAGCTAGAAGAAGAAGAAGAAGAAGAAGAAGAAGAAGAAGAAGAAGAAGAAGAAGCCACAGGCCGTTAAATATTTTCTGTTCACATATTGCGATTATGATTTGCAACTTTCTTATATTCTTCGTATGTAAAGAACTGTTGTTCTGTGTATTCACACCATGTTAGTGCAGTATCGCCAAGAATACTTTTTCAATTATTTACTTGATTTGGGTTATACGAGAGTATTTTATTTGTTGTTGTTGACAAGGGTACATTATTTTTTGGGGAAGTCATTTTGTGTGTTTTTCATCAGCAGCGTTTCTGCTGTTGCTGGCCAGTAGCAGCAGGACAATAATTGGGCTAGTTTTGAGATAGCTATGTAAGCATTCCTTAAGTCAACGCACTTAAGTGGCACGCATTCCTTAAGTCAACAAACACAGAGTGCAGTACACTCTGGTTTTACATTGTTATTGCAAATTTCCGTATAAAGGTAAAAGAGAGATCGAGAGAGAGAGAGAGAGAGAGAGAGGGGAGAGGAAAACATAAAAAGTAAATAAAAAATAGTGACATTCAAATGATATAATAACTTCCCAAATTTCAAATTTTTGTTTCGTTTTACATTCAGAAATAGATTTGCTAGAGATACTAAATGGAACAATATGTTTTACATGTCCATAAGTTCGTTAACTTCCATTACTACTTCAAAAGTTCACAAAATAACCCTGTCCGATCCATTTTCATTAGAATTCTTTGCAACCAGATATTAGGAGGAATGTAGAATTTTGTCACTATACACAAAACAATATTGTTGAAAAAACAAACGAAAATCCTCCAAATCAATCACGTTAGCCCGTAAGAATGAATATTTTATTATAATTATAATTTGCGAACATCAAGTTTATTCACTGAATGAGATTGGTATCAGCAGAGAACTGTCAAACCCAGAGAACCAACCAACGTGCTTGCGTTGGACGTCGGAGAAATATGCTAGAATTCTCATCAATCAAACGAGTTATAAACTGTATAGAAACAGCGACAGTAGACTGTTAACCGACACGGTGCAATAGTCCTTTGCACAGACATTCATAGAAGTCAGGAAGGAACAGACATCGCATCAAGTTTAGATTTTAGGTGATTGATGATCCGTAACTAGGCCCATAAGCGGTAAATATAATCGGTTGAAGACGTAGAAACCGAGGGGATGAGTGGTATACAGAGAGTTTCCTTGTATCAAGTCTTTTAAATATTTTACGGTTTTTTTCATATTTCATTTAAAAAGTAGTATCTTCTAGCAGTAGTAGAAAAACGTTGCAGTCACGTGTGTAGAAAATGGAGTCCTGGTGCAAAAATGGCATGTTCTAAAACTGTATGCGTGAATACTGGAGATTCTATCTATATTGTCGCATGACAACAGCTGTGTCATACGCAGTGACGCATTGGCTATGAGAATATATTTGTAACATCGGATATGTTTTTTCAATTGTCGAGTTTTCTCTGGGTATATAACTACCTCTCACCTCTCACATGGCCAGAGGGTGCCTAGTTTTTCGTCCGTCTCTCTCTCTCTCTCTCTCTCTCTCTCTACATATATATATATATATATATATATATATATATATATATATATATATATATATATATATATTGTGGTTGGGTGGTTGGGTGGGTGAAATTAGTAACATAGATTTCCACACTTATTCTAATTTCTGAAAATGGTACGTTTCTATTCAATTATAAAATTATATTAACTAATATTGAATTATATAATGTTCGAAAAAAGGGATCCCTTGCACAAAAAATTCTGAATATATAGCATGCCAGGAAAGTCTCTCCGCAGAGGCACATTACTGGTGAGAGTGCTTGCAGCAGAAATTATGTTTGTAGCATGAGCTGCAGCTTGAAAACGTAAATTGGGTACACACCAGAATCATAATAGATGCTGGAAGGGTTGTTCCTTTCATTTGTTTTCTAATGCACTGGTTGCTACCGAAATAAATTCAATTTTTAATGATTAGATTCAATGCAGAGAGACATTCCTGGCGGATGTTACTATTGAACAATTTTCACAACCCATATTACGAAATAAAAGGCAACCCAATAGGCTTAAGAAATAATTCGTCGTGTCGGTGAGTTAGTGGCAAAAGTAACTAAGCGTAAACCAGGAGAGCCATGTCCGAATCCCTGTGCCGGTAACTAATTATTTTGGCAATTTGAATGATTTTAACTATTTAGGTTGTTATTATTTTGGCATAAACAATTTATTACTGCACAAACTCTTAATGGAAATACTGAAAAGTAACTTCTAGAAACGAAACAAAAGATGATTCAGAAAATAATAATCAACAAAAGTAGGATTTTTTAAATGGTTGTTACTATTTATGCAGAAGGTTTCGCAACGTCGGAGAACTTGTTTGTATACTTTCTTATTTTCCATCATGATATAAAAATATTGGTTAACTTCTATCTTACTTAGTTTTTCTAAAGGCGAATATAAAAGCGAGATACACCATAGTAGCCCGTTTTGCATTATATTTTTATGAAATCCAGAGCCCCTGCGCGGCGCCAGCGTAAGCTCGGCCGGCCATTCTGAGTCGCCTTGCGTACGTCAGTGACTCAATATAATGTAAGAGAGTCCTGGGCTGCGTATGAAGTTATTTGACAATTATAATGACAGTCGGCAACAACTCTAGAGTGTTTTCAAACTTTGCTGTTGAATGATCTCCAAATTATACTGGTGTCAAGTGTGTAGTGAAAATGATAGAAATGTATGGAATTGATATTCAAACGTCTCCCAAGAAACAAACACCCTGGCATTTTAAATTTTGGCTGCTTGGCAACACGGGTAACAATTTTCCAATTTTCTTTTCTTACTTCGTTATTTTTTCATTTGAATTCAGATTTTGGGACGTGGCGAAAAACCCTATTTTGGGAAAACAAAATCCACACTAACGAGAAGCATATGCGTGGATACAGGAGCAACGGAATAGAAACAAGAAGATTTACATAGAAGATGTGTTTTTTATTCGTTGCATTTTAACTGCAATTCCAAAAGTCGCTTCCGGATTTACGTTAAGGTCTTAGTTAAGAATGTTACTCATTAGTTCCAAACAGTTGCAAAATAGTGCAGTTTCTTGAGTTCTCTAGGGACTCCAGATATTCAAATATCTTGATCCTTGGCTCTGATGTTACTGTATGTTGCTGGTGTATTTGGTAGAATTTGGCACAACGGATTAGTATATATCTTGGCGTATGTCGATATCTGTTGAAAATAATTAAGAGCCTCCTAACATATGGGCAATTCTGGGAAATAGTTCACTTTGTTTTATTAATTGATCTGCTAAATTGCTATGTGAGTGGTGGAGAATTCTAGCGGCCGGCTGCTTTGATCAGTAGTTTTCCGTGGTTTCTTCGATCACCACTAGGCCTGTGCTCCCGAAACAGTTCCCTAATAAACTGGCTACGGACTGCGCGCGATCTTTACTTTTTCTCTTTTAATCCTATCACTACCCCTTACTTACACACATGCTTACATGCACTGCATTAATAGGGATGCAATTTCAATGTCCATGATTTCGAAACATCACTGATTCTATAAAAACATGGATATTTCAAACATCGGTAGATTGAAGCCGACAAATATTAACATCAATGTTTTAAACTGGATGTTTGTTCGCTTATCAAATTTTGTTTATGAATGAAAACATCCATATTCACAATTTTGTAAAAGTTAAAATATGAAATAGCTTATGGTATCAGCCGTCGCTTCATGAACTCAAACGAAGGGGACGATGTTTATACTACCTTCCTCGAGCAGATTATGTTCCCTTCAGAGAGGTGACTCGGATGACCTGGTTTCCTACTGCGTATTTCGCACGCGGAGCGTTGGTTAACGAAACTTCAAAACGCATAGGGCGCTCTCTTCTTATCACGTCATTGTGATCTTGATGGATGTTTTCAGATTCAGTTTTGTTCAGAGCTCTTATTATTTTCTGGTTTGCCGGTTAAATTACTGGTTCTTCTCTTCTGCAAACAACAGTCTACCCTGATTGATCTGCCCGATCTGCGGCCCTTAAATTTGAAACGGATATTTTATTTTGGGAGTACTGTACACAAAGTTTCAAACAATTTTTCAAAACTTTCTCGCATATAGTGAATAACTCTTACAAAAATTTGTTCTCGAATAGAGAAAAGTACGCTTATAAATATGGAGCAGGTTCTAATTTCAGTAAAAACTGAATTTTCGAAAATTTCATAAGTTGAAGTGCTTGCGAAACCTAAGTACCACCAGAGTTCGAATCACAGGATGGGAATCATTTTTGCAGGTCAGACACTTTTTTCGGATTGCATGATGTTCGGGTTGCAGTTCGGGAATATATGATAGTATCGGCCATCTTGGAGGAACTCGAAGGTTTTTATGGGTTTACATTTAGATAACCATTTTTTCCTGCCACACACAATATTAATCTTTTTTGAATAAGATAAAAAGATCCACTAGGATTTTCAGTGTCTTTGAGTTTTGTAAGCTATGATGAATGGGGTGTATCTGTCACTGGTGTTTCCTCACACAAAAATATGAATGTTTAATCGCTTCCGTACTATTCAAAGACCAATCTAATTTTTATGTTATAAGAAGTCATACCTGTGACCAACAAGCTATATGTAGTATTTTTTTCACTTTATACTTCTATTTGATAATTAATTTATTGATAAATAACAGAATTTAATACTCCACAAAAATGCAACATTAAGACAACAAATGTGTGTATGTCGATCGTAGACTAAGGTTCTTATAGAGAAGTATATCTTCGACAGTCCAATTTTATTCATTGAAATTGACGAGCCTTCCAACTACCAAGGTTGTCGAGATCGAGAGTGATGATCTAATAAGAAATTCTGGTAATAGTATGATTAAATGAATGATTATGGAACAATTCGCATTTCTTTTCTCCTGTGTTTCTTCTGTTTCTCCTGTCTCTCTATTCAATGAAATAAACCTGAGGAAACTCGCCGAGAGTTCGATTTGTCCGGTGGAAGGCACACGCGCTAGCTCCAATTTCTTTTAAGGGGTTGAGTTTTGTAAAAGTAGTTATGAAATTATAACGCTTGATAATTATTACGTCAGTAATCAATTTTCTCTAGTATACGTGACTTTTGGGATCCGTTGAGGGGCAGGAGCACCCAGAGAAAACAAGCCTGTGGCAAAAGGCCCTCAGGGAACTCAAACAAAAGTTCCCGCCCCCAAACAGCGTAAACATAATCCATGCAACGTAAATATCTGATAGCTACTAATTTTAATTCGAAGTAAATACATTTCTGATTTATTATGAATGAAATATAATTTCAGGGCCGAATTAATTCGAGGAACAAAGAAAAAGGTACTTTAACATATTTAGTCTTCTTGCGCGGCGATATTTTGTTTTCTTTTCCTGGCAAAGTACTGTCATCTCGATAACTTTTACTTCTCCCCAGACACGTTTACGACTCCATACGTTTCCGCATTCAGGGGTTTCCAAAGTATACTACTGCAAATTCTTGGGTTCTATATTATGGGATGATTTCGAAACAAAAAATATAGTGACAGATTAATTGATTTGCTCATTTGATCCCTAAAAGGCACGTATATCCTGCCAACGCAGAAGGCTCTGTTCTCTTCTCATGTGAGCCAGACCTTAAGAGAATTGGTATAGTAACAATGACATGATTTCTAATTACTATCAGTTTACATTTACATTACTCTCTATTACTAACATGATTTCTATTCACTATCATTTTTCAGTTTTATTTCCATTATCACTGTTTACTGTTATATAAGTTGTTTACTCACTGTTAGATGTATACACTAACGCCCTTTCCATTTACTAACATTTTACAATTTTATTGTCTTTATCACTTTTTACTGTTATATTCATTATATTACAAGCCCTCGGTGGCTCGTTGGTTATCGTGCTCGCTTTTCACGGCGCAACGACGGGTTCGGTTCCCAGTCGGGGTAAAAATTAATTGTGCGCTTTCCTTGCAGTTTCCCAGTATCTGTTGCCATGTGATGATGAGAAAGCTCATTTCTCAGGTTGAGAATACCAGAAATAATGCGTAGAGATGGATATGTGCTAACCACAAGTACCCAACACCCATGGCCGCAAGGCCGGGACGCTGCTGGTAAGCTTTAACTCGCTTTGTGCATGTACGCAAAGTACATACATACTTTCGTTATTTTTTGAATTATTAGTCTATACAGTTTCTAGCACTCTTTCACAAAAATTTGATGTTATTTTTCTGAATCGTTCTTTTCATATTTCCCTCTTTTTTCCAATTCCTGACCGTCTTCATCTTTCATTTCGTTATCTCGCCACATGACCTGCTCATATCCATTTTTTGTTGTTGGGCCTTGGCTGCTATGGCGTTTGAACATCTTTTTTTCAATTTTTTTACTCCTTTAAAGTTCGATTGGATGTTTATAATTTTTCGCTTCATTTTTCTTTGGTGGACCCTTGGTAATTTTATATATTTTTTTGGATAACTATGCCTGAACTCCTTTCAAACCCACACCGGAAATACACAGGTTTCACAATACACAAAAGTTGAAACTTTAATTGTCTGATGATGGTTTTCAAATATGAACTTCAGCGACCAAATTTTTCCCCAAGCCAAGTTTATCCTTTTATTTCTCTAGTATAATTCTTCAATTCTCCTTATGCATTGTTGATGTTCAATACTTTTTCCATTACTCTAGTCTGTATATACTCGTTACCTTAAACATCAATCTCAATGAGTACAAATTTCGAATTGTATTGAAACCAAAACAATCTCTCGCAGGACCGGAGGCTGCATAGCTTTCTTTCAATTTCTGCATGCGTTGAAAATGTGTAATATGGGTGTTTTTGGATTTTCTGAGTTTCTGCGTAGCTAACAAAATAGTAGACCTCTCCGACGGCTGCGGGCTGCTACGTTTTCTTTCAATTTCAGCGAGCCTTGGAAATTAGTAATACACTAGATTTGTTTTCAAAAGTTTAAAATTCTCTCAAAAAATGGACTATATCATATTTGCGTTTATTATTGAGTATTGAAACAGCAGTTTTTTCCATTCAGATGTGAAAATAGTTTACGATATGCAGAAGATATCTTTGAAACAAACGCTATTTTATAAAATAAGGGAAAAAAGAGGATGGTATTCAAAATTATTAATATTATTATAAATAAAAATTATTATTAATATTAATATTAATATTAATATTTGCTTATCGGTCAGTTCTGACCACGCTACACGTGCTCTTCTCAGGTCCAGTCATATTCTATTCCCGGAGAGAGATTAACGTGCGTCAAAATGGGGATCAGCTTTTGGGCTGTATCCCTTGGTAAAACAAGATTGCTAAACCTTGAATTATGAAGTGATAGGATGATAATGAGAGGTGATTGTGGCCTTTTTGAACCATCCCAGCATTCGCCTATATGACCAAGGGAAACCATGAAAATCCCGGTCAGGACGGCCGGCCTGGGGAACTCGAACCCGGGCGTCCCGACTGTGAAGTCAGCGCGCTACGCCCTTAGCCACTTCGTTCGGTTTATTATTATTATTATTATTATTATTATTATTATTATTATTATTATTATTATTATTATTATTATTATTATTATTATTATTATTATTATTATTATTATTATTATTATTATTATTATTACTACTATTATTATTATTCGCGACAATTTATTATCATGTAACTTGTGCAACATACAGTTTAGCACATACCAATTTATTTACTATTTCTTTATGATAGTGTAAAATAACATACTATAAATGATGACCGCGCACAATCCAAAGAAACCCGTTGTTCGGAACCTAAAAATAAGATCAACGATTTAATAATGTATACAAAACAAATTGGTAATTATTAAATGCTATGTAACCCTAAATCAAGCAACTGCCAGAGCTGAATGTGATTTAACAACATTCATTCGGCACATATTGTATGTATTAGCTCCTTTGGAGAAGTCCAAAACCGCTCTTTCATTAGTTCAAGCCGAGACATTGTTTATAACACAGAACATCAAATTTATCTAAATACTATATTTTTTTAGAAAATTTGAAAACGATTGGATGTTGAAGATATGATAATAAAATCTACCGACGGAAAACACAACAAGACAAAACCTGAACTCAGATGACTGCTTCAAAATGTTATTTGACACAATTATCGCCGACAAATTTCTTTCCGGCTCTCACAAGCAGGATTTCACAAAATCGCATACAATCTCAAGCATAGTCGATTGGTATGTATTGGTAATCGTGCCAAATTTGGAGTTATAGCCAACTAATATGATAGTACACCAACTTGGAATTAAATGGAACACGGTTCGGCCTAGCGAGTATAGTGAGGAGCGTAAGCGCAAACTAAGGTAGTGGCCTATTTATTTTGGATAATTATAATGGTATTATTTACTTGTCGATACCGGCTCAGACGTCATCTACTTTTCAGATTTTGGTTTCAGAACCTGCTATGGACAGTTTGCGTCGTAACTTAATATATTCTGTCTTCCATATACGAACCGCTAATGGGACTATTCTTTCTACACGCGGGAATCAAAATTTAGCATTACACACAAGGTTACAAATGGATTACGTCTGGAATTTTCTAGTTCAAAGACCGATTTATTGGTGTTGTTTTTTCAACTCACTACTACGACATTCTATATTGCGGAACAGGAATATTTTTTGCCCAAATTACAAATGTGATAGTTAACTGCTCTAAGAAACCATGCCATCAACGTACTGTTACCACTGTACTGCCTGGAAACACCTTTTAATGAGTTTCCGCATGTCACCAAACGTACTTGTGACACGAGAGATAAAGTATCGCTAATAAACAAATACATCACCTGATCAACATGTTTTCAGTCGTCCACGCCTTTTGACGAAACGTTTACCAGCAGCAAATTATTAATTTAATTTAATGTGCAAGGAAGGTATAGCTCGTAAATCGAATGGCATTTTCCGCTGCACATGGTACAGAAAAAATAATAGAATGAAGACTATATGGCGAATTTAGGGCTCTGAATGCCGGTACTATATCAAACAGATTTTTGACTAAAAATATTGAAGGTTTTAATACTCATTCACGGGTAGTATAGTAGTAAGCGAGTAAAATACTCGCATTTCACTATCTTAGATTTGGTCATAGACTATTCTCAGATTCTTGTTTATTTAACTAATATTCCCACAAGAGCAATAACTACATTTTCGTTTTAAATGAATTTCCATTTATGAGATTCCAATTTAGAAATATCGGCCCTTTTTTTTCAAAAGTGTTTTTCAACAACACTCTGCAGCGGTGAGTTGTGATATTTCTTAGGCTTATATCTTGACATTTTTATCTTTATAAGAATAACACTTGTAATATTTTAGATAAGTCTTCAAAGTGTAATAACGACATGCAATTTTGCTTACAGTTAAGAAATGTATATTTTCTCAATCGGAAGTCCAATTTTTAGGTCATTTGGTCAATGAATATTGTTCACAACCATGGTTTAATGTACCAATGGCATAAAGTGTCTCCATATCTATCTTGCCGTAGTATATTTTAAGCGAAAGTTCATTCGCAATGCAGCCAATATTCTGCGTCATTTCTTCTATATCTTCAAGGGATAGAAAGCTAATACAAAGTTAGAGAAGCAGGTCCACTAATATCATTTTGTACACTGGCTATCTACGTAACTGATCTTTAACCCTGGGGATCGTTCTTTAACAAAAAGAAACCTCAAATGACAGTCTCTGGGATTTTCCTTGAAGAGGTTATCGGGATTTGTTCTGCCATATCATAAGTCTAGTCAGCAAATTATCGCGAGCTTAAACGGCATATTCTGAAATACACGATTTTCTTCAGTTTTAGAAGGAAATCAATTTATTATTTATATTGATAACAAACATCTGACGGTCTTCTTGCCCTGCACAAAGAAGACAAATTACTCCCAGTTCTTATAAATCAAATGGAGTTTAAAATGGTAGTTTCAAACAGGTATGATTCATTCCGGGAAAATGAAAACATTCTGGGTAACACTCTTTCACGAGAAGACAATGAAGTTATTTCCACATCAGTCTTATATTATTGCCAATTGGATGGACCCCATTGTCAAGATTAAATATTACAAGAATTAATTAAGCACGGTAACATATTGCAAAATTTTAGAAAAATCTTTACCTTCTGGAACCAGCAAGGCGACCGAATTTCAACTCACTGCATTGTTTTTCTCTCCCAGGAGTCAGAAGCACCGCGCAGCGTCGGTTTGTAAGGACATCGAACAAAGACTTGTTTTACTGACATGCTCGTCCATACATTGTCTAAAAATGTAAAACTTTTAAATATATCCATTCACCGTCGAACGTTTCCCGCTACATTTAGATTTGCGCATAACCATGTATAATTGCAGGGCCGTTACCGTCTTCGCGTGAATATTGTCTAACTATGACATTGTTTGGGTAGTACCGAAGTGGTACCGAAAATTATAGCGAAGAAAAATACGTCAATGTTCGTCGAATGTGGATTGTACTTTCGAAATTTCTCAAACGTTGACCTTCAACCTGGACGGAAATTCCAGTCGAGTTAATTCACTATAATATTGTTCTCCCCTATCCAATTCCATTTATTATTTATTATTCACTATACATTGTCAGCAGTTTAGTCTATTTTCATCTTGGGTACGATTGCCGTTGACTCTCCTCTGTCTGCGATGTGCCTTTCGAACTGGTTTCGGAGCTTCCTCGTCCGATCTAACATTCGGATAAAATCATCAATTACCGGCGGAGTGTTAAGATTGTCGTCTCCATTTTATGTGCAAATAAGTTAAACTCGCCATTTTATTCAGAAATTTCTTCTAGTTTTGCTACATATGAAGACGCAACACATTCTCTATTCGTTGATTTAATCTACACGGGTACGGTTTCTCTGCTTACTTCGAGTAGGCTACTTCTACGAAGATATGGCGTTTTATAACAACGTGTGCGCGCCGAGCGGCTGATGAAGACTTGGCTGTTTGGAAATAGTCGGTTCACTTACAAATTATGTGGCATAATGTTCTGGCAAAATATACGGCATAATATTCTGGGGAAACACATCCTGTAGCTCTCCGACTTTTACATTAGAAGAAATAATTGTACGAATAATGAGCAAATCCTACCGACATGATTCTTGTAAGTCTCCTGATTTATGAATCAGTGTTTTTGGTCAAAAATCACTTACTCTACGGTGGCAATATATTTTCAGAAAAATCTAAACTGGTGCTTCTATAATAGAACATAGTTTCTCACATTTTTTAAAAACTTTTTGGACTACTTTTTTCGGGGTTAATGAAACCAACGTTTATGCTATTGAAGTCGTAGATCGTGATGGCTTTCCACGTATTGAAAGCGTAGTGGCAGAAATGAAGGGACGACCCGGCAGAGCTGTCCACGGTACAGATACCGTATCGTACAGATCTCCATCTTGCGTTCAAGCAAGAGGAAGTCATTTTGAACACTTGTAGAGCCACTGTTACACGAGGTGAAAATGCGAGATTGTGTCTGCATATGCAAATAATAAATTATCTTAAATAACTTTTAAATACTTTTCTCTCTGTCCTTTTAAATTAATTATATAAGTAGGTAATAATAGCATCAGCTAACAATATTTAATGTATTAGTTAGGCTACCTTTATGCAAAAAATTACCAATGACAATTTTTTTTCAAAATTTGAATAGGGTTTATTTTATTTTATTTTTACACATAAATAACTTAATTTTCTCTATCTGAGGGACTTGTATGTGCAACGACGACTGAATCATCCAGTATATCGTCTATATTGTAACTTTCCAATATAAATATTTTGCAATTTTCTAAAACACACAAGAGTTGTCCAAAAATGGAACTTGCGCGTTGCGCCTCTTGTGTATAAGAACACTTAACTATATTAAAAAAAAAGAAAATATATCGGATCATTTTTTTGTATCTCTTTTCTTAAAACTTATCAATAGTTCACGTATAACTACGCAAAAATACATTAGTAAATTTAAAGATCTTATCTTCGAGGTACATATTGCATTAGGAAAAAATATATCTTGGTATGTATGTATATATTGTCCCTGGACAAATATTTTAAATATAAAAAAAAAGAAATTCTATCTTCAATACTGTAGTAAGACGGGAAATATTTTTTGAACTTTGACATTTTTTGGAAATTCAGAGATTTCAATGAAAATGCGATCTGAACTATCCTTTTAAGCTTCCTCTATCCGAGGAAAAATGTAATTAAGACATGTAGGGCATATTTTGGGAAAATTGAGTTAAGACTTCATGCACAGAACCACTAAATATCAAAATATCTGTTTCAAATTCTCTGGGCTCGGCGAGATGGATGGAGGGATATAAGTGTTTGCGAAACTCGTCAGAACGGATTAGAAATGAGCGTTGAACATAGTCGGAAGGACAGACGGACGTTTTACCATCACCCAATTTTTCGTTACGAAGGACATAAAAGTTAATTCTGAATGCATCAGGGGTCAGAGGAAATAATTTACTACATATAGAAACAAGATTTATCCATATTTCGATATCAGGGCTCTATAATACGTGTTCTCTGTTGAAAAATTGCCAGTTTCCGCTGCAGCATTACAATACATTCTCTTTATTACATACGTACGTAATATTGCAAGAAAGTAAACAAGTGGAGCCACAACAGCAAATACTTTCTCACAATATTTCTAAATGTGCAATTTTCTGAAATTCATAGTGTTCTTACAAAGTAAGAGCGAGAAAGAAAAAAGATTCTGCGATATAAAATTTCACCAGTCATTAGGCTGTGTGAAAAGTGTGAAGGAAAAAAACGTGGACCTTACTTCAGAAGGAGAACGATCGACTAGAAATGTTTGAAATGTGTATCTTAAGGTGAATGCGTAAAACGGCCGGGACAGGAAAAGTTGCAGATACGACTGTTTTAGAGCATGTTTTGTGAAAAGAAATTTCTGATCGTAGGAGTCAGAAAAGCATATTTCTTCGGTCCCTTGAATAGATACAATGATTTTAAATATGGAAGAACCATTTGGAAAGAATGGAGCACAATAGGCTACCTAAACAAAGCTGCAGTACAACCCAACAGGAAGAAGGAGTGTAGGAAGACCACGCAGAAGATGGTTTGATATGGGACGACGGAACAGGCAGCCGCCTAATCCTTGAAGTTCAGAAGAAGAAGATTTTAAATACTTCCACAAAATAAGGTTATAGAAGAGATTTAAGCTGTGCACCTGCTAAAGAGATATAAAAATGAAAGTAACTGGACGAAAAGCCTGGAGAAGGCGACAAGGCATCAGGCTTGAGAACTATATACAATCGTCTTGACTAATTACATGTTATAGAGTATTTGTTACGTACAAAATAGTCAGAATTATATGTCAATTTCAAAAATACATTATTCCCAAGATTATGTAGCGGAACGATCCCTTTCAATTTTAATGGTAATCTGAGAGGCTAGGAATCGGGGAGTTCGCAGAATGCAACACGATACTCCTCCGCCTTTCAACGTGGCACTTGTATCCTTTTCCATCAATCATTCACCCCGAGAGTAGGGTCAATGGCTCGTCAACCTCCCACATAGAAACGGCCGTGATACATAGCCATGGAGCCATGGCCGTCCAAGCGGAGATGCACTATAATTCGACACCTGAGAAACGGCAAATTATATAGTTGTTCCTCATCCGCCGGCCACTTGTATCCTGTTCCCACTTGCATCCGCGAATCAGCGCCTCTTGGACGGAGCCGCTCCTCCTTTCAGGGCCGGGGTCGCCGGAGGGACTCCGGAGGAGCGCCGGAGGGGCACCGGGGGAGCAGCGGGGGGCATCGCGGGGCACCGGACGGGCACCCGCCCTGAATGACCATGGCACGGGATGGGGGACGCCGCGAGTACCTGCAAGGGGCTGTACAATACCGGCCAGTTAGTGGGGGATCGAAGCTCCTTACAAATTACTGGACGCTCATGCCTCCCGGATATCTGTGCACCGCCTCTCATGTTTGCTATAATGCAGGGAGTCAAAATCCGAATGCGTTCATAAATCAGTGGGCGTTAAGATATGCAGTGTTCATGAGACAATGAGAAGGGAACGATGATTCTCTTATACAATGCTCAATGTAATTTTACTTCATTTAAAATAAAATATGCATACATTTCTTGCCACAGCTGAAGAAATGCCTTGAAGTTTCAAACGATGCAAAATATTGTGTCCTGCGTTATGCCGTCAGTTTTGGAAGATTTTGTCTTGACTAAAAAAATCGCGTTTGAGTCCACCTTCTGATCAAATAATACACATGTAAATAATTAAATCACCATAATTTTACAAAAGGGTAGCATGAGTCTAACATTTGTGCCTACCATAAACTAAACAGACCTTCTCTAGGTGTCTAAAACATATTCGGAGAAAGGAGATTCGATCACTCCGATTGATTGGTATATTATATTTTTTCAATACCTCTCTAATACATATGTGTGGTAACTTTTCTTGATAAGTGGTATACGGACTATGTAATAATTTCTGGAACAAAATTTGTGTTTTTTACAGTTATGTCACTGAAATACAGGAGAACAGTCAACGGAAGTCCTTTCTTTATGGTCTGAATTCCATCTAAACAACCTAAAGTTCACAGAAATATAATTCAAATTACTATTTCTCACTTCCCCAGGCAAACGAGGAACTCAACGTCAGTTTCCAGTACATTCGTCGCTGCACCTCACACGTCAGCTAGTCACGGTAAAGTCAAAATCAATCTCCGAGAGTGCAAAAAAATATTAGAACGCTTTCGACACTTCCAGATAGAAAGAAATAAAGAATGCTTGTCAGAGAATCTCCACATCACGTAGTTGTCTATTTTCCTTAAGAAAAATATGAAAATGTTAATACTGTCAAAGAGTGGAAAGAAAATATTTAAAATTCTTGTTTTTTAATGTCTATGTGCGCCTTTGCTTTAAATTAATTATGAGCATGGAAATATGCGAGACATCTTTATTGAAGAAAAAAACAACAACATCAGACTCAGTCAGCTTCCAAAATCCTTTTAGATTCTTCCAACATCTTTGGAATATACGAGAATCGGATAAGTGGAACGTTTTATTTCCCCCTCACATTTACGATGGCGAGGATTCACGGAAATTTGTTTATAACTAGTAAATTCTATTCTTTTTTTTCTCTAAAGAAACTTTTCATAAAGGACATTATAGATATGAAAATAACTCATCATAAAATTAATAAGTAGTATTTTTGTTATTTTTATTACACACTATTACCTGGGAAATGTGTAATTTCGAAGGAAGATTCGATAACTAAGACGAAATGCAATTGTTATGACTATAAATGAAGTATCACCAATATATCTCTCCTAAAGTGCATTGCTAAAATTTGCAATCAGCAATGTGTAAGAATTGCTAACTGTACATTCAAGGTCCCTTATGACTAGTAGCGTACATATTTCCAAACTTTTCATCAGAGTTTACCGTAGTATTTTGAAGTAAAGTATAGTAAAGAAATAGTAAAGTAAGTATAGTAAATAAATTTTGTTGTTTATCAAAGGAGAGGTGTCTTGTAAAAGAAGTGTTCTATGATTGTCTACTTACAAAAAATTACATTTTCAACATTTTATGTTGAAAACGTTAATACACCGTTATGTAGAAAGTGGCATATCCCAATACGTGCGCACATAGTACTTCTCCTCCATATGGCGCTTACAGTTTTTACTTCTCTTTGACCAATATAAGTCTAAATATTATTCTATAAAATTTCAGATGAATGTGGAAAAGCTACCAATGTGCAAATATAGTAAACAATTATCACTTTAATTCATGATCGTTTATTTTAGGATTTTTAAGATTTTGACCTGCTGTTACGTAGCGTGCAATTTAGAATAAAATGTTTGCAATTATGGTAATTTTTCGTTGTTTGCCTTATTGTTTTCACTTCAATACTGAGATCAGGTTCAGTGACTAGATCTTTATTTGCATGCGAATAACTATTTCCTGAGGATGGAATTTTAGATTGTCTCCCTGTCCTGTCATACACATTTTTAACATTCTTAAGTTCTCAATTAGGCAAAAATTCCCATTCATCAGTCTAATTATGCATTCTGTAAAAATTAATACAATTTAAAAGCATGAATGTAATAAATAAGTACACCGGTAGTATTCTGAAGAAATAACAACAGTCATCAAAACTCAATATTCTTTCGTAGAATTACTGTATAATAGCAGATTGTCATTCAAGTCCACGAAATGCCACAGGCAGTCCAACACTGTAATCTTCTTCCTCCCCCTTTAGACTTTTAGGCTGTTGCTACTCAACTTATTCAGAGACAAGAAAATGTAAGCTTTTGCACATTATAGCAGTGAAAGATTTCAATACTTAATAGATTTAGGATGTGTTAACTTACATCAAAACTCAAAGAACCAGATGTTTCCTGCAAACTAGTCTACGCCAACCGTATGCCATCGAGTAAATTGTGCAACAAAACTTTAGAGCAAGGTGTAAACAAATGAAGAAATATAATTTTTGAAGTCAATAATTACTGCTTACAATGACGGTTGTAATCATAGTAATAACGACCATCATTATTAGATAAACTGTAACTCCCGTCAGCTGGTGAAGGTAAGTAACGCAATTGCTTCTTGCTCTTCCTGTCATCTCATGTGACTTACGACAGTGGAACTAGAATTATTAATACATTAATACCATATTTTTTCAAAATTAAAACCCTTTACGGTTACTTCAAGCCAAAGGTACTTGATAATTTAAAACTTTCCTCTGGCAACAATAATAATATCTACTAGCACTTTACTTGGTAATACATTAATTCGCTGTAATTCGGTCTCTCCTTATCCACCTAGCAGCTTATATAGGACCCCATCGGCCGTATGTAGCTTTCAGGCTGAAAAATCTTCCGGATACGCGCGTACATAAATGACTTTGCATGTTCCCACCGATCAATAGGGCTAGATATCGAGCGATAATAATTTTCCTATGGGAAACTTGCTGCAGCCCGTGGCAAGCCCCACGCCCCGCTTGTTACAGGAGCTCACATGCCCTCCCCTCCCTCCGCCTCCGTCGTCGCCCACCCCGCTCCCGCCGGTCCACGCCATCCGCGCGCCGCCGCGCCCGCAGCCCGCTTCGCTGCCACAAATTTGCCCGGGCGACGCGCGCGGGCGGCAGGGACAAGCAGGGGCGGGGCGGGGCGGAGAGAGGGCGGGTGGGACGGGGGCGGCGCGCCACGCGGCGCAGCGCGGAGCGGCGGCGGAGGAGGAGGCGGCGGCGGCAACTCCTTTGCGCGACGGGACAGGCGGCGGCGACCGCAGCGGGCGCGTGGAGGACGGGGGCGGAGGACCGAGGACCGAGGGCGGAGGGCCGGGCTGGCCTCGTGTGGTTGCCCGGCGAGCCGTGATCCCGCCCAGCTTTCCCCGTGGCCGCAAGAGCCGTTCCCTGCAGCCTCCGAGCGGCCCCGCCCGGCCCCGATCCCGGCTCCGGCCCCCGCCCCCGCACTCGCCCCTGCCCACCGCCCTGCGCTAGTCTCCAGAGCCAGCCCGGCGCAAAGACGCCGTCATCCCTCATCTTGCCCACCGTAGTTAATGCCCGAGGGTGTTTGTTCCTCACGACGCTTCAAATATACAGAGGTTCCCGCGGTTTTTCAATTACGGGAGGCATCCCCGAGGGAACGTAGATTCCCCTGTTACTCCTGCTAACAATTCCGTCGTATGTTGATAAACCCATGATACATTTATATATTTAACAGCCCTAGGGTGATTCGATTGGTATCAAATTCCAGCAATGCAATCTTTTGATTGTAGGCCGAAATGCATCGGCAACTTACTTAGCTTGCATTTGCCATCCAATCCACTTCCGAAAGTTTGCTCGTGCTACACGTTGATGATTATCGGTAACAAGATGGCGTCTTGGTCATCAGTGTGAGAGATGTTCTCCCGTCTAGTTCGTGCAACCAAACTATATTTAAATTTTATAAAAAATCTTTGGAAATATATTATGTTATACCATAATAATAGTAATACAAATTCAAGAGAAATAGGGTATTTAAAGAAACTAGTATTGCTACAACAATATAGTGTAATATTATAATATTGCACCTTATGTACTGATAATACTTCAGTCAACTCTTGAAAAACTTCCTTCTCCAAACGAAGCTCGGAAGTTAAAACATATAGGTAGCAGAAAGTTTAAAAATAATGGGAAATTAAGTTTTTAATTATCTTAATATAACCAAAAGTCTCAAAAAACGAAAACTTATGTAAAATCTTTAGAAATCTATTGAGCCACGTTTGGCCATCCAGATTTAACTTATTCTTTGTCAATCGGTATTGCGTACTTCTCTGCGGCAACGTGGCGCTAGATATTGAACACTTAAAAACGCATCTCTCCTTTATTGCTTGCTTTCATTTTCCCCAAAATTGTCATCTATACATTTCCAGTGCTTTTTAATATGGGAAAGGTAGCAAGAAGCATAGCACTTCCTTGATTTCCTCAAAATTTAATCGTGACCTTGGATTTGTGGAAAGGAGGAAAAATGCTATTGCCGGCTAAAATATGACGTTGATGCCGTACAAGACTGTTCTAAAGGTAGCATCACTTTTTTCCATTGTCTTACAATAGTAACCATTGTTCTTTGACCTACCAGCAATCATGCATTGTACTGGACCTCCAACAGTTTTGGAAGCTCATATCATTGACAAATCTTCTCCCAGTTGCACAGCTGGAACGATGCAGAAAGAAGTTCAGCCGAACTTTTATTTATCGACTTGGACACAACTCAAATCGCCATTTATGCGTAAAGACAACACTCTCCAATAATTGCTCTAGACAAATCTTTCTTTCAAGGCCCACCTTTTCTTGGTTTCGCTAGTCTTACTCCTTGAAACGAATTCTCTTTGAAATTTAGGCGATGCCAGCCTTGAGCGTCTCCCGTACGGAGCATCAAGCATGGTTCCGAAGGCATTTAATTTTCATGACCCCCAAATGTGAGATCATCCAAATATTAAATGTTCTCTTTCAAATTTGCAGTACCTTGGATTCAATTAGATACTCCATCGGATATCCATCATGGGGAAAATGCTATGTATTCTTCAGGCGCAAGTGTTGTTCACAGATGTACAAAAGGGTGCACAGTCAGGAATTACTCTGTGTCTGGAACTTAAAAAACTGTATTTCCGTTATAATGTCGAATAGATGTTTCTTTCGAAATTTGCATAACTTTGTCTATGTCACGAGTTCGTTTACGAGAAAGTAACTAGTGGCGCTAAAACACAACACACTTTCTCGCATTATGTGAAACATTTGCAATTTTCAAAAACGGAGAGTGTTCAACAAAAATGGGACCTGTGCCATTTTCTATGTCATCTTTACTCCAGCGGAGAAAAAAAAATATGGGGCCTCTTTTAAGAAAAACAGATTTTTTGCAACTTTTTTTTTATCGGGACTCAAGTCGCCAAAAGATCACACTCAAGATGCTCGCAATGCCGCGGAAAGAGCAATATTCAGAATTAAACGTACTTACTTTTATAAAAATTATATACTTATATGATATATATCATCAATTTACCAATATTTTTTTTGCAAAATTTGCAAAGCTTTTGTAAGGCTCATTATTGTATGCATATTTTACATAATCTGAACATTTTTATAAGGCTCAACGTATAATTATTTATACTTTGCTTTTTTACAGAAAATAAGAAAAAAGTAGCCGTTTTTGAGAAAATAATTGTTTAAATATAGCCTGTAATTCATGCAAGTTACACAAAATTCTCATATATTTGAAAAACTCTGCATCACTATATTTAAAGATTTGTTATAGAACACATTTTATTGAAGAAATAAACTCTCTCACGCAGTTGTAGGAAGACTACGAAAACTTCGAACATTTCCCATTTTCCAAAACTTTCATGGACTTCAACAAAAATTGGTCCAGCACCATTTTTCAGTGTTCTTGCTCGACATTAGAAAATAAATCGGGGACATTTTTGAGAAAATTTTGAAAATGATCTTGAGACTGTAAAGTACCCGTTCAAATCAGAATATCCGTTTCAAATCGACAGAGCCTCGAGTTCGGAGAGATCGACCGGCAACTCGGGGATTAATTTAGAAAAAATCGTTTGATCGGTTTAGGCATGGACGGTTAGAAAACTATTTATCATTCACATTTTTGGTATGAAGAACCCACAAAACATGGATGCTGACGACACTAAGTGTTAATAAAATACATTTAGAGAAATTTAGAGGACCAATATTTATTCATTTCTATATCAGGTTCCAAGAACAGGGTTTTTCTATTTCAAAATTGGTTTTTGTCGCAGTATTGCACTACATTCTTTATATTACGTTAGTAGTATGCAAGCAGCAAACTAGTGACGCTAAAACAGTACATATTTTCTCGCATCTTCCTTCCGCAATTTTCGAAAATTCAGAGAGTACAACGAAAATCATAATAATAATAATAATCCTATTTTTGAGCGCCTATTGATCTAAGTAAAAAATTGAGGAAAAAATTTGAAGCAGTTTTTGAAATAACATTTTTTTAAATAAATTGTCTACTTTGAGCAACATTTACGCGAAAAATACTCCTTTTTGTAACTGTTCATGATCTTATTGAAAGATATAGGTTTACTTTCACGTATATTATTTACGCAAAAGCAGCAGCAATAAAGCCATTTTTTTTAGAAAAATTCTTTTGTGGGTACATGGTACCATGAAACTGGATAACTTTTGTCCTTATATGTAGTAAATTACTTCCTCTATCTCATTGTATAATCATAATCCACGTAGGTCCTTGATACTGAAAAATTGTTGTACAGCAAAATGTTTGCCCGTTTGTCTGCCTACAAGGCAGTCAAATCCACAACATCCAAATACGTGAGAGGCATTTTACAGACGCAAGCTACCTGTTAAGTACATACGATGCCCACTGAGTGAAAGAGAATCGGGATTATACATAAAATACAAGTAAAAGCAACTAAAAATGCGCTGTGAAATGTCTTAATTTTTTAATCATTCATCCCATTTCAATGATTTTGTCGCTTTGGAGGAAATAGTCCGTATTTATAAACCCCTTTAGGAATTTAATCAAATTTTAGTACACTCAACGTCTATAGCAAAGCTACTAACAAATTTATGTTTTTTTATTTTCAAGTATATTTAGTACGGAAAAGTTTTGTAATATTTCAGAAAAATGTGTTAGAATTGTGACCGAAAAACAGGTTTTGCGCGACCACAATACAAAAATGTGAATATATCTTGTTCTAATGTGTAGCAAATTATTTTTCTCAAATATGCAGTGAAGTCAAAATCCACATTTTTGGATCCCTGACACTGAATTTTCCCCCTAGGGGTCTCTGTTCACCCGTCCCTTAACAGCACTGACACCTAAACCGTACATAATATTTTCACTAAAATTGATATTCTTTGATCGATTTGCTTGATCTCATTGTCCTTGAAATTAAAACGAATATTTTAACTTGTGGGGCTCAGGGAGCGATGTCCTTACGAAATTTTCTGTTTCGCGAAAATGGTTGACAAAACCTTTACGTTTCATTGGAGTAGAGTAAAGTGATATTATAAAAAGGTTGAAAGACCAAATTTCAGTAAGACATCTAAATTTTCAGAAATTACAAACCGCTTACAATTTTGTCAATGCCTTCAACAACTCTATTAGAGAAGATAAGGATTTTTCTTATACAACTTTATTCTTCAAATTTCTAAAGTTAAATTATGCTAAATACATTCTTTAATATGTATGTATGGTTTTCAGCAAAGTAGTGAATTTTTAAAATAACTTTGTCAAAAATAACATGATTTTCAGGGAAATCCCTCCTCATATTAGTAGCTACCGTTCTGTCTCACTCCTTCCTGTAATATCAAAATTTTTTAGAGAAAGCCATTTTTAAAAGATTACTATCATTTGTACCAAATAGAAATTTAGCATCACCCCATCAATTGGTTTCATTGATAAACACGTCTCTCGAGCAGATGATGGATTTTAGTACTATTGGATTCAATTCAAATTTACAAATGGCAGGTATTCCAAAGTACATATATAATGCAATAACACATTTTGAAGACATATCATTTTCAGTGCAAATAGATACTTTCATGTCTAATTCCCGACAAGCAATGACTGACGTACCGCAAGGTTCACCCTCTCTCTCCTACTTTTTTAACATCTACGCCGCAGACCTTCCCTCTAAACATGACACAAATATTGCCGTTTCCGTTTTCAACACAGTGCTTTTGTAACCAGTTTACAATATAAAACTATCATGACTATATCGTAAGGAGAGGAAAGCTGGACTAAAGAGTGAAGTATCAACCTAAATACAAAAAATTAACAGATAAGATATTCACAATAAGATACCCAGCGTATCGATTCACGCTTACCTTAAACAACACCAAAAGTCCTTTGAGTCCTAAGTACACGTCAGTGAAGTATTTAGGACTACATCTTGAATATCATTTTACATTGAAATACCATATCTTCGTTAAACTCAGAAAAGCAAATGAAAAACTACACCAACTCCGACCTATAATAAACCACCATTCTTCGCTTCCCATAGCATACACTCTTCTTCCGGTATACAAAACCATTATTATTGTAATATATATTATATGCTATAAGAGATCTGTTATAATAAGCTTGCCGCTTCCACACATATAATCAGACTCGCATATGATATAGGTAAAATTTCGACTAAACCGTTTGCAATTTCGAAAAAACAAATCAAGTTCTTTCAAACCGATCCTACACTTTAGGACTGCAGCTAGGAATGTATATTATAATATAATGTATTTCTCAATTCTAGACAATTCAATAATGTCATCTGCTCTTTTTTAATATTAGAAGATTTCGCGCAATTTCAAGTAGTATCGTGATAAAGTGCTAGAGCCCGAATTTTCAGGATTGCATAATAGTCGGTTGACACTTTATGGACCGCCGATTTATCCTATTTTAGTTTACTCTTTTTATCATATACCAAACTAGATGAACAATTATGCCAATAAATAGCATTTGCATTACTACTTATCTATTTAGTGTTTCTACCTCTGAATTTGAGGAAAGTTCTTCTTACACAAAATTTAAGAAAATTTTTTAAACTTTTTATTTATTGCCTGGAAAATTAGTATCCAAACGAAAAATTCACTTAAGTTGTAATGAACAACCATGTAAAATCCTAATTTATCTAATGTGCACAACTTCCTATTGTCGCTAAACACACGCTTGAAACGAGAAAAGGTTCGCACAACGCAAGCTGAAATCAACGGTGCTTACTTCATAGATGTCTCTGTTCTCTGTCTCTAAGGTAATTCTCCAGATATTTCTTCTCCTGCATTTGTGTCGTAAACAGGAATTGTTAACTTTCGAGAGCTTTGACGAGAATACATCACCTATAATCTCTGGTACTTCCTTCCCAGAAATGGAGTAAATCATATTTATTACTTCATTTAGTAGACGACTTTCTATTTTTTTATCAGGAAATTAATATTACTCTAATTATTTGCAACAAAGTCAGTAAGGTTAAATATTGTGTCCGGGCCATCGAAAAATTCCGATCAACCGAAATGGGTTTTCTTAAACCAAATTTGCATATGTTGCAAGGAAACTCTGAATTAGCATTTTTTAGGATCATCACTAATTTTAGTCACTTTTAGGATCTAGACAATTCTCGTATTTGGCTCAGAAATTATAAAAACGGATGTGTATTAAACAACAAACTAGATTAAAACCTAATAATCCGGATCCTAGTTCTTATCATCGCATTATTAAGAATTAATTGTAATATTTAAAACGCACTTTGCATAAAAATCTGTAGCGTGGAGGAACGAGTCGCAAACCTGAGCACTCGAGTTCACATCCCAGCCCGGCCAAATATTTGGATGTTGAAAGCACTTTTGCGTGTTCTACTCGTAATGTACATTGCGTAACAGTATTAAAAGTTGAAACTTGAAAGGAGAATCACTAGCCCTTTAACAAACACTAACTATTTAACTAATTACATGTAGAATAAGGAAAGCTCAAACTGACTCTTGAAATTTACAGGTCAAACGGTTTCAAAAAATTCGATTTCTACGTTTTGAGCAAAGATTTTCATTAACTACAGTGAACATAAATATTGTCTTCGAGAGTACTTCGAGCTAAAGGAAGTGCAATTTTTGTCTACCTGAGTCACTTCCTCAATTACTTCGATATTTGCCTACGGAATTTGATATACAGTTCTCTTTCATTTGGCCAAGGTGTTCATTCTGTTTAGTAGTTCATCCTTAGACGTTGTATTTTTACATCTTCGTATTTTTTAGTATTGTGTGACCTGCAATTTTGATTGTCTGTGGAATAAAGCAATTACTGCCTGTGGAGAAGGTGCACTGTTATTTCCTTATGTTGCTAGTTTTCCCTCCGATAGCTACTGCATTGTCAACCGTGTATTGAATTGAATGAAGACGAGGAACACGAGCACATCAAGTATGATTCATGATCAGCCTTTACTTTCAAATTGATGACATTTATATTTGGAGCAATCACATGCATTACATTCAATCACAGGTAAATACTAAACCACATATTCCTATCTAATAATAAAATGATGTTTACTCAAATTCGTTAATATGTTTACAAGTACAAAATATAAGTTCATATATAGAGAATACCGGGATTAAGGTGTTTTCGTCAATTCAATTTTCCCAAAGAATATAAAGGACTTACATCAAGTAAGTTTTATCTATCTTCAGAAAAATTATTTGCCGTATTATGTACCAGATTACATGAGCAAATCTCCTCGTATTTAGCCGAATTATAATAATAGCGATATAGTGTAAAAATTGAAATCTAAAAATTTACGGCGTAAACTGCGTATGTCTTGAAGTTTGAACGTTTAAAAAAATTACTTGAAATAGATTAACACATAGAATACAATATAGAGTAGTACCAGTGGTAGCCACTTCAAGCACAAAATCTGAAAAATAAAATTTGGATGATTCACATGCTTCAAATGAATGTTATACCTTCTAATAGTGAGAATTAGCAAATAATTTATTTAGTTTCCCTACTTTCTATTTTAAGAATAAACTGAATTGACATATTGGTATATAGATTGGCCATTTCTGAGACGAATATCTGACCTCTACCAACATTTTTCAACTTTCAAGTAACTACTACTAGAACAAATTTGAGGTTTGGCAATATATTAGTAAATAAAAGAAAAAAGTAAAAATCGACCTTGTAGGCAAGGGATCTATTCGGAAAAAGTTATAATAAACACTCACTGAGTTTTATATAACAAATTTAGTAATTTACCTCAAGAACTTTGAGAAAAATATGCAACAGTTTCTATTTGAGGTGCTATCCTATTGTCGCCGATATCCTATTATGCAAGCATTCGTTTTAATATTCTATGTTCCATGTATTAATTTTATCCTTTTGATCAGTGTCATTCTTCATTCTTATATTGGTGGACGAATTTTGAATCATTTTTAATTTGTTTTTAAAACATTCAAACTTATTGGACCTTCTTTAAAACAGGTCTAATGAGAATTGTTTTTTTAACACCGCCAGCATCGAAATATCGTGTATCGTTATTACTATTTTAGCTAATATCTTAGCAACCGTACCACCTGCCTACCTTACTACCTAATTTGGTGTGGTTTTGGCGATGAAATGAGTCATTACCCGATCACACATGAGTTGCATGCGTAAAAGGCATCAAAGGCACTCCACATTACACACAATACAAGTCCAATTTACGTCATGGGTGCGTGATGCCCTCTAATTTTAATCACTATCAATGACAAGTTCACTTTGCATGAGTTCTAGAAATATCACAGTATGACCTATATCTGGGTGACCACTTTACGCCCTCTTCCCTATAACCCAATAAAGAGTTGATCAAATGTGCCCCACGCAGGAAAACTCTCTGGACAATTATTTCCTACCGGTTCTCTATTGTCCTAGGGTGATGAATTAGAATCCGGGTTTTGGCACCTCGAGAAAAGTCAGCTTCACAGAATAAAATCCAAAAACTCTAAAAATTTCGCACTCTCGTCAGTTTTCCATTTAAATCTAAAACATTACGTTTTGTGTAAGTGATCGTCATATACAAAATGAAAATAGAGAAAATTTCCTAAAAAAAACTGTTCAGTCTAGAGCGCACTAGAAAACAGCGACTTTTTGGCCTCCTGGCACTCTCCTATTCAATTATCTCGCGAGGACAGTTTTATTTAAATATATAATGCTTGAAAAGGACTGTTGTGAATTATTTCACATTACTGAATATTTAACACTCTGCTTCTCGCGGGTCCAGTAGAAACTTGCGCGTGGTATTTTTATACTCCACGTCTTAGATCACCACAATATGATGGAACCACGAGACACGAGAAGAGGCAATATGTCCTGTAAAATAGCGTAGGTTCATCTAATATATGCTTCAGCAGTACATTCAGTTATGTGCAAAATTATGACGTAAATGAAACAATAAGACTAAAGAAGAAATTCTAAGTTAGATAAAATGTAAAATCAGATAACGTCATAACCAGTGCTTAATTTACATTTTAGGTCTTGGAATGCGCCCCAAATAAATTATTAGAACTTAATAAAAAGCCATATATTTGTAGTATAATTTAATATCATACATTATACTTAATAACAATTAATAACTGTGGTAGTATTGGTTCTATGTGAATGTAATGGTAATACGAAATAAACAATGAAAGTATATAATGATATTTTATTGTGTTTTACTAGTAATTTTATTTCGTATAAATGATACAGTTAAGTGGAAAATTATTTAATTTTGAGTATACGAAATTTGTTCGAACTAAAAATCGAAGTTGCCAAATGTCTGTCCTCTGATTTTTGTTGTTTTGTTTTCTCCATTTTTCTCCTAGGTACCGGAACGCCGGAATTTCGTAAAGTAAACTTGAAAATAAAAAGGAATAATGCCTCGCTGTACAATAATACGTAGGTAAGGATTCACCGGATATTACATGACCAGCAATAATAAGATTCTCCGGGATCAATTATGTAACTATCAGTTGATGTGGACACAAAATATTCATGCAAACAACTAGCCAATAATGTATGTAGGGCATGGGCTACGTTGCCAGACATGAACGGTGTTTGCACTACCAGAACACGTAATACTAAAATCGCGAAAGACTTTTCTTGATCCAAGTCCAAGTTGTCAGTTATAGCTATAATTCTGAAGTTAGTGTTGGTTACCACCACATTTTTAGTCCACAGAACTTCGACAAAATCTATGAAAGATTCGATAGTGATAGATATTATTCTAAAACAACTTTTTATTATCCCCGTCATTCCGTGAGAAAGTCGACATCGTATGTGCACCAGCACTACGACAAAGTGTTAATTTGCAAATTAATTTATTACAGCAGTTTTTAATAACTTCCCTTTTGAATAAACTCCAACATTTTACTTCACGTAATACGTAATATTTTTACTCTCTCATGTACCAATTGCGTAGAATAGAGAAAATTATGTAATGCTGTAGCAAAAATACGATTTTTCAACAGAAGTCTTTTATGCTTCTGATACACAAACTTTTAGTAATGTTGGTTCCGACACGCATTAAACGTCTTCCTCTAACACGTTTTGTAAGCAGAATCCACATTCTGAGAGTCCTTGAGAGCGCAAGCTTATAGCAAAACGTCCGTCCTCCCGTCCGTCCTTCTGTTGGTCTGTCTCTATGTCAATCCGTCTGTCTGCGAACAACGCTGGTGGCCAAACTGTCTGCAGAGGTTTCACCAAAATTTATATTCTTTAATCGATTTCCATGATGTTGCGGCCCCTTGAATTTGAAACTTACATATATTAATTTTTAAGAGGACTCCACGAAGCCTTAAAACATTTTCAAAATGTTCACAAAAATGGTCCCAATTTTTTCTTTGCAACACTTACATCTTCGTACAATTTCAATATTAAAAATGGAGGTTTTATCTTTAAGCAGGGAGGGGTCGTGTGGGAGAATTTGGACCCCTGATCTTGTTATTTTATGTAGTTTTGTTTGAGAACATTGTGAACTCTTGTGGTTTTCAATCAATATCGCCTTTTATTTTATCTGCAAAGTTTATTATTTGTCATATGATTGCAGGTTGTCTGTCAATTCGCATTTATTTTCGCGGGTTCTCTGGGTCCCATAGCGCCCTTTTACGCTAGACCCGCATTAACGACTAGATTTGACAAACGCATCGCTCACGGAGACTTGTGATGTCCTCCATTTCTAATGATACAATTCATTTCCTGTAATAACACTAGGTACCAAGATTTTTACCTCCAAGAAAGTTGAATGCGCAACGTATTCAATTTTATATGTAGATTACGAATATCACAATAAAAACGTACATCACCTCAAAAAATTTAAGTATACCGTATCTTTATACCGTATTTTGCTATTAATGCAAATACATTTACATTGCACCTGTAAGATATGTAGAATCAATCCGAATAAAATCTCTTTAAAAATAAAATATTTGTTTAGTTAATCTATGCCACTTTCAAGAGATTTTAACAAAATTAGTTATTCGTACTTTTCCCCTCTGTATTCGAAGATTCCATTTATTATTCTCGTGTCCGGTAGTCGCGCTCAAAAAGTCAGGTGCACCCTCCTATTTCCTACTGCGCATCAGTCACCGAAAATAATTATTTTGGCCCCTTACTTCATCGCAAGTACAGAAGTATACAACTGTTGGGATGGCAGATTCTGAGTCAGTTGGTGTCATGCAGAACTGCACCCCCAGTGCACGTGAAGTTCGAGTCTGGTGTGCATGTGCCTCAAATACATTAATACATTACAATCCTGTGTGTTTTATCTGTTGAATTGATCTGTTGAATTGAATCGGTTTGATAAAATGCAAATCGTCATTTCATATCGAAAGTGTGCGAATCTTCTGTTACTTTTGTAACCCGATAACTTCTGTTACGTTTGTAGAAGATTTATACCCGAACTTCAAAAGAAAAAAATGCATGAAATTACAAAACTTGTGTATTCTATAAACTTTGGCTGTCATGTTTGTGATCAGGAAAAACCATGATCTTCTCACCAGTGTTGTGTCATCTGTACAACCAACCTTAGGTTGTGGTTGTATGGAAAACTCAAATTATTGTCATTTGCACTACCAATGTTGAGGAGGTTACCAACGAACCATTTTAATGATTGCTACTTCCTCATGAAAAGATATCTCGCCAATCCAGATCAATTATCCCCATAATTCTCTACCGTGCGTCCTGTGTCACACAATAACTAATTACATGTGGTTGTACCCCCGGAAACATGGTCAATAAATCGTGAAAAAAAATGAGATGAAACTGGAGCCGTGATTCCCCCAGAAACAAAGGCTTCCAACTCAAAAGATCCACACTACTTACCAGGAAAGTCTGCCTCTGGGCTGCACTTAGTTGAGCCGGATGACCTAAATGATTTAGCATGGGACCAAAATTGGCCAAAAAAAAAAAAAAAATAATCTGAACTGCTAGGCTTCAGATTACAGTAATGTAAACTACTTGCTGCTGGGACACAAAATTCAGTTTAGAAAGAGAGATGAGAACCTTGCCCAGTATTCTATTCTTGAACGTACTTTTTGTTTTTGAGCAGACATTAGGGGGTTAATGCATGAATTATGTGTTCTCTATAAACCAAATGAATGGATATTCGTTATAGATTCTTCAAAATATAGTTTTAAGACAGTGAAATAATTCCACAGATGTGTAATGGAAAATCGGAGGAATGAATTTTCATCGGCCCGCAAACCATAAAACACATGTTGACTGAAATATTTGAAGAAACATTCCGAGACATTGAGTTAGCAGCTTCATAATCCTTCAAGAGAGTTGTGCTTTGCATTTCTCGGGACAAAGAAACAAGGCAATTATAAAACATAGGCACAGAACAGTTATAAAGCTACAAAAATGTGAGGCGTAGAATGTTTCTGAAAATTCATTTTCTTCACTACCATCTTATTTTTTCACGCAGAATTCGGATGATATTAGTGATTAACATGGTGAACAGTTTTGTCAAGATATTAGTACAATGAAGAAGAGATACCAAAGGAGCAAGGATCATCCCATCTTTAAGTGATGGGAAATTATTGCTGGTTTCTTCTCAGAGAGAGTAAACAGGAATACAAAAGTAAGTGACAAAGTGCAAAGCATTTTAAGCAATGAAATAGAAATTACTCCTTCCCAGATGTTTCAATATTATTGCACGAATATTCGTATTCCATTTTAAACATGTTCTTCCCTCGAATAAACCATGCTCGTAAAATTTTGTAGTAATATAACCGAATTGACAATAAGGGAATTAGTATAGAATTTTGTTTATTTAAAATACTAAATATCCTAATATATTGGATACAAACTTTTTATAATGATTTTGGAAATCAGCGAGATCGTTTCCTTTAAAATCACTTATTTTCATCTTGGAGGAATGAAAAACATTGTTCCCTAGTGTAATTAATGTCAGAATTAGGTTGCAAGGACTAGGTGGCGAGAATTAGGTGGCGATTTTTAAGTGAAGGATAGACGAAAACATTTATGACAAGTCGTGCATACGCTATCGTGGAGGACACATAGGCGATGTCCTGCGCTGCGCTCGGCGCCAATCTAATTGAATTCTTGAGTATATTACAGAACAGTTTTGAAATATTTCTTCGTAATCTAACAGATTCAATCAGTATCGTTAACACTGGTGAATAGTATTTCCACTTATATTAACAATTTATGCACCCAAACTTTTTAATAAATATATTAATTTAATTTGTTAATATTTTAATGTTTTAGGGTAACTCTAGCAATACGGGAGTAAAGTCTATTCATAAGAGAGGGAAGGCTCTTAGAGCCCACTCGTATAATTCGCACAAAAGAAAAACAAAAAATGTTTATGTTCTAACCACGGGATAATATATTAGAAGATACGTAGAAATGTACATTTCTTCAATGAATTCACTTTTAACCTCAGTCTTATACATTATACTCTCCTTCACAAGTATCCGCCTATTTCCCATTCAGCCAGCTTTTTGACATCTTGAGCAAATAAGCAACTGAAAAATAGTCACATTCTTGCCAATTATGTCCAGGAGCATTTACGAAAACGTTTGAATGTTGAGATCATTGCGAACGCAAACAAACAAAATTTTCTTATAGTGATGAAAGAGGAAAATTGTATTACAACCACTATAACTACGATAGAAAAACTACGCCTTCTGCGGATGCGGTGGGTTGGGGGTTACCGAAATTAACATTTACCATTCATTAATGTATATGAATTTCTTTTGCCTTATATGAAACAAAAAAATAATGCTTTACTGTACCAACATTTATTGATGAATTCTACAACTTTATATCAGTTATTTCCAATAAAAGGACGCGATAAACCTAGTCAATGGTGTAACATTCACATAAATACCGAATTATATTAATTCATGATGCTATAAAACGTGCGATGAAACGTTTGTAAGAAAAACATTACCTCTATCTCGAGAGTACAAATTCTGTTGTTCAAAAAGAGATCTTTAAATGAAGTCATGTACAATTTTAAGTAATAAAAGTAGTTTTCGTGAAATTTGCCGTGAAATGAAAGCAATTTAAAACCTAAATTTTCTCAAAACACAATTCAAAAGTATTCTTTAGTTCTTTAGCACGTAGTGCAAAGGAGGCTGAAAAATGGGGCAGGTCTCATTGTCTCATTGTCGGCGCTCTTCATTTCTGATATAAAGCAGTGTACATATTTCTGAATGAACGAGACTTTTTTCGTAATTTTTGTTTGCAATATTAGCAATTTAAATTTTCTCTCAAAGAATGACATTTTTCTTTAGGTTTTTTCTTGAAGAGAGAAAATAACACTTAAAAAATTGTGCAGGTGTAATTTTCGTTGAACGCTTTAGATTTTTGAAAATGGCAAAAGTTACATATTTTGTGAGAACTTACGGGCTGATGTAGCACCACTAGTTTAATTTAACATTGCACTTAATTCATTCACAATAATTATTTTCAAGCATTCTTAGTGAAACTTGAGTGCCGCCGCGAGATGAAAGGGCGAGCAAGGGCTTTTCTTCAGTTTTTGCTAGAGGCCGAATTAGTCACCGTGTTTCAGCACGTTCTACAGTCTGAATCGTTTATGAAAAAGTGACGTTGATATATGATTTTGGTTCATTTAAATTTGCATTAACAGCAAGGGATTGCCGACCATATGATTGATTTTTGACATTGCGGTAACTGTAAGGGTAGTCAGTTGTCAAAAGGACCGCCAGGTAGCATATCATCTTCCGCAACTCTCCTATAGGCGCTCCTGCTTCACTGCCCAGTGGCCAGAATTGGGAAGGAATTAGGAAAGTTGTAGGTCTTAGGACACTTCAGAAGGGATTGGACTAGCCCCTGTCAAGCAAGCAAACTCGTATTGTCGGAACAAATTTCACATATATGAATTTTTGTAGGAAATTTGGTCTAGTTTGCCTTTTTATGACGATCTTTTCAATTACGTGCACAGCGAGATATAAGCGAAAACACAAAAATTTTTGAAATTTGTAGACTGTTTTGCTTTTTTCTCACTGAACCCGATATACCTCTAGGTTACAAACCTCAAATTCAGAACCACCAATAACATATAGAACCGATGAGCAGAATTTTTTGAATTATCCTCTTGGACCAGTTACCATTTGATTGGACTATATATATATATATATATATATATATATATATATATATATATATATATATTTCCAAAACCAGAAGTACCTCTTGATGGTCAAGGAAGTTGTTGGGGCGATGCGTCAGTCGCCTCACTTGAAACTTAAGAACGTTAATTTCTTTTCCAAATAGATCGGAGCAGTGCCTCTAATAAGGAGATTGTCTAGAGAGCGGTGCCGCGGTGTCTAGAGAGCTAATGGAACCAAGAGGTCGTTGTTCTCATATTAACCTCCTGTATATAGGTAAGTATGCGGTCGCCGTTATAAGATCCCGAGGGAGACAAATTGGTGTACATGAAACCCAGGAAGCATCTTAGACCAATGAACGTGAGGGTAATTGCAATGGGAGGAGCGTGGTTTCTGGACGACCCCCCAGCATCCAGAGGGTGGCGATTCACCGCTGTTGACCGCTATTTTAAGACGTAAAATCGATGTACTACATGTAGAGGAGACAATATATGATGAAAAGTTTAAAGATATGATATATATGATGAAAAGTGTACAAAGGTAAATGTACTTAAAGCACACTGTGCAGAACAATGATCAGTAAACTTATTTGTGACATGGAGGGGCATTTTAACTGAGCGTTTTCCCACAGTACTTTTGAAGTGCATTTTCGTTGAACTTGGAATTACATTGCTTATTTATTTACGAATCTGTAGTTTTCGACCAAACTGACTTACTCATAACGTGATCATATATAACATCATTACGCGATAATATATATATTCAAGCAATACAGATTTTTAGAATTACAACACACATCGTAGGAATGGTATTCATCAAGTGGCAGTATCAACAGCTCACTGCAAGAAATCCTCAAGTAATACAGAAACGCGTCTTAACAACACATTGCCAGTTGACATTAAACAATTAAAATCTCTACACCAGTTTAAATGCCACAAAACCCCTTTTCTCTTGCATTTCAGTTTATATACAATTAGGGACTATATTGATCATCAAGAAGAAAAATAACATTGTTTTAACAATGATATACAATGCATAGCTTATATTTCTACCGTATGATTGTAATAAGATTAAAAACATGCCTGTATTAGGTAATGTGTAATTAGGATCAGATTTTTGGTCCAGCTTCTCTGATTCATTGTGAAAATGACGAGATTGCTCTTGTTTTGGTTCTGGCTAACAATTTAGTCTTACTGTGCGAACGTTCTGTTGTGCTCTCCTGGTCCTAGTTGAGATAGGAGTTGAGCCAGGGGTGTGGATATCTATTTTCTTAGCGATTCAGAAAAACAAATCCATAGATCATTCATTAATGCAAATAAGTTTTCTAAAACTCAAGAACGAAAATGTCTAGTTTTATGTATCCATGTTGTTAACCTCGGTTTGTTGGTACTTTTATTCATCATTCAACTACGTATAGTAAAAGGGTGGAGAAGAGATTCTGAATCTCAAGAGAAGTGCGGAGATTATGCTTCTTCCCCATATGTCTCATACAGATTTTAATGTTGAGCGACTAAAATAAATTGACTAAAATTAAATAAAGATTTCAAAATGGTCTCCATTGCTATTTTGTTAAGATTTCTAAGGCCTTTTTTTAATGATACCACACTTCCTGAAAATGTAATTTACTTTTGTGAGAGCGAAGATGGTCTGAAGTCGGAAACTGCATATCTACCAATTGATTTATCTTGTAGTGCTCGGATATTACAAACAAACCATTTAATTTCAAGTGCAAACGATTTATACCATTATTATTATTATTATTATTATTATTATTATTATTATTATTATTATTATTATTATAGCCCTTTACAATCCTGTAGAGGTCAAGGGCTTCCGATTGTCGGATAGGTTACACAATGATAGAATTCCCGAGCGCTCAATTTGGGAACTTCCTTATGCATACGCTATTTACACATAAAAACCAGGATGTAAACGCCATTCACACGCAAAATAAGTTGAACTTCACTTCGTCACTGTCAAATTTAACACTGTTCACATTGATTTCCCTACTTAAATCTTATTAGCTAACACTTAATCTTACTATTTCTGCATTGACACTTATTAATGTGGTGAGAAAATGAATAATCTAGTGTAGTACGTTCATTGCTTTGGATTGAGATATGGTCTTCCACGTTTGACGATCCTTCGCCGAGGTAGACCATTGACTGCCCAACAGCATTTTCAGTTCATCCGACCACCTCTTCTTCTGCCTGTCGACGTTGCTTTTTTCAAGTCTTGGATCCCAAGCAGTCCTTCGGTGAGTTCAGTGGGTGTGGGGAAATAGCATGATGTGACCTGCCCAACGCCATTTCAGGTGTCGAACAGTGCTTTCAACGCCATTGATTTGTATTGCCTTTCTTATGTATTCATTTCGTAACCTACTTGCCAGGGTAATGTATAAATTTTTCTTTTCATTTTTTAGAGGCAGACATTAATGTCATTTGTTTCTTTTGGTGTGAGTACCCATGTTTGCGAACCGTATGTGAGCGCCGGAAGTACAGAAGTATTTATTGGCAAGCTGTAGTATTTGTTCAGAAGAATAAATTTTAATCCGTAAATTGTTGAGCACGTTGCGAAAATTCGTCTGGTTAATTCTTCTTTGATATTATTGAAAGACATTAATTGTCCCAGTTATACATATTAGTCCATATAATCATTTTATTCTGTACCAATAGAAATTTTATCTTTTGTGCTATTTGTCATGTTTGATTTTCGGAGATTTATTTGTAGACCTACTTCCTTGCTAAGAATCAGAAGTTCAAAAAGCATTTCTTGCAGTTCTCTGGATGAATTGGCAATTAAAACAATGTCAGCCGCAAACATGTTTAGATTTTTTCCGTCAATGTTAATTCCAAAATTATCCAACATTTTTCGAAGAACGACTTGTAATATACAGATAAATAATTTAGACAAAATGGGATTTCCTTGCCTTACTCCTCGCCTCAAAGCAAATGATCAATCTTCAAGATCCATTTCAATTTTTGCTCGACCTAATAAATATATATTTTCCTTTCTAATACGAAGATGTATTACTCATCTACTCCTATTGCTGTCAATGCTTTTAAGATACTTGCTCTAGATAATCAAAGGCTTTTGCAAAGTCTATGAAGGCGACATACACGGGTAAGTTAAATTCTCAGAGTTGGGTCATAGTCTGTAGGAGGTCAATTGTACAGTAGCTAGCGCGGCAACCTGCTTCTTCCTCCGGTTGATTTTCTTCGGCCGTCTTGTTAAATCTGTTAGAAATTATTTTCGAGAATATTTTGAAAATATTTGACATGATGCTAATCGGCCGGTATTTGTCAATACTTTCTTTTGATCTCTTCTTGTAAAGTAATATTATGGTATTCGATTTCCATTCTTGAGGTAATTCTTCTTCTTGCAGCACGTTATTAAAAATTGTCAGTGTCAGTGTTAGTTCTTCAATTTCAAATGTCAGATATTCATTTATTATACCATCTTCTCCGGAACATTTATTTAAGCGTATCTGTTTCCAAATATGTCTGACTTTGCTTGAAAATATTTCTGGGACATGCGAATTGGGTTTTAAACTTCCCAGGAAGTCTTCGATTAATCCATGGAATTTTATCTTCTCGGTTGTGTAAAAATTTTCGTAGAATTGTTTGGCTGTTTCTACGATTTTAAATCGAAATGGCAACAGTGGCATCAGCCGATATTAGTTGTGGGACTCATTTTTTAACTAAGCTCAGTGACATTTTAATTCTTTTCAGAGATTTGGTAGTGCACATTATTTTTTCATTAGGCTTCTTCTTGTTTTGGAAGGTCGCGCCTAATGTATCTTTACGTAAGCTCGTTGATTTCTTCGTATTAGGTTTTTAGAGCGTGTTTTCATCCTTGTTTAGCTTTAGTTCTTGTCGAAGATCAAATATTTATTATCATTTATTAATATTTAATTTAATATTTGTTGTTATTTATTAATATTTAATTTAATATTTATTATATTTACTAATATTTAATCTAATATTTACTATTATTATTTATTATTATTTATTACTAATATTTACTACTAATTTCGAGTATTCGCATATCATGACGTACAACTAAGCAGCCTCTGTCCATGTGTAGCGGGTCTTTGGTATTTCTTTACTTTAATCCGCAATTTCTCGTATCTAATGTTACGACTATATTCTCGTTGGTCTTTCTTCACAAGAGACGCCATGCGACGAGAAAACGTATTCACAGATGTTTCAGAACAGCCAATTTTAATGCTTCGGAATCACATTTTTCCCATTCCAGAGCAGCAATTTTGCCGGTGCAGCCTCATGTTTTTTACAGTTTTTGTCGCTGATAACACTATTGATCACTTTGATCATTATGATCCGATGTAACAAAGCGAACAACTCCTAAATCTGAAATTTGTCATAGAGAAGGAACCAAAATACAACAAAATCGGTATCAAGAGATCGATTGCAGGAAGCTCTCCGCATCTACTGCAAAATATTCTTTTGAGAATTGACCTTCGCCGCAGTTGGTCGAAGAAAAAAATTGTAAATTATTGAGGTGTTATTTAGCCCCTCGGAAGGATCATGGACAGCTTTCTTTGGTGCGTCGTGAATTCGATTCCCGAAAGCGACAAAATGAATAATACAAATCGTCTCAGTCTCTAATGATTTGTGAAGGAAAAAAGCTTAGGCAGGTCAAATTATCTGGATGAGAATTCGTCATACTCACCATTTGTCTCCCTTACCCCCAAGAGGGGATAATAAATATGAGTAAATACAAAGGTCAGGTCTTGGAAGATCCCTATCCGGATATACCCAACCCTAAAATGCCAAATACATACTCGTATATGTATTTAGCTGTTATTTAAGAAATGAGAAACACATTCCCTCAAATAATATTAATGTGTCGTAAGGTTCCAATTGACAATAATATACCTACATTAGTAAAACCCATTGCGCGCAGAATTTGAAAGGAAAATATGCAGCATCGGCAACGTGGGAAGTGATGATGGTTTCGTCAGATATCTAGGAACTCCGAAAAACTCCAAAAACATCTTTATTACTTACTTCCAATGTACACAGAAAATGAAATAAAACTATGTAGCCTCCGACAATGTGAGAGATGTTTATTGTTTTGTTAGACACTCAGGAACACAGATCTGAGAAGAAACAATTTAAGTTTGGATTTTGATTCAAAATGCAAATACTTTGTTGTGATATTTCGCCTATTCCTATATTGCGCGTACCGATTGAATTTCATACGGTCATACGGTTTCATGAAAACTCGGTGCGTCGCTGCCTGCGACAAAACTGATGTCATGCGACAAGCCACGTGTGCCATTTTAAAAGAGCTAATTTCTGCAGAGCCATGATCCCATTTTACACACTCCATCACAGCAGTTTTGCTGCAGCAAGCCACTTACTACGCCCAATTTTTCCTTACCAGGGCCCCAGAATACGAGCCTTTCTGTCGAACAATCGCCGATTTTGCTGCAGGATTTCAATACTTTCTCTTTACTGCGTTAACACGTAGTAAGATGAGAAAATAAAAATTAGCCAATGTACACTATACAATATACAGTCTGTAATACACAAATATACGAGAACGACTAATATTTTTTAAAAAGTATTTTAAATCTACATTACTAATTTCCAATGCGCGCTGAAACTGAAAGGAAAATGACTTCCACCCATGTGAGGTGTTTGTGGTTTCCTAGATGCTCACGAACTAGCGGAAAATACATGAGGAAAGTAAGAGTTTCGATTTTCACTGAAAATGTAAAGATTAGATTGTGTTATTCCGCCAACTTTCATATGTCGCATATCTACTGAATGTCTATATTGTGTGCATCACTTCTTACGACACAGCTGACGTCATGCGACCTCAAGGGTCCAAAGAAGTGACATAGGAACAGAAACTCTTTTATATTCTTGGTAGGTAAAGATCTGCTCCTCGGGTGACTCATGAACTGGGTGCTTTTTGTGATGCGATCCCAGGTTCGATTACCGGTCGGGGCAAAAAAAGAGCTGTAGTTTTCTATAACAATCGTCTCAGATTCTGTAGCTGTGTCACGAAAGAAAACTCCAGGCAGACCACGTATGCTAGATACGGAGTTAGAAATACCTCGTGTCTCCCAGGCGTGGATGATAAATTAAAAAAGCAGGACACAGGCCTGGGATCGCCAGCAGCTAAAAGTCGGCTTTAATCCGACCCAAAAATGACAAATACATGCACACGTGTAAAGATTTGTTGTTCTGTGTATCAGTCTAGCCAGCACTTATTGCAGTATCGTGAAGAATTTTGCTTAATATATTTAATTTATTGCGTTGTTGAACGAGAGCATGTTACATGTTTTCTCTAGCAATTTGTTTGCTACTCTTTCGAAAACTATTTTGGGTGGATTTTGTACGGCAGTACTTTTGCTGCTGCGAACTACTAAATATTTAAAAATGTAATATTGTGAAATAAATTGCTGTAAAAAGGAAATATCTATTTAAAAAAATGTCGTATGCGTTTGTCATAAAGGATTTTCGTTAGGATTTTTGTTATAATAAAATCCCTAAAACATGAATTACCTTTTCTAATAATCTTTGCGTATGAAATATAACATATGTTGACAAGTTATGGCCTTAAGAGAACTATATTAACTAAAGGATTTTTACAAATTACCTTCATTTTCATTGTATGTAAGTCTTGCATATTAAGGAAGTATTATTATCTGTATTACAAGTGGATATTAGAATGTGGAGAGTGGATATGTAGTTGTTGAATATACTTTTGTGTCCCATTATTTATCATAAACACAAACCAGTAGCGTAGTGGAGAAAGATGATGTTTACGACGTGACCAATTTTTTTGTCAAAATGCTAACAGTTTATTCATGATAAAATGTTAACAAACCTGGAAAATAGATTTTTGAATAACACCCTAAATAGGGTCGAAACGTTATATAAAATACATTTTTATAAATAACACTGAGTCTGTTTTATTAAGGTCAATAAAATTAAGAACATAACAGACGCTAATATATTCATTAAAATAACGGAGAATATTATTAATTATTTTAATAAATAGAGACTGAGTGGATATCTCGCAGTTTTAGTCAACGCCAGAAAGGACGGTGAATGAGGAAAATTATTTAAAACGTACTTTCTAACTGGAATTTTTTCTTTATCGAATTACAACAGAATAAATTGTAGAAAATCAATATAATTGGCTAAAATATACCTGGTAACTCATTTATTGCTCAAAAGGTGAGTGAATGAAGCTTTCTTGTTTTAATATTTATCAAAAAATCATTTAGTTTAATAATTATTACGTATTAAATATACTCGACGTTCACCATGTATAATGGAAATGGTTATAGAAAGCATCCATCATAATGAAACTCATACAACCTTTTTATTTACGTCAAAAAAAGTTAAAACTGTGTGTGACGTGCTAGAGAGAGAGGTTATTCGAAGTTACATTTATGTCCAGAAGCAAAAGCATCTCAGCATTTGCTCGAGGATCAGGAAAACTGGACGAAAACCTGATCGAGATGGGTCATTGACCCAGAAGCTGATGTACAATACTTGTTGTAGGGTCTTTAGAATTACAAAATCCAAATGGTATATAATACATTAAATCTCATTGTTAAAGTTAATATTACTTTCCTTTTGGATGCTCGGTATAGCGGTTGTGCATTATATAGAAACAGTTGTGCAGCAGAAAAGATTTTACTAGGATTTAAAACTTTTGTATCGAATTTAATCGTTTAATGTCATCTGGCAAGTTTCTTGAAAAAATACCGCAAATTTGTGCCCGAGTAAACCCATTGTTATTTCTTTCAGAAATTTTCTCATTTCCTTTTTAATGTCCGGAAGTTGACAGTAATATTGCATATGTGCAAATCAACCAATTGTGCGGTTTTGGAACTACATCCCGCTTTTCACAATGCTTGAATGCGAGATTTAAAACATTTGTACGATTCCACAGGATTGAATATAGCTGAAAGGATGCAAAATGAATCTAGAGAAAATATCTAATATAAATATGAGAAACTATTAATAGTTATAATAATTGTGAAATATTCAAATGTTGAACTATTTTATTAATGATTAACGCAGACACTCAAAAAGCCGGAAAGTAATAAAAAACAGATGAAATAATTATAAAGTCAACATCTGCGAACAGCTACTGCGCAACGTCTCTAACCATTTGAATTCTCCGCCTCAATTCCTATATTTTAGCAATGTAGCCCTCAAGCTGGTGTTTTTCCATTCCAGTGATAAGAGAGTAGGGTGAAAATTCGTCATCTACGTTGAAAAAGAATACATAGAACAATTGAATTATGAGATATTTCACGTGTACACTTACCTTCACTACTGAAGTCAGGTGATAATATCAAGCCTTTTTGACATGTCTCCTCTGACCTTTCCTCTTGTCAGAAAATATCTTACAATTGCTATGCTTTGATTTATTTCCGATTCTCTTTTCATTCCGAAAACGCTAAATATCATCTTTCGGTGTTCCGTGTGATCTGTCTGTTCAACACTTTACCAACTTTCCGGAGAGAAAGCTCTTTCTTTATGGTGATGAATCACGAACCATCATCCATCAAGTTTTGATCCCTCTGACGAAACATTTTAGAAACAATCGCTTTGTTACGAACTCGAGATCAAACTCAATAAATCGGGAAGTGTCAAACATTTGAGAAACATGTAGTTCATTTTCTTTTGTCCAAATTTCACGATGTGAAAGTGAAGCGCACAGGTTTTAATTTGAATTATTCGAGTATTATTTTGTTAAATTTTCTTGTATTTTTTAAAATATTTTTATTCTATGGTTAAATATCTAGGTGGATCATAGCATAGTGTAGCATTTTTATTTGCCTAGTACAGGGGTTTCCAACGGGGTCAGAATTGACCACCAGGGGGTCCTAAAATTTTAAAGGGTGTCAATAATGATCAAGGGGTCGATTAGGGATCTAGACTGGTATTATGCCTATTCTTTTACTGCACGTACCCACTCAATTTTCACTACTCAGTATGTCACTGTTTGCGATACTAAGCTTCTAAAGAAGAGGCCGCCAGCTATTAAATATTTACTATTCACGTGTTGAGTAATGGAATAGTAACTTTTGTACCTTTTTGGTATATAAAGAACTGTTGTTCTGTACATACGTAGTATACACTATATTATTTTATTGCAGTATTCAAAAATATTTTATTTGTTTATTATTGAAGAGTGTGTTACTACGTTTGGGTAGTTTTGTGCAGCAGAATTTCTGTTGCTGCAGGCCACTATTTTTCTATAATTCGTTTGTATATTTTATTAAATTACACATGGAAAACATACACTATAACATTGAGGAAGAACCAAAAATGCCCGTAGTTCCTCCTATTTTTCCTCCAAATGTTACAAACTTACCACTTATTATCATGTTTATCGAAACAGTTGAAGAACAGGAATATCAACTAAAATCATTGTCAAATGACGAAGTTAAAATATTATCCCTATCTCCAGAAACGTATAGAAAAATTGCGAGACACTTATCAAGTAACAATCGTATTTACTACACTCATCAATTAAAACAAGAATGTGCCCGCAAGGTTGTAGATCAAAGAAATATTCATCACTGCAAATATAGATGATATGAAAGCTGCACTTCTATCATTAGGTCATATTGTCAGAAATATAATAAATATTTGTCATAAAGTACAAAAAAAGCCTCTCTCACTATTCTTCGTTGATTTAGAACCACAAAGTAACAACAAAGACATATTCAATATACGCACGATGCTTAAAACTGTTGTTAAATTTGAGCCACAGCATATGAAAAGAGAAATAGTACAATGTAAACGGTGTCAAAGGTATGAACATAGCAAAGCATGCTGTAATTACCCCCCTCGTTGTGTTACGAGTAAATGCAATAAGAATCATTCTACCGAATAATGTAAGAAAAAGACGCAAACACCACCAACACGTGTTGTGTGCGAGGGCAGACACCCTGCGAAATATAAGGGTTGTACTGTCTATCACGAATTACTAAAAAAAAGGTCACTTGAAACAAATTGCTACATTAGATATTCCCAGAATGAGCTGACACCACAACTTCAATATCATGAACATATTTACAAACGAATAGCCAAAATACGTATGCAGATGTCACGCGACCCAAGCAGGTATATCAAGAAATAAACCAACACAACAATGATCAACAATTTATACTGATTATCATTCGGTATTCTTTTGAAAAATTCGAAACTGTCTTACTTTAACAAAGCCAACAAATAAAGTCTCTTCTTAAGATTGTGTCTTAATTAGTATCCAAGGTTTTCAATCGGTAAAATTTATCGCATAGCAACGTGGAATGCCAACGGCTTAACGCGGCATCGTGAAGAACTTGAAATATTTCTTTCGCAAAAGATAAACAATATTCTACTTGTCTCGAAACCGAATTTCACAGACAAAATTTCATTTAAACTGAAAATTATATAATTTATATTACTAACATCCTGATGGCCATGAACATGGATGTATTGTTATCATCTTAAAAAAAGTATAAAACATCACGAAGTAAACACCCTTCAATATATTGATATACAATTCACGATTATAACACTTAGTGACCAGAGTAGGCCTCTTACAGAAAGTTTCCTATATTGTCCACCTAACTACAAATGAGTTACAAGATAATTAAACAAATTTCTAAAAAACTGTACCAAGAGTAAATTTCCAGATTATATCTCTAGCCTCTCACAGACAGAGGTTTTATATTATTCTCTATTTAAAGCCACAAAAAAATTGAAAACAGCTGTAGAAATCCAAACTATTTAGAGACAAACATTTGATATCGTAAGAAGTGCTACAGAAAAACGTGAAGATTTTAGACATCAATTTGTTGAAGTTTTTCAAAGCATCCCACCCGCGAATGATGAAGATGACGAGGAAATTCAAGAATACTATGAATCATCAGCATGGTTCTCGCTCAACAGCGGTCACAAGCAGACGTGCTCTGCAGCTCTGCTAGTTATCTGAAGGCTCGCGCTTATCGCAAGTGCCGATTTCCCCGGCCACTACTGGTGCCGGTCCGGGGTCAGAAAGAAGTGCATTTACTTGTGGTAAATCGAGAATATTTTCAGTTATATCTGATATGAGCAAATCAATTAAAGAAGTGATTAAAGATGAAGACTTCCCGTATACACTAATCAAAACATATCAAGATGAAACTAAAATAAGGATGAAAAATGTCAACATCTTACATTCGACAACAGCTGTTTATCGAAAAATTGTTAAACATTTAATTCTGAAAAATATTTCGCACCTTACATTTCAGTTAAAGCAATAAAGAGCCTTTCGGGTAATGTTAAAAATATTCAACCATCAGCAGACGAAACGGAACTTTAAGAAGATATGCAAGCACAAGGTCACAAAGTAAAACAGATTCATAATATCAAGCATCGGCTAACAAAAGCATCACTATCAATGTTTTTTGTGGATTTGGAACCTCAAAGCAACAACAAAAACATCTATAACAATGTATATTTACAACATGCCAAAATAAGTTTTGAACCGGCCGCGCATAAATCGAGAAATAATACAAAGCAAGCCATGTCAGTCCTATGAGTACGGTTTCCGTCAGTGTAAGAATTTCGTATAGTTGGGTTAAATGTGGAACGAATGACGATAGTCTGGCCTGTACTAAAAAGAGAGACACACCAGCTACACCTGCTCTTTGTAGCCGTCACTATCCAGCAAATTATAAAGCCTGCGAAGTCTATCAAAAAAATTGTAACAGCAAGTATCCTAGTCAAAGTAAATACAGTAGAAATTCTCCGAAAAACAAAACTGAAGGTAGCAATTCAAGTTCACCAACGAGTAATAAATCCATAGAAACAGGCCGACAGCTCACATATACACAAATAGCCCATTATTCCCAAATCAATAATCAAAATGCATCGAATGAAAATAGTCTGATATCCATAAGACAAGAAACATTTTAAAAAATCGAGTCCATCTTAGCAAAGCAAGCTGGACAAATTTTCAGTCTAATTAATATCATGACTGCAATAATGAAAAAAACTATGAGTAACTAACTGCGAATTGTCTCCTAGAATGCCAACGGAAAACTCCAATATCGTAGAGAGTTAGAAGTCTTTCTACATCAAGGAATGATTGACATGCTTCTAGTGTCCGAATCACATTTTACAGAAAGAAGCTGTCTGCGTGTACCTAACTACATCGTCTATTGCACAAATCATCCAGATGAGACGGCCATTTTTAGAAAGAACCAGAATTAGATATTTTCTTTTCATGTCAATAATATACGCACAATTGCATTTGCCAAATATTCGAGTACACCAAATTGTGAATAAAGCAGATGTTATTAAAAACATTTACCAGCACAACTGGCAGTTCCTATAAAATTCTTCACTCCTAAAGAAATACATATAAAGATAAAGAACAACCTTTTCTGCAAAGAAGCTCCAGACTATGACCTTATCACTGGTTAGTTAATAAAAGAACTACCTCGTAAAGAGATTGCATTCATCACAGCGATCTTCAATAGTATTATTCGCATTCGTCGCTATGCCATTCAGTGGAAAGTAGCCCAAATTATAGTATTCCTGGTAAAATTATATGAATATTCCTGGTAAATCTCCTCATGAAGCTTCGTCTTACCGGTCTATAGCTCTTTTCCAATGCTGTCTAAGGTATTTGAGAATCTACTTTTAACGAGACTACGTCCTTACTGATGCATCGAGAATATCGTACCTGCCCATCAATTCGGATTTTGTTAGCACCACTCTTCGATAGAGCAGATAAATAGGATTACATCGTGTATGTATATATATATATATATATATATATATATATATATATATATATATATATATATATATATATATATATATATACGTATATATACGTATATATACATATATACGTTTCATCTTCCCCTTCGTTTTAATAATTAACATTTATCTAAACATGTTCCCATACTTTGCTCTAATATGTTAATATATTCTTAATCCTCGTAACTCTTACCAACAATGTAATAATGTTTTAATGATATTTTTATTAAAGATTTGAGCAGGACCCCAAGAAAAATATCGATAGGTGACTTCCTTCATTTTACTTCATTTAATATTGTTATTAACCATTTATAGTAATTACTTATTTCACATTTCAAATAGGATATCCGTTGAATAAAAAAACGAAAGGTTAACTCCAAACGAATCCAATTTACTTGGAGGCCAATATAAGTTCTCTCTCTGAAAATGCCCTAAAGACTATTAACCCTTTCATTTAACAAATTTTGTAACTATTTGTTTTGTGCTACTTCCTCTTACTAACTCTTTCCTATAGTGTGAGGAAGTTTTTATATCAAATTAGAATCACTGGGTACATTAATTATATCGTACACCCAAATGTAAAATGGTCTCCCTAAGGATCAGATACAAGTGTAATCATTTTTTTAATAGCGATTAGCGACTTTACCAATGTAACTAAACATCCTGTTCAAGTGTTACTCTTCGTTGACATTGAATTTTCTCTGTAGAGGAAAAAGTTTGTTTAATTGTGAAAATCAATCACTCATTTTCATTAACTATTGAGCAAACAAACGTTTCATTTTATCAAAAGAGAGATCAAAATTAACTATTTTCACCAGGAACTAAAACATCAGGCAGGCAGAAGCCGCTCATAAAATGTTCGAACACCTCTTGAGGAGAACACACCGGAAAAATACGTTTCACAATATTCGACCAAAAATATATTTGGAACAATCATATCACTTGTCTCAAATCGGAAAGAACGCATAGAACAAATATTAATAAATTTAACTGAACCCGTTCAAAAAAGCTTCGTACTCTGTATTTTTTTTGTATTAAAACTTGTTTCAGAATTGCGTTATAGCAGAACCCAACTTTGAACGACGAACCCCTGAACTGTGTGTTACAGCATTATGGGACCAGAAATCTGCGAGAGAAATCAGAGAAAAATGTTGGTAAGCTTTGAGATTAAATTTCGTATAAAACCAATAGGTCCCTTTAATTTTTTTATAATTGGTTTATTTGTTAAGGTCCCATTAACAAGTCTCTTTATTTCTGTTGTTATGGATTTTTCCCCTTCAATTTCGTTACACACACATTTCAGGTTTCAGCACTCTTCTGACTACCCATGCTAAGGTGTCAGAAGCACCCGAAAGTACTACCTCTCCAAAAATGAAATAGAACGTTCAAAGCCATCTAATTCGGGTCGCACTTGCGCCTTTCATTTCCTCCCACGACTCGCTCCGTATCCTCCACCTGTCGTCTATGTCCCTCATTTCCTCACCTGTCTCCCAGCCATCACTCCACAACCCGTCTCGCTCAGACCTTACCTACACCTCAACACCCGAAAAAAATTTGAAATTTTCGAAAATTCAGAGTTATCAGTGAAAATCGACCTATGCCACATTTATAAGTGTATTTTACTCTATTCTTACAAGAAATTTAAAGAAAAACTTTGGAGCCGTTTTTGAGAATGTTTTGAAAATGTCTGAGGTGCTTCATGTAAAGTACCACCATATTTAATAGATTTTTTGTTCAAAATCTGAAAGCTTTGACTGGAGCCAAATGGACAGGAGTTTCTTGAATTTGTATGGTATAGGCGTATGGTTTAGGCGCTAGTGGTGTTCACAGACGGACGAACAGACAGACGGACGTTATAAAAAACACTTTTTCGGTATCACGGGACCCCAAAAGTGTATTGAAATCTCGAAATAGATTTTCCGCAGCATTACATAACTTTTCCTATGCTGAGTATAATATTCCGTTTATACGTACGTATACGGGAAAGTAAAAATGCTTTCTAAATAATAATATGAATTAAAATTGGCCGATCAGATTGCCGAGCTTGCTAAGGCAGTAGAGCCGCAGCAGTCTCGGACCAGAAGATCTCGGGTTTGAGTCCCACCACGGGCATGGTAGAGTGTATATGCCTGTATGTGTGTGTCGTTCTTTCTCCCCTCATTACCAGAATCATTTCATCTTCCATTTCCCCAGGGCTGCAAATCCTGGGGTGAAAAAATCAGATCTAGCTGCATGCTTATCCCATGATAAATGACATGCACCTGCCACCGAGATAATGTTACTGAGCCCTGGTAAATGCAGGGTGCATGCACGCGTGGTCCAAGTCAGCCTATTCACAAGGGTGAAAACTCAAAATTGAATCTTAGAGCTTTCAATGTGAGTTACTAAACTTATTTTTTACTGCTTCTTTATTGCATTGATCTCCTTTGTGCCAGCATTGGTTTGCAGCAAAACCAATTTTTCGCGTAAGAGAATAAGATTTGTGTTCCTATTGTACGATGGATTATATCGATTAAGATAATCAGAGAACCTAAAAATTCACGCTTTAATGGGATTTTTTGGTAAGTATTAAAAAGTAATTTTGGTCTTTGATAAATTAAATTATTATTTTGCCGCAATGTTAGTTCTCTAGATAATTTCGCTTTTGGTGGAGAGTGCACCTGAGCTGAAAATACAAATAATTTATGAAAATATTTCTAAGTTATTACGAATGTCTTACCGAGAAGTTGAAAAATCATGTTTGGTTTGTTTAAAAGAGAAACTATATTTGTGTAGTAAAGTTAAAATTTGGAAAGTGTTTTCTGATGGATGTTATTGATAGTGGAGGTGATTTTTTTTCTTTTGTGAGGGTAAAAATCAATGTTTTCTTTTGCTAGGTTAATTTTTAATCGCCATTTTGGAAACCAGGTATTAAGAATGCGAAGAATTGATTGAATGTGGTCATACGCTATAAGTATGTTTTCATGGCGTGTGTAGATTTCAGAATCGTCAGCAAATAAGTCTATGTTGGAGTCTGGTTTTCTATGGTGCTTCGAAGTGTAGATACGAAACAGTATGGATGTAAGAACTGAAAGCAAGTAAGCGTTGTTGAGAGCTAGAATATATTATGTGTGTTTCAGTAGGTTTTGTTTATTATCACTTGCAAAGTTAGGTAGTTATGTGAAGGTTATTTTGGTGATATAGTCAGAATCGGATTATTTTTTGTTATTAAACTTTTTATGATATTGAAAGTTGAATGACGAATGATTGAATGAGATAAATTCAATGAGATGTGGTCACTGGTTCGTTTATATATTCTTCAATTTGCATCTGAAAATCATTAAGTATTATTGGGTTTAGCTTGAACGTTAGGCTAAATTGGCTATAATTTCTGCTTTGGGGTATAAAGGATATATTACGTGGTAATTTGAAAACAGAAGGGGTAAATAGCTTTTTTTCTTTGTAAAATATTGAACGGTTTGCCAGAGCTGTCAAGTATTGTGGAGTAGTTGCTGTGTGTTGTATATTTGTTGCGTCTGTAATTGGTTAGCATGTTTTTTATTTGTTTAGTTAGTTGTTAAATTTTTTTGCCTCGCTCTTTTCTATTTGAAATTCATAGAGTCATATGGCTTGTTATCTTTTTACAACTTGTAAGTTTGAATTAGGGGGACATTTTGTGTTGATAAGATGCATTTGTTAATATTTGGAAATAAACTGAAGGAGGGCAATTGTTCTATATTGTACAAGCCATGTATTCCCAACCTTTCTTCTTGGATGTTATGGAAGATGAGAAGAATTTGACTTTCACTGACGTCATACCTATCCGTTGTCTAGATAGAAATCGAAATCAACGTCGTCCTTTCAATGTAATAGCATCGCTTTCTTAGATTGATTGTCTTATTTCCATTGTATGTTCACCTGCTTCTATATTGGCTTGATGAATAACGAACGTATTCTTTGTTAATAACTCGAGAGAATAAAAGTTGTGTTCCTGTTCCACAAAGAAATGGCCAATCAATAAAGATACTCAGAAAGCAATGAAACGCACACTTTTATAAGACTCGTATGTATTCTAATAATTTTGATCATTTATTAAGTGAATATTTACGTTATCATTTTAAATATTCCTCTTTCTATATATTCGTCATCAATTTTCTTCTACAATAGATCTACAGGAAGTATGATAATTCACTGCCCATCTATCAATTTGTGTGCTAAAATCATTACAGAAAGCCTACGTTTTACACTTACTAACCATACCAAAATATACTATTATCATGATTCATTTCATATTGATAATAAATTGAATCCATCTTAATATTTTATTTATAGTGTTGGCCGGTTCCACTTCGGTATCAGTTCCTACATGTGTGGTCGTGTGCTCCGTTGACCCGTGCAAGCAAGGACACACAATGACAGGTAGTAATACGAAACCTATGAATGTAAGCAAGGTCAGACGTGTTTTCTCAGGAAGCGTGAAATGCATTTTCCTGTAGTTTCTTTCCGAATATTAACAATATTTCTATCGCTGCATTTCTCTGTTTGAGACCTACAGAGTGTGGGTGAAAAATATATACTTCCACTTAAAATCAAAGGCGTGTCAAATCTCCAACAATAAAAATATTTCATCTACATGTCCCCCAATAATTACAACAACTTGTAGCAAACCTCATACCCCAAACCGTTTCGAAGATATTTGCTGAGACCAAAAGCACCTCTTGTCAGAGGATTTTTCTGCATCCGCAAAATAATCATAAAGATGATTCATTATGACAAATTAAATTAGAATGAACATATTAAACTCTCCCAGAAGATGGGACTTCCACAACATTTAAGAACTATAAATGGTATTACCAAAGGAAAGAAAGCAGATCCTCGGAATGTTCACAATTTATATGAATAATTTAAAAACTTTCATTAATTCGGAAGAGGATGCAGAATTTTCTGAAAAACTAATTGTGATTGATGAAAGAGATTGAAATATTATTTCCTTTTAACTTTTTAGGAAAAATTCATTGTCACCATACATATTTCTATTAAAACTGGGAGGAAAATCGCATATAAAGGTTTAGACAGTAAAAAGTTTTGAGGCGATACACCGTATCAAATGAAATTCTTACGGAACACGCAAATGCAACAATAATGGCCAATTTATGTTGCTTTTTTATTTAATTTATTTTAGATCGTTGTGAAACTGCACGATCATAATCGATCAAACATTTTACATTACGTTATAATACAATTTACACTATGTTGCTTTTGTGCAGCCTACTTTTGCTAATCCACTAGAAACAGTACTTTTGAGAAATGGGTCTCAATTTTGGGTTTAAAATTAATAACATGAACCTCATGCGCTATATCAATGCCTAGTCGCCATTCTGGTGGAGATACAACTCTTTTTGATGCCACATTAAATTCATAATTCAAAAAATAAATTATTGTTATTCATATTTCAAAGCTTGGGCAATGAAAATATTACGATTGTTCAATTTTACGGAAAAATGTTGTTTTTCAGAAGACGATACCATTAGCAAGAAATGAAGTTTGTGGTTAATACGCTATACGCAAACTACGGTAGCTCCATGAGTCGTTACTCCCAATTGAGATAGTAGTACTAAACCTCACTGATTAAATTCACATGTGCGCAATTGCAAACCTAGAAGATGTAACACTCAACGTCTAGTGCACTTCAACTTCCTCCAAAACGGAAATTAACAAAACAAAAAATATATAGTAATAATTGTATACTTTCTATTTATAAAAATATATGATGGAACAGCGTTTTATTGCAATTATAAAAGAAAAATGCAACAATTTATTAAGAGAACTAATACTGAGAGTCAAAGACCATTGTAAAACAGAATATCATATTAATTGATATGCTTCCCTTAAAGGATAGCAAATAAAGCCATTTTGAGGTGCAAATTTCCCTTTCAATTTTGGAAAGACCATTCCTTATTGATAAAAACGGACGAAAGAACTAATACATGCATTAGTGTTGAATACCCTTGTTGAGCAAGTGGTTGATCTCAGTATAGGCATGGATTTAAAATTGCGCTAATTGGTAGAACGCATGGTCTGCGTTATGTACCCTCTCTCCTCTTAGGTAGAATATTTCGCGATAGTTTTCTGCAGCCCCACAGCAGTTACAGGAAAAAAACCCTTGTAATAGACTATACCACTGTCGATAATTCCTTCTTAAATCTATAATAGTGCAGTACTCTTATACGTACAATTAGTATGTTATTTCCTGGGAATTATCTCACGGCGAGAAGAAAAATAAGGCGCCATACTATATGCAAACAGTGTAAGCCGATGCCTTCTTGCGTTGCGCAGTGTTCTTAATGTCCACTCTCACCCGTAGTACCGGCGCGGTGATTACAGGCCTTTCACAATTCCGCTGCCACTTGCACAGCAATTTACTGAACCTTTCCTGCAGTGTAGTGACGAAGATAATAAATGATTTGGCAAACTATGAACGTACAAGTAGACAGATTCAGATATCACGTTTTGAGTTCAAGGCACATTCAAAGTAGGCTAGTTAAATGTTCGTGGCCTGTAAGATACACGAACGTACGGGTGGCGCACTTAAGACATTCTCTTCCAATATCTCTTGAATCGTTGCAGACACTAAAATGCGATTTTCTCTCAAATGACCGTATGGCACAGAAGGTAATGTGTAATATTTTACTGAATTGTGGCCAACAAAATCGCCGTTTTTCACTGCATCAATTTTCTTTATGCTACGTAGAAGTACGCGCGATAGTAAAAATTACCATAACGTATTAACAAATTGATGTCTAAGATATTCGTTCTAGTGGAAAAATGACCTGAGTACTGACTTAATTAAGAACGTATAAATGGTATAACATATTTTTAATTTATGATATTCAGAATCGTTTCTCTTTATTTCTTTACCGCCAAAGAAAATAAAATGTATCTGATGAATTGTGGGAAGTAGGGAAATCTGTGCATATTTTCTTGAGGTCTGGATTCCCTATCCATATTTATTCCTATACTAATTTATATACATATTAATTTGAATTGTGAATACAGATAGCAACGACCGTTTGGGGAAGAATTGATAAAATCTTTTGCTCCCTTGCAATACAAACATTTGGCAAAAACAAATCAGCTTCATACCGTTTTGGATATTATCCTTAATCATGACTTCCGCGAAGGAAGAAATCGACTTCCTGCTCTTACAACATGGAGAACTATTATTTGAATAACTATATTCCTCACCGAGCTAAAAAAGAACACATTGTGAAGCTACCATTATGCCCAGAAGCAAAGTATGGGCCTCAGAATTTGCTTAAAGGATGAGGGAAACGGGACAAAAACATTATCGAGATGGAGTAATTGTTCCAGAAGTTAAGGAACAATAGTTTCTTCAGATATATTTAGTGTTTTAGGAATTTTTCAGAACAAATGTTAATTAATACTTTAAATATCATTGCTAAAATCAATTTGATTTTCCTTTTGTCTTTCCGTACAGTCTCTAATCGTGAAGAAAATTATACAGCAGAAAATATTTTACCTCGCGCTTAAACAGTAATCTAAAACTCTGGGAGCTTTAGAATATGTGGCTCCAGAATAGTATACCGTATCTCAGGCGGAAATAAATCTTCGCAAAATATAGATAACGAGCAGTATAGAAGCACACATTAGAAAATATACTGAATCAATTTAACGCAGTGTTCAGTTAATTTAAGTGGACGTTCGATTTGAAATCTGACAAAAATGCAGAGACTCAAAAATGTTTTCATAATATTACTCATAGAACATCGTTCATTTTCTATTAGGTATACACTTATTTGAAATGGCAATCTGCATTAAACCGTTTTCCCTTCGTTTGCTATTATTTTGTTATTATGAAATCAATTTGGAATATTTGATATTACACTATCTACTGTTTCCTTACTGCACAGAATATTTTTATCATCAGCAAATAGAACTATTGTACCGTTTCGAAGCGATAAGAGCACATCATTTTCATATCGTAGAAAGAGAATGGGGTGTAAAAGCGAACCTGGCGAGACCTCATATACAGTTGGACATGACTCAGAAAAGTAAATAATCTCCTTTCATTGTACTGCAGTATTGTTACTCTCTGATATCGTTAATGTACGAATATAAAAAGTCCGGAGCAATGCCACGAAAATCATACAATGTAATTTGCAAAGTAAAATGCAATAATCAAAGCCGATAAATGCTTTTCTACGATCTAAAAATAATCCAATAGATGATTCTTTTTTATTCACTGATAAAGCAATATATTTAAGAAAACAACATTTGGGAGTTTCCGTCGATTTATATTATCTAAATACATGCTGGCAAACTGAGTCGCTTAGTATTTACTGGGAAATGTTCTCATTCGTGCGTAAAGTATCTATAAAATTCACTAAATTCAAATTGGTTCATAATTTTCTATTTCATTTCAATTCATTGCCTTCTTTTAAGAGCGCTTTAATGTTAGCTGTTTTGAAAATATCTGGATATATTCTGGTGCATAATGATGCATTAAATATGTCAGTTAACAGGTGTATAATGGCATATACACCAGTCTGTAACAAACTATCCGGAAATTCATCTAAACCGGCAAAATATTATTTTTTGAGTTTACTGTTCAATTTGAGAATTTCATCAGACGTAGTTTGAAAAACAATGTGTTGAAATTTTGGGGGAAACTAAGGTTGAATTTTTTTAGCCTTAGGCCATAGTGGTGAGATCAGCTGTAGTTCTCGACAAATATTAGATCACACTAGTCACTAATGCCGTATCGTTTCTCAAATGTATCTCGTCGAAGTGGTGGCATTTTTTACTATATTTCACATTGCTTTTGTTTTGACATTTCAGTTCCAAATATTCTCAAAAAGTGTGATGATTTTAAGCTGTCTTATGACTTTTCTTAACAATGATTTGTTGTTGTTCTTTAAGTAAAGGTGGATGAGATGTGTTATGTTTAAGAATGAAATAAAGAAATTATATGATTTCACGTGATGGTGTAATCCCTTGTGTTCAAATATTGCTTTCCCGTGAAATATTTTTAAGGCCAAAGAACATATTAAATTTGAATGGATGTGTCAAAAAGTGTAATTCTGTTTTTGGTTATATCAACAGGATTGTAAACCGCGACCAATGATTCTTGCAGCAAGAAGTCTATGAAACATTTTATTTTACTTTTAGTAAATAATAGACTCATACGTGTATTATTTACTGTGTCGATCTTAATATTTATTGTAATTGTAAGGATTTTCTCATCGTGGTCTATCTATCGTTGTTGAAATTGCATATATATAGAAGTAGTTTTATTATCATTTAATCGATTGCCTTCTTTGAATTAAGTTCTGTCCGTGTTGGAATATTTATTGTAATATCTAAAGTGAAGAAATTACTTAAATGGAGAAACTGCTCTTTCTCCTGAGATTCCACTAGTAAATCAATGTTATAATCTCCGTATTACACGATGGATTCAAAATAGCGATTGCTGACTTTATTTAGAGTCGTCTCTAGATTTTTTTACGAAAGTGTGCAAAGTATAGCGGTTTTGTTGGGGGCTGTAGATGCAAAGCAAGTTAATTTTTCAGGTAGGAATATATACAATAGATACAAGTATTTCAAAACATTTTCTTCATAGTACACATTTAATTCCGCCAAGGAGTTAGAATCAATATAGTTTTTATTTAATTACAAAACCCTTTATATGCATAATTCTTATTTGATTTCTTTTTGCATTACATAATTGAGAAGAGAGCAAAGAACATAATTGAACGTTATTGTAAAATATTTGAATCTTTGGAATGGACGTATTTTTCTGTTGCATCTGATTGTCGTTGCTGTATAACATTTACTCCATTTTTATACCGAGTGCGTGGTTGAAGGTGGTAAAATGTTTAAGCAGTGACAGGTTGCGGGGAAATTGGGGAAACAGAATGACAGTTATTATGGAGGTATTGGGAATGGATGAATCGAGTATGGTAAGAAGATTCAAAATACGGGTGGAGGGTAGAGATATTATGGAAGGTGAAAGAGAAGAAGTTTTGGCGGAAGACTGCGAATTTATTTCTCGTGCAAATATCTATGGGGTGTACGTTTTCCAGCAAGATTTGTGGGGAGACCATTTGGGTAAAATGTTTTGCTGAGAGAAAATTTGGTTTAAAATGTAATATATTTGTTTGCCTTAGAAACAGTTTTAGTTCATTGATTCATTTCCTTGATTAATATCTACGTATATTTTTAGAATGTTGTAACAAGGGATAGAGTCGGGACTACAATGTTAATGGTTTGGGCCGGACATTGCAATTTGTTTACATGCTGTACATGTGTAAAGTGACCGCTCAAATTAATGCCATTCTGTCCTTCTATGATAATGTCTGGGTCTCGATATTTGGGCGTCTTCGAGTGGGTGGCCAACTCTGCAGTCGCGTCCTTTAAATCTGGGAGTTAACACTAATCCAGCTCATTAAAAGGACTGCTATTCACAGAATATCAAATAACGTTCCCATTAGTGCATGCACAAACTTTAGAGCCAAATTGTATGATTCAAATGCTCTAAAGCATAGAAATACTCGAGCGATTCAATTTAGACGATGGTTGATATTCATTACTCCAAATGTCAAAAGTGTAGATGCAAATGTTCGCATGAAAAGATTAGTAAGTTTTGGTAAATAGCTGCCAGCGGGTTATACCCAATTGCAGTTTGAATAAATTTATTATTATTATTATTGTTATTATCATTATCATTATTATTATTATTATTATTATTATTATTATTATTATTACTATTACTAAATACCCCAAAACTGCATAAAATATACTGGAATACCAACATATACAATTTAAATTTCATAATGGAACTGAAATTGTAATATTCGTGGAAAGTCACAGTCATTCCGAATGTTATAGAGTGAATCTTAGTCATTATAATATAATTCGTATATTCCTCTCCACTCATGTTAAATCCAAAAATCGCAACACTCAAGGGGATGAAAACCTCTAACGGAAATGCGTACTTGCGAGTGTGTAAAATCATTTCTCTTCAGATTATCATAGTTTATACGCGATACCATTATGTACCCCAAACGAAATACACAAAATAAGCTGTAATATCAAAATGTATTCCAGAAAGGATCCTTAGACTTGCACTTGCGAGCAGTTGAAAGGCCAGCTTAATAAAAGGGGAAAATTTCTAAGTTATGAATAAAAAATTACGTTTGCTTTGCACATAAGAGCTGAGAAACAGACAAGAAACATATATTCAATTTTGTTCGTTACATGTGTTTATTACAAAAATAAAATGATGAAAAATGCCTAGACCAAGAATGTTATAAGTATATTATATTATATTTTCATAATATTATTTATTAATTACAAAAATGAATTGTTATCAATGTTTGTTGTTGACTCTGGTACGCGTAGTAAGTATGGTTATAGATTTTTCTAAAAATTACACCACTTTAATTACCTTCAACTGGTGTAATAGAGATTCAGGTGCAATAATGAGGAAGCAGATAACTGATGAGCGTACTTTATTAATAATATTTCATTAATGTTGGTGCCTCTCTAATGACATTTACATTGAATCGAAAGGATTTTTATTTTATAATTTCTCTTTGTCACTTTTCTTAAAAATACTTTTCTATATATGAATTCGAAGTTTTCTAAAGAAAGCGAATCTTTTGAGCTTTTGGACATGATTTCGAAAATCTTATTTCGATCTGATTTCGAAAATGAAAAACTACGAAACAGCATTTTTCCCCTTTCGTAGTCGTAAATAAAGTTTCATGAATGGATGAAAGTATAGCACCATTGAAATATTTTTAGATCATTCGGAGGCCTATGTTATCATTGAGCATAACATTATGCTTTCAAAAATTACCTTCCAATTAATAATATGCAGGTTGCTGTATTCGTAATATTGGTAGGCGTATTTAAAAGTGAGGAATAGATTTTGGAATTCGAGAAAACCTGAGCGGACTATACGTTCCCGTCATACGTCACACACACTATGTACTATGCGGCACGTACCGCGCAATTAGTTATTGTGACAATTTTTTGAATGAACACTAATACTTTGTTTTCAGATTATTGAAGTTGAATTACGAAGCAATAAAACATGCATTTCCTTGGTAGGTGATGTAAAATAATAAACAGGTAAGAGGATACCAGATAACAGGTGTAATATTAAAAAGTTAAATTAAAAAAGTGAGAGACTGCAAATCTTGTGACGGGAGATGGTTTATAATTTTGACAACAAAATATTGGTTGATAATTGTCTCATAATTGTCTAATAATTAACCTCAGTTAGGTAAATAATTTCAGTTCCATAATTTGTTTATGTAAAAAATGCAATTAACACATTGATAATTAATCATTTTTTCACATTATATCATCATTAACAGGACCATTTCAGATTAAGTGAGGCAATGCAATCCCAAATTTCCTACGTCAGCGGGAGAAAAATTGTCCTGTCATTTCAATTTTCTATGAGCAACAAATAAATATACTTTTTTGTACCCAGACGTTCAAAATATGGGTAGCACGAGAAATTTTCAGAACATCCTCAGATAGAAAAATAGCTGATAGGCTCTATAGTTCTAAACATCTATTGGACTATCAACGATTTCTTCAATTAAAATTGAAAATGAAAGATAAAACAAGATAAATGAGATGCGAAAGAGATAAATGAAGAATCGGCTTCACAGCGTCTCTTAGAATACCTTATGCAAACAATAATGGATGAAATAACCCTACACTTGAAAAATGGCTACGGTCATTCCGTTGGACAATCTCAGTTTACGGTAACGATGACAACAGAAACTAATGGTCTTAACTTGATGTCGAGGTTGTGTGCTAACGCATAGATACAACACAATTTTGTTGTCGTTATGTTATGGTTTATTAGGAGTTTTTTAGCTACAAATCGTCATTCCTTCTGCACAATAGTCAAGAATCATATCTCACGTAATCGTATGCCTCATATAGTATGAGCATTTCCCTGGTATAAGCGCTCATTTTGAACACACAGTTTTTCCGCAGATAATCTGCTAAAATTTCTTTATTTCTTGACAGTTGTGCGTGTGCGAGCACAAAATAAATTTCTGATCCCTGGGGTTTATAAGGAAAACGAAATATTTGAGATAAAAGGGGTCATGAATTTATGAAGACGAACTGACAGATGCGTTTAATAATCCTGCAAGTAGTGAAATTTTATTATGATTGATAAGAGGTACTTCTAGCATAATATCTAGAGCATATGTCTTCCTCTATTTCAGCCTAGGATCAGTTTCAGGAGAATCCATGTGGAATTTGTTGTGGACCTCTTGGCAGGTTTTCTCGGGATATTCTCGTTTTTCTTGCCTCTCATTCCATTATTTTCTCCGACATTGATATTATCTCTATCATCTACTCATTGGATCATCACTCATGGTTCTCAACGGTCAATGTGGTATAAGATCCTCTACTCGCCGATACGAAACTAAATAACGACGAGTTTATAAAAATTATTGTAGAAATATGCTGAGACTCTGAAACGTTTGATACCTCCAAAGAAAAATGTAGCTATACAATTAAAGTTACAGTCCAAATTATCGCACACGAAGGCTGCTGGGTGGGTTCTGTATTGGATTATGATATGTAGCTATATTCAGAGAGTAATCGTGCGAGTCAGTCTTCGCAAAGAAAACACTTCTCCAGGCTCTGAAAAATAATAATATAACGCATAAAAAGACGTAACTTGGAGTGACAGAGCAAACACAACTCCACCCGTGCCCATTAAAAGATGTGCGTCCGCAAGATTTATCCCAAGCTGCGCGCAACCTATATAAAGTTCTGTACCTACTCTTAAAATTATATTGCTTATCACTTTAAAACATGATAGTGAATTAGACAACTGGGCGCTCGAGTTAATTGAATTTCAACGTTACATATGAGGTCGGATTCAGTTTTACTTGGCAAGTGCGCAACAGACAATTACTTCAAAAGTGACTTGTGAGTGACTAGTGAGTGACTTCATTTCTGACTAATCACCTGCAACCAATGGAACCTTCGACCAGCCATGCGCGCCTACAACCCTGGGTGTGCAGCGCCTAAAGTTTTCTAGGAATCTGATGCGCTTCCTCGACCAAGAGTCTCCCTTCACCGGTATCGCGCAGGAAAATTCTGCGGCTCTGTTTCCAGAGGATGAATTCTGAGCCGCCACCACAGCAAGCTGTTCGGCGTAACAGGTGTTAAAAACTGTCTACAAACAGTTATTTTAGTTGAAAGTCGTAAACACTACCAGAACTGTAATATCTATCTTCCTTGCTCAGTTAATAAATCAGTCAGGATATCAATTCGTTGTTCACCAATCAATTCAAATCATTACCAGAAACCTTTGATAAATTATTCCGTGTAAATTAAAAATCAATGAATTGACGGGACATTTCAAAAGGACCAATTGAACATGTTTCGAAAACTCAATCTTAATGTAACAGTCTGTAAAAACATTTTTGTGTTAAAAGGATCAAACCCTTTGATTCATCCTATAAACAACTTTAGAGTGAGAAATTACTGGCACGTAAGTCCAGCAACTCCTCTGAATAAAATTGGTCCACAGGGAGCCGTGGCATGCACTAGAAGTCAACTTATTTTGAATTCTCTTGTGGCACAGAGAACCTCCTTTTTCAAACCGCCTGTCTCCTTTTACTAATTAGATGGATTTTAGGAACCAAAAGGCTAAATCTGTCAAATATCTAAATTTCAAAAGCTGATGTAGGTTAATTTTATTGTATTATGTGCTGTATATGTCCCTGCATTCATAGTGTGGTCCATAATTTCTTCAACTAAGGGAATAAGATATTCAAACTCTAAGTAGTTTGAGATTTGACTGCTTATACACACAAAAGAAGTTCCATTGAAAGCAATTTTGCTCATCTTGAATTTTCAACCCGTCCATCCGCACCAGAGAAGTCTTCATTCGTAATTGTCTGACTTAGTTGGTCGCAGCTTTCTGTATGTTGGCAATCGAGTCAGATCTTAAACCGCATAGAAGCATTTTAACTTTTAGGAAAAGGAAGGTGGAAAACATAGAAAATAGAAGTTGGTAGATATAGAAAATATGGCGAATGCTGCAATGCTGAGAGATACTTTTCAGCAAAGAACTGAGGTTAATTCCAGCAGAATGATCTGGGACGTGATAATGCAGCAGGACGAGGGGTAAATTCTGAATCACTTCCGATGATTTTGACACTGAAAAATCTGCTTTGCAGAAAAGTTAAATTGCTAACCAATATTCCTCCTTCTTGCCCGTATCTCGAATCGGACATACGCACGCAACACCTGCTTATAAGATACTACACGCTCTTCAATAACAACTTCTGGACGGATGTCTCTCATCTCAAAAGAGTTCCGAGAACAGACTTCAACAGAGTTAAACGGAGGCCTCCAAAAATTCAACACGGAACTTACAAACCGCACTATGTATTTCTGTAAAGAGTATCATTCCATCTAAAACCACTCCTTATAGACGATGAACAATCTAAAGCTTAAGAAATCAAATTGAACCTGAACAATGAGCTAAGTAATGTATTTGTATGCGTATCTTACTTTTCACCACTTCCGTGGCTCTAAGTTCTTCTTCTTCTTCTTCTCCCTCAAGCATTAGACCGGTTGGTCCGTTGCGCCTCCTTGATCTAACCATCTTCTCCTGGGTCTACCAACGCTTCTTCTTCCTTTAGGGATGTACTGAAGCACTTGCTTTGGAATACGGTCGTCTTCCATTCTTTCGAGGTGTTTTTTCCATTGTTCTCTGTATTCCTTAATTTTTTCGTTTAAGTTGTAAATTCCTATATTTTTCCGGATGGTCTCGTTTTTTAATCTGTCCATTCTTGTTACTCCCAGGACTGATCTTAAAAATCTCATCTCGGCTGCTTGAAGTCTACTGTGTGTTCTGGAGTTCATAGTCCAGTTTTCGCTTCCGTAAAGTCCGCAAGGCACTGCCATAACTTTATAAAACTTTAGCATTGTGTCTTTACGGACCTTTCCTTTGAGCGCTCTTTTGATGGTGCCACACATCATATTGAATCTTTCTATCTTCCTTACAATATCAACTTCGCCGAGATATGATACGTCACATCCTAGAAATCTAAAGGTATTAACCTGTTCAATAATTTTGTTTTCTAATATGAATTTACATCTTAAAGGTTGTGAGCCTTGGAATGCCATGGATTTGGTTTTATTTGTAGATATACTTAGATTATATTGCTTTGTTATTTTATATAGTTCATATAGTGCCCTTTGCAGATTATCTTCTTTATCTGCAACTAAAATCTGGTCGTCAGCAAACATAAAAGTTTTAATAAAATTTGTTCCTTTAAAATTGTCTTCTATATTAAGTTTCATGATCTGTTGTTTCCATTCTCTCACAGCATTGTCTAGATATAGATTAAAAAGTATAGGTGAAATACAACACCCTTGTCTGACCCCTTTATTAATATTTCCTTGGGCAATAATTCCAGATTTTAGTTTTATGTTTATCTGTGTTCCTAGGTATATATTTCTTATAACTTCGATCAAGTGCAATGGTATTCCTCTTTTTTCCATAATTTTCCATAGTTTTCCTCTGTGTACACTATCGAATGCTTTACTGTAATCAATAAAGACTATGTAGGTCTTTAGATTGTATTCTCTTCTTTTTTCTATTATTTGTTTTAATATAAAGATATTATCCGAGCAGGATCTTCCTTTCCGGAAACCTGTTTGTTCTTCAAGTAAAATACTGTCTACAATGTTTCTCAATCTATTTGCTATTATCTTCCCATATATTTTATATGCCGTATTCAGAAGACTTATACCTCTATAATTTTCGCAGTCAGTTCTTGGTCCTCCTTTAAAAATGGGTATTACTACTGCTTTCTTCCATTCCATTGGTATTCTTTTTTGTTGCCAGCATTGATTTAGAAAATCTTGAAGCCTATTTTTGGCTTCTTCTGGTAGATATTTAAATAGTTCTATATTTAAATTGTCTGAGCCAGGAGCTTTTCTGTTTTTACAACTTTGCAAGGCTTCCTGAAGTTCATTGAATTCTATTTTATCAATTTCTGATATACATCTGTTATTTTCCTCCTCTTCATCATTTACATCTTCTCCCTCTTCTTTTGTCCACAGATGTTTACAGAACTTAATCCATTCTTCTCTATCTAGAAGATCTAAATTTGCTGCGTCTTTTTCTTCTCTGTTTAGGTGTTTCATAATTTTGTAAGCAGTATATTGGCGACAATGTACATCTCTTTCTATGTTAGAAATGTATCTTTCCCAGCTTTCCTTGTGTGCAGCTTTTACTATTTTTTTTGTTTCTCTTCTTTGTATTTTATATTCTTCCAATGTCTCAGGAGTTTTCGTCATGAGCCACTGTAGATATGACTCCTTCTTTCTTTGAACTGCACGTTTCAATTCTTCATTCCACACATTAAGTCCCTTTTTGGCTTATATTTATTCCTTTTCCCTAAGGTTTCAAAAGCTACACTTTCTATCAGTTGGGTTAGCTTCTGCCATTCTAATTCAATATTCGTGCTGATGGGTTCCTTTAGCATATATAGTCTTATGCGTGATTGAAATAAATTTCTGATGCTAGGGTCTTCTAATAGGTTAGTTTTCCACACTGTTTCCTTTATTGTGGTCTTTTTGCGTGTTGTTCTTGCCCATTTAGTTTTAAGGATTACTTTCCCTCTTACTAGGAAATGATCTGAATTTATATCCATTCCTCTCATCACTCTCTTCCTGAAATAGTTTTCCCATCTTTTCATTTGCAATTAAATAGTCAATTATTGATCTGTACCCTCTGTTCACCCATGTAAATTTATGGATATCTTTATGTCTAAAGAACGTATTTTCTATTCGTAATGAGTTAAAATTCACAAAATCACGTAACACTTTTCCATTTTGATTAATTACTACTTCTCCGTTTGTTCCAATTATTTCCTTAATGGGCTGTTGTCCTATCCTAGCATTCATATCTCCTCCTATGACTATATAATCATTTTTATTTGTGGAATCTAGTACACTTTGTAGGCTTTCATAAAATTTATCAGATTCTTCTTTTCTACCCTCTTCAGGAGCATACACTGATATAATACTCATATATCCTCTAGCTATTTTGAATCTGCATGTTACAATTCTTTCATTTATCCAACTGTAAGAAGTTATCCTATTTCTCCATTTCTCATTTATTAGAATAGCTGTTCCTGCTACTGCTCTATTTTCGATAGGTACACCGCTATAAATTAATGTATAGTTTCCCAAATCACATGTTCCCCTCTGCTTCTTTTTAGTTTCAGATAACATAACCAAATCGAGTTTAGCACTCCTGACTTCTCTTAGCAATTCGTATTCTTTGTTAGCTATGCCTCGTACATTCCAAGTTCCTATATTGACATGTTCTGATATACCAAGACGTTTGTCCTTTAACTTTGCCAATGTCGTTACCAAAGGATTTCCTTGTTTACAATCAATGAGTGAGCCAGTAATAAGAATCTCCCCTGGCCGCGCTACGAACGCTGCGCAGGGAAAGTTTGGTAGTGGGGCTGCCACCTCACTGCTCCCATCCTGCTCCCGCAGGATTTGTATAAGGTTTTCTCCCTAGACAGATTGCTTTCACTTCAGCTCTGAGGTCTGTCCCCCCATTAAGAAGCATAAGAACAGGATCTATAAGAAGATAGAAAAAGATTAGTAGTTTACAGAAAGTAGAAGATCAGAAAGGAAAGACTCCCTAGCCCTCGCAACCTAATAGCATCGGGGTCGAAAAATACAAGGGGTCGAGAGTGACCAAAATAGGACAGTTAAAAGAAGTATGGCAAAAGTAAGTGGAAGCATTGCCATACTAGTGAAAAGACCCTCCTCCTTTATCCGGGCTTGGGACCGGCAGTGCCTGCAAGCAGACCCAGGCGGTGGCTCTAAGTTTTGAAATTAATGAATACATGTTACCTAAGAAACTATAATAGAATTTTTAGAAATTATGCGAAACTTCATACTTACGGAATTGTTGGAAAATATAACGTATTTATTTACTGAGGTTCATTTGTATACATCCTAGTGTCTTTCTACAATGTGAATAATATTGAAAGCTTCTATAGTTTGCCTATAGTAGTACTACTATTCACGAGCTCGGTCTAGGTAGTCATTTATAAATTACTCATTTACAAATCATTCTTAAAGCCTGTTGACTTATTGCATACAGCGCTCGGTCTCCAGTAGCAAAGCCAGTACCCAAATCATTCAAAGAATTCAAAGTATTAAGAAACATTTCCAATGCACACTGGTAAGATGTAATAGATGTGAATTTTAAAATGGGTACAGTTAATAAAGAAATAAAAAATGATAGTTTAAAATATGAATATTCAAAATGGAATGACATACCAATACTGTACCTATAAATTTGTTAGATATGTTCTTCAAGTCAACAAATTTAATTATTGTTCTTATGTATAAAAAGATTGTAAATGAACGTTTAATAAAAAATGTTCACGTATATTTGCGTTAAAATTAAGATAATTTTATTAACATTAGATAACATTCTTTGGTATCAAGCTTTATTAAAATCGCTCCTTACTATCTTTCTTCATAATTCTACATAGTATACTATAAGAGTGAAGAAACGGATTCCGGAGCTCTAGAAAACGTGTGTATACTGCCTTTTTCTTCCATACGTCATAGACAGTTTTAATTCTTTTTTGACGTGCAATAAACAAAACATTCTTGGCATACTGATTAGGTATTACATTTTGTGAAGTTTTGTGATGGTGTTGCAAATGACGATTTATTACGAAAACATTTCTTTTCTCTTTGGCAAGGCATGTCGGACTCAAGCGTTTATCTTATTTCTGAAAACAAACTCGGTGATGAATAGGATTATATAGAGCACAACCTTCAATTGGAAGCAAGAAACTACATAAGTAGTTGAATAACAATCACAAACGAGCTAATTTAAAAAAAGTATTTTAACAACTACTAACATCATTATTGATCTACATTTAGTGAAAGATATCTTAAACGAGTTACAAGAGACTAGAGGACTTCCCACACGAGATTTATGTTCGATTTTATATTAATTTATTCGTATGTATGTATTTGGCACTTAAGACTCAGATAAATACGACTTTTGTAGCTAGCATTGTTCCCAGGTTTGGACTGGTTTTTATTTATTTTTTTATTATCGACGCGTGGTGTAAGGGAAACATAAGGCGAACTTGCTACCATCACCGTATCTAGTATACTTGACCTGCCTGAGCTTTCCTTTCGTTACACAGTTATAGAAACTGAGACGATTGTATTAGAAAGCTTCAGCTCTATTTTCCCCGACCAGGAATCGAACACGGAATCGCACAACGAAAAGGTAGAATGCTGTCAATGACTCATCCGAGGGCATATTTGTTTCTTAATCGTTTGGTAAAAGGACATTGCCATTTTCTAGTAACAAATATAGTAAGAAGGGAAATGTTTAATTTAGTAATAATTATAAACACAACCATATTATTACTAATAATTATATTAATAATAGCTTTAACTAAAATATTGAGGTATTTTCGACACACGTACTTCGCATTTACGTCCTGCCAAAAGATTGAGGCAAAACAATTTCGAGTAATATGTTGTCCCCAAATCCCCCTCCTCCTCTCTATGAGCTGGGCTCCACTAGTGGAGTAGTTCGCCGGAGCTTTCAGCGCGCATGCACCGAGCTGCAATGTCCTGGGTTCGAACCCGGGCAGGTGTGAATTTTCCACATCGGCTGCATTGTCGCATCGATCTGACGCATCGGCACGGAGAGGATTACTGGAGACAGCTCCTCCCACTCACGCTCCCTCAGTTTCACCACGTCTTCTAGGCGAATGCTCTTGCAGGACGCACACAGAAGGTCATTAGTGATGTATGACGTTTCGCTCCTTCGCATTGCAATTATTAAATTAAGAAAGAACTGTATCAGCAATGGGCAAAGCTTAGAGGAATATAATTAACCGATAATATTAAAAAAAACACGCTATGTATTGTCATAATAAAGGCTCAATTGTTTACGATTCTGTCTTTTTGCAAATAATATTTCTTGAATCTGTTTGTTTGTCTCAGATGCAATATTGTTGTACTTTTCTGTATCATTTGAAAGAATCTGGAAGACAAAAACGAAATATGATAGAGTTTTGAGATGTACCGTAGGCATTAAAGTGAAAAGTTAAAATTGAGCAGTTGTATGCTTGCACGTTATCACTGATAGATGTTACATTAAAACAGTATTGGCAGAATAAAGTTAAAGAAGTATACGATACATCAAGTGGATAGAGAAAATAAATGGTTCCAGAACGGAAAAAGGAAAACCGTATGACACAGAGTATCTAACCTACTATGGTTACACAACAATTTCTAAACAGTGTATGATTTTTAAATTTGAATTTCGCTCAACAAAAATGAATAATGAGGAAAGCAAATTGTATCATTGATCTAATGTTCATGTTCTTTAAATTTGCGAATATACTTGAATTAACTTTGACGTTTTGAAGCAACAACATATTTGTTCATCTGCATCTTAAACTCTTAATATCATCTTAACTATAAATATCACAACTGCACATACGTGCTTGCATTATTTGTAACTTTTACAATTTTCGCAAAGTCAGAGAGTTCAACGAAATTGACACACGCTATTTTTAGGCGTCCTTTGCATTATACGAGGAAAAATAGAGAAAAATATTAGAGCCGTTTCAGAGAAAATATTTTATACAAATCATTAACTTCAAATGGAAATTACGCAAAAACTACTGATCTGTTTAAAAAATTGTACATGAACTGTTTCAAAGATCCTATTTTTAGATTTCATGTAAGACAAATATCTCGATCTTCAATATTTATGCTATATTAATTTTTTGCAATTTTCAAAAATGCAGTTTCCCGATGGTGAGAATACCATTTTAACAACTCTACTTTAAAAAATTATTATTCAAAAAATAAAGAAAAATATGAAGCAGTTTTTGAGAAAATATTTATTTAAAAATTGCCTGTATTTCACGCAAAATGACGCTAAAACTTAACATATTTTTCGACAAATTCTATCTGAACTTATGTTGATCTCTAACTTGGAGGAACAGATTTTATTATGAAGCAAAATCCTTAAATATTCGTCGATTTTTTCGCACCATCTCAATTTGCTATGCAACTGCAAAGAATAGCGACAATGTTAGTTGGGAACAGGTAAGATGTCGTAAGATACGCATAAGATGTGAATTGTATTCAAACAAACATCCAGAATGTCAATGGCGTTCAAGATGTATTTCATATTCCTTAATATGCAGTATATTGCAGTATAATATTACGATTTATCTTTTCCTTATTCGCGTAATTTTTATTGAAATTTATTCTCATTCTTAATTACAGTAATTATTATGAAAATAAATCTCACTGCATAGTTATTTGCTACGAGTAATACATTAAAATGTTTATGTTGTAGAAAACATATTTCGGGATAAATTTTATTTTGTAATAATTTATTTTTTAAATTACATTTTGAAGAGATTACAAAGTACAATTCTTTGCAATTTATATTTGAAATGAAACCTACTATATATGTAATAAAAGTGTAATAATTTAATAAATAGAACCGGGAATACAATATACACGACCCTCAAGATTTTAGTACCGGATATTGAGAAAAAAGCCCAATTTTTTGAAAAATTGCGGTAAATGTCCTTTACGGCTCCTCTATTTGATGTCAGCGATATATTAACTGGATATCTATACACTTGATGTGTATAGACCTGTGTGTAAATCTATGGTATGGAAAGACAATACTCATTTGAAAAAACTGTTAGTGTTGATAGTGTGTTGAAAGTTAATGAGACAACCTTCACTATATTTATGTAATTCTCACAGAAAACATAAGTCATGGAATACTATAGAGACAATGCTAATGGGCTTTTAAGGCGCTAACTATGCGTACTTCGTTACAACCGAATAGCAAAATTATTGTGTAAACAAATTGAACTTGATCATCGTATACAAAAGTTCACATAATATGCATCCTAGACTCATAAAAAAATCTGCAATATTGAGAGTGTACTTGAGTAGATCAGAGACAGCGACATCGTAGCTAAAAACATTCTGGTGTATTTTGCGATGAGCATGTAACGAACCTTAGATCTAATATTAAGAGAGGAAAGTGCTGATGTTCGATGATAACTGTATAAACAAGATGCTAAGGAGGGTGGCGATGCTACGGTCCGTACTAAGGGTGTGGGTCGTGTATGAAGAGCAGACGCCGTGGGAAGTAGTTCGCCAGAAACCCGTCCAGCAGGTTCTACTGGGTACTGATTTCCGGGTTATCTGGACCAGGGATTTCTCATTCCGTAATGGGAGCAACAGGGACCTATTACAGATTAGGGTAAAGAAATTCAAAAGCACAAAAAAATCTTTTATTTATGATTTAGTTTGAAGTAGCTGTCAGTTTAACAACACAATAGACTTTCGCTTGTTTTCTACTATTTTTGCGGGAGTACATGCGGGCGAAGGAAACATTGAGTTATCAAAATATTAAATAGAGATAATATATTCCAAAATTATAAAGACTTTGATGTTGAAAACTTAATAATTAAAAAATAATATACTTTGATTTAAGTTATATTTCGAATATAACAAATGCTTACGAAGGCAATATAACTTTCAGTATTGTAATGAAGTGGAAAGATGGCTTTATAGTAGTTAGTAATTCATTTTACATTGCAAAAGGTGAGGTAGAAGATTTTATATTTTATTTTGACAAAATAGGTGTTAGTAAGAAAACCCTTAAGATTTACATCTAAAATACACCTCAAAATACTCCTGGAAAAGTTTTGATATAGTCAGCAAAAAAGTCATTTGCGGTTTTGTGTGTGTGTTTTTTTTTTTTTTGCGTAAATTTTTTAATGGTTGATTTTTGGGCAAAAACGGTTATGTACTATTTTCAATGTCATAAAACTGTCTTCAAGTTTGTTTTATAAGTTATTTATCTTAACTGGAAAGTAAGAGAGCTACGCGATTTTAAAATTATACTAAACTTTATTCTGACGTTGCTCTAAATTTCTAATGGAAAATTTAGTACAATATTAAAACCACATATCTCAATTAAGATGGATAATTTATAAAATTAACTTGAAGGGAATTTTACGTTTAAAGTAGTACAGAACCATTATTGCAATAAAATCAACCATTAAAAAGTTATTATTCCGGAGTCTTTTGAGGTGAAAAATTTAGGATTTTTTACAAATAGACAATCCATTTCTTCATTTCTGTTTCAACATGTTTAGTACTAGATCTGTACTTGGCTAAAAGGAAGATATCGAATTTTTGTCTGGAAGATTATTTCAGAAAATCGGCTCAAGCACAGACGCTAGGAAACGTGCAAAAGAAAACCCTGAAAAAATAGAACGTATATTGATTTCATAATAACTGGTATACTTGCATCCTCACTCCATAATTACAGTCATTTTTGCGGGTGTGGCATAGTCCGGAGTGGTGTCAAAGTGATACTTCAATTTGGCGCGACGATAACGACTAACAAAGAATACCTATAAATTATGACTCTTATGCGTGAGATATTTTAAAAATAAAATACTCAAAGTATCTGCCAGAAAAAAGTGTCAGCAATCATGTCATAGCGTCAAAAGTGCAGCATGAATGAGTGCGGAATCAACTTAAGGGTTAGACAGCGTTGAACAGCGGGTAACATAGCCCCCAGGCGCTTGCCCCTGAGCAGCTTCCAATAAAACCCAACGGCCGGCTGTTTCAACACCTCTTTAAGCAAAATGGTCCCAGACCATTATAATTATTTCCTTTCTTTTGCGACATCGTTTATATGTGACTGGAACTGAAGACCAGCCTCTTCGTTTCAACAACAGATGGCAAAGGAGCATTCGAGCATACAAAGAATTATAGAATGCGCTTATTCGAACATTTCGAATCCCAATAGCCCCTATGACGGTTCCCTCTGCGAGGGGAGGCGTGGTCCTCCGCCATGCCGTCCTGCCATCCTGCCGCCCTGCCGTTCTGTCCTACCGTCCTGACTTGTCGCCCTGCCCTGTCGACTTTTTCTGACGGCCTCCCTTACGGCCCTGTCCTGCCACCTAGCACTATCACCCTGTACTGCCGTCATGCCGTCTCGCCCTGCACTGCTGCCCTGCCCTGTCGTCCTGCTTTGCCACCCTCCAACCCGTCGATCTGCCTCCATTCCCAAGTTTGCTTTATGTAGTTTATACCGCGTTCTCTCCGCGCGAAGAAGTGTCCGATCATGAGATGAATCCGTTTGATTTTTATTGAACACAGTAAAAACTGTACACGACATATGAGGAAGAAGTATAGAATACAGAAGGGTTTCAGTGTTCACTTTTTTTAAATGCATTTTACTGGCTCACAGTGTATTTTTTGTTTAACGATGCTAGTGTTGCATACAAGTATTTTTAAGAACAAATGAAAAAAGAAGCAACGTTCTTTACAGATTGACGGAATGCGCCTATTCGAACAGTGCCAGAAGAGGCCTCCGCAAAGAGAGGGCGTGGGCCACTGCCCACCCGCGCCATCGTTCACTGCCCGCCGCCGCGGCGCCTCGCGCTATTTCCCCGCGCCGCCCGCCCGAATGGCCAGCGCATTGTGCCCACCGCCCCATTAGGCTCCCCATTAAAACAGGACAGGGCGGCCGAGCGATCTCTTCTTCCCCTCTCGTTGCCCACGCCCGGTCGCTGCTGATTGCCCCCCCCCCTCCACCACCAACTCGCACCCCCTTGATCAGGTAATCTTGTGGAGTGGTGCGACCAGCACAGAAGACGTGGCCCTTAGTCTGCGGAGGGCGACTGGGCCCTGGCATTGGTCAGGAGGGCGCAGAAAATCATTAGCGTGGAGCATGGAAGCTGGTTGGACACCTCTGCTATTTTCACCCCTCCTGCTGCACTGTCTTCGTCGTCCCTCTCCTGGTCAACCTCTCTTTCCGTACGCGCCCCTGGCTGCTCGCGCTCCCCGTCTCCGCCATTCCCCTCGTTCTTTGCTGTGTGTGAGTGGGGAATAAGTGAGTATTGGGGTAAGTGAGTTTGCTGGAGAATGAATTACGTATCATTTCTTTATATAAATATGAATACATAATTTACAAATACTCTTCAAAATAGCACGACTGAATAAAAACAATTTAAATAATTAAGTTTGAAGAAAATAATCGGCAACACACATACGTTTATTTACGACGTAGCTCATATACCTTTATTTATTGAGAAAACAATGACTATACATTCTTATATCTCTGAGAAGAGAGATATTTATGTTCAGTATTTGCCGTGAGGTTTTAGTACACCCAATACTTAAACGCAAGTAATGCGATCATCAAGATCTTTAGCAGGTATGTCTCTTCACTGTTACTTGATAAGCTATTTCTTATAAAACATCGCAGTTGCTATTTGCGCCATAATACTTTGTGATAAAGTTCAAAGTAATCAAATGATTGAGATAAAGAAGTCCTCTGGAGTTGTATCTCGATATATGGAATAAAGCATAGTAAAAGTAGGTATGTACGTTGTATAGATAATGTAATGTAATGATTAAAAAATTCAAAATTCAAAGTTTGTTCAAAAGACATGTTTCGGGGCTGCCCGATATCTAAATACTATTTCTCGTCACAACAGTCTACCCGTCTATCCGTCCGTGAAAAACTCTTTGTGTGTAAACTATGAACATGAACATCATACATGTTTTTTTAGTGAGTAGATGAACTGGAAAATAGTACACTTTACACTAACAACACAGGCAGACAAAAAAATTTATCAGACTCAAAGACTTGGCACATATTTCTTTGTTTGTCGACGCGCTTAATCCGAATCTGAACCCAGAATTGCGGCACCACCCTCCATGTATTTAAATCACGAAAAAACACCGTGAAATTGTAGATTGTAAACCTCCGAAAACAAAAGCAGAGATGCTAAAGAATGGCACAGACTTTCCCATATTAATTTTCTATTTCTTTTGGTTACGGTTAGCTACATTTTTTGACATTTTTTTAATTTTTCGTTTTCCTAATTGTAGAACGCAAATATTATTTTAAGATTATTTAAGAACAGTAAAACCTCGTCCTAAATGGCAATTTTTCAGAAACATTTGGAGCCGTTTTTTAAAAAAACTGGCGTTTAAGCGCTACTGTAAATTCGAAATTTCAAGCTCTTTTTTACATAAAAATTTTTGAGTTTTCGAAAAACTTCATTTAAAGTTAATTTAAGTTCTTTAACTCACAAAAACAACAGTGTTTACAAATTACTGGAAATGTACACATCAACCGCGTGAGAGATCTTTCGAAAAAATTACATTTGTGTAATTTGTGAAAAAACAAAAAATACACGAAAATAACTTCGACATATTAGAAAGTGCGGTTACGGTTACTATCCGATCGAAAAGTTTGAAGAAAAAATTTGGAGCCGTTTTTTGAGAAAATGGCGTTTGAGCGTTTTTCTGAAAATGCGGAGTTTTGAGCTAGTTTTCACAGAAAACGGTAGAGATTTTGAGAAAATTTATATGACATTATTTAAAGAACATGTACTGTATAACTACAATAATGTGAACCAGTGGACACTTATATATTGACACGAGAGACAAGTCAAACAAAATAAATTTTTGTAATTTTTGAAAAAACAAACGAATAGAGCAATATGATGTTTATGTCATCATATAGAGTACATTTGGCACTATCCCTACCAAAAGTTTGAAGAAAAAATCGGGAGCCGTCTTTGAGAAAATCTTGCTTTTGTATTTTTTTTTAAATTTCACATATTGCATGTAATATTGCGCGAAAACTACTACAATTTTCTCGAAATTGTACATGACGTTAATGAAAGAACTCACTGTGGAGAAAAAATTATTTGAAGGGAAAATCTCTATCTTTAATTTTGTAGTTGTACAAAAACACCAAAAATATTTCATACTTTTGAAATTTTTAACCGTGAAAATCAGACCTATGTCACGTTTATAAATATATATTTCGCTATTCTTACAAGAAATGTATAGAAAAAAATTTGGAGCAGATTTTAAGAAATTTTGCAGAATTTTATTCAAGATCTCAAAGATTCGACTCGAGCCAGATCGACACGGGTTTCTTCAATTTGGAAAAATCCTACGCATGGTTTAGGCGCTAGTAGTGTTCACAGTCACCAGACGGACGGACGCCCGGACGAACGGACGGCCGGACCGAAGGCCGGACGGCCAGACGGACGTTTAAAAAAAACATCACTTTTTCGGTATCAGGGGACCTCAAAACGTGTATTTCCGTCGAAATCCTGAAATCGATTTTCATATTTTTCCCTGTTCTATGTATATTACTCCATATATACATACGCATATGGGACAGTAAAATACAATATCAGAACGTTTCTTTGTGGATAAAAAAATGAAGAGAAATAGCGCAATTCTGACTTCAGATTCGGATGAATCCGCCTTGAAAGGCGTCGATATACATACAGAAACACGTGTCAAGTCTTTTGGTCTGACTTTTTTTCTGTGTGCCGGTGTAATCAGGGAGACAGTATTATTTAAATTCCGAAGAAATTGCTGTGATGTCTGAAGAAGGATTGCTTTTTATCTCTTACGAATTGCTTTTTATATCTTTAATCTCCACTTCTTATTCTCCAAGCATTAGAACTTGCGTTTCGTTTCGTCTCATTATCCAACGGTTAGGCTCATCTTTCGATTTTACTTTTTTATTTCTCGGCTTTCTTTGTAAGAAGAGAAAGTATTGTAATCGTATGCCGGAAAACGGCGATTTTTCGAGAAGAAACTTTTTGCCAGACCCTTGCCATGATAAAGTATATCATAATGTATCCAACGTAAATATTTTTCCTATTTGTAATAAGTTCCTAAAGTGAATCGTAAGTGTATGCAACGTAAATCTTGTTTCTATTTGTAGTAAATTATTTTCTTTAACACATTATGTAGGCAGAACCATGTTTTGTTTGCACTTGGTAACCGCAAAATCGATTCACACCAAAACGTCTGTCTTTCTGTTTGAGATCAACCCTGGTGCTTAAACCGTTCAGTCAATTATCTCCAAAATTGATATTCCCAATCGATTTAAATGAACTGAAGTCCCTTTGAGTTGGTAACGGATACTACGATTTTTGAGAGTACTATAGATAAAGCCTCAACATTTTCAAAATTTCCCCAAAAATTGTTCATTTGTATTATTCTTTGTCCTTGAATAGCGTGAAGGACTCTTAAGAAAGTGGTGTAAGTCGTACTTTGGTTGAAATCCCTGATTTTTTGAAAATTGCAAAAGTTCCAATTTTTCGTTACCTTTCTTCAACTAGATAAACATTTATTTTCTGAATGAAATCTGTACTTGAGAGACATTTGAAATATAGCCACGTGCAATGTTTCCAAAATACAAATGTAAACTAATGCAATATGAATCATTGTTTAGTTGTTGCAATATCAGGCTCGTGCGTATGACAAAACTGTCGTAATTTGTATCCTGATTCCGTCACAAATTTCTGTTTTACGTCTGTTTCAAAAAGTATATATTACCTGTAGCTATAATTGGAAATATTCTCAGCGCCTCTATTCACATTCAGCACTGCCTTTTACTAGTTAGAAATCGTCATGAAACTGTTATACAGTAACGACGCGTTTATCAGCAAATGCAACATGAAATGCTTTATTCTAATATATTGTCTTTTTCTCCGTTAGCCTGTAACCATAGTTTCTTCTTTATTGCCACAGAATAGATAAAACGAATTTGCAAAAACACATGTATTACGTCTTATTTTTAGGAGTGATGTGGTGTTTCGTTAACAGAAATGAAAAATTCTGGCGTAATTTCATCATAATAATTTTCTTTTGCATAAAGCTTTCTCGACCAACTTCAAAGCTACAATTAAATAAGAAATGTCTAAATTACCAAGTGTACAAAAGAGAAGAACAAATTTATGTGAAATTGTTTAAATAACTTGATTAGAAATATGAACTGTAAAAGAAAATATTTGTAAAAATTAAAAATTTAAGTGATTAATTTCACATAAATTATATTTAATAGTTTTGAAATTGATGTACATTATTACGTTAAGATAAAATAAAATAAATAGAATAAATGCATTCAGATGATAAGTCTAACATCAATTCTGTGGCATCTGTATGCCCGGTTTAGATAAAACGGATGATCTAATGTTTGTCAGCTTTTTCTATGTAGGGCTTTGGTAGGAAAGAGTTTTGAGAATATTAAGGAAACTTTAGTACATTGCATATTATTTAAGAGTAGTATTAAGATATTAGAAACAACAAAAAGATAATGATTCAAAATAAAATATGTCTTTGTTTTTGACTGATTAGCTCTCGTTTCTGAGATAATGTAGAAAAATATAAATAAAATGAAAAATACGTAGGAAACATTGTCACTACTAAAACTTAATATACAAGTATTAAAATCAATAGAAACTGAGTACATGAAACAAGCAATGAAGCTGAAATTTGTATATAACATGCAGTTCACAAATATTTTTGCTATAGAAATCGGTTTGATTTTCTCTTTTGTGTAGTTTTAGGGTAGTTGCCCAACTGTAGTCTGTTGCCATGTGACTCACCCATCTAATCTGTTACATTCCCTTCGTAACTTTAATATCCCGATGGAACCTCTCTCCTAGTTCCTCACTGTAATCACACATTTTCAATAAATATTTCTAAGTGGCTGAGATGTTCGATGGGCGACATGTCAGGCAAACGTGCAGGCCAGGGAAGCAGTGGTACCCGTAATACTTCGCAGAAACTTGCAACTTCCTTGGCACATACGGTCGGGTATTGCCCTGCTGAAAAATGGCATGTGGAGCTGCTTGAAGGAGGGACAGTACCTAGGTCTCTGAAACCTCTGTTGTAGCAGTTGCTGTTCAGATTACCCTCAATTCGTATGAGGCGGGATAGCACATTGCAGCCAGTGGCGCCACAAAACATCACACTTGGCATTTGTCCGCTATGTCGCGGAACAATGCAGGCTGGCAGATTGTGACACCACGGTAGCGCCAAATACGTACGCGACCATCGTTGTAGCACAAATTGAAGCCGGACTCTTCCGAAATCAGTACATTTCACCACTCCACACACCAGTGAATACGCTCACGTGCCCTTTGATTTCCTATACGTCGATGGTTTCTGGTCAACGGAATCCGAAGCAGTGGTATGCGTGCCACCAGTTCAGCTCTTAAGCAGACGCCGTCGAACCGTTGATGCAAACACGATCACACCCGTTGCAGAGCGCCAAAGTCGAGCCAACACTTTGGACGATTACGGCCATGCGAACAAGATGGCGGTCATCTCGCGATGTGGTTACATTGTGTAGTCTAGTACCCGGTCGTCGGTGTGTACGAACCTCTTGTATCCCTTCCGATCATTCTGTTCCGTTTGAACTCATCCAAATGATATTGTGCCCTTCAGTGGTGACGAGGGCACCGGCTCTTGCTTGCACGTTTCCCCGTCATTCCCCTTTTTCGAGGGATCTACACTGACTGATGTGGCGTAACGCTCACCTGACCTGTCAAACAAAGGAGGGCGCTGCTAGGCCAACGTGGACGCCTTCTCTATGCAAAATTGCTCCCTTCTTATGGACACACTGTTCTATACATCCACCGATTTTGAAGTGATTCTGATCATTCCTTCTGGGTATTACACGAACACTAATGTATTACAAGTCTCCAAAGCTTTGGTCAATATTCCGGTCAATATTCCATTTTGGTAAAATGTTCATGGATATTCTTGCAATACTCAAGTTCATCCTCTTCAAGGAAGTGAGGAAGACGTCTTTTTTCTGTAGTTCAGTAAATTGTAATGTAATTTTCTGACTTCAGACAGTTGTTTTCATTTAGCCTAGATGCCAATAGTTCAAATGCTTTCTTACACAGATTATATCTTGTAAAAGTTTCTCACGTGACAATGGAATATCTGAAAGGATGTTAAACAATGGAAAAGGAAGATGTTCGCTATGGGGCGCAGACCGCCTTGCTGACTACAGATCTGGTGTCACTTTTACGTTTCTGATGCCAACTGATCCCTTTTTATATTCGCAATAAAAAAGTAACAGCCATCATGGTGATATCTTGACTCTATCGACACTATAAACACTTCAAAATATTAACGTTGCTTACATTTGTCCATTGTCTTAAAATTTTACAAACGTTACAAACTCTCACAAAATCATCTTGGTCGCCAATGCAAATTTTGTTGTATGCGAGATAAAGTTGCTTATTCTTCCTGTTTGAATAATGTATTTACGACATATACAACAGATGTCATCAGGGCAGATTTAATATCGTCTCTAATATTTCAGCACAGATTAAAAGTAATTCAAGCAAATCCTTTGCAAAGAACTCCCTTCTCTGCGAAAGTGGTACTGAAAAAATGTAAAAAAAAATTACAAATGTGAACAAAATTAAATCTTAGAAAGCATTAGTATATAGAAAAAACAACTACAAAATCAACAAACCCTATACTATAAATTAAAAGAAAGACACGTATTACGAAGTATAGCTATTCAACGGGAAATAAATTAAACAAGACGCTTTTGAGGGAAACCCTATATCTGAAAAACTAGAGCCAACTGAAAACAACCGATGATAGATTTGGGTTCAGGACTTTCAAAATATTTCATTACAACGTATTTTCTTGAGAAACCTACGAGGATTCATCTGCGAGTCGAGTAGTCTTTTTAGTCACAAACAGCTAAAATCTCGCATGAAACAACAAAATCAGATTAAAATTTTCATTATTCCAATGCTGTAAACGCATCTGTTGTGGGGAAGAATTTTTTAAACATGTTGTGCCGAATGTTCGTGTTGTTTGTAACCTTTTAGCAATTGAAACGGTGTTTATGGTACTAAAGTGGCTGCCAAAGCAGCGGGAATGGATGGTGGATAGTTGTCGTAGTGAATCCTCTCATTGCGTAGACTAGCGGCGTCCTCAGGCGACAAGCGTTTGCTTTCCCCATTTCGCGACGATAACGCCCTCCCCGGGGCCAAACTACGCCAGTCTGCGATACAACAACTCTGCGCGCGGCAACATCTCCTCTTTCTATGTCCTTTTACCTATGTATTCACCGTATATCATCGCCAAATTGCCACGGATTTCTCGTAGACATGTACTTGTACTTGTAGCTTTTGTAGCATCTAATATAATAAAAATATGGAAATTTAATCTCATTCTAACGATGCATGTTTTATTATAATTGCACCATTTCATTTACGAATGTGGAATTGTTAGGTAGTACACTGTACCATTGTAAACGCACGTTGAATGTAAGGAATCGAATCGAAAGGAATGGTGACAAATTGAGCTACTCTTTGTATTCTTCACATCTTCGCCTCTTCGAATTCAAAATAATAATTTCAGTATGTGAACACATTGATGTATTGTTTGCTGTTCTGGGTCCCTCGTTCATCAAATCACCCTATATACCTGTATACAGTACACTTGAGTATCATTTAGATTGCATATGCATGCACCAAAATTTAAAGTTAAAAATTTTAATTTGCATCAAATCAACCCGTGTACTTTATATAACACCTGCGGACAAATAATAAATCGCATATGCGTGGACTAAAATTTAAGTAATCGGTAGAATGTTTGAAGTTTATTGATTTGCAAAGTGCAACACTTGCGTATTCCATGTAGGGTAGCATTCTAGACGATTACCTGATCAAGAAGGTGTAAGTTGGGGATGGAGGAGGGCAATCAGCAGCGACCGGGCGTGGGCAACGAGAGGGGAAGAAGAGATTGCTTTGCCGCCGTGTCCTGTTTTAATGGGGAGCCTAATGGTGCGGTGGGCACAATGCGCTGGCCATTCGGGCGGGCGGCGCGGGGAAATAGCGCGAGGCGCCGCGGCGGCGGGCAGTGAACGATGGCGCGGGTGGGCAGTGGCCCACGCCCTCTCTTTGCGGAGGCCTTCTCTTCTGGCACTGCTCGAATAGGCGCATTCCGTCAATCTGTAGAGAACGTTGCTTCTTTTGTCATTTGTTCTTAGAAATAATTAGCTATCAAATGTCTTTCTTCTTTGTATTCAATTCATGTACTGAGGGAATCAATTTCAAAGTCAGGGTAATGGAATATAACAATTTTTATTTTGTAATGTGAAGGTATTTCCTTTGTTTACCTGTAGTTTGCCGTACAAATTCCGAATATTTAAACGATAGGTGTAAAAAATCAAAAGTGCGTATGTATTCCCGGATTTACTCCAGATAAACTTTGGACACATAACATTGATGCTGTAACATCCACGAATGTAGTATATGACACGTAGGTCAATCCAAATGTAATTCATGGTATTTTTTAATCTATTTTCTTTTTTACGTGTTTGCTCTTTACAGTTTTCGCAGTATCATTCTTCTCGCTTAAATTCAAAATTTAGTTCAACCTGTCTCTTCAAGCGTTGCTCTCGAAGCACTCGTTTGAGATGATGTTTCATTACATGTTCTTCGGAAGCGACGTGATGTGTGAACGAGGCAGTGACAAGACAAGTCACAAGACCATAAAAATGTGTACGGGGATCACAATAGTTAGTCGGTGGAATTCCATATGATCTGGTGAATTAGGGGCAAGTGAATACGCAGGATATTCCGCGCAGGGGCAGACCACGCTCTTCACATTTTCCTGACAACCTGCAGCTTATTTTGGCTGACACAAGTGCAACCGTGAATGAATTGTCAATAAAAATGGGTACAGAAGAAGGTAGTATATGCAAAATATTGAAAGAACTGCAATTGAAAAAGTTTTCTCTTTTGGTTGTTTTCCAGGAAATGACTCCATTATGAAGGCTGCTAAGTAGTGGCTCAGACATCCTGGCTCAAGCTTCTACCGTGCGGGTATTCCTGCCCTTCTTCAAAGGTGTCATGAGACTGTAGAAAGGGACGGAGATAATGTGGAGAAGTGAATTTTTGTTCCTCAAGGATGGATCAACATACTGTAAAAACAGCAAAGGTATTGAAAGTTAATTGAATGTTTAAAAAATTGTTTTGCATTACTTTCGGAGTGACTCTCGTACTATACGAGTACTATACTACAACGTTACGTATCACATGATTATGTGTTAATAAAATTCATTCAATAAGAAAGATGTCCGGCAAATCGCTTGGCGCGGACTTTCAAAATGCTTTGAAATTTGTATTGAAACCTTGCTACTGACACTCAACCTGTAACAGTGGCGATAGAGTTGCAAATACTTTCTCCGAATGGTTATAACGATTACGTATTCTTATAATGTTGCAAACTTGTATGAAGAATCTGGAAAAACTGTCCTCACTACACAAAGCGCGCAATTTTCTAATATCAAATTTGTGATCTTCGAAGATGGTTTCAATTTTCGAGATTTCAGAGATTAAAAAAAAATCGCACTTGCCGTATTCACAAAAAAACGTATAAGCGACATTTTCTCTAATCGAGAGAAAAGTTTAAAGAAAACGTTTCCCCAACCTGGAATTGAAAACCCGGCCTGAAAACTTGCGAGTCATGACCTTGCACTTTGGCTACTGAATCTGAACTCATTTTATCTGCACAAGGAAGGAAACATTTTTATACGGAATTGTTTGATGCTTGGAGACACTTCATCTAGGATTACTCGAAGTATTTGTGATACTCAAAAACGCATTAATTATAAAATACCTATGTTACATAAATATTAATATACGATATATTTTCAAAACTGTCAAAAAAGTAGCTACATGTCAAAAAATATTTTAAAAACGCAGGTACTTGAAAATATTTAAGAGTTAATAGAGGGAAATATATTGCGCAAAAATATCTTCACCCCCAACAAGGAAGGTATAGTTCAGGTTAAAAATAAAACCTTTACTTTGGTAAATTTTGACACTTCAAGATGCTTTAATACAAATCGGACCTATACAATATTTATAAAGACTTTTTTCTCTATTCGCGCAAAACGTTTATAGAAAAATTATTTTTATGTATTGTATCTTATTTCGCGTCCTTTCAACACCATCATGTATATAACGTCCCTCGCCCGGCTACGGCGCAACTTCAGGTTCAACCACCTGGATACTTTTCCAATATCTCCAACCTTCGCGCTTATATGACTTAAAAGACCGTCTCAGTCATGGTGGTAATACATGTAGATCTTGAGACCACAACAGCTTAGATCGTATTAGTGGTACTTATTTTAATTTTTTAAATTCGCGCCCAAATTCACGCCCAAAAACTGCGAAATACTATATGTGACGTATGATGGGATGAACAGCACTCAGCGAAAATTTTTTTAAATTCTGGAATCTCTACCCTAACTCATATACATATCCAGTTAAACTAACAATACATGTAGCAACGAAATTTTTTTGATAAGAAAATATTGGCTTCGTGTGTGTATACTAATAATTATTTGCAAAAGTATATCAGCTACAGATTTGGGGTAATATCCTTCATCGTGCCCTTGGTGAAAGAATCAGCTTATTGTAAACGTATTCGTAAAATGATAAATCTTCTACATCCATTTCCAATAATCTCTCATACGATTTGTTTACTTTTCTATAAAGTTGAGACATTTTAAAATTTTGATAAAATGAATTTATGAAACTGGGATTGACTTTCATTATTTGCAAAACAAATTCGTCGGGTTAGAAGCGATAAAATTAACAAGAATTACTTGTGAACTTCTCAATAAGTGTTTTAACAACAGTTATCTTGATGGTACGATCCCCCTTCGAAGTACCATCAAAATGAAGTTGCTATGGAAAATCAACCTGAATGTCCCTTATACGTACATGGAAAATGATAAATTCACAACTATTAGGCTAAAATTCATTAGTGAAATCTGAGATCTGCAGGGGTACTATACAGAGTATTACAACACACAAAGTGTATTTTTTGATATCACACTTAGATTTCTTACTCTATATTTAATACTAAGTAAATAAAAAGCCATTAATTTCAAATAATAGGAATAGTGCCATACTCGTAAACAATATTCGTAAATGCTAACATATTCGAGCATTTTCCGAGGTATTGTGAAAGGTCACGAATATAGGATACGAAAAAATCTATTTATATTTTAATTGTATCGCAACTAGCACACAGGGATCAGATACGCTTTTTCATGGGTCAAAAAGTTAAATTTTTTTCATTACTGATCAAAAACGTGTTACACGGCATTTTATATTTTTGTTTTAAAAATGTCCTTCGATGAACAAAAGTGGCCCTTTCTCGAGTATTATTGAAGTGATTGAGTCTTTAAACATCTTCTTCAGATTTGTTCTTAATAATTAAGTAATATTCATGATCTTGTTATCATCACTGTACGCATAAAACGTACGTACTTATTCCCCCTGCTCTAGAAAATACGTATGTGGAGAAGACTAAACCTCAGTAAAACTGATAAAAAACTAATGATTTGTTTTATCTGCTCCAGTATACTTCATTCAAAATTATCCGCAAATCTTACATAATGATCTTGAGGGTCAGAATACTTTGTCTTTTCAGAGCGAGGATAGCAAATTTATGACGCAAGCTGTTTTCTTTTTATAGAACATGCTCCTGGAAATGTCTGTGGAATTATTAGATTGGGTCGACACGGAATATGTCTGTTAGTCACGCTTTCAGAAGCACAGACGTCTATCAGAATATCTCAATGAGATTTACTTAAAACACAACTGAATAAATTATACAAGTGTACCAAAAGAAAGAATATGGCCTTCCTCGAATATGGACTCTCTCGATTAATAAATGTATTTTTCGAAGTTCGTCCACGAATATTCTTCATTGATAACCTTAATTTTTAAAGACATTGATATTAAAATCAACGAATTATCTCAGAAGCCATAATCTGGTTTTTATCTCATTTTTATGAAAATATTTCCAGAGTGAAAAATGTCTCATCTTTGATAACACTAGGGAACAAAAAAAAGTATCGTACCTCCAGGATGAAAGAAGGTGATTTAAAAAAACAATCACGCTGATTTCGAAAATCATTGTTTGTAAACATCATCATAAGTTAAACTTTCTAGCACGCAAGGTTCAAGAGACATGAACATATTTAGTATTTGTAATAAACAAAGCCCTATACTAGTTTCCGAGTTGTCACTCTTGTTGTATCTCTACAAAAGTTTTGAAGCATCGTTTTTATGAGGTCAGAACAAGTTAAAAATGGAATACGCAAATTAGTGCAATAATATTTAAACTTTAAAATGGTTTGTTGGTATTGTCTTCAAGATAGGTAGAGCAAATGACAATGCTCGGAGTTTTCCATACAACTACAACCTAAGGTTTGTTGTACAAGTGACACAACACTGGTGAGCAGCCCATGGTTTGTTCTGATCACCAACACGACAGCCAAAGTATAAAGAATATGTAAGTTTTGTAATTTTATATATTTTAATTTCTTTGATGTTTGGGTGTAAATCTTCTACAAACGTAACAGACGTTACAGGTTTGATTCTCACATTTTAGATATGAAATGACGATTTTGTTTTTATCGAACCGATTCAATTCTGCAGGTCATGTAGCAAATTTCACTTTATAAAAATCACAGAACTATAATATGTTAATGCATTTGAGGCACAGGAAAACCAGATACTAACTTCGGGCGCCCTGCGGATACATGACACCGACTGACTCAGAATCTGCCACCCCAAAAATTGGATACTTCAATTTTCGAATACTTCTATACTTGCGATAAGCTAAGGGGCTATAATAATTCCTTTCAGTTACGCGCAGTAGGAAATATGAGGGTGCATGTGACTTGTTTACTAAACATTCACTAAGACCTACGAAGATCTCTAAGACCTACTCGTAGTTGAGCGCAACTACCAGATGCGAGAATAAAGACAACAATCTTCGAGGGTTAAAAAATAAAAAAATCACGAAAGCCTTATCTTGTTGATATCTCATAAAAGTGGCACAGATGAACTGAACTACTTTTAAATATATTTTTTACGTATTGATTCTACATATCTTGCAGCTGCAATTTAAATGTATTTTAATTAATAGCAAAATACACTATGATATGGTATATTTAAAAACTGTGACGTGACATGACTCTTTTATGGGGGATTTCGTAACCTACATATGTAATTGTATATCTATATATCTTCGTATAAAATTGAGTATGTTGCGCACTCTACTTTCCTGGAGGTTTGTCATCTTATTCCCTATTGTAATTATTGTATATGTGTGAGCAAAATTAATTTTCTTGAAACTATTTAAATGCACTGACAAATTTTAATGGTTACTGAAAAATCTACAAAATCTATCTATTCACCAGATTCTGAGCTCAAAATAACTTTTCTAATACCCAATCACTTCGCGGAAAGTTAATCTTACTCATTTGTAGTATCAAGTACCTTTCGTACAGATCGTTGAAGTATGGAGATCAATATCTTTTCTAAAGATGCTTGTTTGACATTTTCATTGAAACATCTTCCATGGTAGACTGTTCACCTTCCAGTTTCGTCAGTTATTATCTTAAAGAATGTGATAAACAGAATGAATAACATAATTCAATATGATTTTTTTTAAATTCATTTATTTTATGCGAATAAATTAAAAAAGATAGAAAGTCTAGAAAATGAACATCAAAATCAAATACTATTAAAGAACATTTGCAATAGCTATGTCACGTTTTTGGCAAAGAAACGCATTGCACGTGTGACACATGTGACTAAATTTTCACCTAATTTGGTGTAGTTGTTTTTGATGCCAACCTTTACAGCAACATTTTTAATAATTTTTTGCTTGACATTATTTTCTCAAGGAAACTTTTTGGCATTATGTCATAACTAAAGGACTGTAGCAGCAAAAGCTGCCCATTTCTGTAGTGACCTATTTTTATTTTTTTTTAAATTTATTTCTGCCTGCTCGGCATTTCTGCCTTTCAGCAGTGTTCATTACACAAAATTCTACACATTAACTTTTAGGGATGGACATCCGCATGCGTTACCTTCTCTCTCAGGGGTCTGATGATACATTGTACTTAACAAGAAACTATGAATGACAGTTTTGGTGTTATATGTGATAATTTTAAAGGGAGGGTGTTAGTGGGTGGAATTTTAGGAAAGTGGAATATGAGTAAATGATTTAAGGTGAACGAAGGGAGTCTTTAGGGAATCGTGATCTTATGCTCTTTGGTGAACTATACGTTTTACCAAGTTTCAATATTGTTGTAGTGCGCGATTGGGGAACGGATGTGAAGAATTTATGAGTCGTAAGATTTATATAGTCGTTAATGGATGATATATTTAGTTCATTTTAGATTTGCATGTTGCTTATGAACCAAGGAGCTTTAATGACCTTTCGGAGAAATTTATTTTGTATTACTTCTATTTTATTTAGGTTTGTTCGTGCGGCGTTATTCCAGATCGGACAGGCATATGTGAGGGTTGGTCTTATTATTGTTTTATAGACGATTAAGCCGCAGTCAGTGCTCAGTGCGAAATTTCTATTTATTATTGGATATAGTTTAGATATTTTTGCATAAGATTTATCTGCTATAGATTTGATATGTTGCTTCCAGTTTAGTTTGGTGTCAAGTAGTACTCCTAAGTATTTTGCTGGTGTATTTCTATTCATCCATTCTATATTTGTTTTGGAAGCAGAGGAGGGGAGGTTGAGGAAGTTTACGGAGTGTGAAAATTTATTTAGTAACCCAAAAGTACTAATACATCACTTTCTCTCTGTGGGATGGTTCTTCAAACCTAACAAAAACAATTAAAAACTATGTGACGTGCTACGTGGAGAAGAGAATTTAGAAGCCTCATTAAAATTAATTGCATTGCACAATGATATCTTATTTCGGTCATTTAATTACTATTATTAACTATAGTAAATTCTATATCTTTAAATGTTTAATTTACATAGGGTGTTTGAAAATAAAATAAATTCCTGTGTCTACAGAAATCAAACGCACATTTGTCACTCTCTTGTTGTACATTAATAAAATTAGATATCACGCACCAAACCTTCACTGCACTGCACAATCACTTTCCTTCTCGGATGGATTAATACATAAGCAGACTAAGCACATGCTTAGGATGGTCTGGAGACAAACCTCTTTCTAGAGCAGCAAAATTTAACAACTGCTATCTTACTGAAGTAAATTGTCTAGTGGAGCCTGAGAGATTATTTCATCACTAGTGTCAAAGCAAACTATTAACCAAACCTTTTTTAAATAATTTGAGCAGAGTGAATTTAGCTACAAAATTGAGGATATCTGAAAACTCTGCCATATTAATAAATTAACACTGGATTCTGAGTAATGTATAATGAACTTAATGTGTCTTTTCTCCAAGTCATAACCAATACGAATTTTGTCCACTTTACTTAGTTTACTTCATATTATTTTTAATCTTTTCATTTTTACTCCGACTTTGTCAGCATCATTAGGGATTTTCCGTTTTCACTTCAATGCTGGTAATTAAAGCAATTAAAAGCATTACCATGAAAGAAGAGTGAATTAGCTTACATCGCAAGTTGCCCTGAAGTCGACACCGGTAAATTTGCACAAAAAAGACTACAAAAAATGTTTCAAAATACCTGTTAAATGAATGAATATTATAACTGAATTCCCGGTTGTATTATTACGTGGTGCATTGTATGTTGTATAAAACCTCTCAGAAGTGATAGTTTGTACGAGCAGTACAAAAACAGTCAAGGATAACCCTGACAAAGACAAGAGAGGAAAGATTGCGCATAGTCCGGGGAATGTTAAGGTACTGTGCAGCATTCGCCTAGTTCTGATCGGAGAGGGATCACAAACTACCGAGCAGAGCAATCGGACGGTAGAATTCTTCTCCAGACGGTGGTTGAATCCGACCCAGATATGTTGATGTAGTCCCAGAGAAATGGCTGCTATTGTGTTTATACGCAGTCCAAACATTCCAAGGTGTGAAACTTCTGATATGAGTCTATTAGATTGAAGTAGTTATCCTAACGATGACATTCATGAAATGTAATTATATGCTGCGAAGTTTTGCCTGTATGCTTATTTCATTTAACTGCAAACGCAATATTTTAGGTTACTTAGCGATTTTGAGATATTATACGTATTATACCTCAGTTCTATAGTAGTTATAAATGCTGATTTGACGAATAGATATTTGCGTAATAAATGCCTATTTAGAAAAACTGTATCATTTTTTGTATTGACTAATTTTGGATCTCTTACTGTACTGAATTCAATTCTTGTATAAATATCATAAGACGTTGGTTGTCATACAACAAATATTGAATTAGTCCTAGCTAGTAATCATTTTTTCCTTAATATAATCTTCTATCGCGTCAACGAATAATAAATATCGTCTAACTTGTACTCAATTTAATATCGCAGCCTTTAAACATGTTGAACAACGTATTGATAATCCTGTTAAGGCATGATGCAAGGAGATTCCATCATGTGTGCAACGATACAACCATCAAGTGTATTTTACCTCCAAATGACACGTATTTCGTATTTAGAAAGCCGAGCAAAATCAAAGGGGAAGGGTTAGTAGTGATGTTTATACACGTTTAGTGGGATGAGATTGATGAGAAGCATGTGTGAGCATAGATATATTTAATGCAGCTTTAATACTTTTATAAGAATGAATAATTCACATTTCGCACCTTAATAATTAAGAATGTAAATTGTTCAAACGTCGAACCTGTGAACAGTGAATTGTTTTATGCGGGTAGCTAAATGTGCGACATTTCAATCAAAATGAATCCAAACAGAAAATATTTAATAATATAAATGTAAAATTGTTGTCACGCACATTAAAAAGAACACAATATATTGCTTCCTTTCAGTATTATCTTAGTGGTTGCATTTCATCATATTGTAGTCGCCAAATCGTATCAACTTCTGTCTGACATTTCTGATTTAAGTGTTGAAACATGAGTTGAGTGAAATTTATTCGTACGCTGAAACGCGATCTGACACATTTTCGTTATTTAATGGAAAGGCCACGAGAAAGCAACAGATTCGATGTTTGATCCCTAAAAACGTACATATAACCGAACACATTTTTGTGACACATTTGAAACCACTTACCAAGTTGGACAGCATAAAAATAGTTTCTTGCGTAGTATACCAAAGGTCAACTTACGGCTTTGACCACTTTGACCACTGTGGAAAATAAAAATTAGATTTTACCTGTCTTGAGGATGGAGCATTCTATTCAACCTTAAAATATCTTTCCTTTTTATAAATATCAGACCTGACTAACTATTCGTTACCAACACATATTAATATGAACCAGCAGAGATGAGGGAAGACCGTTTTGAAGACTTACAGCGGAGGAACCCCTAGGTTTAAGTAATAAAAATGACTGTCTTTTCATCGTATAATAACCCGTTTCCCTTTCGAGGATATAAATTGTTATCTTCATCTCGTATTATTCAGTCTGTGTGTGTGCAGTGGGAAAGCTTTTTGCAGAAGATCCACTTTCCTTAATAAGCATTCACTTTCAGTTCCCAAATGATCCGTTTTACTAGGTGAAATTCACTGCAACTTCCTATGTGTGAACATTAATGCTCACCAAAAATTACAACCGACTGCGTTCAAAGACATACATAACAATTTTTTTTTCATTTTTACATAATGACTAAATTCTTTAGGGCGACTAAGTATAGAGCTTTTAAAGATCAGAAACATTATGAACATTGTTACTTAACACGCTTATTCTAACCTTTTATTTATTTATATATTTTTCTTTTGAGAAAGTTGAAGACATTTTGTCATGTTCCGAACTCGTTTTTTGGACCGTGATCTCCATGAAACAAAACTCCGGCTCCAATACAGTGGATTTGATCGTGGTATCGCCCTAGATTGGATAACCTCGTACCTTAAACAACGATCTGAAAGTGTAGAAATACCGTACTGTCACAAAAGAACATTATTTACTTATCTTTCCAAAACTTTACCAATTGAATATGGGGTCCCGCAAGGCTTAATGTTAGGTCCTATCCTCTTTCTGTTATACATAAACGATATGCCGTCATCTATTAAAAACGGAAGAACGGTTCTATTTGCCACTGACATGAATGTTCTTTGCAAAAAAGAAACAATAAATAGTACGATTTCAGATTCAAATTGGTTTTGTAATAAAAAATTAATAGTTAATGAAGGAAAAACAGTTTCAATGCATTTTTGCATTACAAATCAGCAATCGCATGCTCCATTGAAAATGAAGAATATACAAGTAGCTGATGTTCAGGTAACCAAATTTCTAGGTCTCTTAATTCAGTCAAACCTCAAATGGAATGCACATATAACAAAATTAAATACTAAATTAAGTTAATTATGTTACGCATTCAGAATTCTCTCAAATTCTGTCAGCCTTCATGCAGCTTGTTGTGTGTATTTTGCAAATGTACATTCCCGTCTGAGATATGGTATAAAATTCTGGGGAAACTCATCATGTAGTACTCAGACCTTTAAATTGCAAAAGAAAATTATTCGAATAATGAAAAAATGCCATCCGCATTACCCTTGCAAGTCTCTCTTCACTGAGCTTGGAATCTTACCACTGCCTTGCCTATATATTTACGAATCTGTAATATTTGTCAAAAGTGACTTACTTAACGGTGGGAACATATTTTCATTCAATACTGATATTTATAATTACAACACACGTCGTAAAAATCACGTTCATCAAGTGTCAGTATCAACAGTTCACTATCATAAATCCACATACAATACATGTACAACGCCATGCCAGATGACATCAAACAATTGAAGTCGGTTCACAAATTTAAGTTAAAAGTAAAATTTTTTCTGCTGCATAACTGTTTCTATACAATTAGAGACTACTAATTATCAAAAGAAAAATCATGTTAATTTGAAGAAAACAGTGATATTTATTGAATTAGTTTACATTTGTATTATTTTTTTAAAAGACTTCATATGGTTCTAACAAATAATGTACTTCAGCTTCCGTGTCAATGACTCCTATCTTCATCAGGTTTTTGTCCCGTTTCCCTGATCCATTGAGCAAATGCTGAGATGGCCCCTTGTTTTGCTTCAGGACGTAAATGCAGCTTCACTATGCGTAAGTTTTCTTGAACTCTCCTTTTGCTTTTAATGGTAGGAGTAGAGAAAGGGGCCAGTTACTATTTTGTTAGCGTTGAAGAAAAATCATACTTGCAATTCGTTTACCGACGCAAATAAGTTTTCTATAACTCGGAAACGAAAATGTCTATTATTTTCAAATATTGTTTATCTCCCGATTTTTAAAAAAATAATTTTATTTATTTATTTTAAACTATTACTCATCCTTCAAATTTTTATAGTTAAAATGACGGGAAGGGATACTGGAACTCAAGAAAACGTGCGTAAATAATCTTCTCCCCCATAAGTCACATACAGTTTTTACTGTTTTTTTGAGTAAATAAATCTTAATCAAAATCTAAATCTAGATTTTTCATGTAGACGTTCCTTATACGAATATGTGGGTAGCGTTTCCCCTCCTTGTAGCGATGTGGATGCCGAGAATGTCACTCACTTTCTCGCCGGATGTAGACCTCAGTGAACAATATTCGAAATGTCGTTAGAGAGATTTAATTGTCAGGATTCATTTACATGGCACATTGAGGAATTTTGCCAAATGCGATGGTCAAGTGGTTACACAGTTTTCCCTTCAGCATCTTTGAACGGGATGTTTCAGGACTCAGTATTAAAAATGGCGGATCTTCACACTACCTACATTACTGAGTCGAATTTAACCAAAGTATAAAAAATTCCATGGTTTGGCTGCTTTTATCTCCAGTTTCCTGTGATTTCTGTGCTCGATACAAGGAGAATGCCGGCCCAGTAATTGCAACCGCGAAGGAACACAGCCACCCCCGGAATATAACGTGCTCTAAACTTACGAGTCTAAATTAATGTGTTATGATGCCTATGAGCCTCTAGGATGTCTCATAGACAGCGTACTAGCAGAAAAAATGTTGTAGCTGTCCATTAAAAATCGTCCCCGTTTTTGTGGCTGTGTGAGGAAGAAAAGCTAAGATAAGTGAAACTTGCTGCTTACAGTCAAAGAAATACGTCATGTTCGCCAAATGTGGCTCTCATTCCCAAGTATGGGAATTTAATTCCCAAGAAAGGCCCACTCACATGTGACATCTTTAGTTGGCCGCCAAAGTCGGACTATCAACTCAAAATGCCATAAACATGATGACAATGAAAGAAAGATGCGCGAGCGCATGAATTTAGTGGAAAAGACAAACAAATAATATCATATAAATACATCCTTCACCTAGTCAACAAAGGCAAAAAAATGAACATTTTGGAGAACTTGAAAATTCTAAAGCTTTCCAAAAATACTAATTTTTCTGTCTTGAATGAACATTCCTTGATTAAAAGCAGTCCCATTCTAAATATTTTATTAACTAGCCCCTAATCATTCTTTTGACCTTTTTTCCACTTTTTTCCCTTTTGCAATTTCTTTATCTCGTCAACTTGTTAAAAAATTTCTTTATTTAATTAAAATTCTAGAATTCTGTACATTCCTAATTTTCTGTTCTGTTTTACATTTCTGTATGTAAAGCAGTCATTTTTTAAGTCTGTTTATCACTACCCTTTCTTCTCTTCTATCCCCCCCATTTCCCTCAATTGGTAGGCTTCCTCTTCTTCCATTCCAAAAGATGGCTGTAACCAGCATGTTTTGCAGTTTTCATATTTTTGGACCATGTTGTGAACATTCATGGGTGATCCACGTTGCTTGAGCAGTAAGTATTTTCAATTTGCATTTATATGATATTATTTGTTGGTTTTATTTTTCAATAAATTCACTGTACCCTCCATCTTTTGTGTTCAAACGTGTTTTCCCGAAAGTTAACTCTGGAAAATAATTAATAAAAATTATTAAACCTTTTGTGGAGATTATTTTCTTTACCATATTATGGATTACAACAAGATCTCTGCTACCAACACGAAATTTAATGTAATAGGATTTAGGATTTGGAACAATTGTCATTGCCATACGTTTCCCATTCCTAATATAAACAATATAAATATGTTGTAGTAAAATAGTGGTGTTTAAGGCTATCTAGAAGCTATAGTTTTCTTTGGAGATAAAGACATGTATTGCATATTCGTATGATAAAATCAAATTTCATGTGTTAGTATAAGTTTTACTATCTCGTAATGATTATAAAATAAAAAATAGACTCAGGGATACGCAGATGTTTAATAAATCCTGTTAGAAGTATTACGTTTCAACTAGTTCCTAGTTTTAACGCATGTTTTCGATTGGACGACATTGTACTAATTTTTCTGAAGATACCGTATTTCCTATTGACGATACTGTTTACGTACTACGACAATGGATTTCCCGTCTTGAAAAAACTCTCTACTAGCTTCCAAAGACAGGTCGCGCAATAAACCCAGGCTAGGGTAAGTCGATTTTGAAAGGGTGGAGAGTTCTCAGCATGCCGTGTCACAGTCGTGGACCCTTTTCAAATGCCCGGGAAAATTAAATACCTTCGGTTAACTTCCAACATGAGCTCACGTTGTATGGGCCATACTGCTTAAACAAAACTACAGGAGAGCCATGGCTGGTGTAAAAAAATGAGAGCCGAAACGTAAACGTTGTACTCAAGACGTCGGTGTGGCACGATTATTCGAGAGATCTCCGTGATTCGCGCTGGAGGGCGGAGCTTGGAAGGGCAAAGGAAACCTAGGTAATGAGTGGGTGCGATACACATCTAAAGGAACGTGACTCAATATACACCTCCATGCAAAATTTAAAACACACGGTGGTTCTACAAAAGCAAATACTTTATCATATTATCTGTAAAGGTTATGTAATATTATAAATGTATAATATTAGCGGAATCGGTGAGACTTTTTTACGTTCTCACTGGATTGCAAATGATGTTGCAGCGAGCAACCGCTTTCTTCTCTCGGGTGTCTTCATTGGTGTCATTGACAAAACACCGTCAAACACAGTCCGCTGTGCGTGTTTCCAAGCCACAAAAATACATTGCCAGGCAGGAATTAAACTTGAGCGCGTAGCTACCGCGATCAAAACTTATCCACTATAATACCATAGGAATAGAAGTGATGGGGTAGGAATAGGAATAGTGGGATAGGATAGAATAGAAAAGTTCGCGACGCATCACAAAGGTGACCATTTGAAAATTTTGCAACTCCCAGCATTTTATTGAAAAAATGCCATATTGTTTAAACATTTAGCCATTCCAGCAAAAAATTAAACAAAATAATTGCAGGCTTTTCAAGGTAATCAGGTTCACTGATTTTTTTAAAAATATGTCATGATTTTAATCACAATGACGCGAAAACTACTCACATTTACTAAAACCTTTACATGATTTTTTTAATAAGATAATTTTGGAACAGATAAACAAAAGATTAAAACAATGCCTATCTCCAATAATGTTATTGTAGATGGACGTCGAAAAAATGTTAACCCTTGCAACTTAGGAAAATTTAGAGATATTATTGAACATAGAATCCGTGCCATTTTTATAAGAGTACTTTGCTCTGTTAGAGCGAGCAAACTTAAAAAAAATTTGAAGTCATTTTGATCCTCAAAATTTTAAAATATCTGTTTCAATTTTCAGGGGCCGCGACATCTGTCATCTCGATTAGCGAATACAAAGTTTTGTAAACATCCAGTACGCGATTTAGGCGCTAGTATTGATGACAGACGGATAAAAATCTAGAGAAAAACCACGTTTTAAATTTTAATGACGTACATACAGGGAATTATGACCAAACTTCGTAATTGAGATTGAAAAATCTTCCATATACATGAACAAGAAAAATTCATTTCCGTTAACAGAGACAAAACGTGTTTTTCTGTCGAAAATTGGTACTATTTCTACTGAATTATTCAAATTTCTCTTTCTAAGAAGTAGAAAGTGGAAATTAAAAAAGATGATATTGAGTGCTCTTAAATGCTGTTTTATTTTGTTTGTTTGCGTCGATGTTTAATTTGGTTTTATCTTGTAGAGTGTTGAAGGACAGAGTCGAGACTACAATATTAGTTTTCGGAGGCACATTGTTATATACTTTCATACTTTTTAGGTATGAAAGTATATAACAGTATGAAACATATAACACGTATATACAGTGTCTGCGCAGACTGTCATTCTGCCCTTCTACGATATTGACTACGTCCCGCTAGTTCTGTGCCTTCCTGTGTGTGTACTATACTCCGTCATGCCCGGAAACCTCGCGATATGTTATACAACTCAAATCGAAAAACCTGTTGGTAACTTCATAATGAGAATGGAGGAAAGATTGAACCGTGGATTGTCTGCAAAAAATAAAACCTGTTTGAGTACGAATTCTTAGGAATTTCTTTATTTCCAGATGATCTAGAAAGGACAACTTTACAAGTTTTCATATTGGCACGCTAAATAATTGGCTTGTGTTGGTATTTGTCGATGGAAAGAAAGAATTGTGAGTCAAAAGCGAGAATAAATCTGTTGCATAATCTAAGATGTTCATTTATTTTCTGTGTCGGGACTGGATTTGATATCTTTGTCTGGAAAGCACTCACCAGTTGACGATTGGAAATGTTCGTAGAGTGGCCTACTGTTCTCTAACGATCTGAGTTGTGAACGACTCACAATCTCCGGACATATTGAGATAATTTTTTTTGTATTGGTGAGCTATACATAAGTCGACATTCAGTGCGTGTACAGTGTAGAGTGACACAAATGCGTTCTAATGTAGGTAATGAAATTGAAAATAAATATAATTGAACTCAGACAGAAGCCAAAATTTTCTCACTATGTGTTTTATAATTACTATTACTGCTTGCTAAGTTTACGAAGGTATGCTAATTGCGAAAATCGAAAGAAGGTGAATACGATATTTGGCAATCTGGTAATGTAGTCCGAGAATTATACTTTACCGTAAATAATTCAAGATATGTTCAATGAAATTTTCTGCATATTTGATATGAGGCTCCCTAATACTAAAAACATGTAGATTTGCAAAACATCTGTCCGTCCGACAAGAAAAAAGCCTTACGAATGGACCGCAGAAGAGTTTTAAAACATCTCTTTTCTGGCTCCTAATCCTACGTCTACCGAAAAATGTCTCTCACTCGGAAAGCATCATTTTGAGAATTCTATCCGCGAATGTAGGGTCAGATAACATTGCTATGTAAGAACGTCGCATGGCCCGGTATCGGACTGTCTCTTATTTTCGGATCAGACTGTACAAAATAGTTGAAGCAAAAGCAAAATACAATGTTATTCAGGGACTATGAGACCTATGACAATTATTCCTCGCTTGTCACGTCCGGTTTTTACACTTTTTGTAAGGATAGAGCATAACACACACACTATTCACTAGCAGATTGCCATTTATTTAGAACTTTTAGAGTTTTCAAAAGTAAAATGTATGTTTTTTATATCCCGCTCTTGTTTGGTAGAGTGTTTTTAATGATATAACTGAAGAATATTCGAAAGAGACCAGTTGCATTATCATAATATTTCGTAACCGTTACAAACATCACGCGAAAATACCAGCTACATCACTACCAGTTTTATTCTTGGTTTGTATATTTCCATATCCTAAACCGTGATAGAAAAACTCATGAGTAAAGGTATGTATTCACTGAGTATGCCAGAAAATATATATACCTAATATGAAATATTATGTAGGACACATTAAGCCCCTTTGGATAGGCAACACGCATTACACCGGATACAGAGCTCTTGTAGCAATCGTCGATCTCAGAGCTTATACAAGATAGGAACAAAAGCCTACAGCACTTAAATAATATATCAGTCTACAAAATCTGGTGAAAAAGTAATCGTTATTGACTTGCCTTTCTTTGTTATTTTGGCGACAGTGATTAAACGCGTACGTCACATGTTGTACAATTCCTTAGTCAACGCATATGCGATTAGGACCTCATATTCACAGCTCATGAAGAAAATTCGTCTAACCTGTTTTATTTCTCAACCTTTCTCACGCATTGGAGCAAATTGTTTTTAAATATCGGCAAGCCAATTTCCTTGTGTAATTAGTATCTTATAATACTAACTCAACAAACTCTCTCGAAATAAAGGGTCATTGTATTGTGTTTATTGACGTTTGCAGACGTATTTTGTGAATCAGTACGTCGCATACTTTGCATGACGCTTCTTTAAAAAAGGTGCTACACCATTTGCGAAGGGTCTGCTGTCTGTCAAAGAACCTCGTTCGAAACTTTCACTCGGATGATGTTAGCATCGTATGAGAAAAGCTTCCCTTTTTGGTTTTTATGTGTCCACATTTCTAGTCTTCTGCTCTTTCGTATTCAATTTTCCGAAACAGTGAGTTCTTCAAGAAATGCCACAAAATATCTGTAAATTTCGAAGGTGATCTCAGTTTCTTTTCTTTATTTTTTTTCTCAAAGAGAACAGATGATCAGTGCTACTATTCTCGCTCACTCTCGAACTTGGCTGCGAAACTACTAACCAAAGCGAGAATATGTTCTGTGTGCGGAAGTCATGGACTGCAGATCCTTAAATAGTGCTGTTATTCGGTTCCACAATTGTTATGATAGCACGTAAATGCTATCGCAACATTTTCTAACCTATAACACCAATCAAAAAATTCCGGCGCAGGTGATAGGAAAGTAATTCAATACGGCGGGTTCATTTTACATACATACGAGTACTACGGTTAAATCTGCTCAAACACCCATCTAGATTTAGCAGTCACCCATACTAACGCCCCACACCCTACGATATAACAAGGCTTTTGCCTTGTCCGGAATGACGTCACAATAGTAGTGTCATCTCATAGTGTTTTCCTTCCAGTTTCCCTTGCTTGATGTTGCCTTTTGTTCTTGCTTCATGATGATTTTTTATCTGCTCTGTCGCAGATGATTACTTTTGGCCAATGAATATGAGGTGGGAAATCTCTCGTGATGACTTTACACGTATGCAATATTGAACATCACGCCCCTAATTCGTAGGCAACACATCCTGCCTGTCTGGCAAATACACGACAGACAAAATATTACAAAAATAGATGTTTAATATACAAAAATAATTAAACTAACATAAATAAACAAATTTTAAAACTAGATAGAATGTACCCATATCTAATCGGTTCCCGTCTCTTTACTTTATTGTCTGTTTTTTCGATACCCAGTAACGCATGGATTAAATTATTGATACATTTATGTAAAAAGTATTTATACATTAACGGTATGCCAGCCATCGTCCTTTGATCGTACTTTTGATGTTCTTTTTTAATTCTAAAAAACGCCGCAACTCTTTACTGTACATCACTTCACTCTACACATACGCTCATGAAAAATCTCGTATAACTTACCTTTTCCTGGTAAAAGTGACTAGCGCTTCTGCAGATAAATTTTTCCAATCAACAATGGCTCTACTCTCAATTCTGAACTTCCCTACACCCGTCCTTTGCTTTCTGCATTTTATTTTGTGTGTCTGGTTGCTCCTAACACGGCATGTCAAGTCATTCACTGATAGTTTCCACGCTGGTTTGGGTACGCCTTGAAGAGAGAACATAGTCGTACTGCCATTCTACGTAACTAACGATTCCCAATTGACATTCGCCCTGTTGTTTCTGTTCACGAATTTACCTACTTTTTTTTCACCCGGTTTAACGCTTTAATTTGACATTCACTATAATATGACAAACACGCAACTCCGTATTACTCGTACATTAAGGGACGAACCCAGAAAGTGTACGCATGTATTTTGTTATTGAGTCTTTTTCTGTCAGAGCGTACATAGCTACATTACTGCTCGGGTGCGATATAATTCGGTACAGATGTACACAATAATACAAAAAACAAGAGGTAGGATGTTCCCACCTGGTTCCTGTACGGTAAATTAAGAAGAAACGCTTAGTAGTATCACTTAATGATTTGTGAAACATATGGGATTAAAGGGGCTTAAAATGTGAAGGAGATAAAAACGAGTTACGGGGTGGAAGTTAAAATTAGGGAATCTCGGAGAGATACGGTTAAGACGAGGATTATTATTTTTTCATAGAGAGAATATGAGTTGGAAAGGGAAATGATGAAGATTGTTGAAGAATCTTTCGGAGAGGCGAGCGAAGTGCTGCGAGAATGGAGGGACTTTCAGGTTTTGGTGAATTTGTGCAATTGAAATAGTAAACCATGGGGCATTTAAAGGAGTGAGGCGGGCTTTATTTACTCGGGTTTGTATATGTTTGATTGTTGATGGGGCTGCACCACCCCATATCGGGGCAGCGTCTGTGATTGCAGAAAGGACTAGCCATGTAAGGTGGTTCTTAGGTCAAGGGATATTTTCGGGTTCCAGTTAGCGTTTCTCAATATTTGAATAAAACAATGAAGAGCTTTTCAAGCCCTCTGTGAAGGATATGTAACGTGATCATCCTAGCATAAGTCAGTTCGAATTATTACTCCCAGATATTTCCTGAGTTTGTACCTTCGTAAAACTAATTGTTAAGCTTTTTAACTGGATTTATTTACTTCCAGTTTTCATACGACCACTTTAACAATTCGTCAATATCTTTTTGCAACTGTTCAATTTCGGATTTATACTTAATTTTTTTGTACACGATGCAGTCGTCCGCGAAAATTCTTCCAAAGACAGGTTCATGCATTACACCCAGGCTAGGGTAAGTCGATTTTCAAAGGATGGAGAGTTCTCAGCGCGCCGTATCATTTATATACATAAGAAATAAGAGCTTTCCTGAGTGACGACGGTCGCCTCATAAACATCGTTGGATAGATAGTCATCATTCCGAAATCGATGTGCCTGACACGAAATAATCTTTAATCCAGATGTCTTTTCCATTAACAAATGAATCAGAAATGGCTATTTTTAAGTCGGAAATAATTTCACAGTTGGCCAGTGTTATTAATAGTATTAATGTGTGTGAAGAATTCTAGTAAAATTGTAAAAATGTTTACCGTGTCTAGATTTTATGAGCAAATATTAACTACAGAGTTATTCTTCGGAGGCGAAAACAGGAACGCGTAGTACAAATTATGAGCGTTTGTTTTATCTATAGCGTTTGCAAATGGATATCTCGTTTCTTTTGAATGCAGTTGTACTTTGTGTGTGTTCACGGCGTCTTTTCACATTCTTGAAGAACTCTGCCCGGATCTTGTCCTTATCATGAAAAATAGATTATTTTTCTGGTGCAATCACTTTAGACTCTAATAGCTCTTTCTCCAAAAGGCGAATATTTTACTGATTTTTTTCGCGCGTTTCACATATATGCTTTTTATTTCAGATGTCTGATATGCCCGTTTTACTATTCCGGATCCGGATTATCCTTTAATATCTTGTGCGGAATAAACTGCTCGATACTCTCTAGCACAATGGAGATGAAGGTATTACATATTTCTCTTCACGAGTACTAGTTCCCGCCCAACGAGCGTGTTTTTCATAAAAAGGCCCTTTAAACTGGGTACATTAATTTTGTGAAAACTGGTAATCTTTTCCGCGACAAATTATTGAATTTAACGCCCCGTTCCGTTTTCAACAAAACACCACAGATGTCGCTTATGCTTGAAACATTTTCTCAGTCAATAAAGTGCACTTCTGGACGAAGAAGGAAAATGTCCATAATTGCGGGCTCTCTCGTTGGGTCCTCGACTACCTATCCGCAATTCCAAACAAGTATATGTTGGCGAGCTTATTGGTGATGTTGGTAATTCTTCAGGGTCGCCAGCCCACTTAAACTCAGGCAAGTTAAGATCTCTGCCAAATAAACTTCGCTTCTTAGAATTGTTAAGGAACCGGTCCGGTCTGCTAGCCTTTTTATCGCGCCAATATCTTCGTTTAGAAATCGGAACATGACTACAATTTCACCAAAAAAAGTGATACTACTCCTCTCACTTTAACTGTATTTCATAATCGTACGTCTATTATTTTACAAATTATTACTGACGCAGATAAATGTCTCCGCCGCGGCCTTTCTATCCCTTCTATAAGTTGTGAAGTTCGACAGAAATTTTCGCTGTTGTTAATATCGTTTAGAAGCTTAGGAAGTATACCATTCACAATACCACCATTTTACTTGGAAGTAAACAGTCATGTAACAATCCAGTGCATCCGTACTGAACAATATAGAACAAAATCGTACTATGGAATTATCGTACTACGGCTTAATGTCAAGATATACTGGATTAAAGAGACCAGTCTCGGCGCTAAGCTGTGACAGGACATGTGTCTGTTCACCTGCGAGATAGGCATACAAACGTACACTTGAATCATTCGGGTTACCACTATTTCAGGCTGGGGGACGTAAGGCAGAATATGAGACCATAAACATTGCGGCAGAAAGTGTAACCCGGAAAACAATATTCGTTTTCTAGCTCCCCCCTGCCCTTTCTCTCCTGAAATATGCTTTTTTGGAACTCCTACTACAATGTTTATGGTCCTAAGTTCTGCCTTAGCCGGAAGAACCAGTGTACGGCTGTAGTTGGCAATAATTTATTAATTGCTGTATTAAATGGATCATAGAATCCAGCCATTACGAAAATCATCAATATCTCTTCTAACAATGACCATTTAAGTCCTGACCTCGGACAAAGCACAAATGAAGCAATGCATGCAATGCAATGCAATATCGAAACTGTTTTTACAAACGGTTATCAGCAATCACCTTATACCAAAATCAACCCCGACAATTTCAACTACAAATAAAAAAGTAACAACTTTGTCACCATCATCATCATCATCATCATCATCATCATTATCATCAACAACAACAGCCACATGCACGTATTCTCGATGGAGAAGCTGCAATTGCATCTGAGAGCGTGTACAATCCTGTAAACTCTCAAAACATTTCCTTCACCAAAGCAAGCAAATACATTTTTTCTTAACCTCAGAGCAAGAAAAGCAAAGCCACGTATTAATGTAATTAGTATACACTATACATATATCTTATTTATTTGAAATGCGTAATAACTCCGATTTTCAACAAATGGATTCTATTCAGTCACAAACCACACTAGTAAAAGTCCCATGTATAATGATGCCTGCGAAGCAAAATATACCTAATTAGTTTAATATATTGGAAATATTGCTAAAAATGACTCCACGTGTAAACTATCCAGAAAGCACTGCCAAAATAATGTTCACATTAACTGAAAATTTGCGTCTTTTAGAAACTTCTGTGAAGCGTACAAAATTTTCATAGAGACTCTAGCCAAAATTTATCTGCGGCATTGTTTAAAGTAAGTACTGTCACTTACAACAATTTTTTCCCTAGGACTTGTATCCAACCTATGGCCGGTTACCCCCTTACGCCTCCAATGGGTCGCATATTCGCCCATACACTAGTAACCAACACACTTGCGGGCTACTCTGATCTGGGGTCAAAAGAACGTGAGTTCCCCCGTGGCAACACATATATGAGAAATAAAGGATAATCAACCACGCCCAAGAACTCGACCTTTCGAACCAAAGCGCTGAATCGGTACACGCTCTTAGACACCTCGGCCATCTAGGACAACAAAAAAAATATTCAATCCCTAATTAGATAGTAGTTTCTAGTTTTAACAGTACACAGATTGTGTAACAAGAACCAAAATATTATAAATATGTGCAGTTTATTTACAGGATAGCAGAATCTAAAACTATATTTTCATAAAACAGAATTATTCGTGGCGTAATGTCGGTGTCAGTCATCCCCATACAAATCTGGGCACCATTATATAAACCTTGAGTCAGTAAAAATGAATATAACATTGAAAGCTGAAATGTAAAACATAATAGGAGCAACAAACGTAAACAAACACGAACAAACCGCCAAACAAAAATCCCCGTTATTAGTTTATGACATAAGATTTAATGCATGTGTTTTGCATGTTTAATGCAATGCAAATACCTGTGATCGGAAATGTTAAAAGTAAGAGTAGTATTTGTGGTAGTGGCTCGTGTGAAAGATCGCGTGCGATCAGTGGCCCGTTTGTTAGGGTGCTGCTCCGACATTCGTCCGGTATTGATCGGAGGTACCACGGAAAACCACCGACCAGAGCAGCCGTTGACTAGAATTCTCCTCCAGACAGCGGCTGAATTCGACCTAGCTATATAACTAGGTACTCTATCGGTCACCTATGCCGGTCATCTTCAATAAAAAACGCATACTTCCCAATACAAAGTATCAGGACACCTCCACACGGTGAGTACCACGATGATCATAAAGCCGAGAAAACATGCCGATATTCCATATTGCACATTACGTATGCTGATTTCTGAGTAAAACAGAATGAGCCATTGCTACGCCTCTCGACATAGGCTCATCGCGCTATCTCGTGGAAGAGTAGATAGAGCATTACAGAGAAACGCAAAGCAAAAGAACATTATTTGACACACTAGCATCCGTTTGAAAGAATGCCCTGCGAAGAATGACGAGCACATTGGTTTCACGGCAAGAAACTAGGATACTATCGTCCTTATGACGACGGCAGTACTAGAGCACCGCGGCAGTCGCGGTCGTGAAGTAACAAAATCCCATGTATCGATTTTTTTTGCTGATGCGAGTACATTTGCTGTAACAAGCAACTGCCCCTTGAGTCTGTGGCCCCATACCAGGGCTCGCGCCGCGTAGCTCTGTTGCTCATGCTCCAATGTTTCGGCCGTCGGGAGGGTCACAGCCGCGTGGACCCGCACATCCACGTCGCATGTAGATAATGATAGTTTCTGAATATCAAAGTGTATTATCAGGGCTCGACTCTGATCATTGACCAGTAGCCATCTCCTTTTCGATGACCATTGATAAATCATCTAATGGTAAAGTGTTAAAAGAGATACACCATTTGGAATAAATATGTTAAATTAGTGCTTTTCAAAGATATCCAAAAATATTGGTGCCTACGAACTCATAGGCAATGAAACAAAAATTTATAAAGCCATAATTTTTCTTCCGGAAATGAACTACACCATATTCCATGTCAAAACTTAGACCATTACCCTTAAATATACTATGTCTAATTAAAACTAAGACCAATTGATTACTGCTCTGGTAATTATGAAAGCGGTCACATATTAAGAAGAAAGTTAATATGACAACGCGTAAAATAAAAAAAATCCGCGTTGATAACATGCGCTTTCAGAATTTGAAAAATGAACCGTAGATCTGAAACCAAGGATCCTTAGGTTTATGTTGAAACGTATCACCAATGAACAAAGTGAAAATTCTACTAGTAGAAAATACAATCTCTTCTGATGAAGAAAAACTAGAAATGTTTGCTGAATTTTTAGCGAACACACGTCCTCGTAGCGCACTAACACAATGCATCATGCACTCAAATGGCATGCATTATCCTGTCAAAAACCCGTTCTTGTCATCTTCCTTGGGGTTTGGCAAGTGCACGAAATCTTTTTGACAACGTCAGGTCGTGTATTTGCCAGACAGATAGCATGTGTTGCCTACCAATTAGGGGCGTGATGTTCAACATTGCATACGTGTAAAGTCATCATGAGAGATTTCTCATCATATGTTCATTGGCCAAAAGTAATCATCTGTGACAGAAGAGATAAAAAATCATCATGAAGCAAGACCAAAATTCTACATCAAGCATTGGGAAACTGGACGGGAACCACCACTGAGATGATACTACTATTGTGACGTCATTCCGGACCAGGCGAAAGCCTTGTTATATCGTAGGGCGTGGAGAAGCGCAGGCGAAGAAAATGCAAGTCGAGCCGCACCCTTCTTCAACCCTTTCTTTCCGCAAGGGTCCTAAGTACCCCGCAGCTGCTTTCCCTGCAGTAACTGGCCTTTAGGAATGTCAACATTTGCACTCGCCTTCTTTTCCAATTACGCGAGTAATCTATCGAAAGATCGAAGAGGGACGATAAGCTATCACATTCCTAAATCACAAGACGTCTCGTGTAATAACAAAATTAAAATTGCTCCTCCCTTACCAGTCGCTAAGTAAGCAAAAGATCAAATTTGGTGAGACGCTAACGAAAAGAACGCGTGGCGACCGGAAAGATGCTGAAAATGCTTCGAGATACTAAATGAGAAGACTCCTGGAAAGATAGGTAAAATTTCAAGCATCGTAGGCGCTATAACAGTACAGGAAGTAAGAAGTCAGGTAGGAAAATCAGTCCTTCAAAATTAATTTTAAGCTGTTGTGCTTATCTGTAAAGAGATCAGTCAGGCACGTTCCAGGCGTTTGAGAAGTTTGCATATAGTACATTATTTTAGATATTCTCTTAAAAAGTGGTGAACGTCTGTTTAAGAATATCGTTTTCTCGTATTCTCAATTTGACTTTCTTCTCCTTCTTTTTCTTCGACGTCGTCGTCGTCTTTTTCTTCCTTTACCACTCAGTACAACCAAAGTACCGAGTTAACAATCACTATATCCTACAGAAATCGGATTTTGCGCATCCCTGAAACTCAGTTTAAATTTTTTAAACTGATTACGATATATAGCTCTAGTCTTCTGTATCGAGGTAAGAATAAACGGAATAAGACCGAAGAAATAGACGTTAAGATTTATAAGGGACATCCGAAATATTTTATTTTATCAGAATCGCAGTGCCATGTGAACATTCCCACCAGTCTGAGAGAAGTAGTTACATCCCACCACGTCTCATAATTCCTGCATGGAATATGTGGGCAAAACCAAAAAGAATGCCGTTGGTTTGCCGGTCATTGGTCATACATTGCAAGTGTGTCTGGGTGGAGTGTATGATGAAGTAAGAAAGGAGCGGTCTCCCACTGGACCAGCGGCACAAAGGGGGTTGATTTCACGTCTGAAAAACAAAAATACGCGCTTAGTTGCGATGACAGGAAAAACTACTTCGGTTGATTGATTAGTGATTATGAGAGCGTGAACTGATCAGGTCATTCGTCCCGTAAATGGAGTCCATGATTTTATTGCTGGAGGTGGCGTTGTTTTTCTCTTCCTCTGCTGAATGGCAAGATCCGGCCAGGACCTATACGCAGGGTTTACCCAAACCAGGTATCTCCCACCAGCGGGGCACCACTCGCGCCCGGACAAACTCTGAACTCCTGACTGGTCTTCCGACATGGGTGGTAGAGTAGTGCATGGAAGTGTGTAAGTAAGGGGTGACGATAGGAGAAGGAAAAGGAAGGAAATATTTTTTAGTATATTGCCTTTTTTTTAGTATATTGCCCTGCTATCCGCGTGGTAAAACGTACTTGGGAAACAAAATATAATATCCACATTTTGTTTCATAATTATTAATTTTTGATATAACTATTATTAAAGAAAATATAGAAACAGTTGTTTTTATTGATATTTTTCGCATAAATATTTAAATGTTTATATTTTAAATAAATAATTTAAGTCCAATTATTTAGTGTAATTTCCATAAATTTTAATATACAAAGCAATATTTTGTAACTAATAAAAAATTAAATAAATTGCAAAAAAATTAAAAAGAACATTTTTTTTAAAGACGGGAATATTCTAAAAAAATATCAAGTACCATTATACTAATTTCAAACATTTTGATAGCGTGCCTAAGTGCGTTAATTACACCTTTCAAATATCTCAGGAGTGTTATGAGTGAAAACACATTTCGAGAAATAACACGAATAAAATGTTTTAATAAATTGCTGTATTTTGTTTCCATTTATTCCAAATTGTGGAAGGAGGGCAGTGTCTTTTATCTCTGAAATACTCAATTATGAAGACATACTGGATTCCGAGTACATTCAATTTTGGACAATAATTCAAAAGACAAATAAACCCAATGATAAAGTAGTAATTTTAGTGAAAATAAAAAGCATTGTGCAGAATAAAAAAAACATGGGGGCCTCAAAAACTATTTCAAAGTAGTGCTCAGAGATTAATGTGACTATTTCCCAAGCACATAAACCCCTTCATGTTTACAAATATCTTCTTAGATAGCAACTGTATTTTAAATTGGAAGTTCACCTTCATTGGATATCGATTCCTGCAGAATATACTGATCGACAAACTAATTGTTAACAATGGCACGTGTCTGAACAATGGAATATTTCATTTAAAATATTTAATGGAGCTCTATTAACGTCAGGAAATAAATTTGTTCAAACCATATTCTCATAACATTGAACACAAATATGAAACATTTATTTTCTATTATTTAAATTTTTGAATTGTTTCCGAATTTTATTAAATGTTCCAGGGGCAACAATCCATCAGCTTGCATGATAAGAACTAAATAATTGACCTATAGAGGTGTATCCAGAAAGTTTTGTAAACCGATAACATTTTGAAATAAAAACAAGACTAACTAAACAAATTCAGCCGGGAAAAATAATTTTTATCTAGAAAGCTAATTTCATGAAATGAAATGTACCTTCTTGTGCCACAAATATTTTATTTAAATGAGAGTATGTTGAACCATTGTCTTTTTAATTGAAATGACGCCCTATTGCAATTAGTATTCATTGTAAAAATGTACATGTTGTATATACGTTGTGTAATGTGTAACATTCACATCATACCTACTAATTTCCTTTGTACCCCAAAATATACTTAAATTTGCTAGAAACAGATATTTTTCACACTACACTTGAACTAATTAAGTCAAAGTCACATTATTATAAAAAATATTTTTCTAATATAATCCGAAAGTTTTATTGTCAGCATTATGAAAATTAACGTCAATTATTTGATAAAATTACTTTGATCATTTTTACTGAATACAAACATAATTAGTTTTAAATTTGACATTACGCGAAAACAGAACATTGATAATCCTGGGTGCTCTTCATATGAACTACAACGCATCAGAAAGCGTAGTAGTGAACTCAATTATTTTGCATCCCCCACAAAAACTAAGTTACGGCACCTTCTGCAGATCTAAGAGATCCTTCAAATAATCCTTGAAACATCGTTTCAAGAGGATTTCCATTCCCCCTAACGTTCTTTATTTTAAAAATTTCTTTCTTAATGATTGTTGGGCGAATGAAGTGAATAGCTGGTAGTTTATTACTAAAGCACAGGACTCGCGTCGGCAACGCCACGGGGCCGAGACGCCCCGAAGCGCGGGAAGGGGAGGAAGCAACGCCAATTGGTCCTAATAACTTTCTAAAGATCTCGTCAAAAACGGGATGAGCTTATGGCGAGAAGACAAGCAGGGAGAAGAATGGGGAAAGAAGAGCAGGACGGCAGGGTGGCAGGGCGGCAAAAGAAGCAGGGAGAGTTCGAATGATAACGATTATTTAATGTCGAAGAAAAAGGAAGGACGGCGAGTCGGAGAAGAATTTCAGCCTGTCAGACACTCGAATATAAATGGATCACGCTCAGCGGCGCGCGCGGTAGGAAAAATATTTCACGACCCCATCTTTTTTAAAATTAAACTGGAAATGAACGAAAGTGCGTTTCTATAAAGAAGTAACTTCCAGGGGAAAGTATAAAAGCGGAATAAGGCACGACCAAATGGAAAGAAGTAACCCGAGTCGTGAGATAAAAGAAATCAAAAGTACAGACCCTTGAAAGGACGGTGAAGCATCTCCGAGCGGACGGTTGTAGCCTCCAACTCTCAAATTCTTGAGAAGAGGGGGGCTATTTTTGAAGTTTTACTAGTAATTACTGTTTCTTTCGTAATTAAAGGAAGCTTCGTTAAAACTGCAATCGACAACAAAGAGCAAAAATAACATTTGGATCTGATATAAAGACATTCTGAAGGCAAAAAAATATTTTCTTTTCCACTCGGCACTGCGAAGTTTATTGGAGACGTGCAAAAATATTCCCTCCGTTAATCTTCCAGGAGGACGCAAAGAGTTATAAGATATCCTAACCTCGACTTTTTTTACAAGTATCTGAAAAGTCTTGTCAACTTTAATTACAAAAACACGCTAAGAAAACAAATATTTCGCTTACAAATAACTGCTTTTTGACATCTCTCGCTGCAATCCACGTGAGTAATACACTTAGAGCTAACGTATTTCGTAAGACTAAATATCAAAAGTGCGAGTAGATACATTTTCGTAATTTATATACATCACTTCATAAGTACAAAGAGTATAAAGATATTCGAAATAATGAATTATAATAATTTGAAGTCATCATTGAGGAATGTAGTATGCGCAAATAATAAATAATCTTGTGTCAATAACAAAAAAAAATAATTCGTACTAATTTATGCTGATATTCTCTTACTGCGTCCATTATGGATCGTAAATCGACCACAACTGGCTAGCCATAAAAGCAAAGTAAGTCGTTGACCCCCTAGCTTTGTAAGCACGAGGCGCACGTCCATTCTACATGTCATCGACCTTGTTTGTTGTCGCTTTGGCTGCGGGGCGCTCTCTCCAAACGCAACTGTTTACTAAAATGCTGCCGGATAAATATTAATAAAATGTTTGAAAAGAGACCATCTCGTCAGACTTAATGACCGTTAAGTGCTTGCAGAATCAATATTAGAGGCTCACGATATGTCAACAACAAAGTTGGGGTCTAGATGGCTGCCGCTCACCAGCTGCGCCTGAGACGCGAAGACGAGCCGGCTGCAGCGGCGCGGGGGCGGGCGGCGGCGGGGGCGGCGGTGGCTGGGGCGGCGGCGCGGCGCGGCCAGCGATGCCCTGGAACACGACAGCGTGTGTCAGCGGCTCCTGCGGTCGCACGGCACACTCCAGGAGCCTTACCCACGATTTCCAAAGGTCATCGCCATATTGGTATTCGCTCGCGGGAGTTTTGACACTCCTTTGGAAATAGAAGCTGTTGAAGCTTTCTATTGAAAGCACTTACTGGTCCAGGGATAGCAATTAAACGGATTCAACTTTTAGGTAAATTATATGCATTTTTAAGACCGAATATTTGACCGCATTCTATGAACGAGTGCGAATGGACTATCCGAGGACGTCTAGCCTATTTATTATTACTTCTCATTTTGAATTACTACGAATCGTGAAAATAAAATCTACATGTTAGCGCACATTTTTCACAATTACTCTCCGGCAATACATCGCCAAATTCGCACTCATATTTCGCAAATTATCTTTCTTCTTCTGTCAAACTTCATTAGTTTTTTATTGTAGTGGGTAACAAGTGGAAGAAGTGTGAAAAAATAAACTGATCACTGTTCAGGAAGACGTAATGGGATTAGCGTATTTTATAAACCTATATTGAACTGTCCTTGTAAATTCACATCCACAGCATTAACATGAAAATTGCAAAACATTTATTACCTTTTATCTACACAAAACCTATAACGAGTTGCTTGGACATACCTGTATTGAGTTCATTGTTACATACACTCATTGTGTGTTTGCAACAAACAAGTCATTACATTCTGCAAAGAAATTGAGTAAAAATTCTATGTGCGACGTATGTGATGCATTAATGCGTTCTTTTGAGGTCTTGATGATTTTATTTTCTTTATGTGGTCAATCAGTCGTCATCCGCGTTCAGTTACGCTTGGTAGTAATAATGACCAATTTGCGCTAAAGCTATGTCAAAAACAAGAAATTACAAAAACTCTAATTAAATATACTCATATCTACATGTACGTAAGTGTTTATTAACTGTCCGATAACATTTGTCATCAACATGTATAAAGTCGTTTTATTGAATTTTTATTTGACCTGGAAAATAGCGAGGAGGTTTTACCTCTGTGATTGTTGGCACAAAAGAACAAGCCGAGTTAATGCCCAAAAGCAAAATAACTGACAAATTCAGTTGAAGGAAGCTTCGAATCATTATCAGTGATATAGAAACGGAAATCACACTAAACGGCTTTCACAAATTTACTTTTCCTTTTCTCACTCGGACTTTCTGCTCGCCGTGAGTTTGACTTGATACATGCGAAAATAACGAGAATCTCGCACAATCCGTGACCCGATGTTCAGGCACTGCTCCCGCATCCTTCTGGACTCCATTCGGTGAAACCGAGAAAAGCGGCAATCACAGAAGTCAGCCTCTGGAACTATTATCTAGGCAAGGTAGACTTTGACTAAGCGTTCTGGTGTGTGTGAAAAATCCTTCCATCGGTGCAATTTGAACGTGACTTTCCTTATTAAGGAGGAAAATCTGGTGATATAACAAGAGTTGTAAGATGTCAGTGTGTTAACAAAGCATTATTGTGAATATATTGTTAAAAAGTTTGAGTCAAAAAATTAACATAAGTTTCATTAACCCAATGTTTATATTAGGAATTAAGTATTGGAATCGTGAATTAAAGTGATGCCAATTAATTTTCAATCTAATTACCTTTGCGTTGTAAAAGAACTCTCTTTTTATTTTTTAATGCATCTGAGCCTTCACTTTTGTGGCATAATCATTGGAGATCTTGTATTATTTTACAATGTATAGATAATATCTTGTCATATCCTTGTGACGATGTGAGACAGGCATCTGCTTTATGCACAAGAAGGGAAAACATTTTCAAAATAATGCTCAAAAAAGACATTAACAAAAATAGGGCCGAAATAAAATTATTTTTTTGCGTTTTTTACTCGTTTATGAATCCAAACTGTCGTTAGTCAAATTCACAAAGCGATGAGTATTTAGTTGTTTTTTGTGAATTTATTTCTAGATTATTTTAATTGTAATTTGCTTTCATTTATAACACGAAACACTACTTTCAAAGGAAAGTTATCTATATAATTAAAAAATATTGGATTGTTCCTAGAATATCACTTCAGTTATAAGGAAATATTTTCTAATGAACATACCCCATATGTTTCCGATTACTGTCAGAAGTAGCACTTTACATTAACAAGGTACGTGTTAGGCTTGTTAACAGTTATAGATGGGAAATAAGCACAATTTTCTTGTAACGAAAAAAATAATGTTTTTCGTGGCAAGTCACAAATTTACGTCAACTGTTTATTTATAAGTTACATCGTTTCGGAGAGATTCAGTACATTTCTGATGGAGAAGGTAAGTAAAATCTTTATTTCTGATTACTTTTACTATATTTGATAACCTGCACTTCCACGTACATGCTATCAGTACGACTGCACACTGAACGTACTAACTAAAAGTAAAATAACATGCAAAATTACATACCCGCTTCTGAGATAAAATTACATTTTTATTTACTATGTTTTATTTTACTATGTTATTTTACCACAAGGAGTATTTAAAGTTTATAAAATATTATTTTCATCACATTCCTATTGACACAATTATTTGTCACTAACTCAAATTATTAACATTGATATTAATTGACACATTACATCATTTCTTTCTTCTTCTCACTGTTATTATTGCTATTATTATTATTATTATTATTATTATTATTATTACTGGTACTACTTCTACATTTTTGTAGAAATGATAGGAACCTAAGTAATGTCGAGTACCCACCTCATGTTCATATGTAAGTAAGAGATTGAGATTTCTGAATGTAATTGACCCTCAATGACATTTTACCCATACAGTGAGGATAAAATGACACAATGGAGCATTTTAAAAAATCATTATTTTAGATGGTATATAAGGTGATTTTTTAATTTCTTAATTACACTATTCTGTGTTTATTTTGTAGGTATCTCCCAAAATATGAAGGTTCCATAATAAAAATTAGCTTGTAGTGTATTTTCTCCTTAGGATATGTCATTTTACAACAGGTGTCCCCATACAAATGGCTCGATAGCTTGTTTAAAGTAAAAACATATTTTCTTTTTTTTTTGGTCGGAAGTTGACAGTAAAGTACATTAACGTAGTGGGTTGCAGCAACAAAAAATGCCGTTTTTTTTCATTCTGAATCGAAATTGATTCATTGTTTTCTTTACTTTCCCCGAGTTCGTGGGTATCTAACGAAATCATAGACACTTCTCCTGTGGCCAGTGACAGTTTTCTTTCACTTTCTGTACGCAATGGATATTAGTAATATAGATTTTAACATCTCAAACAGTAAAAAAGTTATCATCATTCAGTGGCTATAATTCAAAGTGTGTCTATGAGAAACCACTGAGCAACTAATTTGATTTGATTCCTTTTTTGAGGATAGTGAGAACTCTATGTGACGACTAGGGAAGAATTACTATATGCCCGCTTTTTCTTGAGCTCTAAAAGAACTCTGAGATTCAGGGGTTAAGACGATAATCACAAGATACGTCATTTTCAACTTAACTCGTTTCTTAACTATATCCACAATTTCAACAACCCTTATTGCACCTGTATATGTATATGTATCGATAAAACTAAGTACACAAAACAAATGTAGTCCAAAATATAATTTTGGCACAATTAAACTGCTTATTTAGTGAACTTCTTTATATCTGCGTGGATACAATTACTACCAAGTTTTTAATATAAGTACCATTTTTTCACTTCATTTTTAATTTTGACATATTTTTTTACCACTAAGATATTTTCATATTCTTTACAATTCATTGACTGTATATATTTTAATATTTAGTATTGCCTACCTTAAAATTACATTTAGTCGATGCTTCTTGTATAAAAATATGGAAAAACATCGTAATGTGATCTTAAACACACTTAAGAGTGGCTGAATTTGTGTAAAAAAAACAAACTGGGTAAAAGATACTAACGTATATTAATAACAGCGCTGGCGAGGTAGATACCTTCTAATAATTAAATAAATTAAAGGTGTTGTCTGGCATCAAATACACACATTTAAACCTTACGATCTTTCTGATTGCTTAGAGATCATCATCAGCTATCTTGCAGCGCCTGGGAGGAAAACGGAGTTTTGTTTTCTAGAGAACTCTGTTTCCGCTTAGCTCTGATGGTGATCGCTATACCAGCGAAAAGACCTTAAGTTTAAATATCTGTATTTGAAAACAGACAAGTAACGTCTATATTTGGTAACAAAAAACAACATATTCAACTTCTGTCTTTAGAAAAGTATACTGTATCCAACAGATCTGATTACCATTACGTGTTTTTATTTTAGTTACACACAAGGGTTACAAATAAAACTTCTCAAAATGCAATGAATTGACGAATGTATAATCGTTATCTTGGTAAATCCTAAAAGAATGCAGTTTACAGAGACGTCTTAGGAAGTGTGTTTAGTGCTACATGCTTATGGAATTCATTCTTTACCCGTTTCTTTTCTTATGAATAACAAATTTATGGGAATATAATGTTTACGGCAGAATGTAATGGTCATATATTTGTGATTCATGACGTTTATGGCAGTCGTTTGGTCGAGTTTCTCATCATAGCATGAGACTTACAACAGCCATTTGTAAACGTCTCACAATGAAAGAATATAGAAAAAAATCTACAGGTTTGTGGCTCTATAATATATTTATGAGTGAGTTATGATGACTGAAATAATTAACCTCCTTTTCGTGTTTTAATTTGTGTCACGTGTTAAAGCATGTCCTGTTACATGCACGTGATACACTGTTCTGGACTATCATTATACCAAGAACTACGTAAGTAATTAAATCAAATACAAACGACTGCAAAAGTAATTACTACTTTAGAATTCATTCTTATTAAATTATCGCAAATTTAATTCAAAATAAAATTATTATTGAACTCAAATACCCTTTCTAGGTGAGATCTTCTTCAGTAGATTCTTAGAATATATAGATAATAATTTGCATCTTCAATACGTTTGTTTCTCAACTAGAGATCAAAACGTCAAGTACGATAGAGTGAATTTTACACACTTCTATAGTGACATCATCGAAATGCGATTTTACTCTTATTAAGTCCACTTTTTTTCACATGAAAAGGTGCAGTTTGAGACAATGCACAAGGCATCAACTATTATCCATTTTCTTTTATTTATCGTCAAATAACAATTTCATCTATCTATTGTCATAGTAAAATCTGTATATGTAGCATGGGAAATAAGTGTTCCTGGCCGATTATCAAGAGCTCCGGAATCACTACACCCATTTTATGATACATATAAAGGTACTAATGAGCAAAGCTGGTGTTTGAAAAAAGGGCAACGTTGGCACACGAACGAACGTTTGCGCAATTTGCAAAACTGCAGATTTGATTTTATAGTACTGCTGACCCAACAACAATATTCTCCCGACCCTTCTCCTCGAAATAGTAAAGAGAGAGCCTATCTTTAAGCTCTCAAAATATACGATTTATGATACAGATAGGCAAATTGAACATCAATATACTTCACAAAATAATAAATTGTAATAGAAACTATACATTACTGAATGCATATTATCTCATAATTAATTTTTTTTGTAATGAGTTAAAAAGAAAACTAGTGGGGCTACAACAGCACATATTTCCTCGCATTAGTTGTAATGGATACTGAATATTATAATATATGTAATTGCTAAAGTGTTTCCAATCAGCAAACATTGTTTCTTCGTGCTGGTATTCGAACACAGCTGCTTAGGGTTAACATTCCAGTCACGATACCTCTACACTACCAGTCTCACAACTGAATTCAGCTTTCGCAACACTTTAAAAGTTGAACATTTGCATTTACAATTTCCAAGTTTTCAGAGATTTTAATTTATTTTATTTCAATGTTTATGTCAATGAACATGAATATCAATAGAATAGACTTCATTAAAGAAAACAATCTCTATCATTAATATTGTACTTTTAAATGTTAATTATTTGTTTGCACGTTTATAAAATACAGAGCTCACCGTAAATGGGACTCGAATCCTATTACCTCCCGGTCAGAGGCACAGCAGTGATACCAGTTGATGCCCTGACCCACCTCAGTCGCTACCTCCTTCGATATATGTCATACTGTTCTTTGAAAAATCATTCACTATTTTCCACGTGATAAAACAATGTTAGGAATGATAATTAAATGCAGTTCCAATGATTTCTACGTTACTTTCATTATTCAGATTGAATTGCCTCGTTATTTTCGAATGAATGGCTTTTGTCAAAGCTGACTCAATCAACGCCGACAGCATTCTTTCATTCAACATCTATATTACTAATTTAAATGCTCGCATAAATTGAAAGAAAATTATGCTCCCTCAGACCATATTAGATCTGTCTGTAGTTTCATTACATACTAAGGAACAGGAGAAAATCCAACAACAATGAAATAGTTTTGATTTTTGCCAATTTTGAATGCCAAATAAAATATTTTTCTGCTCTGAAATAGTTTCTAGTATACAATTAGATACTACACTGAGGATCAAAAACAAATTTATTTTCAATATTGATATTAATACATTAACATTTGTGTGGAGCACCTAAGGTGGGAGGACCCATGGGGCCACTCCCATATTTACAAGTAATATTTTTATATTTTTCTTAAATAACGAATATCACTTAATCTTTGCATTGAATATGTCAACTGATAAATATACATTTCAAATTCAGCATAAACGAAAAATACATTATAAAAACATCAAGTCGATTAGACACAACATCTGTTGTATTTCCTATAAAATAATCATATTTGCGCCGCAGTACATTTGTACTGAAAAATTTGAAGATACTAAAATTGTCTTTAACAAGTAGTACTGTAAATGCAGCTCTTGAGCTTATGACTGACATCTCGATAACGTGTTACTTCCTGATTCGTTGACCTATTGACCAAAAAGTGAGACTTTGTTTTGCTTCTTAACGGTAAATTTTTGCTCGACTATCTCCTCGCATTTTTTTGGACACTACTTTTTCTTGCGGCGAGTTTGATGACGGGGATAATTATTTCATCAGTAATACTAGAAAATAAATTATGAAGCTGCCTTGCAAAGCCTTATTTTTATTTTGAAATATGGAATCAAACATTTATTTTGTTCAAGTTTGGACAAAACTCTTGTTGCTATTATTATTCTTGTACTCTTAATCTATACCTTTATAATTGAACTAAATCGAGCAAAGTAGGAAAAGACTCTAGAGTTGAAGAAAAAGTTAGCAGATTGTACCTCTACCCCCTACATTCTGTATTTTTCTTGTTTTTACGTTTTAAAATAAAAATCTCTCATTTCTACTCTAAGAGAAAGAAAATGAGTAATAGAAAAATAAATAATAATTAAAATTGGAAAATTACATCTCTCATTTTTGACAAAGATTTTTGTAAGCAGATGTGAATCAGATGTCCGATGTCCAATGTGAAATAAATTAAATTGTACGAAAACACCGAAGACATTTTTGACTCACATTTTTAAGAAGCTCCCATAACGCAGTTTCGTGTAAGTATCTGCTAGTGATACACTGGGTTAGCAGAAAAATAGGCTTTTATTAAACACACGGGAAACAGAAGTGGAAAAAATAGTCAATGCCATGTGACTTTCCACCCCTATAATCAATAGAATATATATCTGATGACAACTGGATTGGAAATTAGAACAGTTACTAGTCGTAATGTCTGGAGTATTTTAATGCATTTTGACGTGACTACGTATATTAGTAGCAGCAGAGGTTGTACATGAAGTCTTTCATAGAAACAAGAGAGTATATGCAATGCAAAAAAATTTATCCAAACTCCGTTCCTGGTGAGGCTAGATACGTTTCTTATTACTAAATATCTATCCAAGAAAGGTATTCGCAATGTATTATATTTAAGTTAAATATATGTAACATATAACCGTATATACATTTTATTAAAAATAAATTTTTGATTTTCAGATAAGGGAACGGATTCCAGTGCTGTAACGTAGAATGCTGATAGAAAAACGTAGAATATTATTATAAACGTACTACAATGCGACATAATTCGGCAGTAATGGAGCTAGAGTGACCACCAACTACAAATGCGGGCTGTTATCAGATGAATCTCCATCCAGTGTCTGCGACAGGCCAAGCTTGCACGAAATTCCATATTGACGCCAAGCCATGCGAGTAATCTCTCTCCCATCCCCAGACAGCGGAGTGGTAGCGACAGCGCCGCCCCGGCCGCTGCACTTACCACGCGGAGACGGCCCTGATATAAATTCGGTTGTCCCGCGCTCTTAGCGGAATGCACTTCAAATCTCATCTTCCCGAGCCGCGACGCGAATGCTTCTCAAATTAATATTTTTTTGCGAATGTGCACAGCCTCTGGGATAAAAATAGTTCCCATGCATCTTTCCAGAGAGCACGCGGCAGACCACGTTCCTCATGATGGCAGTGAACGGGCAGTCGATCTTCCTTCCCCTCGTTGTCGGCAATTCATGACTTTGACATCGCAGTGTGTATGGGCCAGCTACTCAAGTTGTCGAGCCGTGGCGGAGGCCGCGGCGGGGGTGGGCGCGGCCGCGGGGGCGGGGGCGTGAGCGGGGGTGTAGCGGAAGCGGGGATGCGACGACTGCCGCACGGCGCAACTGCGAGAAGCGGGGTCGGAGCTAGGACGACGCGGGAATGCCGGGAGAGGGGTGGTGGCAGGGGCGGGAGCAGAGGCGGGGGCGGGGGCGTGGTCGGAGTCGGCCGGAGTAGAGGCGCGGCGACGCATCCGTCACCAGACGCGGAGCGGCCCCAGCCACCGGCCAGCGTCACCGGCGCGGCGCGGCCCGGCGCGGCCCGGCGCGGCCCGGCGCGGCGTGGCGCGGCGTGGCGCGACGCGGGCCCGGATCAGCTAATAGCGATAGCCACGACGAGCAGTCCAATTCATTAATGCTCGTGGCTGGAGCCGGCGCGTGGGCTGCGGCGCTGCGGCGGTTTGGGGGGGCGAGGGACGGTCCCGCCCGGCCCCAAAGCTATCTTGCGGTGCCGCAGCTTTTTCTTTCTCTCCGTCGCTCTGTCTCTCTCTCTCTCTCTCTCACTCTCTCTCACACACACACACTCTCCCTCTCTCGCTCTGTCTCCCCCTGGCTAGCGCTGATAAGGCAAAACTCCCGTCGGTTGCATTCCGGGTCCACTCGCCGCTCGCCGCCGCTCCCCGCTACCTCCGCGCTCCTCGACAGCCTCTGCCGCCATCCGTCTCACTCTGCCATCCTTATCGCTCCTTCCTGCTCCGCGAGTCTACCTAACTCCGCGCCGTCCTCTAGTACCTGTTCCTTCCTTCTGCGCCATTCTTGCAATCCCCAGTGCTATTCATTGTCTTCCAACACTCTAGGTCTCCTTCATCATCCTCTGGGCATCTTGCAGCGCCCACCGCAACTCTTACACCACATCCCTGCCCCCGTTGCCCTCTGACACTTCCACCGCCCTCTCCCGGCGGTCTTAGAAGTACTTGCTTGCTTTAATCCGTGAGGCGCCTTCCCCTCGCACCTGTCACCCCTTCAAGCCCTTGTATCCAGCGGCCTCCGCCGACCTCTTCCGTCTTACGGTCGGACGCCGTGCCAGCCTCCGCCGGTCCATCCGCCCACCGCCGCCTCGCCCGCCCGCGCCCGCTACGGCTTGTCCATTACGTAATCAATTATTAAACGAGCATTCGTGAATCCCGGTCTTGCCGCTGGCCGGGCCCGGAGCGGGAGGTGGGTTAACCGCGGCCATCATTATCATTGTCGCCATCGTCGTCATCAGCGCCACCGTCATCGATTGCTTCGGCGGGCCCGGCCCGGCCGCGCTTCGCCCATCGCCCGTGGCCCGCGCCCGTCGCCCCGCGCGCCGCCGCCCGCCCACCGGGCGGCCGTGCGTGCGCCCCAACGTGCACACGAGGAGAGGCCTTCTTGCGCTAACGGCGCGCCGGCCGCCCCTTGCACGTGCCCTTCTTGCGCTGCCCCGCGCGCCACAAGAGGGGAGGCGATCAAGGTGCAGGCCGCCTCGGAGGGGGAAGCTGCGGCGGCGGCGGCGGCTCCATGCGGAGAGGGCACCCTCGGGGCTGGCGAATGAAAACCCGGGCCGGTCAGCGAAGAAGCTGCATTCAAAACAATGTTTTATTTATGGTTACTCATTCAATGGTACTCGTTCCTCTATCCACCGCAACACACGCGTTCCGCGGGACATTAAAACCCACGTACAGCCTTCAATAATGTTGCATAAACAAGCAACATACTAAAAATATATATTTCAAAAGATAGCTGATAAGAACGACTTATTAATTGTACAAGTGTATTATTAATCACGCATTTAAACTTTTGTTTTGAAATTTAATTTATGACAATATTAAACGAATTTGTAAAAATATACGTTCATATCCAAAATAGAAATTTTATTCAGTATTCTCAAAAATCCTTCGTACTTCAAGCAATCAAAGAAATTGTGTGTATATTCGCACAATAACCCCGAACGGTCTAAAAAATCGCTCAGAGAGATTAATGCGTCATTGTGTTGTAAGGTGTTAATGAGCAAAGCGGGTGGAAAGCATTGGAACGTCATCACACCCATCCCCTCGACAATCATCAGTCCACCCCCATTAATTTCCTATTGTCAATAGAACAGCCGTCCACTCGCCACTTCCCATATTCGATACAGGCAAAGAGAGAGATGGAAACACTAATTTTCGAGGACTCACCGCGAATGTGTCTAAGAGAATTGAGGGGATAATGAAAATCAGTCAGCAGCAAACGCTCTCAATACAGCAATAGCAAAAAGGGTTACCGTATGTTCCGATTTTATTTTTGGCATTTTGTTATTAAATTTTCCAATATGTCACTATGTTTTCCATTTTAAAGCCCAATGCACCTGCTAAAAATCTTGGAGTAGCATGAATTCACAATTTGAAGATACATAAAAGAATAAGAATACTGTTAGTGTTTGCATTACGTGATTTGGAAATATATATAATACTTGAAAAAACAGAAATGAGCAAATTACGACATACTTAGTACATATTTTTCTATATGTCACTTTTAGACACCACGCAACAATAACTTTGGTTCATAAATGATATAAATATACAAAAAAATATTTTAATTTTATTTGGGTCAATTTTTGTAGTGTATTCAAGGATTTCGAAGAAGACAGGGCAGTACAATCTGTAAACTTGGTTTTCAAAACAAAACAAAAATATAGATTATATTTTGAATCTAAAAGCAAGGAACGTCCATCATAATTGCGATGCTCAGAGGTAAACAAGCCAAAGGAACATATGGACGAAAATAATTTTAATGTGTAATTCAACAAAACAATCTAAGTACAATTAGTGAAAAATATTCCAAGCACTGTCTATTATTAGTGCTGACATCTGGTAACTGAAAATGTAACCGATTGGGTTGCTTCTCTTAGAGAAATGGTAGACTACGTGGCTGAGTTTCCAGTGTCGATTCCAACATCGACAGCATTAATCTTGTCCACTGTATTATTCAGACTAAATGAAAGGAAAAGATATAACTTCCTATTTATTTAAGTTTTGCAAATGTAATTCTCGTAATAATAATAATAATAATAATAATAATAATAATAATAATAAAGGGTGACGATTGTAAGTTAATCAAATGGAGATAAACTAAATGGGCAAGAATAGAAAAATACATTCTTTCACGGTTCTATTCAAGGATCCACTGAATTGCCAGTCCAGTGCAGAGCAGGCAGCACATCTTCAAGATTTGCTGAGGTACATGTCACTCTGCCATCATAACTTCTATAACAAGATACCGTATCTTCGTGTTATATCCAAGAAAAAAGGAAGGAATGGAAAGCCAAGTAAGAAAAATAAATCAGAAAGTAATTACAAAATAATAATTACGTAAAAAGGTAGACAACATGATAACCTAAAAATGAGTTGCAATTAATCTTCGTAATAAATTTAATAGACTTTTTAAATCAGGTTCAACATTCTATTAAATTACGTTATGTAGGTAAGAATGTTTGCCTAATTTTACTCTCACCCCAACAGTTATTTTTCAAAACTGAATTCTAAGATATTTGGTTCACAAAGATCAGTCACGTGTCTTCAAATCTGCAATAGGGCATACTTTATCAAAGAAAATTATGTCGACAAGGAAAAGATGAAACAAGTATGGAAGCGTTGTACTCGCAGGCTGAAAAAAGAGATCGAAAAAGCAATTCAGAAAACTGAGATCAAGTCGATCTAAGAAACAGAACAATCAAATAGTGAAAAAAACAAAGTTCTATAAGAAATATACCGAAAAAGTATAAATATCTAATAAAAATATATCTCTTCCGAGACACTGTTTAGTTGACGGGAATTTCCTATTTTCATTAGCAAAAACTTGCTTCTCAGAAATAAAAGGAGCGGACCAAGATCGCGTTCCGACCGAGGGAATGATGTTATTGACCCGCAAAACGGGAGGGTGGACGGGCGGGGGAGGGGGTCAGGCGAGAAGGGCCTGGCGGGGCATCGATAGCGAGCGGCAGCGCCGGCCAGCGAGGACGATCTTCCCGCCCGGGGGCGCCGGATGGGTCGCCGCTGGCGGGCTGCGCACAAGAGGACCGCTCGGGGCGGGGCGGGGCGGGGCGCGGGGGCGACGAGGGGAGGCGCGCAGAAAAGGAGTGAACCGGAGGACAAAGCGCGGGCGGGTGACAGGCGCAGGGTCACGAGAAGGGAGGGTGACGAGTGACGAGGAGGTGACATGGGAGTGATAGTGCGAAGGGCTTTGATGGTTGCACACAGGACGAGGGGTAGCTTCGGGCAAGGCTGGGCGCTAACGGGCGGTTGCAGCAGAAAGAATTGGGTAATGATTGCTGAATTTTAAAACTAATGGGAAGTAAATATATTGTCATTACGTTCATATTTACTTTTATTTTATAACGTTTTAATAGAAGTAGCTCTTTTGAAACTTAGAAATCCGGCTACGTAAACTAAAAATTGAAGTTTAGAAGATACAAATGCAAAATAGAGGACAAACATGGTGAAGATGAACTAGAATTAAGGGGGAATCAAAAGAGAAGAGTGAGAAAATTAAAGCCATAAAAAATTCTAGAAAGAAAACAATAAAGAGCACTGGAATGGAAAGGGCATTAATTACCCGAGTGGATGAAGTAATTAAAAATGTAATGAGTGAGGAAGAGAAAAAAGACAGCTGATGCAGAGTGTGAAACTGGTGGGAAGGGGAGGGACTAGGCAAAAGATAAGGAAAGAGATAGGAGCAAATGCAAGTAATAGGGTAAGGGCAAAGGCAAGGGAGAGGATCGGATGAGGGCAAGAACGAGGACAATAATGGGCAAGTAGGATGATTATGGTAAAGGGGTGGGCGAAAGCGAAGTTAAGAGCAAAAAAGAAATACGCCAAGAACGAAAGTGAAGGTGAAGGTGAAGACTGGCGAAGGAGAGGGTGAGGGTTATGGTATAGACGAGGAAGCGAGAAAATGAGAGGGCGTGTACACGGGAGAGGTCAAGGTTGAGTGTAAGAGCAAGTGCGAGGGCCAATACAAAGGCGAAAGAAAGGACAATGGCTATGGCAATAGCAAGGGTAAGTGTTAGGACGAGGGTAAGAGTGAGACCAAGGGCAAAGACAAAGGCGAGGGTGAATGTGATAGCGAGAGAGAAAGGGTGTGAGAAACAGAGAGTGAAGGCGAGGACAAAAATGTGGGCGAGGGCGAGGAGGGTAAAGCGAAGAGAGAGAAATCACTAGGGCGAAGGCAGGACCAATAGCAATGGCAAAGGTCAGAGTAAGAGTAACGCGAGGGTAAGAGAGGAAGCACGGGCAAAGCCATGGGAACGACAAAGTGAAAGAGAGGTCGAAGGACAGAGAGAAGAAGGAGAGGGAGCGTGGGAGTGGGTGAGGGCGTGGGTGAGGGAGAGGGCAGAGGCAGGCGGTGGTTGAGCGCAGCGTGGTTGATCCTGCGCGGGCGACGTGTGGACGGAGCGGGCGCGGGCGCGGGCGATGCGGGCGGCGGGCGGCAGGGGCCGCGATGCGAGATGCGGCGGAGCGGGGAAGAGTGGGGCGTAGCGCGCGCGCGGCCGAAGTATAGAGGGTAATCGAAAGCAGAGCCGCAGCCGCGGGCGGCGCTTAGCGGGGCGTGAAGCGCTCCGCCTTGGCTGTGGACGCGGCGACGCGCCGCCCCCGCCCCCGCCCCCGCCCCCGCCGCCGCCGCCGCGGGCCCCAGCATGGGAGCCAACCGCTGATCACTCGTCACTCAAACTCTCAGTTGCCACTCGTCCACACTATTGCTGCAAAGGGACACCGCGAAATATCGCCGTTCTGGGCACGAGAGGTACACGCTGTAAGATCAAGCGAGGATGCTTCATTGCATCAGCAGATGAAATGTAAACTTTGTTTTCGTTGCTGTACTAAGTAATAACTAAATAAAGTTCCTTTGTAAAGACAGATGTTATCTTGGGTACCAAAGATAAAATTATACATACGAATAATATAGGACATACGAATGCCTCGACATTCAGAATAAACAAACGGAGCAATAAAGGTGTGAAAATACAAAAATCCGTTAGCTAATCCCTTGAAAATAATGATTTAAATGTATAAACCAATCGGAATAAAAAATATTATGGTTTGATTACACGCCTTTAAAAATTGAAGAACCACAATTCCATTAATATTAAAACATTCGTATTATTTCTATGTTTATGTTATTTGGAAGCTGTTATTATTAATTTATTGCTTGCATCCTTACAAAAACGATGACGACAGTAATCATGTGACTTAAATTCCTTGTTACATTATGTAAGGGTGGCGCGGGCAATTCAAGCGGTGACTATTGCAAATCTTTTTATTCCAAAGATGATTCAAGTTCCTGAATCATGAATATATTCTTCATAGGGGGTAAAAATACAAGGAGATACATCCCAAATTTGACAACTTGAATAAACAACGGAAAATGGAAATAATCTGCAATTTGATTTTGCAACTTGATACTCCTGAGATGAGAACTTGAGACTCCCTTTCACGAATTTATCGAAATATTGAATTGTCAATGTTGAAACGCAACATCAAAAGGGGGCAAATATTTGCGACGATTAAAGAGAAAAATAGAACCGGGGCAGCTATTAATTTATTGACAAACTTTAATGATACATTTTTGCAGTTTCCTTGTTTGTTCATGAGAAGACTGTCTTTGTTCATATTTTTTGAAATCGTTCTGGTATAGACTATAAGTCTGAGATTCATATAGAAGGATTGATGATTCCGATCGCGTCAACTGCTAAGGTCATTAGTCCCATAAGCGAAGCATTTTATCGCAGGAGGTGGGATGTGACTTTCATCTGCTGACTAGCGAGATCCGGCACCGACTTACGTCGGCTTGCAAGGATTTTTCCAACCAGATACCTATCACCAGCGTGGCACCACCTCATCCTGGACAACCTCTAAGCTCCTGGATGGTCTCCCGACATGTGTAGTAGTGTAGTGCGAGTAATGTATGTAAATAGGGGTGAGGATAGGACAAGGGCGAGGAAGGAATGATCGCGTGCGGTCCGTAGTTCGTTTGTTAGGGTACTGCTCCGCATTCGCCAGATGTTTATCGAAGAAACCACGGAAAACTTCCCATCAGAGCAGCAGGCCGATAGATATCCAATACAGAGGCTGAATTCGACGTAGGTGAGTAGCTAGTGTCGATAATTCTGCCACCGTCGGACCACGAACCCTATGACGTCACAGTCAGAGACACTAGAGTGACATCAGTTGATGCCCTGAGTCATCATTGCCGGTGACACAGAAAGACATCTTGAATAAAAAAGGATAGACTTCTTCATAATTATGTAAACGTTTTCAAGAAGCAATTTCTAAAACTTTCATAACTAGAAATTTATCTTGTATTGCAGAATCCACACGAACTCCCTGCCGGCCTATGCTAGTTACGCGGAGTGATTTAAAACGAGCCGTACTTCTCACGGCGCCACGGATTGCAGGAGATGTTGGGATGATGATGATGATGAATGGGAAGGAAATATTACGGGCGGCTAGTGGCCCACTGTGGATGCTTTTCCGAATTTTGCCTGGAAATAATAAGAAAAAACACGGAAAATCGCTGATCAAACTAGTTGATTTAGATTCCGGAAAGTGTTACAAACGCAGCGATGTAAGCTCATCCACAAAAGTTTGGGCATCTTGTCTGAATCGAACCCGCTACTCTAGCTAAGAGGTGAGAATTAGAACTACTGATACGCTCGAGTTGTAAAGCGTAGCTTTCACGCCCGCCACTGTTGTTCGTATTAAAAACTATAAAAATATATTTATTGTAAATGTCGTGGATAAGAAAACATATTTTGATTTCTAGATACTCTTAAAATGCGCAACAATTGATTTGTAAAGACGTATGTCAGAGTATCAGCGTGTAGCTAACAATCTAAAAACTCCACAAAAAAATTCATTCAAAAGCTATTATTCAACTAGGAGAGACACAGTCGGAAGTAGTACTGGTTTGTAAATAATATGGATTTTCATCCGGAAGTTTAGAGCTAAAAAATTTTGTGTTTTGAAATTAAAAAATACTACATTCATGTCTTCCAGTTTTGTTTGGTATGCAATGATATTGTTAAATAAAATAATAAATTGACAATGAATTCTAAATGTTTTACGTGAGGTAGATTTGAAAATTAATCATTGAGACATAAAAATAATAAACAACTTTTCCAAAGAAAGACATTGATATATTAACACGCTGAAAGGCCTGCGGTTCTGAAAAGTAATGTTCGCGCTTAAATCAAGCCGAAAATTTTGCTACAACATCATATCAATATCCGGGACGCAAACTTGAAAACCCGAGAGAAATCCAGTCTCCTGCAGCCGAAACGCAGCAGGAGCCTTGCGAGAAGCCCGAGACACGCGTTTCCACCAGAGCAAAATAAGCTCCCTCGGACAGCCTCACGATCTAACAAGCCCCGAAATTACCCGCATGACGTTAAAAATCTCCGGAACTCATTCGTTCTTCTCGAAAGCTACTTGTTTTAATTATGCAGTTTCTTTACGGTGTTAGAATTATGGCTCTTGTTCTTGCTGTTGGGGCGAATTTGTAAAACTGCGGGGCCGGGCGTCGGGGGCGGCGAGACGTGGAGGGCGGCGGCGGAGGCGGCGGCGGCGGAGGCGGAGGCGGACGCGGCGGGTGAGAAGAAGTAGGCGCCCCCTGACCCGGCGTCGCGCGGCGCAGTTCGTCTCGGCAGCGGCGGCGTCGCTGATAAAAGGTAGGCGGCGCGACGCCCCGAGATGAAGGCGATGTTTCAAGTGCGGCCGCAGACGCCGGCATCGTCGTCGTCGGTAGCGGCGGCGGCGGCGGAGGTGGAGGGGTAAGAGTTGAAAAAGGAGGAGGAGGAGGTGGAAGAGGAGGCGTCGGCAGGCTGCCGCGCCGTCGTTACCCTCATCGTGGCCGTCCCCACTCTGCGGCGTCGCGACCCTCCCTCCCACCCCTCCGTCCCCCTCCCTCGCGAGCGTCTTCCCCAGGCGCGCAGCCCCTGGCTCTCGCGACGCCCTTCTTTCTTGGCAGACACCCCGCCGTTTTTTGTCCGCGCCGCGCCGCGCCCCGCCCCTCCCGCCCCGCCCACCGAGGGCGCAGGCTCCGAGGGCGGCGGGGCGCCCCACAGCCCCCGATGGCGGACGCCCCTCTTCGCTTTTCGTCATGGACGCCTTCGTGCCAGGGACATTAGCGGCCGCAAATGATTAGGGGTTGATCAGCTGGACATACGGTTTTCTTAACTTGATCAAAATGACACTATAGCAGAGTTGTGGATGTAGCTGCAATGAAGAGTTATAAAGATGCAGTGTTGTTTTCATGCGCAATAAAATTATTTAGACTTATCCACATGATCTTAAATTCTACAGTGCCGCATTTTATTACAAAAACAATCCTTAGATCGGATCATCTTGTTTATCAAACTAGTTCCTTTTTATTTTCCGAGCTATCGATATGACTATAAAACATTCAACGGATAAAAGTACCGTTTGATTCGTACCCATTTCCACAAAATAAATTTGCCACCTACAATAATTAAAATAATTTCAAAATCTAGAAGTAGCTTCTACGAACATCTTCCAAGTACGGTGTACTATAAATCGTATTGCGGAACTCTCAAGAGAATAGAGTAAATATTGAGATGTTTATTTCACAAGTACGCCACACAGAAAACGTTCTGATGACAAACAAATGGTTCCCAAGAAGGAAGTTATTAGACTGAATACCCCGCAAGCGAAATATTTTACAAAATGCTAAACTGAATGTGATGTTATGACAAGTAAGAAGCATACCAAAATACCAAATAAAATACCAAATATTATTTATTGGTATAATTATATACCAATAAAATACCAAATATTACTTCCAGTCCGTCACTTATATTAAAATCCTTACATTAAAATTCATTAAAATAATACGTCGCAAATGAACTTAAAACCATTGTATTGAGTATTATTCCGTTTTGAATGTAATTTAAGAATCTGAAGAAACTTTCCGCTGATAACTTTCTTATCAGCACAAGTTCGGGATAACTTGAAAATATACCGTACTCATAGTAATGGAAATAATCATATTAATATATAATATTAGTACAATTTGATTCATTACGTAATAATGATTATATTCTATCATGTCACACATTAATACTGTTTCGTTAAAACTCTTGGGAAGACGCACTGAGGGAGAGAGAGGGAGTGTAAGACAGAGGTTGCAGTATTCTTCGGCACGTGTTCGATACTCATAAAACGCTTCTCAATCTCACATGAGAACAGCTTCCTATAAATAAGAGAATGGAAACGCATCCTGGCTCCCATCTGTTGTTAAACTTATCCCAACACCTTATCCTTCCCACGTCGTCTTCCGATCCCTCTCCCTCTACGCATAGCGCCCTCAAATCTGTGCTCTACTGCTTTCCTCGTTGCCAAAATGTGATGTTATTATATAGCAAAGGAGATACACTCTTTATCCATGGTACCATCAATCGTTCCGTTCCGTGCCCACCTGGCATGTCTTTCATTCACACTCTCGCTTCGTTTTCATTTTCATTGTTATCATTTTCACCCTTCCTTTTTTCACTCTCTCGCCTAATTTCAGCTACTCTGCAACTCCAGTTTTTTTGCCTAAGTGCTCCCTCCCCACAGTCAACCCACCAGCCAGGTAGTCGCCATGCTGTCTCCTCGTTTCCCACCACCCTCATTCGTTTGTTCATTCGTCTTTTTGCGCGGCCGAAGACGAAACACCCTCTGGTGCGGGCGAAGGACGACAAGAAGAGGGCATAGGGCAGCAGGCGGCGAGAACCGGGCAGCAAGAAGCGGACGGCGAGGAGAGGGCGGTAAGAAGAAAGCGGTAAGAAAAGGCGCCGAGAAGAGGCAGGAGAGAAAAGGGCGGCGAGAAAAGAGCAGCGAGAAGAGGGCGGATAGAAGAGGATGTAAGAAGTTGCGAGAAGAAGGTGGCAAGAAGAGGGCGGCGAGAGAAAACGAAGAGAAAAAAGCAATGAGAAGAGGTCTGCAAAAAGAGAGCGGGAAAAGGAGAGTGGCTTGAAGATGGTGGTGACAAGAGGATAGGAAGAAGAGGATGGAGAGAAAAGGGCGACGAGAAGAGAGCTGCAAAAAGAGGGCGGGAAAAAGAGGGTGACAAGAGGTTGGTGGATGACGCACTGTGAGAAGAGGGCGGCGGTTGACGGGCAGTGAGTATTCGATGGTGAGCACTCTGGGCGATATTACTAGCCCAGTTAAATATGTGTCACAGTGGCTGACTGAAGCTCACACGATGTGCATCTCGTTTTCCTTCTCAAAGAATTGTGCCCAAGGAACGTTGTTCTCGTAGTCAAACTAACAAACAATATTATTGGGAACATTCATCATAAAATATTCTTGTATTGGGTGCACAGTTCTATACTTTTCGATTTCTTAATTACATTTAACATCTAGTAACTTATTTGACTGAATATTTTTCTTATTTCCAACCAGCCACATCGTTAAAATACTGAAAAATAAAAAAAAATATTGGAGAATAGTTTCATATTATAATTGAGTAGATTCTAAATTTATTCCTCGGATAAAGAAAATTTTTTTTAACATCTGCTTTATTTGCAATTTGTTCTACACGAACATTCGGCAAATACAATTGTACATATATTATCGACATGTAAAGAAACCATACAATTCTGGTTCTTTCTAAAAATGGTTTTAAACTAATTGTCCAGTTCAGAGAGAGAAAGAAAAAAAAGACAAACAAACAAAAGCAACAATAAACAATATCACATTGAAATAACAAAAAACACAATAACAAACAAACATACAATAGTGCAAGCATTGTGACAAAAAAATATATCTACAGTAACAATTATTTTAAAAGAAAAATATTATTTATATCTGTGGTCCAGATCAAGAGGATGTACTCTTTTCAATCTTCTTGTCGTTGTGCTGTTATCTAAGATGTTTATGGCCAGATGATTAATATGATTTTCGAGTCTGTGTTGGTATTTGTGAGATTTGAGAGTGATTTCCTCTTTAACAGTGGTGATATTGAGATCTTTATGTAGAGTGGCGTTTGATACAAACCAGGGAGCATTGCTTAATAGTCTGAGACATTTGGATTGAAATCTTTGAATTATTTCTATATTTGAATGTGATGCTGTTCCCCAGAGTTCAATTCCATAAGACCAGATAGGTTTGAGTATTGTTTTGTAGAGTAAAATTTTGTTTCCTAGACTTAAACTAGATTTTCTTCCTATTAACCATATCATATGTCTACTTTTCAGTTCTGCTTCCTTTCTTTTGATCGAAATATGTTTCTTCCAGGTTAGCTTTTTGTCTAGATGTAGTCCGAGATATTTGACGGTGTCTACGTTTTCAATTAGTTTTCCGTTTATTTCTATTCTTGTATTTCTTGTTCGTCTGAGGGTAAATGTTATACATTTGGACTTTGTTTCATTCATTCTTATTCTCCAGAGTTTACACCATTTGTTTATAAGCTCGAGGTGCTCTTTCAATGTTCTTGTTGCCGTTTCTTGGTTTTCGTGCGAAGCTAGCAGGGCTGTGTCATCTGCATATGTTGCAGTGGTGACGTCTGGGGACTGAGGTAAGTCAGCGGTGTACAGCGTGTACAGCACTGGTCCAAGGATGCTCCCCTGTGGCACTCCTGATAATACTGGATGAAACGGTGTTATTTCATCTCCGAATTTTATTTGAAAAAATCGATCTGAAATAAAGAATCGAAGTATATTATAGTATGGATGCGGCAGACATTTCTTGATTTTATATAGCAAGCCTTGATGCCACACTTTGTCGAACGCTTGCGCGATATCTAGAAACAAGGCGGAACAATACTTTTTATTTTCTAGAGCTCCGTTGATGGTGTCGACTACTCTATGAATTTGTTCTATTGTAGAATGACGATTTCTAAAACCGAACTGATGGTCTGGAATTGTGTCATTTTCTTTAAGTAATGGATATATGCGAAATAGTAATATTTTTTCGAATACCTTAGACAAAGAAGGTAATAAACTTATTGGTCTGTACGAGGAAACATCTTGTAGCTGTTTTCCTGGTTTTGCGATTACAATTAATTGTGCCAGTTTCCACTGCGAAGGATAGTGTCCGATGCGTATTATTCCATTGAAAATGGATGTTACCAGGGCGATGAGTTTCTTAGGCAGTTTTTTAAGCATTTCCCCTGTAATACGATCATGTCCAGGAGCCTTATGATTTGGTAGTAGTTTCAGCCCTGCTCTGACTTCTTTTGTTGAGAAGAATTTAATTGGTGGCGACATTTGATGGGGACATTCCAAGAATTCTATAATTTCTTTTTCTTCTGTGAGTAGTGCTGAGGGGTGTGGTTGAAATGTTTTTGCAAAATATTTTGCAAATTCTTCTGCCTTATCGTTTTCCGTTCTAGCCCAGCTTCCATCGGTTTTACGAAGAGGGGGGACATGTTTTGTAGGTCTTTTTAATTTTTTAGTAATTTTCCATAAGGAGTAATCTGTAGCTTTTGAGGGTGACAACTTTTCTATTCTTTCCTTCATTTCCTCCGATTGAATTTCTTGTAATTTTCTTGATAAGAGGCGGGAAGTTCTGTTGAGTATTCGTTTGTCGTCCGGGTGATGAGTGCGTTGCCAGGTCATCTTCATCTGTCTTTTCTCTTTAATCATTTTTAGTATTTCTGATGGGTATTTATTTTTTTCAAACACTCTCATTTCTGGAGTTGCATATACGGCTGCCTGTTGAATGTGTTGTATTAAGTATTCTACAGCATCGTCGATATCTTCTGGACATTTTAGACGGACCTTGGCAGTGGTGTTATGGTAAAGCCAGTTGCTGTATTCTTCCCAGTTCGTTTTTCTGTTTGTAAGGTATATGCTTTCTTTCTTTTTGATTTCAGAAGAACTGATTGTCAGTATTTCTGGAGAATGATCAGATGAAAGATCAAAAGACGGTTCTATTGTGTGATAGGTCTGTGCCATTCCCTTTGTGACGAAGAAATCCAAGACATCAGGTACCTTGTTACCATCCGTTGGCCAGTATGTGGGATTTCCTGATGAAATTGTTTGGAGTTTTAGTGTAGAGATGGCTCCTTCTAAAGCGCGACCTCTTGTAGTTACCAGTCTTGATCCCCATAGTTGATTTTTAGCATTGTAGTCTCCTCCAGCAATGAACCTTGTGCCGAGCGTTCTAAAAAACTTGATATACTGATCGGTGGTTATCTTGTGTTTTGGAGGGGAGTATATAGCTGAAATAACGAGCGGACCGAACTTATCGTATACTTGTATAGCGGTTGCTTGCAGATAGTCTTTAGCATTATCTTTGTACATATTGTGTCTGATTCTTGTTTTAATTATTACTGCTGTGCCTCCATGAGCTGTCCCATCTGGATGATTTGTGCAATATACTTCGTAGTCAGATATACGTAGATAGCTTTTTTCGGTAAAATGTGTTTCAGACACTAGAAGTATGTCAATATTTTCTTGATGTAGAAACACTTCTAACTCTCTTCGATGTTGAAGTATTCCGTTGGCATTCCAGGAGACAATTCGCAGTGAATTGCTCATAGTTTCTTCATTATTGCAGTCATGATATTAATTAGGCTGGAGATTTGTTCAGCTTGCTTTGCTAAGATGGACTCGAATTTTTTAAATGATTCTTGCATTATGGAAATCAGATTATTTTCATTCGACACATTTTGATTATTGATTTGCGAATGTTGGGCCATTTGTGCATATGTGAACTGTCTACCTGTTCCTATGGTTTGATTACTTGTTAGTGAGCTTGAATTGTTGCCTTCAGTTATGTTTTGCGTAGCATTTCTATGGTGTTGACTTTGACTAGGATACTTGCTGTTACGAATTTTTTGATATACTTCGCAGCCTTTATAATTTGCTGGATGGTCACGGCTACATAGAGCACATGTAGCTGGTGTGTCTCTCGTTTTAGTACAGGTTCGACTATCGTGATTCTTTCCACATTTGACGCAGCTATACGGAAGCGTACAATACCGAAAACTGTGCTCGTAGGACTGACATCGCTTGCATTGTACTATTTCTCGTTTTTTACGCGGTGGTTCAAAACTTATTTTTGCATGTAGTAAGTATTCGACGTCATATATTTTTTTGTTGTTACTTTGAGGTTCTAAGTCCACAAAAAACAATGGTAGAGGTGCTTTTGTTACACGATGCTTGATATTATGAATTTGTCTTACTTTGTGGCCTTGTACTTCTATAGCTTCTTTAAGTTCCGTTACGTCTGCTGTTGGGTGCATATTTTTTAATACTACCCGAAAGGCTCTTTCTTGTTTTAACTGAAATGTATAATGAGCAATATTTTTTAGATTCAGATGTTTAACAAGCGTTCGATAAACCTCCGGTGTTTGAGGTACGATTTTCACATTGTTCAAAGTAATTTTGGCTTCATCTTGGTAGGTTTTGACAAGTTTATATGAGAAGTCTTCATCTTTAATGACTTCTTTAATAGATCTGATCATATCAGATATTACTCTGACGCCTGGAATGAAAATAGGCGGTGTACGATATTTGTCTTGTTCTTGCATGCTGCCCTTGGTTGTTGTATCATTGATTTTCTCAGAATTCGAGGTTTCTTCCAAATTTTCATCACAAGAGAGATGTTCATACCTGTTTTTTGATGATACGGGGTCGTGTTCACTGTTAGTCTTCTTAGAGGGTTGTATAGAGTTGTCATCATTGCGTCTTTTTTGTCGACGCAGCGGGATTGTTTGCCATGAGCTGCACAAGGTTGAGACCGTTTCCTGCGTTGTAGATGCTTGGCCGTTAGTTGCTGTAGCTTCTAGGACGGTGGCTGGGGTTTCTTTTTCACGCACATATTGCTGTATTTGAAATTGTAACTGTTGGTTCTGTTGCACTAATTGTTGTAAGTGTTGTTTTAGCTGTTGATGTTTATGCAATAAAAAGTGATGCTGTTGCTGAAGGTTCTGGGTTACGTCACTGTATTCTAAAGTCGATCCGTTCGTACTATTGTTGACGAAAGCTTCACTGTTTTCTTGGTTATTCAGTATTTCTGTTGATTGTGTGATTAGTCCCCCGAAGGGGACGTGGTCAGTTAACATAATTCACTTCACTATATATGGGCGGTATTGATTTTCAATAGTTCTTGATACACCACTATTCACACGAGAATGAAGTCACCTTTGTACACAAATACGAGCGGTCACCACTGTATCACTAGTAAATTTGAACGGTAAGTTGAAAACGTTCCTAATTCACCACTGTTCACAAATAAATGCACTTCTTTCTGACCCCGGACCGGCACTAGTAGCGGCCGGGGCAGTCGGACTTGCGATAAGCGCTAGCCTTCGGCTAACTGGCGGTGCTGCGGAGCACGTCTGCTCGTGACCGCTGCTGAGCGAGAACTATAAAGAAAATTTAATTCATGTTTCGTGACTGAAAAATTAAAATATCATTCATTATCTTCTTGAATGAATTGAATGTTATATCACAATATTATATATTATCAATTGAAATAATAGACACTGAGGTGAGAATTTACTGTATTCGGAGTTATTTTGACAAAAGTTGAAAGAAATACATCAATATTTACATATTTACAAAGGCTACGGTTCGAATCAGGACAAATACTTGCACTGCCTCTGAGTTACCGTCACACTGTGTATACATTTCTTGCTAATTTGGTTAACATTATTAGTAATTCTCTTGTGATACTTTACATTACAACTTGAAGTAACGCGAAAGCCATTATTATTTCCAAAACAGTTTACATAAAATTATTTGATGAGAGACTATTGAAGAATATTTTCCGTAAAGAAAGAAATTTCCTGCTTATATATTTATTAAGATGCAAAGAGACGTTGCAATTTTTAAAATACCTTCGTTTTTAATTAATAATGTCATAATATTAAAAAATACCATATATAAGCAAATAGTAAATAAAACTAGAGGTCCATTATCAGCAAACATTCTCACATTATTTCTAATTTTCAAAAACTCAGAGTTTAACGACAATCAGACCAGCGCAATTTTAAGGGTAATTTGGTATATCCACGCAAATAATTAAATATAAAGTAGTGGTGCTAAAGCGGCGCACACTTTTTCGCCCCTTAGTAACAGTTCTGTAATAATATTATACTGCAATTTCTCTTTATGTCAACACATCTCAGTCAATGTTTCAGTTAAAAGCACCATTTTTGCCATAAATGAAACTGTTTTTCAGTTTGTTGTTATTCAGTTGTTTCAGTTTTTTTGTTTTAGCAATTTTATGGAAAACTATTGCTTGTTTTGAATTCATACAATTGTTTTTCACCATGTCTCCAAGATATTTTAAGTTAATTCTTAAATATTTCATTTTCTATAAAATGACCCAACGCAGCAGATTTTTAAATTTGTCGCCAACACAAACATACTCATATTTTCCAAAAATTCAACATGACCTTATTTGAAGATCTATTTTTGATAAACACGTGTATCTTCACAATTGTAGTTGTAGAAAGACGCCGAAAATTTTGAAAATGTCCTAGGGGCTTCATATAAAGCTCCTCCAAAAAATAAAATATCCATTTCAAATTCAAGGGGCCGCGACATAAGCCAGATCGTTCAGAAAATAACAATTTTGGAGAATATCGGCTGAACGGTTTATCCGCTAGCATTGTTCACAGACGGGCAGAGAGACAGACGTTTTGCCGTCAATCGAATTTTCGGTATCAGGGAATCACAACACGTGTTTGTACATTGTTTTTTTTTTCTAAATTTAACAACTGAATTTATCCACTTTATCGTATCCAGGGACATGTAATATTTTTTCTGCCGACAAAAATTGGCCTTTTTTTCGCGCAGCATTACATAACTTTCTCTTCTTAAGAAGTTCCTTCTTAAGCGCGAGAAAGTAAAATTTAAGCTGTTTTGAAAAAAATTCCATTAACTTCAAACAGAAATTACGCGAGAACTACTAAAAAAATATACAAGAACATTTTTATAGATTAATTCTTTACAAGTTTCTATTTAAAAAACATCTTTATCTTGAATATTCTACTTTTGCAATTTTATTTTTGTGCTTCTTTTTTGAAAAACAGAGAATTTGTCAAAAGATCCCATCACCAGCACGTTTAAGTCCCTTGCTTAACACGAGAAAAAATTATGAAAATATTTGCATCCGATTTTGAGAAAATAATTATTTAAAAATTGCCTATATTTCATGCAAAATTACGCGAACACTACCTAACTTTTGAAAAAATTACATGAACTTATCTCAAGATCTGTGTTTGAAAAACATATTTCATTAAGAAGAAAAATCGCTATCATCAATATTGTAGTTGTAGGAAGACGCCGAAAATAAGTTGAAAAACGCCGAAAAGGTTGAAAGTATAGAAATTTCAACGAAAATGAGACCAGGTACATTTTGAAGCTTCTTTTACGCTATCACACGACAAAGTTTAATCAAAACATCTTAAGCCAATTTTGAGAGATATTTGTAAAACGTTGTTAATATAAGTATATATAAGTATATATATGTTGTATATATAAGAATAAAATACCCCCCCAAAATTTTAAAAAAAAATCGTTTCAAACTCGCAAGGCCTCGAGAACGTTCAGATCGATAGGGGAATATTAGTTTTGGACATTATCCTTTGATCCAGATAATCGCTAACCGAGCACAGATTGAGGGACGGATAGGCAGATGGATAGACGGGCAGACGGACGGACGGACAGTTGGACGGATGGAGGACGGACGGACAGACAGGCAGACAGACGGATGGATGGACAGACAGACGGTCAAGTGTACGGGTAGGCTGTCGTACAGACAAACGGACATTTGGTGGACGGAGGGACGGACTGACGGACAGATAGATGGAGAGTGACGAATCGGTCAGACGAGCATGCAGACAGTCGGACGGTAAAGCAGGCGGACAGATAAACGGACGGACAAGCGGAAAAACAGGACAGATAATCTGGCAGACAGAGAGACAGGCAGAAAGGCGTTTTCCCGACAATCTATTTTTCAATATCAAACACACGAAATGTGGATTTTGACTACACTGTGTGTTAGAGGAAGTGATTCACTGCGTACAGGAAAAAGATTTTTTCATTTTTGCACCTGTTCCCGACAATAAGAGTTGCGGTGCTGGTGTGCGCAGACAGGCTGAGACACGCATGGACGGACATATTTTCAATTTGTGAGTAGGAGATTTCCAGCAAAATAAAATTAACAATGTTGAGATGAAGTAAGTGATTCCCTCTTCAGGCATCTTATTGGCGAAATGAGATACTTTTCAAACAGCGACGTCTTACAAAAAAACATTTTTTTCTATTTTAACAGTGTGTCAATAAATTTGTAAGACACATAACGACACATAACGGAACATAATACTAAAACACACCACATGCCACAAAATTCGTATCTTTTGAAGAAAAGAAAATACGATTTTTAAGTTGAAATATTTGAAAATAAATTGCATTAAGAAATCTCTAACTTTAATATTATATTAATTACACAAAAACGTTTTCATATTCAAAACATATTCAAAACGTTTACAATAAATAATTTAAGTATATTATATTCAAGAATAGTTTGTATTATAAGCAATACTGGATGAACTGAATGTTCAGAAATATCAAGCAACAAATTGGGCAGGATTTGTACAAATCACCATCTCTAATATTTCTTTTGTCAGTTCTATTAGAATATTCGTATGAAGGCAGAGAAGTACGAAATCTAATAGAAGCGGCCACCAACACGGACAACTGTCGATAACCTTACTGCGTAAGATGCAAAGTACCACACTACTGGTACTAGCTTAGGTGGCTCAGGGTATCCACTGATGACACTGCAATGGCTCTGACGCTACTGGAGTGCTTCTGACCGGGAGGTGCTTGGTTTCGCGTCCCGACGGTGGCAGATTTTCGACACTAGATAACTAGATCGAATTTGACCGGTGTCTAGAGGAGTCGGCTGCTCTAAACGGTAGTTTTTCGTGTTTTTTCTGAACACGGAGCGAATGCCCAAGCAGTATCCCTGCCAAATTGACCTCGGACCGTTTCCACTCTCTTCCTTGTCCTATCCTCACTCCTTACTTACACACACACACTTTCATGCACTAAACAGCAACACATGTTGTGATCTTAGTGCTTGTCCCGGCTGAGGCGGCATCCCACTGGTTGGCGATACCTGGCTGGGAAAAAATCTGCAAGCCGACGAATAGGTCGGAGCCGGTCCTCACAATCCCGAGGGGGGGGGAGATCACCACCACCCCAGCAATAAAAAAGATATGCACTACATTTACCGGACTAATGACCATAGCTATTGACACGCCTGGAAACTCGAAATAACACGAATAACTACTGGTCGCCTTGCCCATTATCTACAGGCCTACCATCGGAAAGCATTTACTGTGCGTTTAAAAATATGGAAGCAAAAAAGAGAGGAAACGTGCGTCACTTTCTACTGTATATTTCCACGAGACACCAAATTTCTAGTCCGTCACCAAATACTAGAACCACGTTAAAGCATTACTTACCATCGCACTCAAAACACATCCATTACTAACTCGGTATTTGCCACTTGTTCCAAACATTTATCGTATAATACACGATAACCTTCAGAATTATCTAGTAGTGCACCAACAGCACATACTTTCTTGCATTATTTGTAACGGTAACGCAATATTATACGTCTTAAAAACGCAAAAGTGGTTTCAACCTGCATAAAGGATTTGACCACGTTGGTATTCGAACCCGTGATGTTAGGTTTTACTAGCAGTTTGAATAAATCATACACCAATAGACAGATGACTTCCATACGGTTTAAAAAAAGATGAACATTTTCAATATTAGAAAAAAACAGAGGTTTTCATTCAAATCAGACCAGTTCGAGAAAAATAAGAAAGCGTTTGCAGATTTCAAAAATCTTGATTGCGTAATTTTTAATATTTGACTCAAAAAAGTCGCCAAAACAACTCATATATTAAAAAATTTTAGATGACATAATTTCAAAATGTAATTTTAAGGAATATATTTCATTAAGAAAAATCTCTATTTTGAATATTTTATACATGGGAAAACTTGGAACAATTTTCAAAAATTCAGAATATTTAACGAAAATTGAATTGCACAATTTTTATAAACATACTTTTCCCTATCTGAAGAAAATAGTCAAAACAATTAGGCCTGTTTCTGAGAAAAGTTTAAAAAATATTGTAGAATATTTACGTAACGTAGAATAATTATGTACCCTTCTTCTCCAAAAAGATCGAGAAGTTTCGTTTAAAATTAGCAGGGTATCGAGTACGGAAAGATGTATCGGGGAAACAATTTTTGAAATTTTTCCAATCCTATGGGCTGTTTAAGCCCTAATATTGTCCACTAATGGACAACAAACGCTTTGCTGAAAAACACTTTTTTGCTGTCAAGGGCATACCATAGGGGAATTCAGACAATACAACGTATTAATGAAAGTCATTTGATACAAATAAGGGTAAGAATAATCCATTTCTTTAAGTATAGGAAAGCTAGTGGACGAATTATTCCGTCGAAAATGACTTTCAGAATTACAGCGCTTTCTCTATAGTACATGAGGAGTAATAAAAGACGTGAAGACCAGAAAATCTCCCCATCATTCTTTTCTCTCCATACTCGGCCAACTGTCACATTTCTCTCGATACCCAATCTCTTTTATTACAATATATATAAGAATATATATATATATATATATATATATATATATATATTATTTGCAAGATACTACCAAGCAATTATTCACCAATACCCAGAACCAAATATTCTCTTTGACCAAATGTTAAACAATGTTCTTGTCACGAAACTTGAGATTATATTTTCTAAAAATAGCTATGTGGAAAATTCATGAGTGCACACGAAAAAATTGACATTCTGAGCTACTTTAATGTCTTTTGACAGTTACATCTAGTATATAAGGCGTTCAGTGAGAATCAAATCCATTTTTAGTCATTTTGAACATATTTCCTGCTTAAAATATTTATCCAAAATTTCTTCATACCTTCGGAGATATAAATCTCAATATTGTGAAAAACTCTTATATAGTTGGCAATCTTCTAGATGTCGGAGGGGAATAGAATTTTTTCAGAATACAAAAATAACATATCCATAAATCTTTGCATTCTTTGATCACGTCAGTGTTTACGCGGTGACTGGAGGGCCTTGAATTCTGCTATAATCAAGGATCTCAGAAGATTCTTTCATATTTATTGCATCACCATAAATCACATGCCTCTACGCAAGAAAAAAATAATCCTATATTCAGTCTTGTAATAGTCAAAATATGGACAGTGTCATCTATTGATAACACATTATTAGTATTAGATAATTCTTATTTTTCTCATGATGGTGACTGTGGTCTAGTGGAGAACGCCAGTAGAAAAACATCACACATTTATTCGCCCAAAGAGTGAATGGATGTCGCTAGAGAAGCAAATAAAACCCCCCACAAGTTTGCGATCGATGAAATGATATTCTTAGATATCTTTCCACAACAAGCTTAGATAATACAATAAGAAATAGTAAGAAAAAATTTCATTTTTTTTTACAATTAAAATAGCTGAATATCAAATGGTTACATTATTAAAGATATTCCACTTTTATACTAATGCTCAAGGAGACACTCACCCTGATGTACGATTTTACAAAGTTGACTTAACAAATAAGTCACTTCGCTATTCTATGATAGATATGCTAGGATAGGTCACATACAGCAGGACCTGCGTTATACCCAACGGTGATCAGGAACAAAAGCGATGAAGAAGGATTTATTGTCATATTCCGACATTGCATCTCCAATTTTTCAGGACATTATCTAATGAACTCCTACACGAGATTCTACAGCTTCACAAGTGAAAGAAGGTAAATGTATAATTTAACTTCAATCATATTTTTTTAGTTTCCTTTACAAACAGTTGTTAAAACGTACAATCAAAATAAAAAAAATCGAGAGTACAGTACACAAGAAAACCATTTCTTACTCTTTTCTTAGTACACTGAGAGAGATAAGGACTAAGATAAAAAGATTAGGACTAGACTACGATAAAAGCACCATTAGAAAACTTTCAGTGCACAAAGAAATCAAGTTCCGCAATTTTATATTACCCTACAAATCTCTCGTGAAAACATTTCAATATGACCTTTTTAACCCTGAAATGTAAATTCCAGCCTTATAGGCCCGGCACTGTACGAGAGAAAGATTTCTAATATTGCCAAACCATGAGAGTAAATTGCATCCAAAATCAACCAGTCCCCCTAATTTTATTATGAATGATTATTTGTATTGGTTTCTAACGGTTTAAGTTTACATATACTTCGAGTTCTTCCTTTTTGTGATCACTCATGCTATGGAGTTCTTTTGAATAGCATTCGGTATCTTTTGAATAGCATTCAAAAGAACTAAATTTCCAAAAATGTAATAAAAATTTCAAAAGATCTCATTTTGTAGAACATGGCTTAAGAAACATTCGAATTCGAATATTACCTGTCTCCCTCCCTGTGCTCACATGTTCCCCCCAAACTTGTGTTCTCAAAGAACTCACCTGCCCCCACAAAACGTGTCTTCCTTCGGAACACGAAAACTAGCTTTGAAGGGCCTAGGACGTATCTTTTCCAAGCTCTATGCGATTATAATGCATATTCCATTAATGTGTTTTTATATCATAATCTTCAAACTTCAATTCATTTCGTATAAAATTTGCTTAATGTACGACTGGGAAGTAATACCCAGTCCAGCAATAGCACACCTTCAGGGTTTTGTGCCGATGGTTTCTTATAAATTGTCAAAAAACACTTTACCGTATTATATATAGAGAGGATTTTATAAAATCTTAACATCGATTTTTCTCATAGAACATCTCTCAACTGAAACACATATCTCATAAAAGATGAACTTTTGAAAGACTGGTTGAATCATTTACACAGGATAATTGAAAATTGCCTACAGAAATCTGAAAACGAATTGCCTCACGATATGATTAGTCATGTGTCATAATTTTTCTTGATTGATTTTAACCGTATTCTCATCGGAGAAAAAAAACGCCTTCAGTGGTGCCAAACTTTTCTAAGCATTCGACCAGAGGACGAAAGCTCGGCGCTACAAAACGAATTTCTTCTCAATCCCAAAGCGATTATCAAACGCTTGGCGTCTGTATCTCACCTTATGTATGCAGTGATATCGTGTGGAAACAAAATTAAGCAGGTTAATACGTGTATGCATTTTATCATAAGGCAGTGTTTCAAAACCCCATGAATACACGTAGTACCACAATAGTTTTCTTTAATAATTTCAAAAAGACGGCGATTTTCAAGTATCTTTCGAAGAAATTGAGTCACCAGGAATTACAAACGATTCGTAAGTTCGGAAATAAATTTGACTAATGATCTTAGCAGTTGACGAGCCCGGAATCAATAACAATCAATCAATCAACCGAAGCATTCTTGGCAGGGCGCCGGATCGCCCGCAGCAGCCCCATCACCTGGCCGCCAATATTGACCCATCTGACACACACGGATTTCTTCGTCTGGAAGAGATGTGTTTATGGGATCCACGATGATGCGCAGGACTTCGTCGGCTCTGCAAACGATGGTGTAGCCGTCATAAAACCGAAATATTGGCACATGAGCAACCTGGATTATTGTGGCGCGGAAAGTACGAGACTCATTCTGATCATGTGCCCTGATATCTGTTTATGGCAGCGGATGGAAGTGTTGCAATCGGTATTTCGGCATCGAATGGAAGCAAAGCGAAGTCTCACAAGTCGTTTCGCCTATGCTTCACCTCGTGGTTGGTGCTGATTAACCGTTCGTCATTATCCGGCACCGCCATACTGCTATACAGCCGTCGACATAAGAAAAAACGATAGCTTCGTAATTGCTGAGCGCGAAAGAAATGATCCATGCACTTGCTTACTGCGCACGACTATATTCCACTAGACGGAGGATATTCTACATTCGGGAACTTCTAGAGTGCGAGATAGATCTACACTTTTCGCTGAAGTCACAAAAACTTCCTTGCAATGCTCGGAAAAGGCGAGCAGCTATTTGCAGTATTGGTTGTCGCTACATTTTCTCGGTTCTCTGATTGTTGCAGTACTCTCCGTGCGTAGGTAACATGATAAATCTGCATAAACCCCCTGATAGTGTACTAGTTAAGTTTTTTCTAACGCTCTCCAACACCACTACTCTTACCCTACTCTCGGGTGAAATAAATGCAAAACAATGTAATGGGACAACGGGGACACTAAATCAAATAACAGTATATTATTTCAAATTATCACCAACTTAAATAATCGGCGTCTTGCCTCAATAACATAAACTTACTTTTCTTACAATCCCGAGACACCAACTGACACGTCACATAGGAATATTTTACTAATTTGCTTTTCCAACCATTGCACTTGACACCGCTCTCAAAACTGGATTCCGACCTCAAAATGGTAGGATTCCACCAATTTAGTCGGCAAGAAACTCGTCCAAAGTATACTAGACTTAATTTTAGAGGTAACTAGTGGAGTAACGGAAAGACCACCTACCCTTCCCCGCTAGGATCAAGGTACAAATTACGGTCAAAACAAGTAAAAGTTTGTGGTAGACCAAACGTGTTCGAGGCAAGTTCATTCAGGGATCTCCCATTTGCTCCTCTATTACTCCGTCATCTGTTCAGAGTCACTTACTCATCCAGTGTTACTTCAATTCCCTATGGCTACAAGGCTCTGGTGGACACGTCGTAATAAAGAATATATAAAATAAGCATTCTATCCCCAACTCCTTGAACTATCCCAGCCACTTAAAAATAGTTCAGAAAATTTACTCACAGAGTGTATAGTAGACTATACTATTCTACGACTCTCTTCAGGACCATTCCCTTCAACAGTAGCAAACTCCCAGAGCACATTGAAACTGTAACCTACTGATCCCTAATAATCGTTTTCGAGACCCACAGGTTACAGATTTAATTATTTCTCCAAGTCTATTCTACTGAGAGTGTCTTTTTTCAAGAGTTTCCCCTAAATGATTAAAAATTCTTATTACATTTGCAATAAAGTTAAATGATCGTACACGGCGAATAATTAACAATAACATGTGTGCGCTCCTGAAAGACATAACATTGGCTACGGAGGCATATCGAATTTCCTGTTATATCTACAACACATGCGATCGTTTTCTAACAAATACATATACCAATGAGATATTCTCTTGCGACTACTGCCATTGGCTCCCGATTCATTTCTTCGTGTTGGATACAGTATGGCAGTATGGCAAAGTATTGTATTTACGCAGAGCATTGGAAAATCACTACAATCAATACACACACTCTAAAATAGCTCTTGTAATTTTATACCCTGTGTTGAGAAGCAAAAGTGTACACCACATCGTAGAGAAGATTAAACTCAAATCGAAAAATTAGAGTTTGCTCCCCCTCATTTTTACGACCATTAAATGCTTTCTTAACTACTACGTACACACAATAGCAAAAAGTGGTGATTTGATGACAAAAGAATTGGTTTTGAAGTTCCATGATATTTAACAAGTGGCACAGCAATAGTACTTTTTTGAATTATTTGTAACGGGTACCCTTCATTATACTCCTACGTCAACCTGCAATAAACGATTCAAACCAGCAAAGGTTTTTTCCGCACCGAGACACGAACTCAGGTCCATGGACTTAAATCGTCGTGTGCTTTACCGCTTCAGCACCCATTCCCTCTTCTGTACTTACAAATTTAATTTCTTCTCTCATAATTTCCAACACTCAATTCTCAAAAATTAAGAGTTTAACGAAAATGAGACCTGCCCCTTTCCTTTCCAGTTCCTTGCTCTATTCCCCTAAATGTTACCTCTTCTAGAATTTGTATGCGTAGTAAGTAATGTATGTACATAAATTGTAATTTTGTAACATGTTCAATCATTTGAAAACCAAAAGTGCATGGCATTTTCACCTTTTTAGAACACTATTTTGGTACGTACTAGGTTCCCAGAAAGTCATTATTCACAAAGCAGTTGTTTTCAGAATAAATTTGGGGTCGTTTCTCGTAACATTCTAACTTATAATTAGCTCTCAGACATATCAAAAATAAAATGAGACATCAATATTGATTCGTTCGTGAGCAGTAAAATGAAAAGATGTAGATGTGTGGTTACATAAAATATAGGAATATTGCTACAGTGATTACAGCTTTATGATTGCAAGTACGAAGTAGTAAACAAGACCACACCTGTTTAAGGCGTTTATTGCTTCCGAGAAGCAAAAATCAATTTCTCATCCCCACGAAAGGGGTTGCTTCACAGATTATATGTAATCATGTCCACATTATAGTCATAAAACATTCTGTAAAGCACATGTGTATGAAGAAGAAAACGATAAGCATTTTTCTATTTACTGGCAATCTTACAATCAATAAAACAACGAAGGTAAAAGGTACGCAGGGTCGGTTTCTGTGCAAAAAAACAATTGCGGACTGCGCCCCAAGAGAGCTTGCTAAAAGCAGTCAGGGGATGGGGGTAAGAGGAGGCAGCCGCGAGAGCGGGGAGGGGTGGAAAGTGGGGATTGGAATGGGCTCAGGTCGGAGTGTGGGCGAAGTGGAATCAAACGCGAGAGAAAAAGCGGCGTTTGGTGGCAGGAAACAAACTGGCTACAATGGGCGGCGTGACTCCGACAGGCAGAAGACTAGTCAAGAATAGGAGAGCAAAAGACTGGGAATGGACACTCTGTAAAATGGGTTGGTGAATATGAACCTCTCAAGTGAGGTATAAAGCAGCCCAGAGACGGTTAAACTAGATACATATAAAATAAGTAGTTTTGAATTCATATTGCAATAGAGTGGAATAGATTCATAGTAAATATGCTGAGTCGATTCGTGTTATAACGAACCCACTTTCGAGTGAATAGAAGGTGAAGGTACGTAACATGTTGCAGAAGAAATGATAATATGATGAAACAAAGCGTGACAACAATAAAGATTCGCCAGCAATAAGGGGAACCAGCAAGGAAGGTCCGTTTGATTTAAAATTTATGAAATGAGTGTTTGAAAAGAGTCGAATCGAAGTGAGTAAACGAACTATAGCGACAAGTGGTTGAAGAAAATTGATAAGAAACCGACTCAGAATGCTACAAAAAGAAATGGGGAAATGCGTTGACGATGTCAGAAGGAATACGGGCTGGGGAACGATAGTGCCTCCCGAAAGGAGTGGTCGACAGGGGTAAAGAGATTCGTGGCAGGCAGAGAGTGAGGAAGGGGGCCGCAGTGGGTGGGTGGGCGGGTGGGCGGTGGGCGGTGGGCGGTGGGAAGTGGGCGGTTGGTGGTGGACGGAATGCGTTAGACGGTAAAAGGTAGGCGGTAGCCAGAAGGCGAAAGTTGGTAGGCACTAGGCGGTGGGAGGAAAGCGGTGGGAGGAAGGTGGTGGGAGGTAGGTGGTGGGAGGTAGGCGGTTGCCAGAAGACGTAAGGCGGTACGTGGAAGGCGATAGGCGGTAGGAGGTAGGTGGTGGTCGATGTGCGGGAGCGATGGGCAGTTGGCGTTGGGAGTTAGGAGGTGGCCGGTGGGCGGAGGTGGCCGGTGAGTGGAGGGCGGAGGGTGGTGGGCGGTGGGCGGTGGGTGGTGGGCGGAGGACAGAGGGCAGTCGGCGGTTGGCGGAGGGTGGTGAACGGAGCGCGGTGGGCGATACGCGAAGGGGCAGAGGGCGGTGGGCGTGGCAGGGCGCAAGGTCTCCCGCTGCGCGCGAAGCAAAAACTCGCCGGCACCTCCCCGAGCACGGCGGGCGCGGCGAAGCGTCTTGCGGCGGTATGGGGATGCCCGCGCCGCGCCACGCCGCGCCGAGAAGGGTTCGGAAAGTAATAGGCCGCCCAGGTAGGTATGAATATTCATTGCAGTTATTATTCGCTTGTATTTTCGCGGCGTACGAAGTACATCTTTCTTGTTCCTTTCTTTTTCTTCTTTCTTCGCTGCGGTAGTTTTCTTTCTTCGATTCTTCCCGAGGCTTCTCAGCCGACCCGCCCGCGGCGAAGTACTACCGCCGTGCGTGATTCCCTCGCATACGTACGGCGGAGCATCGCCGTGGAATATTCATTCCGTTACCATTAACGAAAATCTTCCCACATGGCTGGAAGAAGAAGAAGAAGAAGAAGAAGAAGAAGAAGGCGAAAGAATTGCAAGTGTTGCAACACGCTATACCGCCGCGAGATTGTAGCCCTACGGAAGGTAGAGATGGATGCAAATGGTGAAAGGTGAGTGGAGAGGTTTAGTAAATTTGTAGAGGTTGAGATGAAGTGAGGGAGAGTATGGTGAGAAATACTCCAATAAAAGTGAGTATTCTGCGAAAGTCTGGTAAGTTGTTTAGGACAGGATGTAACGTGCAGAAATAATGCGGTGAATAGATGAAGTGTATAGGTTTGCGGAAAAAGAATACGCACAGGTCAGCGGAATCAAAGATGTACAGCATAAAGGAGGGAGGGAAAGTGGGCGATTTGGGTGAAAGAAAGGGGGCTTTGGGGGGAAAAGACGCCAAGAGGGCGATGTGAGGCCGTGCACCTTAGCATAATTGCTAGCGGCAAGAGAGGCACTAGCGACCAACGGGCTGTCGACGATCAAGACGGCCGGACTGGGCCGGTGGAAAACGAAGGCGCGGGGTGGAGCGGGGCGGAGAAGTGAGCAGCGGGGCAGAATGGGGGGAAAAGGGCGGGACTGGGCGGGGGGGAACGGGGCCGGTGGAGCGGAGCGGGGCGGAATGGGACGGGGCAGGGCGCAGCGGGGCGGATCGGGGAGGAGCGGTGAGAAGCGGCGTGGGGGGAGAGGAGCGGGATGGTCCGGGTCGGAGCGGTGCGGGGATGAGCGGAACGGAGCGTGGCGGGGCAGAGCGGATTAGAACGGGCCGGTGCAGAACCTCGGGAAAAGGAAAGGAAGGAGCTGAACGCGGGGGGCAGGTCGGAGCGGAGAGAGGGAACGCGGGATGAACGGGGCGGGAGGAGCGGGGCGCGTGGCGTAACGGAGCCGGGCGGAGCGGGGCGGGGCGGGAACGAGCGGAGCGTGGCCAGGACGCGGCAGGCGCTCGCCGATTCGATTTCCAGGGCGGTTTAGGCGTCCCATGCTTATTCATCGCGGTTTATCTGGATGCGTGTGATTGTGTGCACCATCGTGCGGACGTGTTAGATGCGGAGCGGGCAACAGTCGTCGGCGGTTTATTCCAGCGCTTCGGAAATGCGGCTCCCGAGTCGTGCGGAACCGATTCGGCAGCGGGCGCGGCGCGGCTGCCGATCGCCGGGCGCGCCAACAATAACACACGTCCATAACCGAATTAAACGCTTCCTTTGTCCTCCGTTTGCTCGTTATAATTGGTACAAGGCACCTCTTAAACGAACCCAACGACAACAAGGTAGCCGGGTCTCCAGCGAACCGTTTCGGTATACGAGAGGCTGGTTTTTCAAAAACATAATACAAAATTACAGAAAGGACGTAGAAAATATGACGAGGAAAACCGTAAGAGTTCAATTAATTTCGAAGTAATATTTCTACACAATACTTAATGCATTGATATAAATGGCAGGAAGAAATTAACTTAGTATTATATCCACAATGAGTAATGTAATGTCATAGGAGAATAAAAGATGAAATAAATACTATGTTTATTTTCTCTCTAATACTGCTAATAAGTAGTATTCTACTTTCTTAGTTTCAATCAATAATTCATAAAACAATACTCCTTTCAGCGTTCTCAAGTATTGTATAAGTATATTCAAAACTATCTAATGATCATTTTAACTCCTGGTTTTAGGGTATTGGAGAACTGAACACGAGTGAAAGTAGAGTGTGACATTCTTGGAAATATTGATATTCCAATTTGGGGAATATTCTTCAATAAGGAAAATTTAAGTTCTAATTGATTAATTCCCGACGCATGTTATTTTATTTGCAACTATTGATAGACTAGCTAAGAAAAGCGAGAAACACAGTTTTAAATTCAGTGAGATACCGTAGAATACTGACATCTAAATGATGGGTTACGGTTACTAAAACTATGACGGTTTTTGCAGACCGAGTATGACTAACGAATATGATTAAAAGTCAACAAAAATTTATCTTCAATTAGATAAAAAGTTTTCAACTCTCATTGCTTACAGTAAATTCAGTACCTTTGTGTACAGTAACTTTTCTATCAATAATTTCATAACATAATTACCAAATAACAATTATTTCACTATATTATTACATAGTCGTTTCTTGCAATTAATCATTTTAATTTACTCCTCAATCTCGTGATAATTATGAAAAATATCTCTGTAGCCAGAGAATTGAACGGGCAAGAAGAAAAATTTCAACTGTACGCTCACACGTAAGCCTAGAGTGAGAGAGGGAAGTTAGCTAGTTGTGTATTCGCCGACTGCACAAAAGATAACGAGGATCCCCGCGAACAAAATTTTACTGCGATTGTTCATCAACGAACCTCGCGTGCTCTTCAGCGACAACGTACTCGTGCAATTTCGCGATACCAGAGGAAGACGTCAGCTGGTACGTTCTTCTTCCGTTCTAAGGGAGCAGGCTCACACAATGATATTACGATCTCACTCGTCGCCAGAACAAGATTTATGGCTCTCAGATGAAGACGCATCTACTCCCATAGGTGTGCAGCAAGTCCATTCCTTTCCAATTTAAGGTTGTAGTTTTAGAACATCTACCGGCCGGATTTTCGAAACACTCTAATTATCATAAATGAAAGGGTCATAATCACCAAGGTATTAATGAAATTAATGAAATTTGGTCGCAGAGATAGTTTTAATTTATTTTTACTTGCAGTATTATGTTGTAGCAATACGAGAAATAGCTATCACTCATAAGTCTTTTCTCATCTATTTTTACTTTTCTCATTGGACAGTGTAGTACTTCATTTTCATAAGCTACGTAATACAGGAGAACCTCGCGGTTTAGCTTACTGGTGAGCGTGCTTGCTTTTCATGACGCGACCCCGGGTTCGATTCACGGTCGGGCAAGATTATAGTGTGCGTTTTCCTTGCCATGTCGCAGTATGCTGCATTGTGACGATGATAAAACTCACTTCTGAGGTTGATAAGACCAGAATACGGCGTTAGTCGGCGTTAATAGGCCGTTTGCAGGCTGTCGCGCCAAGTAGGCAGGCTTAATATAGGAGAATCTTTAAGACACAAATCTGAACGTCCTCATTTGTAGTTCATCAGTGAGAGGAAATCCCAACCTCTTTCCAAAAGTAAGGAAAAAACAGAGGCCGTCGAAAGTATATACCAAACGCTGTGTTCTAGGTTCATAACTATGCGTTTCAATTATCATTTACTAGATAAATTCTAAATATATCTTTCATCTTTGTGTTGCACTAGAGACAACGTTAAATCTCACGATCAATTTAATGTTTTACAATATATCAACCTCATTCTCCCCGTCCAATTCGTGCTGGGACTTGGGCACGTTTGTCTTCGCATGAGGCACATTGATCACTGTCATGAAGCAGAAAAATGCCATGAATGCATGGGTGTGCCATGGCAACGCGAAGAGGCCTCGTCGCGATGCCCCATGGAGCGCTGAGGAGGGCGCTGCGGAGAGAGCACTGCGCTGATAACAGACATCGGAGACTTCGCGACTGAATGAAGGCTTCAAGTCAGCTCCATCCGAAGACCACGTCGCCTCCATGTCGTGGTTTGAAACAACCTCCAGGTCGCCAGTGCCATCACGCCGCGACTGTTGATGCTGTCGTCTTCATTTGTAGCATTGGGCAACACACCGCGGAGAAATAGATGAATTTTCTGCTTTTGGATCTGGGTGGAATTCGATTGAATTATGAGTGAATCGTAAAAGTAATTTCTACACTTTCGATAATACTCGTAGATACCTCTTTCCCTTAATATTTAAAAGCTCTCGAGATGTTTAACGGCAAACTAATTTGACTTGAAACTTGGTGCCATACAGGGTAAATTGCACCAATACAGAGGTGATTAGTCCAAATCTCATTCAGGAGTAAAGAACATCAGCAATAAAATATATGCGAGTCGGACATTTATCATAAACATTTGTTGACAAGTATGTTCTTGGAAAACTTAGAAGTTCTAGGAAATTGTGTGGGTTAAGTACTTAAGGAAAGATTTCAGTATGTTTGTCAAAATATTTTTAAAATATAACAAGAGTAAATATTTGTTACAGCTAATTATCAAATTATGAGTTCTTTGAAAATAAGTGCTTATTCAGGTAATTTACTTGTGGAAGAAATTTGGGACCTATTAACTTGATTAAAAATATTGGCTCGTTGTTGTAGTTTGTTTCTGACTTCGTGCAATGTTCTTACAAAATTATGAGTATTATATTTACGTATGTACCAACGTATGCGGGTGTCGTCGAGCGTTACGGAAACGCATTACTGCTGGAATTGGTGATTGGGCGCTCGCGGGTTCGATTCTCGCCCAATGCCAGAATTTCCATCAGTAAGGTTCTGGAACCTGACGAATTCAAATTCGTTGGCCGAATGCTCTGATCAGTAAATTCCGTGTTTTCTCTAATCACTTCAGGCCAATGCCAGAGCAGCACCTTAGAATACGATAAGAGAGCGAGAGCCAACCATCCCTACACTTTCCCCATTCTGTAAATTTAAGGTTGTATATTTAGGGCCCATCTACGAATGTCCCATCCTCACATGATCTGTTTATCTAGTGGCGCTACAACAGCATGGACTCTCACGCATTATTTCTAACTCTCACAATTTTATAAACTTCTGAAATTTCAACAAAAATCAGACCTGCATCATGTTTTAAACTTAATTTACTCTATTTGTGCAAAAAAAATTGAAGAAACATTTTCGGGTCGATGTAAAGATTTAAAAAAAATGAATTGCATTAAGTTCAAAGGAAATTACGTGAATACTACTCTCTTTTTTTCAAAAAATGGAAGGCTACTTTTTTACAGATCTAATTTTTAGAACAAATATTATTGAATAAAAAATCTCTATCTTCTATACTGTAATTTTGCAATATTAACGTTTTGCAAATTTAAAATTTACAGGGACTTAACCAAAAATGGGATCAGAACCAATTTTGTTACTGTCTTTAGATTGACACTAGAAGAGAATGTAAAGAAAAAATTGAAGCCGTTTTTAAGAAAATAATTGTTTAAAGTTGCCTATATTTCATGTAAAATTGTGCAAAAACTACTCATATTTTTGAAAAATTGTGCACGTTCTTATTTCCAAATATGTCTTTGAAGTACAGATTTCATTAAAGAAAAGATCTCTATCTTCAATATTGTAAATGTAGGATGACACAGAAGAAATGTTAAACTTTTGAAATTTTCGAAATATTAGAAATTTTAACAGAAATGAGATCTACGCTAATTATTTATGGTCCGAAGACAAAGTATCAATAAATTTGTAGCCATTTCGGAGAAAAAAATGAAAATTATCTTGAGGCTTCATGTAAAGTACTCAAAATCAAAATATGTTTTAAACTCGCAGGATTTCAAAAGGATTGAGAAACATCAATTTTGGAAGAAATCGTAAGAACAATTTAGGTGCTAGCGTTGAATTCAGACAGACAGAAAGACGGACTGGCGGATGTACGGACAGACAAACGTTTTGATGTCAATGAAGTTTTCGGTATCAATGACCCCCAAAAAAAGATATTCTGACTACAGAACATGTGGGAGAAAGTAATAACAAGATTTATCCCCATTTTTATTTTCAGGGCAAAAGGTGTATTTCTCTCGAATTACCACCTATTTCCGGTGCATGACTATAATAGTTTATCTTCTTTCGAAGTAAGGCAAGAAAGTAAAAGAAAAAGCACATTTAAAACTACTTCTGCATTTCTGAGACTATATACCACAGTATTTGAATTATAGTTCGTATTAACGCAACAACTGAAATAGACTGCTACTTGACGTGTTATCAAGTATCTGTATGTTGTGATGTACATTGGAATTAATCAGTTTCTTGCAATTAATGCGGGTATTTCCAGTACATGTCCTTGGCAACCCAAACGACGAGGAGAGAGTGCATGCGATGAGTACGAACAAGAATGCAAAATACTGTCCATTTATTTCCACTCAGTCATTTATCCATTCATGTTTTGGCGCAGAGAGATAAAAGGGATTACAATATTTTAGAATTATCATTGGTGCTTGTATATAGTGTTAATCTACAATATTCCATAAAATACGGCTATGAACAAAAAGTTGTAATCACAATTATGTAGTGACACAAATTTTGCAGAAAAATGAATACAGGCATTGCGTTAACGAGGTTGTGAATCAATTTTTATTGTTTTTGTTTTTTGTACTTCTCACAAAATCCCTTAACCGATATTTAGTTACATTAAAATGTGTACTGCATTTCGGCTGCGGAAATATTACTGACCAACCATGACTACCAATCTTTTTTCATGGAAATAACTTTAATAGAAAAACAGTTTTCTCAGTCCATACACAACGAATTGGTACTGTCGATCAGCCAATTCCCTTTACTACGCTACTGAGATTCTGGAAAGTAACATTCAGTACCTGCCAAATTCAAGGCCGCAGCTCCTTAATTCCTCGCTGATGACACGCCCCAAATTGCCCAGGCGTAATCAGTCGGCGTCCGAAGAAGGTTCACTTCAAGGACAGGCACATCCAGCCACCCACCAAGGTTCCGCCATCGTGCGAGAAAGAGCATATCGCCCCCGCATCCAAGACGGCAGGACATCCCGGTCGGGGGCTGAAGAAGACCTCACGCATAGCGTCAGCACAAGAAGCCGGCACACACACGTCGCCTTGCCTTCCAGCCGGAAGGGTCGCGCACGCGACACGGCGCCTCCGCCGCCACGCGCAAGAACCGCAGGCACGCAGGGGCACGCAGGCACGCGGGCCCGCGGCCACCCGGACGCGACACGGGCCCCCCCCGGCCGCTTCGGCCACGAGGGCACCCGCGACCCGTGCGCCTCCGACAAAACGGGACCCGCGCGATTAGGGTCCGGCGCGCACGCAAGGAGACTATTAATCGCTACGCGGGGCCCGGGGCAGCGGCGACCCGCGCGGAGCCGGGCGCGAGGAGCCGACGCCGCCCTCCGGACAAAAGATGGCTGAATTTAAAAACGAGGAAAGCCCCGGCACTGGCCAGCTGCCTAGCCCAAAATTATTTTTTTGGCGACGGTCCTCCGTGGAGGGGGGCAAATGGGAGCATATTATGACCATTCACCTCTCGGGCACTCGGGAGAGGGGAGCAGAGGTAACTGCCTGGCCACGAACGTACGGATTTAATTCTATTCAAACACTTCCTTTTCATTTTTTAATACTTTTAACCCACGTGACCTTCTATTCACGGTGCATGTGACCATCATAGAAACGCTTTTGGTGACGCACATGTTCCCCTCAGAGTCGGCCTCTATCAAAAAGCGAGGGCCCCCACAAAAAGTGGACGCGGCCGCAACCCTTCCTCGTGCCCGGGCCGGCGTGCGGCCACCCGCCCTCTCTTTTTATCTCCTTTCTTCGTGCAGCCTCTCCGTCGGCGTCCCTCTGCTCGCCCTCCCCTCGGCCGCGGGTGGGGTGGGGTGGGGTGGGGTGCACCCCGGCGGCCGTTTTGTTCTCGCGGCTGCGGCCGCGGGACCGGCCGTGCATCGCCCCACGCCCCGCCGCGGTCAGCGGACTCTGGCCGACTTAGGGCGCCTTCCACGCGACGACTCCCCCTCCCCCCGGCCCACGCGCCTGCCTCCCCGCGGCCCATCCTGGCAAGGGAAGAGGAGGAGGAACACGGAGATATAGTGGTGGTGGTGGTTGTGGCAGAGGTTGTGGCGACGGCAGAGTTGTTGTTGTTGTTGGTGGTGGTGATAGCAGCAGTCGCAGAGGTGATGGCTACAATGGTAGTGGCGGCGGCTGGGATGGTGGCACCGGTGGTAGTAGGTGTGAAAGCGGCGATAGTTGGGTGGTGATGGAGGGGACCTTGGCTGTGACGTTGGTGATATTGGTGGTGGTAGCGGCGGCTGTGGAGATGATGGTTGCGGCGACGGCGGTGGCATTGTTGTTGGTGATGCAGGTGATGCTGGCGATTGTGGTGATGGCTATAGCGGGGCTGGTGGTAGCGGGGCTGGTGGTAGCGGGGCTGGCGCGGTGATCGTTTTGCTGGCGGTGGCGGCGGTGGCGACGGCGGTGCTGGTGATGACGGTTGTGATGGTGGTGGTGGGAGCGGCATCGGCGGTGGGAGCGGTGGCGGTAGCGGTGTGGAGCGACGCTGGTGCTGGTGTCCCTTCTGCTGGGCCCAGGTCAACATTGGGATTGCGCGACTGCGCGTATGTAAACACGGTCGAAGGGGTAGACGTGAAAATTTCAGGCCGCCTCCTTCCTGCGGCCCTCGCCCTGCGCTCGGACACTCTGACCTCGTCCCCCACCCCCGCTGATCTCGGCGGCCTCCAGAGCACTGACCGACCCTCGCGACGCCCTAGTCGCGCCTTATTACAGGCACGGTCCCTGCAGGCAGGCAACTTGATAACCGTCGACGTTGTGGAGATCGATGGCGATGATGGCGTCCGGTTGTACGTTCTTTGAAGGAGTCAATTGCTCAGATGCTCTCTCTATTAGTTGGCGACCTTGGACCCTTCGAAGGTATACGAAACTTTAAGCGTATCATGACTGATGTAATGTGAAGCGTAGTTATCTTATAGAACTATAATCCCACTTAAACTGCTGCGGTAGACGTCTTAGTGGCACTCACGTTTCTTTATTTATTTGCTTTCAGGTAAATAACATATCGACTTCCACGGAACTCTGTAGATGAGAGATTCTAACCCCTATAACCTAGTAATGTTTAAATCACGTTTATTTAGATAGCGAGCTACTGTTCCACGTACACCAAATTCTCAGTTTTTGGAGTTAGCATAAGATATGGGTATTGTCATAAGATTCCTTCAAGCAATAACAAATCAGAATGACTATTCTGACAGATCTTAGAGAAATCTTCATAATACTTTTTTATGGCCATATGATCTAATCAAAGTCAAATTTTGTAATGCAGAATTTAACTTATATCAACATAATACATCAGCAGAGAAAGTCTTAGTCATTAAATAAATATCTACGAGCAAATGAAAATAATGCAACTTGTCACAGTTGTGCACAGCAAATAATTTGGAAATTCATTCTCGCAAACAGGAATGCAAGAAATTTAATCTAACCTCAATTTTTTCATGCCTCAATTAGGCTTAATCATTAATTTTCATAGCAAAATAATTATTAATGTTCAAATCATGTGCTTGCAACTTGAATGGAGGTGAGTTAGGAATAAATAAATCGTATACTATACTGATACATTTCACATACAGTCAATTATTTAGTGAGAACACTATGCAAAATAAAACATAAATAGCTCCAAAAAAAGAGAACCCTTAAATCTACTCACCGTCTCGATTGGTGAAAGTCGCTTGGATGGAACGCGGCACACAATTCCAGATTTCAATGTCGCGAACTTCTGTGAAATACCCAAAACTGTGAGAGCCAAGGAAGCAGGTATCGGAGTGGTGCCAATTGAGTTTGCAGCCTTCCCTGGCGGAATCTAGGTTCGCTGGCTGCACAATTGTTCTGAGAACGCTGATACGCAAGTATGTTTACGACAGTTTTTCCCAAATGGAGATTGTTGAAAATTTATGTAACGAAATTTGACAGTTGATGAATGAAATGTTAGTATTAGATTTAACAAGTTATGTCTAATAGTTTCACATGGACCAAGTGTGTCGAGTAGTTTCAACAATTTGAGTGCCTATTACTTTCTGAATTCCTGCGCGTGATAAACGTCTAGTATAACGCAGAATTTCCTTTCGTGATAGAAAGGGCCCAAATGTTAGTGCGCAATGAACTGAGACGTTTAAGAAGAATTATTAAGACATTTAGCGATACATGAGACGTTGTTTGGAAACGACCTGCTCAATCTTTTCCCGGCGTCGGGTGTATTACAGCAGCAATTAGGAATGTGATTATTACAACAGCGTTCTTTGCAAGCCGGCCGAAATATTATTGAAAACTTACAAGAACAACATTTGTTGACGTCTAGGAGCACGTCAGCCTCTGACTGTCTCGGAGACAGCGACGCCCGCTCGCGTGGGGTCCGTGCCCCACCTGCCCGGCCCCTCCCCTCTCCCGCCAGCGCCGCGGCCACCCCGTGGCTCACCTCCGACCCTCCCGCGCCCCTCGTGACCCGCTCCCGCACGGCGCCGCCCGCTCCCTGCCCCCTCCCCCGAGCCCTCCCAGACGCCGGGCGTCTCCAGCACCCCTCTCCCTCCCTCGGCATTCCCGCCGCCCCGCCCCGCGCCCAGCGCCCCGCGCCCAGCGCCCCGCGCCCAGCGCCCCGCGCCCAGCACCCAGCGCGGCGCGCCCCCTAGGGCCGTTAGCACCCGCTCGAGGCGCCGCAACGCGTCGCGACGCCGCCGCACGTCGTGTGCAGACGCGCCAGGGCCTCGTCTGGGCGGCGGCGGCGGCGGCGGCGACGCCAGAACAGGCGTTGGAAACGCCCTGGCGCGCGCCGGAATCGCACTCGTAATTTACAGCTTCCGGCCCGGGCAGTCGCGGAGTGACGTGGGGTGACGCGGGTGATGAGAACGGGAGGTGTGGGGCGGGACGGCGAGACGGCGCGCGACGACGCGAGGCGGGGTGAGGTGTGATGAGGCGGTCCGGTTTTTTTGTGGGTTGTCACGTAACATTTCCGCGCGGCGCTACCTGAGAAAGAAGCAGTTGACGCGTTGGAAACACGGGTTCCTGGGTCGATGTCGCGTGAAGGTCGTGTTTCGGGTGTTCCGAAAAGCGCATTCTTGGCGAAGGTTTTCGTTTAGCCGTCATTGCTCTGCCACGTAGTGCAGGAAGGTCCTTCTCGCCTTGAGAAAGGCAAAATTCATTTCGAAAATGTTTGCTACTTCGTCGAAGGCATGTACTAGTCCGTCCAGGTCAGTTACGTTGATGGCACAGGCCTCACATAATTGTGTTAGCCGTGGGGATTGCTGATGCGTTTACCACAACAGCTTCATATTTGACCAGATTTGGGCATTTTCATTGCCCACTCACTGCATTGTATGCACAGATTACTACAAGAATTGGGGAGTTTTCCGTCCGTTTGGTTTCGCAGACGTAAACCTGTAATAATATTATTAACATTTCAAGATTACTTGATTAACAGTCTCGTCTATATGTAGATGCTTCGCATTGTTTCACGTTATACACCAACGACATTTTGCGCAAGGGTAGCTGTTATCTCTAAATCTCTTCAATAGGTGCCCGTCTCCCTCCATGAAGTGGACGCCCGGCTAGAAGTTCGTAAGTTTCAAACCTGGGCAACCAGCTGCCGTGAGTAGTACGGCGTATCTTACCCTGCACCTCCTTAATTACATTTGAAAACCATACAATAATGGCGTTTCGTCTCATTGTCGGGGCTGCAAGAGGCCACAATAGCTCATCCTGAGATGGGGCAGCGAATTAAGTAAGACAATTAGGCTGCGCGGAGGCGGTGCTGGCATAACCCTCGGTCCTGTAGCTGGAGAACAGCGCGCCAGGCAGCACGTCGCTGTTGTAGCACACTGAACCAGCAGCGGCAGTGGGGGCGATGGCGGTGGTCGAGGGTGTGGCGGCGGCAGCGATGGCAAGCGAGGCCCCGACGACAGCGGCCTCGCTCGTCCTTGCCTCCGTCTCCGTGTAGCCTAGCCCTCCCCCCCTCCCCCGCCATCACCGCCTCCGCGCTCCAGCTAGGCGCCACGTCCGTGCCACCGTCGTCGCTCGCACACACCGCGTGCAGTCATGGGGCGATGATGACGTAAGGCTGATGCCGGAGCATAGGGACAAACTACTAAGGCACTCAACTCAGCAAATCTAAAGCACTTCTTCTAAATTAAGGTTATGTGAAATTAATTTCCCTCTTTATTTCATTACTTCGCCACCGATATTCTGGATCCTTGAACGACGTTTTCGATGTCCAAATTAATAGAAAAAAGTTGTGAAGTCTTCAGGGAGCGAGTGAAAATGCAAGTTCGCAGAAAAAGTACAATGTGATGTGTATACCAATAAACCCCTGATAATGGGGCATCACATCACACCCGTTGACTATGTACCTTTTAACAGAAACAAGAAATAAAAATCAACACTGCACATAAATGTCCAACTATATACAAATCTATAAAGCATTTCTGTTCGGAAAGTTGCATGTGATGTTTAGGAAGTATTTGGATTTTCATGTAGGGAAACCACAAAGTGTAAGCATTTTGTTCTCCCACATACCCTTATTTCACAATCACAGAGCAGTTGGCAATTGAACTTGGTTATGAGAGTAAAATTATTAGTCATGTTCGTGAGAAAATTTTATATTAATCCCCTCGACTAAATAATACATTTTAGAGGCATTAAACTATATTCTTATTTGAAGATATTTACTTCAAATAAACCAGAGATTATAAATGTGAACAATCCAATAGAATGTTTAATTTTTCTTTTATTCTCAACAGTTGCTCAAAAATTGTATTTATGACTCCAGCTAAGACTGGTCAAATGATCCGAAAATTAAAACAAAAAAATGGAAGATAATGAGTAAATTACCACAAATATGTTAAAGAGATTTTAGGAGAAACAATTTACAGGAATTACAGCGCTACGCAGTGCAGCCGTAAGAATTATTTCCTGGAAGTATGTAAATGAACTGCACCAATCCCGAGACGCAAACCAGGCATAGTCTATGATCAAGTCAATAAGTTTATTTCTGAACAAAAATAGCGTAATCTAGAAAAAGAAATTTAGATTTCGTAAACATTTCTTCACAACTTGGCAACATTTAACACTTACTAAAAACAGAAGAATTATTTCAACAGAATGCGTATACACTAGCACTTTCTTGGCATGGGCAAGATCTTCGAAAAAGTAAAGTACTGAGGGATTTTCTGTAAAATAATAACTTTTGGAATACCATATTATTTGCAAGAAATTATAAAAAAACTCTTTGCAAATTGGCTCCTTTTCTGTGACAGTTAATACAAGCAATATTGCATGTCTCGGAAATAACATAGTACTAATCACAATAACAAAAGATGTTTCAGAACAAAGAGAAATATTTCAATAATATTGTCAATTTTCCTGAAATAATGTAAAAAAAGGAAAATAAAAGTAAGCTCATGAAAATCACTTCCTCAAATATAGCCGTTCAGACGATCGAAATTGTCTGGAACACAGAAAATAAAAAATGACAACTTGGGGATGAATAAAAAAGATCTTGCCTGTGATATACATTTCAAGCAAAAAATGAGAAATATATTACAAATCAAAAACGTAGTTACACTTGTATGATATCTGAAAAAATATGAAAAATTAAATAATCCGAGAGTGCCAGAAAATTGATTCTAGGTCGCTATACACCTGGTATGTTATAAAAATTAATGTCAAAATCTCTTCTCATTGTAAAAGCCAAAGTAGCCAAAAGATTAAATACATAAAAATTGAGCAAACCAACAAATAAAACGTTCGAGCGAAATTTTCATTAGATGGGTTGCTCTTTCCACTCTTGCCTGTGGCCTACCTTCAATGTATTAAGCAACTATGTATTCAATATCTTGCTAAATAATTTTGATTAACAAAAAGTATGGAAATATGTTGAAAAACACAAGTTCGATGTTTTCCTGGGGCAATACTGTCTGTAATTTATATCTTTTTTAATGACTAGAAATCTATTTTAATGGTTTTAAAGCATTTTTATTTTCAGCGTTAGCATATTTATTCATTTATATTTTTCTCTAATATCAAAGAATATTACTTTCATTTCAAGATTCAAAGAGTTTAAAGGTTTAGATGAATGATATTTCCAAGATACTCAATATTTTGGGAGGGGTTTCACAAATTGTTTCAATACGGTGGGGTGAATTACCGTAATACCGTGTAGCTGCTTTACAAGACACGGATATAAGTAACGTATTGCTAGGATAAGAACTCAAGGAAATTCTAATAAATGCTAATAAATAAATTAAAACTATTAGAAGAAAGGTTTGTTATCTCGTAGGTAAGATACAGCAGTTGGTATAAGAGAAAAGCCAATTAAATCGTAGGAATCCCATTGTAGCGTTACTGGATTATTTGGTTTTCGTATTGATGCACTAGAGGACAACGAATATAACAAAAACTGTTCATGGTATATATACTCGAGGTCACACTCTGTTTCCGAAGATAAAAAAGCACTGAGTGTACAAATCTTATCCAGTTTTTTGGACATAAACTAGGGATTAATATATTATTCTCAGGTAAACTGTCATACAACAGCGCATTAAATACTTACAAATAACTCAAAAGATATATTTTGTACAAGATAAAAAGATGAGACGAATGAGTGAAATATCCAATAATTTATATATGGCAGAGAAAGTTGTAATTACGATGAAGCGATTTTTATCAATGACTAACTATGGTTCATCAGAAAGAAAACAGTTTAATAAAAAAAGATTAAAAACAGTTTTATACAAAAACTGGACTCACTTTTGAGAGTTTTTTTTTGAAATGTTACGGCTTCATGTAATATCCATCAAATATTATATCATCGTTTCAAAATCACGAACCTCGAGATCAACCAGAACGAATGAGGAATTTCAATTTTGGAGCAAATCGTCTGCGCGGTTTAGCGTTGACCACAGACAGGTGGACAGGCGTTTTGGTTATTTAACAATTGCTTCATGTATCAATTTTTCGTTATCAAGGACCTATAAAACATGGCAACACGATGTGTTAGAAAACTAATATACTGCATAGAGGATCAAGATTTATGCACAGAATTAGGACCGCACAACACGAGTTTTCTGTCAAAAAATCGTTGATTTCGGCTGCAGTTTTACGAAACTTTCTTTTTATCGCGTAAGTAAATAACGAGTACACGTAAATCGTAGTACTAAGGGAAAAAAAGGGAAAATTTTTGTCGATCAAATTCGTTTCAGAGGAATGTTTTACTGTTTGCTTCCAACAGAATGCAGTAATAAACATGTTTCTCTATTTACCTTGATCTTGACTCTTGTAATCATTATATTTGTTTGTGTTGTACACAAAACTACACTCTTTATACAAACGTTTTATAAATGTCCTTTCTACCAACAATTTTAGGTTAGTAAATGAAAAATAGATATGATGGAGAGGTGATGACAAAGCCATGTACTTCCCATTTAAATATGAAACTTTCATTTTCTTGGGGGCTACGATGTGGCATTTGCTGTTGTGAGAAAAGCAGTAAAGCAGTTGTGTAAAGCACCCACGCAAATGTGCAAAGTTAAATTGCATTGCACTAATTGTAATGCAGTGTCAACAGCATTGTACTCCGTAAGTAGACAGGACACTCATTAAATACGTAAGACTAAAGGAAATTGAATCACGTAGACGTTAAATTGAAAGGCTAAATACTTCTGAAAAAAAGTACGACAATATGTACATTCCGCAATACTCGTGCCCGCAATACCCACAATAATACTTTCCGCAATATGTATTGTCAAGCACGAAACAAATCAGATTTGGCTGACGACGAAGAAATGAAAATTTTGTGCTGGACAAACAGAATATGCCCCAAGTCAAATTGTCTTTATTAGCTATAAGAGCAGAGAAAGTTTTAAAAAAGCTGACGGAGAAAATCAGGCATGTAAAACATGGAGGTTCATCGTATTACATAAAACGGGATCGTGATAGTTCCACAAACTATTGTAAATCCAAGACACCCAGCAGAGTGACGAAAATTAATTGTAGATTAATGTGATTTGATCATAATTAAGTGACTTAAATACCTGACGAATTTTAATCAAATGTTTTTCATTTCCTAACCAAAAATAGTTGGTAGAAATGACATTTGTACCATTTTTACTTTCTCGCCACCGCTGTCGCAGTAGAGAGAAAGTTATGTAATGCTGCGCGAAAAAAACTGTGCATCTTCATCAGAATACTCTTATTATAGCGCTCTCGTAACGAGAAAGAGGATAAATCCAGTTTCTAAATAAAGAAAAATATCCTCTCACACGTGGTGCAGCCAGAATCTCTGTTTTGTAGATGCTTAGTACCGAAAAATCGAATGACGGCAAATCGTCTGTCTGGCTCTCTGTCTGTCCGTTCGTTCGTCCGTCCGTCTACAATCACGCTAGCGACTAAACTGTTTAGCCGATTTTCTCCAAAAATGATATTCCCCAATCGATGTGGCCGATGGCGCGGATCCTTGAATTTGAAACCGATATTTTAATTTCGGGGGGGGGGGTACTTTACATGAAGCCTCTGAGACATTTTCCAAACTATCAAAAAAATCTCCATCGTTTTTTATTAAAGTTTGGTGTTGAATAGTGTTTAAGATAATGGTACAGGTCTCTAGTTCTTTGAAAACTGATTTTTCGAAAATTGCAAGTTTTTTCGGCGTATTCATACAACTAAAATTATGAAAATAGAGATTTTTTCCTTAATGAAATCTATTCGTTAAAGATAGATTTTGGAATATATTCACGTACAATTGTTCGAAAATTTCAGTGCTTTTTGCTTTATTTTGCGTGAAAGTTCGGTCGAGAAAAAACATGCTGTTTTAGCATCACTAGTTGTATAAGGAGTGTATCTGAGAACTGTTCTCAACAAATAACATGCTTCCAAGTGTCAGATTTCAGGAGCGAAAATAAATTTCTTCAAATGTTACCATCTTGCACTCTTGGTACTTTTATTCATCAATTAACTATTAACGGTTAAAAAGTGGGAGATTCCAGAGGTCAAGAAAACGTGTGCAGAATGTAGTACTTCTCGATACAGCCGATGCAATTTTACCTTCCCTTATACGGACTAATATACATAGTGTAGGGAAAGTTATGTAATGCTGCGAAAAATAGATTTCGAGACTTCAACGGAAATGCACGTTTTGGGATCTCCGAAGCCGAAAAAGGGGTGTTTTTTTCAAAACATCCGTCCTTCCGTCCTCCTGCCCGTCGGCCTGTCTGTTTGTCAGTCTTTCTGTCTGTGAACACCACTAGTGCCTATACCATACGTACGTCTTCCAAAATGTGTATTGCCCGGTTGGTCTGGCTCGACGCGAGGCGATGCGATTTTGAAAAACTTTCTTCAAAATTTCTGGGTACTTTACATGAAGCCCCCCGGATATTTCAAAATTTTCTCAAAATCGGCTGCACAATTTTTTTTAAAACAATTCTTGAAAATATAGAGTACATATAAAGGTAGTATATGTCCGATTTTCACGGTTAACTCACGGGTAACAGGGTAACACGGAAAATTTTCAGGCGTCTTCCTTCAACTACAAAATTGAAGATAGATATTTTCCCTTCAAATAATTTGTTATCCATAGTGAGTTACTTCATTAAAGTCATGTACATTTTTTGAAAATTTTAGTAGTTTTCGCGCAATATTGTGAGCAATATGTGCAATTGTAAAAAAAAATACAAAAACAAGATTTTCTCAAAAACAGATCGAAATTTTTTCTTAACACTTTCTGTAGGGTTAGTGCTAAATGCACTCTATAAGATGACATAATCTCCAAATTACTCTGTTCTTTTTTTTTTTTCAAAAATTACAAAAAAATATTTTTTTACTTGTCTCTCACATCGTTAATATTTATATTACCGGCAATTTGTAAACACTATTGTATCTATGAGTTAAAGTGCTTGAAACGGCGTCAAATACATTTTTTCGAAGAATCAAAAATTTTCTGTGAAAATGAGCTTTCTACAGTATGGCTTAAATACCATTTTCTTAAAAACGGCTCCAAATTTTTCAACGAAAATTGCCATTTAGGATGACGTGGGTTCTTTAATATTCTTAAAATAATATTTCCGTTCTTCTATTAGGAAACCAAAAAATTAAGAAAATTTCGAAAAAAAATGTTCTTTCGGCTGCGATAGATAGCTGCTGACGAGAATATGTGGCAAGTTCGTATAGCTAGCCGAGACCAAAGGAAGTAGAAATCTAATACGGGAACGTCTTTGCCATTCTGTAACACCACTCGTTTTTACTGTTATTTGGGAAAAATAAACCAAATCAAATAGATGTTTTGTATCCAAGCAACCAAAACTTTCCGAAACATATATTTTTGAAAATATTTTCCGAAAAGTGCAGGTTCGACATCCGAACAATTGTTTTTATCCACTCTTATCTTCTATTGTGAATTTTAAAATATACCACTTATCAAAGGACGTATGTGTTTATTAACAGTATAAAAGCACATAAATTCAATTAAAATATCTTTAATACTTCTATTGAGCTGAGTGGATCGAATCCCATCTAGGAGCATTACGTTGCTGTGGTGGCACCGGCATCCTGCACAGGACACTGTCCTCTGCTCGCCACCTGCCTCCAAACCCCGCCGCTTCCCCACCGGACTCTCACGTGACGCAGTCCGAGTTTACATAAACAGAGTGCCCTTTTCCTGCGACCGGACACACCGTCTTGTACACACAACAAAATCCTGGTTCCGTCCGTGTCCCCGGCGGAATATTGGTGCAGCTGCTCAGGGATGAACCAATGGCCACACACGCTGCGGGACCCATGGCTTAGGAATTGAAATTATAAACAGGGGCGCACACACTGATATATCTTCGAATACGTCTTTATGCGTAGTAAGGCAATTGATTTGTCACCTGCTGTACACACACTTTAAAAAATACTAAAGACAATCTTATTCAGAAAACAAGAAAATTTATTTTTAATAAAACCACCTCTTCTCTCTCAATTAAAAATTGATGATTTTTAATGATTTTGATTTTGGTGTTCCATTTGTTTTATTTACTACGTCAAACTTGTCTTTAGGGACTTGAAACTCGGCCCCCGAGGTGAACTTGCGTGCGACGAAAAGTAGATAAAATTCCTTCCAAGCTAGAAAATCGGTATCGTGATGCAAGACAATGGAAGAATACCTATCTCAAGACGTAGATGCGTACAAGAATCAGGTGGATGGGATGTGCTTATTATTCGTACAATTCTTTTCGGTTATCTAAGTCTGGGAGCTTTATGGTGCGTTTCTCCAGAATATTCTGCCATAGCTCAAGGGGATATAACCATTCGCGAAATATTCACACCGAACATTATGATTAAGAGTGACTGAATTTGAAAGAATCCTGCACATGTAGAATAATGAACTTAATTGTGTTCAATTTTTTTCAATCGACGTCCCATTGAAGTGTGACTGAACTGAGAGACCCAAAAGTGTGTTATCTCAATATCAATTAATTGCATATCGTTCATGTTCAGTGGAGTGTAAAATTGTTTATTTGATACGGGCAACAGCATTGATATCGTCTTCTCTTTGTTTAGTAATTAATTTGTTATTACTTAACCAATCTGGAACGTCTTAAATTGTATTATTTACTGTACCTACAAGAAAAAAATGGAATAGAAGAAACAGTTGAAACGCACAAGCTATGTTGCACGATTGAGGTCGAAGCCTGCCTGATGGGACGTAGGAGTGAGAGCGAGCACACCGCCTAGAACCACTTAGCGCTGTCAGTTGACGATGCGGTCTCGTTGACTTGCCCCAGTCGCTGGCGGACGTCCTGCTTCGACACCCGTGCTGCCAATGGCCGCTCACCTTGTTCGCCGACACCGCGACTGAGTCCAGCAACACTGAAATGCAGGTTTGCACTCGAATCCAATCCGGTGAGAATGTTGGCGGCATTATTAACCCACCTACGTTCGACCGCGTTTCCGTAATAATGTCATTATTTGCGTGGATTCATAAGAAGACTTTTTCGTGGTCAGGACGTCAAATGTTGTATACATGTGGTTTTCTCTGTTAGTTCCTTAAATTATTTCACTTCAAAAAGGGAGTAAAAACTATATTTTTGCCATGGGGGTTGGAGAGAAAATACATATACTCCCCTGCAGCAAGACAGTGGTGATATTCTCACCAATATTCCCTGTGAATCTTTGTAAACTCAACAAAAACTCGGTCGATGTGGAAATCCCAGATCTACTTTGCAGAGGAAATGGCAACAACACATTATACTATTAAAAAATGATAAGGCAATTTTTTTACTACTTTCACTCTTGAATTTCCTTAAATTAAAATGTCCTCATGGTGAATATACCAGTTTATATTCAGTAATGCATTTGTAAGTATGGAAATTTATAGTGAGACTTTGCCCCATTTTTTCTTACTTTTTCACTAGAGTTTTGAAACTTGAAATGACACCTAGAATGAACCTTTCAAAAGGATCAAAGTAGGTACAAACGGAATCTGCTATGCATTTGTCTTGAATGTATAAGTAAAATATATCTTGAAGTGTTGTGTCTTGAAAGAACACGAAACGAAGGCAACACTGCGGATCGATTCTTTTAATATTATCCCCACCTTCTCCTTGGAACATTTTATTTCTTAGGCAGTGTCAGGTACTTGTAGGGGGAAAACGGTTATTGATGTTTCATTTGAGCGAAAATAGGGTTTCAAGAGCCTACCAACCTGAGTGACGCACATAAATATCGAGCAGTAAACTGGAGCTTTTAACTTAAAGAAGTGTACATTTGAAGATTAAACAAATTGAGTATATTCTCAATAAGGTCACATTTCAAAAAAATAGCCCATTTATTGGCACGTCACTATATAATACCAAAAGAGCAAATCGTAATACATTAGAGAAAAGTTTTGTCGAAAGGTGTATATTAGCTTCTGACTGTTATTTCGTCACATACTGGAAAATATTTCAGAGAAAGAATTCTCAAACGACTTTCCATAACCACACGTTATCGTTCTAGGAAAGAAATCATTAGAAGCGCTTTCTTAGAGTTACCTTTTAAGACCGTAATTATTCTAATACTCTGTAATTTAAAGAAAAACACAAACAGGAAAATACTTGCTAATAAATCATATAACTTAACGGGTAACTAATTTTATATTGAGTTTACTCATCATTTATTTCAAGTAAGGCAACCTATATTTACGTATAAATGGGATCAAAATACCAAAACGCTACGTCGCCGCTTCATTATTCACTATCTCAGACAATCCATATATGAAATGCATATCCCCAGAAGTACTTACTTCTCTAAAAATAATAGATTTAACTAATACTGTATTGTTCATAATATTTATTATGTAAAATAAAGACATTTTAAGAATACTTGATTTAATAATTTGTGTTCGGGACAGTCGAAAATGGCATTTGATATTTTTCAGATAATAACGGAAAGACTACACTATAAAAAATAAATAGCACGATATAATCCAAACATATTCTGATTGCTTTAAATGTCTATAAAATAATTCGCACAACACGTAAGAACCGTAAGAAAATGACAAGAAATTTTATAAAAACTTTCTTAAAGTGACCATAGAATAAATCTTTCAGATTTTAAGGTTTTCGAAGAAGTATTCAGAGCAGTGGTTTTAAAATAAAATTTAATTAACCAAGCAAAGTGATCAGAAGAATATAGTGGGTATTTGATTCATAAACAATTAATATTTCAACAATGACTATTTTAATCAAGAATAAAGTATTCGAGATATTACGCCAGTAACACACTACTCGATTTGGCGAAGTTGGATCAATAATTATCTTGCCGTATATCAATTACGTCGAAAACTGTAACAGAACATGTGATGTTTAGTACAAGTTTTAGACGTCGGGTACCGGAACAAAAAAAACTCAGTTGAATTGCTATAATAACATAATTTATTTCTTTGTATCACGCATTAGTTCAATTTTAAACTGCTTTTTTAAACTCTTACTTTCACATTGTTAGACTGTATTATTCTATCCAATTTTACTTTTGTTATATTTGGTTTTTAACAAATATTGATATTTCAAGATATTTTTAAACATCAGGTAAAGTAATTTGTGTAGTACATTAAATTGTCAACACTTCTGTTCTCCTAGTTTGTATTTCAAATTCAACAAACGGAAAATGACATCAACAATTCGGATTAGATTTATTCGTTCTCATTATTTTGTATGATATAAACATATATGAAATCAACTTTGTGGCAAAAATGATGTGACTAGAATTATCACCAAATGTCAAATCTCAAGAAAAAACTTCATTAGCAAAGTATACATTACAATTTGAACGCATATATTAATGAATATGAAAGGATCGTAAATAATTGCAAACAATAATCATTTAATTTCACAATAATTTTACCAAAATAGCAAATAGACTTTATATGTCTAAATTAAAAGTTTGAGAATGTTGCATCTTTTATTTCAGTTGTTAATCAAGCAAATGTTTGAAGTACACATCTGCTCTGTGAAAAATAATAATAAGAGTTTCCCCTTTTTAATACAAGCTATTGTTACAAACGTAGTGAACCAAAGAGGTATAATGCTCAATTCTAGAACATTGCATATTATACACTTCTAACATTCATTATGGAACTTTGGTGAATATATCCATCCAATATTGGGCCCCGCGCCGGGTCTGCCGTTACCATCGCCCATTTAATGCCTTATTTTACGTGGCTCAGGCCATGAGGCCTGCTCTTCCGTCTGACCACGCAAATTTCGCTACGCTCCTTTCGCTAACTAGCAGAGGTATTTCTTGGGCGATTTCAATTTAGCTCACAGGCGTCATTTAGGCTTGAGGATATTTTACATGCAAGTAAATCTAGTAACATGAGACAGCCAGCTTTCCTTTCCCTCTGAAGGAAAGCGTACGAAGGATTTTTTCGCCCTTAAAAATCCACGGCTTCGATCGGGTTTGAACCCGCCAACTTGGGCACAACAGCGCGGGACGCTAACCATTATACCATCGCCGCGTGCATGACACCGCCCAACACCGCCCAACACCGCCCAACACCGCCCAACACCGCCCAACACCGCCCAACACCGCCCAACACCGCCCAACACCGCCCAACACCGCCCAACACCGCCCAACACCGCCCAACACCGCCCAACACCGCCCAACACCGCCCAACACCGCCCAACACCGCCCAACACCGCCCAACACCGCCCAACACCGCCCAACACCGCCCAACACCGCCCAACACCGCCCAACACCGCCCAACACCGCCCAACACCGCCCAACACCGCCCAACACCGCCCAACACCGCCCAACACCGCCCAACACCGCCCAACACCGCCCAACACCGCCCAACACCGCCCAACACCGCCCAACACCGCCCAACACCGCCCAACACCGCCCAACACCGCCCAACACCGCCCAACACCGCCCAACACCGCCCAACACCGCCCAACACCGCCCAACACCGCCCAACACCGCCCAACACCGCCCAACACCGCCCAACACCGCCCAACACCGCCCAACACCGCCCAACACCGCCCAACACCGCCCAACACCGCCCAACACCGCCCAACACCGCCCAACACCGCCCAACACCGCCCAACACCGCCCAACACCGCCCAACACCGCCCAACACCGCCCAACACCGCCCAACACCGCCCAACACCGCCCAACACCGCCCAACACCGCCCAACACCGCCCAACACCGCCCAACACCGCCCAACACCGCCCAACACCGCCCAACACCGCCCAACACCGCCCAACACCGCCCAACACCGCCCAACACCGCCCAACACCGCCCAACACCGCCCAACACCGCCCAACACCGCCCAACACCGCCCAACACCGCCCAACACCGCCCAACACCGCCCAACACCGCCCAACACCGCCCAACACCGCCCAACACCGCCCAACACCGCCCAACACCGCCCAACACCGCCCAACACCGCCCAACACCGCCCAACACCGCCCAACACCGCCCAACACCGCCCAACACCGCCCAACACCGCCCAACACCGCCCAACACCGCCCAACACCGCCCAACACCGCCCAACACCGCCCAACACCGCCCAACACCGCCCAACACCGCCCAACACCGCCCAACACCGCCCAACACCGCCCAACACCGCCCAACACCGCCCAACACCGCCCAACACCGCCCAACACCGCCCTCGCGCCGGCCCGGTGCCTGCTGACCGGGCTATTGGGTTGATAGGCGTACGTTGCATTGTGACGTATTATGGCGCTTGTGTGCCGCGTACTCGGCTTGTCTTGTAGCGGCGCCGCATTGAACCGATCGCCTCCGCTGCTGCTGCGCCCGTCCGAACCCCTCCGCCCCGCCGCCATGGCCATGGCCGAGGCGGGTGCGTGGCGGGCACGGCAACGTGGTTACCCCGTGTGTTAAGGTCTCCCCTGTGCCATCCCGTCATCCACCATTGGCCAAAAGAGCAAGCGCTGCCCGCAGCACCAGTCATATGAGACGCTGAGACATTGGAATAGCCTGCGTGCGATGGATTTCCTGCATAGCGATACCGCGTCACCCTGCGGTGGTTTCCAATAACAAGTTGGGATATTCCTCAAAATGAGATACAGTTGCGAGCGTGTAAAGGATGGGAACCCACCCGCACCTCATTGGGCATTGTAATGCCTCTTCCGTTCAAAAGGGAAAGCCCTGCATTATCGTAACACTAGCATTAATTATATTACAACAGTTTGATCTTCCTACGCTCGTATCAAGAATATTTGTAGCGATGAATTTATTAAAAGTATTCTAAATAACGGTATAGATACGTGACGTGTAGTTTTTTGGCAGTAAAATAATAGTTTAATTAAATTAATGCAAGTTTCCCATAAAGAAAATTATAAGTTAAAAAATTTATTAAATTCAGTTTGATTATATCTTTGTTTGATAATCACTTGATGTTTTATCAACTCAAAAGGTCAATAAATAGCTCAAAGTATTTAAGAACTATATACCCAACACACTAGTACAATCTAGAAAAATATATAATCATTGATAATTTCTTTTCGGATAAATAAACGTAATCATCAGTTACAAAGATAATTCTCTCCTGAAATTCTAGGAAACAAGGGGGATGAGACAGTTTGAAAGAACATCTACATTTTAGAATACAGGCCTTATTGTTTTTGAGACGATTTCGGAGCTTCACGAGAATAGATTGCTTCATTTGAAGACTCTTGAAACACGATAGTGAGGACTGTTGATTAATTACATACATTTCATTAAGAAAGCAATTGGCCATTATCCAAATTTCTTATCATTTAACGTCAAATGGTTGTGTAATCAAGAGCTTCTAAATACTTGGATACTCTACAGTGCTTCTATAGAGAAACGCGTGCACAATTTGTTGTGTGATTTCAAGAACTGTAACCGGTACGGGTGCCACAACACACTTCAAAATCAATCACTCCTTCAGAAAAGAATGCTGGCAGTCATAGTCGGTATGTGGTTGATTTTAATAGTTCACTTTTGCATTTTACTAGGCTGTACATTTCACTCATTGGTGTCGAAATATTTGTAAAATAGGCTAGATGGGTACGGTACGGAAGCTGTGCGGATTTCACCCGCAATTGTGGAAAAATTGTCCACTATCCAGGAAGAAATTTTATTATTTTTTGGTTTAGGTACATACCTATTACGTACGTCCTATTCAAATTCAATGGTTCGCAACATCAGGTAATCGAATGGGATTATTAATTTTGTTCACAGACGAACGGACCGACAGACGGGCGGACAGACATTTTGCCGTCATTCAATATTGCGGTATCAAAGACCCACATAATATGGATTCTGGCTACTCCACGTATTAGAGGATTTTTTTTCTAAATTTAGCAACTGAGTTTATCCCCTTGTTCCTTCTTAGAGCCCTGTAATATAACTTTTTCTGTCGAAAATTTTCCGCTTTTCCGCACACCATTACGTAACTTTCTATTACGTTACGAGAAATTAATATCAGGGCACTATTTTAAAAATTAATTAACTACCAATTATTTTCATTTAACATAGTGATTATTTGTTGAATTGTTTTGTAACATGAATAAAGGCCTACAAAATATGTTGCTTTGACCAATTATTTAACTGTATATGGTATATTTCGAAGTCTCGTACGTAATAACGATCTTATTAACTCTTAACACCAATTCTCTGCTCGTCTAGAAAGTTCATTTGTGGAAAATACTTAATGCAGTTGTTTTACGAGATAGAAACAGGAAAACTAAAGTTTAGTGTTCACATACATTCTGATAAATTGAGATCAGTAATTTATTATTAGTTTCTCCTGTATTAGTAAATAGCAACATTTCGGAACGTAAGAACAATCGCGTTTGCAAGAGTACTAGATCTAAATGCTTAGCAAACAATTAAATTAAATTACCTAGAATGAGCAAATGCAACAATCGTACCTTATGTTGAGTTAATATCGTGTGAGATATTTAGAATGAAAAAGGGGGAAATGATATGGATTTAACGACACGGACCTAGACACTATAATCAATCAAAAGATACCATTTTTATCTTTCCTTCCTAAACTAGCGTATAGGTACGAACTGTATTGGAATCATCTCAACATTTTTTATTTTCCATATAGGATATATATTCCATATTTGAATTTGTAGAACTTTTCTAGTTTTCAACAGCCATATACCACACATATCTAATTTCCGGCGTGCATTCTTCTTTCTCACAATTTTAAGGCATGTCCCAACTTTCCAAGTTATTTTTCAACCTTTTTGATTCTCGTGGCTTGAATGTTTTCTGTATAACATCATTCAATAGAAGATTTTTACATAATGTTATGCACTTTTTTTAAATCTGAGAAATCGTTGAGGAATAACATTAAGTTAGTAATACTGTAATCTGTTGAGAAATAACATAAAGATAAGGAGAAGTTTCTATACGTTGTCCATTCCCAAAAACTTTATTTCACCCTACCAATGTAAGGCCCTCGAGTGGCTGTTCATGGACAGCGTGCTAGCTTTCCGTAGTACGATCTCGGGTTCGATTCCCAGTCGGGACAAAAATAAAGCTGTATATTCCTAATAAAATCATCGGAGATTTCTGTTACTGTGTGACGAAAGGAAAAATCAACTAGGTCAAGTACGCACATGCTAGGTACGGCGATGAGAATATGTTTTTCTCGGCACATCCTTACCCCCAGGGGTGGATAATAAATAAAAACAGGTCCCAGTATTGGGAACACCGCTAGCTGTCAAAAGTCGGGCTAATCCGACCCTAAATTCCAAATACATACATTAGAAAGGCATAAAAGGTCCTGGGCAATACCAAGGTGCGTGTTTGTTTGTGTGGGTGTGTGGGAGGTGGGGGTTTAGAGTCCTTTACAATTCGAGCAAAAAAATTAAAAGCAAAAGTTGAAGCCATTCTTGAAAAGAAGTCGAAAATGATCTTGAGGCTCAAATTAAGATCCCTCAAAAATTAAGATCCGGTTTAATTCGGGAAGCCGGGACATCACCCCCGTCGATGGCTGTATATCCATGTTGGTGATGATACTGTTTACGGTTTAAGTTGCAGTGTCATTCTGAAACAGTCCGGCAAACAGATGGTTTGAAAAAAACTTTTTTTATTCAAAGAACTCCCAAAAAGTGTATTTTAACAAATACACCGTGTACGTCTATAACACATTTACGATAACATAATATAATACTACGTAGAGTGGAGGGGATAAATTATGTACAATTTTTCCCAACATTCAACTTTGTCGGTTTGTATTGGGTCTACGTTATCTAAATGATAGATTTTTCATTTTATCAATTATAACTATTATTGTACATTGTAAATCACACGCTGGGCGTTTCAAAAATGATTTTTTCATGGTTTTATCACAGTTTTTTAACACCCTCTCAAGTACACATTTACTCCAGATTGTGAGGCAAATGTGTACAGTGCTCGGGATTCCTATAAGATCTAGTTGTTTTGTTGCTGGAGAAAATGTGTGCAAAAGACCTGTTCAAGACAAACAAAAGCGAAGAGAATTTTGTTTTCCTATTTTTTGGAATGGAGCAGTCCAGATATTTTTTGCTTCAAATGTTCTTTCTCACGTTTGTACAATTTATAATCACTAGGGTGCGCTAACTTTCATATTCCCACATTTTTTAAAATATGAGTATACATTTATCCCAAGTACTCGCTTTTACCACTCCTCCCTATAGGAGAAAGAAGAAAACAATTTTTTGGTATCAGTGATCCAGAATAGTTAACTACGGAACTAGTAGAGAAACTGAGTATTTGGCTTGTTAAAGAAATGTTGATATTTTGGCAAAAGTACATCAAAGAAATGTTCGTACAAGTTCCGCACATTATTTTATATTTTGAATTCACAGAAACCTTCAAGTATATGCTTTTGGGATCTTGCTTTAAAGGCAGCAGTCATATTGATTCATGTCGCTTCAATGTTTTGTTTACATGGTTTACCCAGTTGTTTTCTATGTCTATCACATTTTTATGGCACGTACAGCAAAGTCTGTTTTGTCGAACGCGTACCGCTAAGTAACTATTTTTATTTATTTTAGGTCGCATTATAAACAACTAAAGTCATTAGCGATCACTATTAATTTACATATCAATAATACTTTGAAATCAACAACCATTGGAAAGGAATACCAGTTTTTATGCTTGAATGTTAAAATACGTGTTTTCGTAACGAAATATATCAAAGAATTTGTCTACATTTTTCTTGCAGTTCAACATAATTTTATGTAAATGAAGTATAAGAGAAAGTACAAAAAATGCTTCAGGGAGATTCATTGACATCTGACTTATACGACGAACGATTTTTTGTGCCATTATTGTATGATATTGTAGAAAATATTTTGCAAGAAAATTCATTTGTAGGAAAACACGAGTCATGAACACCTACCGAAATGGCGTCAATATTTAGAATAATAAGATTAAATTATCTGAATTTATTATAAAATAAAATTATGTCATGTTTTTACCAAGAAAAATTACATTTGAAAATATTCACATTTTCAGTTTTTATGAATACTCGTATAACGGGTATTTATGTTCAAAATTGTAAACATTCGAAGAGTATCAATTTTACTACGTTTTTGATAATTTCATTTCTTCGCATCCTCAGACGCCTTAGAATGCATAATTTTTCTAATCAATTGTACCTTTTAAAACCCTCCATTAATGATACACTATACTTGAAATACTGACGAAAGTAGAGGCACCGAAATGGAATTGTGGATACAATCCACACCGGGCCAGTGATTAGTCGCTTAGGGAGGAAAACGCTTTCTTCCGTAACGAAAGTGTGTTTTCTTTTCCTCATCAGTATGCAGATTGTTTGTCGGTTTGTTTCGGAAGTCCACAATTATCCAGCGGCTCCGGAGATCTTGGCGTCTGCTAGAGCTTCTACGTTTGGAGTAGCGGTAGCGGGCCAGGCCTCCAAAACCGATGTGAAAAAGCTAGCAGTAGTATGTGCGTAAGAGGAAGGAAGTGTAATCGCATTGAAGCTGACAGCAATCTGCAGAGAATTTAGTAGTATAATATTAGAATTTTGTCACATTACTCGAAAGTATGACGAAACTAGATGTGAAACATTCCCAATATCGTAAAAATTAAGAAGTATAATTATTACTTCAGTGATTTGGTAGCACTTATATTAGCATATGAGCGCGAAAACAAGTAATATGTTTATTCCGCTTCAGCATTGTTGTCGGACACATTATTAATTAACACAAACTATCATAACAACATAGCGTTTTTAGTGCTTTTTAAGACTTTGTAATTAAGAAGAGAAGCCTTCCGACAGGTCTCCAGAGAAAGATGAAAATCACGGAATGAATGTGGTTGTCTCGATACTGTTCCGATACTACTTAACGCACGAAATTACTTGTACCCTCAGATCTAAATCTTACTTTCAGATAATCCTCAATGAAAATTTGTCTTCAACGTAGCTACTACCGATACACTACACTACTGCCGATACACTTAAAACCACCAAGACGAAAAATAATTACTTCAGTAAAATTTTCTAGTTCTCTAATAAATAGATACTAGGTTATGAAATGACATTAAGTCATGAAGTAACCCTGATTTTACAGTGGAATTTGTTTTCATTTTTAATTTTCTTACAGTATTTGTCAACTCCCGAGCAACAAAACTAAACAATCTAGTTCTCTTCTAAAATACAATACACATTTCCAATTATATCAACTATTTCAATCAATCCGACATCGAATTTCTACTCTATAATAAGAACTATATTTCCAACTTCTCACACAAAGAACAACAGATTTTTATCGACTCATATCGGTGACAATTGGTGTTTTGTTTTTGAACACTCTAACAGTAGATCTTCGTGCCAGCACAACTTGTCGGGTGCCAACCTTGCTGCACCGGGCGTGTGTTCCGGCGCGGTAGCCGGAGGCGAGGTGCGCGCAAATTGACCTGGCAGGTGAGCTGAAGAGTTGCTCAGCAGACGCCAGTACTCCTTAGGAACATTATTATTCATATTTGCATCCAATTATTTCTTGCAAGGTCAAATCGGTCATCTAACGCAATTTTTACAGAGAATTACCTCGACCAGTGAGAAGTTAATGCTTTCCGCCACAACGTATTGTATGCATAAATTTGGAATGTATTTTCAAATGCAGACATTCGACAATGCGATTTCATTTTATGTATATTATTATAATGTACAACCTTTCGGTAAGCACTTGATTGTGCTTGTCATTTAGGCGGATTCTCAGTTCTATTTTGTAAGAATGTCCGCTACGTTTGATGTTCCGGAACTCGAAGAGAAGACAAACTTTTTTATCTGACTTTGAAAAATTACATTTTGAAATAAGCAGAATTTTCAAAGTACTTTCAAGTCCAGATGATTCGATATTATTAACTCATCTGTGTAAAACACAGTTCTGTTTCTTGTCTCAGTACTTGAAATATATTATTACACCTAAACGAAAATACTGTTTATTTTCCAAACATACCTAACCATAGAGAGTTTCTAGAATCGAAGAGGAAAATATTGAATCTACTTTTATACTAGTATCTAAGGAATACGATATTTGTTCATCAAGTTTTTCTTTTCTAAGATATTTCGACAGTTCACGGCATTTCGTAATTTGGGAACTTTTGTTTTTTAGTTGTGATCAGAAAAAAAGGAGGTCTGTGCAATATACTAGTTAATGACGTATACTTTACATCATAAACTAAGAGTGTTAGTTTTGTTATCTAATATACGACCAAGCAAAACGGATTTCTCTTCGTCTTCCTTCCTCTGCGATATATTTTGGAGTTTTAATCGTAAGTGAAGTAGTAACTAGAATCCATTTGTCATCATTTATGGAAACCATCGCTTAAGCGTTCTATCAACATTCACACATAGTTAACATGTTTTAGAATACGTTAGATTGTAATCGTGATGATACTGTAAATCACCATGGAAACTGCTTATGGAAAACTGCAGATACTACGCACAGAGAGTTAGCGACTCATCATCAATTTCACACGTAATATTGTCAGTCTGAAATTACGAAACAAAGAGGGAGAAATGAGAACGGAAGGTAAAAATACAACGAAATGAAGCGCGTTATAGGAAATGAGACAATCCCATTAAAACGAGTCGTAAATAGGGATCTGTTCATGAAGATCGATCACCGATTTTGACCACAACTTTAGCACGGTACTTAGTTCCCAGTCTCCAACAAGGAGACGAACACTCCACCGACTGCAGCAGTAGTTTTCCCCAACACAACGACATTCATCACGCAGCAGCCACTTATTCACGAAAATGATTCCTAGCAAAAACACGATTCCTCGCTTCCCGGCAAGTGGTTTGTTTCGGAAGTGTACGATTACCGCTAGCCCCGCAGATCTCCCTCTCTCTCTCTCTCACCCTCTCTCTCCTTTTCCCACCTTCCCGGCGCTCTTCACGGACTGGACGTAGGGTCCGGCGCGGCAGCCGGTGGCGGCGGCGGCGGGTGCGGGCCAGAGCGCGGGCGAGCGCGGGCGTGGGCGCGGGCGAGCGCGGGCGGGCGGGAGCGGGCGGCCGGGGAGCATCTGGCGGTGCTGGGCCGCTCTCCTGCGCGGCGGGTGCGGGGTGAACGACCTGTGTGCGGAGGTGGAGGAACGCCGCCGCCGCCGCGATTGGAGCCATCTGCTGGAGCGAGGAATCAGTAACGCATCTGCCTGGAGACGCACCGCGCACAAAAAGCGCTCGGGCGGCCGCCCGGCGGCCCCGCACCCAGCCGCTCGGACGACCTCTTCTTCCCAGCCGCCCTCCCCCGCGCCACGGCCACGCGCACGGAGTGCCAGCTTACGCGCCACGGGAACTTTCGCGGCAAAGGGAAGTCGTCCTAGCGGCGGTTTTCTATTTGGACCGACCACAAGAAGGCAGGATACTATCAATATTATATACCATACGATGATCATCTTCAGATTCCGTAAATCGATTTATTAATATTTTCGGGCACGTCAACTACGGGGGTGATTCGTCCCGTTTGCGTAGTGTATGTTTTTATGCGTGGAGGTATCCCTCCCTCGCTGGATGATGAGATCTGGCGCCGATCTACACGTTGTTGCGCGTGAGAATCCTCTCTTTATGCATCTTCCCCCCACAGAGCACCGCTCCAGCCGGGACAAGCTCCAAACATCCGACATGTATGGTAGTGTCGAGTATATAAGTGTATGTGTCTTTAGGTAAGCGGGAAGGATAGGACAATTAAGAGGAACGAAAGATCGCGCGCGGTTCGAGACCCCTTTGGTTAGGGTAATGTTCCTGCATTCGCGGGGTGTCGATCGGAAAAAAAACGCAAATCTACCGATGACAGAAGCCGGCCGCTAGAATTCTCCTCGAGACAGCGACTAAATTCCTCCTAGCCATCTAGCTAGAGTAAAATATTCGCTACTGTTGGGACTTGAACCCTAGGATCTTTCGATCAGAGTCGCTGCAGATGCAGCGGCAAGATTGGCTATCAGCTAATCGCGGCTGGTCAGTACGTCGAAGATTTGAGACCAAAACTGATTGATGTGTTGCTTTGTCTTAGGTATTTAATGAAGAAGAAATGAAGGAAACCCTATAAACCGAACTATTCTAATATTCTCAAGCACGTTGCACGCAGTCGTAAAGAGTTAAGATAAAATGTTTTAGTATAGATTAGCACGACGTTACGAGATCTCGTCGACGATATGATTCGACGAGTTGCGAGCTCTCCCTCAATCGTCAGTTGGAAAGACTATCAACGCTTGTCTTATGCTGAAAGCAAATACACTCATTCCTAATCTTCGATTTCGTACTTTTCAAAATAGAAGATATACATATACCTCGATTTGCAATAGTACGTCTTTTAATTCATAGTAAGTTTCTTACTTCATTGTCAAAATTACAGAGCGTGTTCTATCATTAATTGTAATCCTTCCACCGCACGATATTCTAGGAAGAAGTATGATCACGTTTTCTCAGTTACAGAATCCCTCAGAAATCCAGACTCGTACAGCAAATATGGACTGTATTACCCTGTCGCGAACTCTCAGAAATTAACAAGAAATCCCACAACCTTCCAGGAATGGATCAGAAATTTTAAAAATCTGCGGAGAATTCTACGCAAATACATAGATGGCAGAACTGTTTGTATGTTGGTCGTTGTCGACATGAACTAAGAACGATTCTGACAATCGCCCTAGTAAAATGTTCTACAAGTAGTTTGACAGTAAATTTTTCGAAACATCCCTAATGACCTTTCATTCGTGATTCCCTGTTTTCTATTTAAAAAAAACATGGGAGCCCTTCATTTTGTGTTCGAGGTTATAGGAGTTATAAAATATTAACGTAATTTATAGAATGCTTTCGAGAAGGCCGTGTGCTCATGAACAGATACTGCATAGCCAGTGAAGGGATAGGTATAGAGGACAACGCCCCCTTAAATCCAACACTGTAATTAATCTGAACACTGAACAAAACAAGTATTACCGCATATTGATCTCATCACATTTCAAAGAAATATTCTCAATGTGGTCGAGCGGACTGGATTTTAAGAACAGGTTCAGAATTCTGCGTACCTGACAGATAGGTATATGTTGCACGGTGAGTGCAGAAATCCCGATAAGACACTAAAATTATAAGAAATGTTTGACAGATTTCGGTAAATTTACGCATGAGCTCTATGAAACTTGAGCTAGCATGCGGTTGCGATTACTTATGATTCGCGAATATCCGCTCTTCCTTGATTCCGAATACGCAGTTTTCGAAAAAGAAGTTTGGCAATTCACGGCAAAGATGCCCCCGTCAAAGAAGGGCAATATTTTCATTGCTCAGTTTCACAAAAAGTCAAGAAACATGAATTGGCATACTCGTACCCGAGATACTCCGTTCCGATGAAAAAATGTTAATTTGTAACGTAATATATACTAAATATGTAGTAATAGGTATATTTAAAACTATGTAATCAATCCAAAATCTGTAAAAATATATGTAAAATACAAATGGTGTTCTTTTATCCAGACTAACATGCAAACTCGAAAAAATCATTGAATACGGTAATGTATGTATTTACATGAAAATCCGTTCCTCAGTCACATCTTACAGAAACACATCAATTCTAATAACTGTGATAAATGACTGAAGATATTGTCTGGTATCAATACTTATCAAGTATTGATACCAGACAATATCTTTAGTCATTTATCATAATAAAAAAGGTATCTACATCACCAGCAATCCAATTAATCTAATAACTGTATTTTATTATTGAAACTATAGGAAATGATCAGGCTGAACCATTCGAGTATTTAAAAAAACGAATTTTTGAGACTAAATTCGTGCTGAATATGTACTGTTTTGTACTATTTGCGAAGAAGGTTGTAATATTTGTTTCTTCCCGTGTAAATCATAATATATAATGAGTGGTACAAAAATCTTTCAGAAACAAAGTCTTTTTAGCATCAGCACTTTTTTAAACGCTCTCAGTAGGGGTCGCTTTATGTCACCCTTCTTAGGGGATTGGGGACCTAAATAAACTAACATTTACGAATGAGTTGTTTTGTCCAATCAATATTTCACTGTAAGTCGTGTTTGTACTGATTATACTAAGTACAGATTGTATCACATATCCTGTTGCTTGCGCACACCCTTTATTTTCCACTCCAGAATCTGGTAATTTACTACAAGGTTACCCGATACCACTTGGTTCGCTGTTAATCAAGGGTGTCATATATTACGGAGGATTGTAGTGAACATGTCAGGGCCTTAGAAGAAATAACTCTCTTGTACTTCAAATTTTAGTTGTCAATGAAATCATGTTTCTTAGTTGAAATAACAACTACACAAATATGCAGCAGAAGCAGCACACAATCACATATATTCGTAAACATTTAAGCTAAATCAATAAAAAATATTTATCATAGAATATTCACTTAATGGTTCTAAAAGGTATGTAATATAAATATGGCTGTTTTGTTGGTAGTAATGTAATTGTATTGTAAATGTAATTGTATTAGACAATCATTTTTAGGGAAAAAAGCATCGAATTTTTTTCGCAATCTACTTTTGTTTCGATTTTACTGAGTTTTGCACTTGAGCTATACTCATTATTTTTCCTTTTCTCTGCATCCATAAATAATGCCTTTTTGTAAAGCTAAGCGTTTTTATTTAACTTTTATTTGCATTCTGTTCATAGATGAGAAAAATAAGTAATTTTGTTGACTAGATAATTAGCATTGATTAAAGAAGCATTTGAGGCTTTTTTGTGCAAGATTTCATCGCCCAAGTTCCAAAGATGCGTTCTGTTACGGTCACTCTTTAACCACATAAACCTGCAAAAACCCGAAAGTTGCGCACATTTTTGCCGTGCATAATTTGTCAAACACTTTCCTTATAATGGAATAGATAACGATGGTACCGAGAAGCACTAGAAACGCACAGGTTTATCAGTGAACAAAAATCAGTGAAGAATGTTGTAATATTTGTATATTATAAAGCCTTGTCTTTAGAAAAGTAACGGAAATGGACAAAAATAGTTTGTATAAGCTGTTGGCACTTTATTTGCGCTAGTATATATATAATGGACTAAACAACCCCCTTTGCGTGTGAATGTGTGCCAAGTATCACCTGTGTATATCAAAGTAATGATACTCAAAATCGTTCTATAAAAATTTAATAGTACTAAGCCTCTCTTGCCAAAAATTGTTGACAAAACTAAACATTTATGTATTAATAAAATAAACAAATATTTAATTTTGCGAAGTCGCGTTTATCAAACGTAAATATGAGAATATGTGAACTGTTGGGTGCAAAAACCCTTCAGGTGCTCCCCCTGTGATTCTTTTATGAAAAGGAAGAAACCAAATTACTTATCTCTCAAAGTTATTAATGAAAATTTACTTAAACCCGTTAAAACTTGATGGAAAAACACATGTTTTCGGAATAATTGCAGACTTGCACAAACATACAGCTCTGGGAGGAAAAATATATAAAAATGTTGTGCAGACGTTTCTGCTACAAACGAGCACACTTGTTGTAATAACATCCATTTCCAAAACCATTGCATAAATACATGATTCTGTCCAATATAATTTACTTTAGTTTTTGTGAGCGACATAACGGGGTTCGAGTACAAATCGGCGTAAGAAGATTGACTTCTAAGGTTGAGGGGAAAGAAATGTTCGAATGTTTTTAAATTTGTCATCATCTTGTCACTAATCATCACTAGTACAGAAGGGAAAGCCATCAGAGAAAATAAAGAATTGTCTAATACCTCAACAAAAATATTCATTGATAATGTGAAGAAGACAGAACGAGCTTCATAGAGGCACTGTTTACCTGCTTCATCGTACGTAAAAAATAGTGTCTTGTCAGATTTTATATTAAAAATACTGAAGATTTGGTACTGGTTTGATACTGAAGCGAAATTAATGTCTGCAATAGCAATAGGTGGAAGGGAAAAATTTTGCATAAAATCAACGCAGAATCTGGCAACATTTTCACATTCTCAGGGTATCTTTTTGAGATTGTATTTTCCAGTAAATCTAATAAGATACTTTCGTGCGGCATATTTTTGGATGAAACAATTATACAGTTTATTTAGAGAAAATAATTTATGGTTAATGGTTTAAATAAGAACATCTCATTTTAACGATATGAGGTCATTCTGCAGCAAAGAAAAACTGTAGTATGCTAATGAGTCCACAATACATGAAGAATTGTTATGTGTAATAGATAGTCTATAGTATACATAATGTGACAAACTTATCTCAAATTCAATAAAAAATGCACATGAGTGGCTTCTGCACCAATTGAAAAGCCAATCCATGAGTGGTTTTTACATTACGTGAAGTAAAATCCGTATTTTGCGGGACATGAACATCTTACTATTAAAGACAATAATGATTATAACATAAGAATGAGGTCATATTGTCCTTCATATCGTTGACAATCTGTGATGGACTCAGGAGATGTTACGGGAAATTGTAGGTGACATGCAGGTGAATGCATATGTGATTTACAGGTGATAACAAAATAAATACAAAATAAACGTAAAAAATGTTTATGTTCCATACTTTCTCTTTTTATCTTACCAAACAGGCCTCTAAATGTGTTCAAAATTCACACATAAAACGTTATCACATATCTAGACCTTCCTGTTGTACTCGTAAACTTTAACCTTTCTTGCTTCACCCTTTTTTTCGCGAGGGAAAAAGTGCTGCCATGACTTTCTCGATAACCCTCGTAATACTTTGAGACTGCATTCCCTTTCACTACACAGATTTTTGAAAATTTAGAGATTGCCTGATAAGGAAGACCTATAAGTAGACGCATCCTGTTTTATAACTTAAATGAACGCGATGTATACTGTGTACACCTCTTGAAGAACTAACATTTTTATTAAGTATTGACAAAACCACTACAAATATCGTATTTATAATATTATAGATATTCGTAATTCGATAAAGGTGATCATTAGGTCATTTTGTTCACATATAGTCGTTTGGTGAATGAAATTTCCTCGCTTATGTAGTTTTAAATTTAAAGAGGCATGGATGTGCACGCAGATTACCAAGATGACATATATTACCGTTATTCAAACAAAAATAATTAATACCATTTGGTTTTTAAATGACGATGAATGGATGTCTCTTTCCTTTTTTGGTTACATTACTTTTCTTTTTTCGCAAGAAATTGTGTTATGAAACTAACGCACGGAGTATGCCAGACAATCGTGCCGCCCTTCAGATTTCCAGTAATATTATTACTGATAATTTAATCAAACAAGATCATAGATGTTATCCAAGGAACTTTAGAGATGTGGTACGAAAACAACTAAATGATATTAACAACCTAAAAAATATCAAATACCTTGTGACAGTGGTGTATTCACCCGAGCGACTACTTACGAATTAAAACGCTTGTGTTTCTGACAAAGAGTTCCACCATCTCCAGCTGCAAAGAGAAGAGATTTTACGTACAAAATTAAACTAGAAAAAGAAAAAGAGCATCAGCATGGCTCACTGGCGTTATAAACGCAAATGAAATAGCACACCTAATATGATTTAAATGAAATAAATTTTACTCCAATTTACCCTGCGTAAAGACAAATTCCTGCAAACCGGAAAAACTCCAGATATGAAAAAAGAATTAAGAATTGATTTCCTCTCCATTTGTTTATCTACATTCGTCCAAATATTGAATAATTCAAGAAGTGCTTTGTGTTTGCACGACTAATTGCTAAGAAACATTAAGTATAATTTTAAATGATATTAAATTAGTTGTAAATCCATAAAAAATTGCAAATTTGTTATGTAAACAGAACAGAATAACCTCAATACTAACCAATAATAATATTTTAAAAAAATTTAAACGGGTCCGTATCCAGAACACAAATGACAGGATGAAACAAAATTCGATACATTTTGAATACACTGTGTATATATTTGAATATTTTCGAAAATTTTTCTGAACATTAACTTCATTTAAACAAAAATGTTCATTGAATATTCAACCCTGAAAAATAATGTGTTCTTGTCAAAGTGATTTTCAAGGTGTTTTAGTAACTTCACGACGTATACTGTAGTCTTATGAATATTTTTTACCTACGAAAGATATTCAAATAGCCAACATTCAAAAGCCTTCTAACATAGAAGTTCCAGCACAGAAATCCGACACTCCGTGACCTCTCGAATCTGTGCCAGTAGCACCAGCCGCAAGGTTACACCGGTTGCGTGACTTAATATACTGAAACGCCCGACACCGGTAGGTTACAGCACGCGTTTGTACTCGTCAGAGTCGTTTCGAGGATGCGTTCATTGTATCACTGACATAAGAGTACATTTTTAATGATGTGAAGAGCGGGAACTCTAGTAATATTAATACAACACGATGTAGGCTGGATCTGAATTCTTTTTATAGTATATTTGAATATCAACTAGTTATGTTCATTAAAAATAATTGCATTGTGTACATAAAAATAACAAAACACTCCCCAGCGTACTTTACACGATATTTCGAAGTGACACAATTGGAGTACATTGAAAGAATAAAATAGAGCAGTAGCAATACAACAGAGTAATACAAATAATTGCATCTAATTGGTGTTACTTGCCAATAATTGTATACATGGGATGTTGTTCTTGAGTATAGTTCATTCAATAACGAGACCATTTACTGGCCAACGTTTCGCTTGTGTTTGAGAAACTAGTAGATAATATCGTTGCTGAATGGCCTAAACTCAAGGACCACATCCCGTTTGTCATTTCAAGAAGTCAAAGTACACAGCAGAATTGTTGTATAAATAACCTGGTAGATAATTTCCAAGGCGCTTTGCAAGCAAAGTTCACATTACCGTTTGTTGCTTCCAATATCTGTGAATCAATCATGTTGTCAGTTTCTCTATTCGTGTAAATAGAAAAGGACTTGTTTAATATTCGATGATTTGAGCAAGCCGAAATTGTTATAACGGTGATTGTATTAGAGAATTTACATTAAACGAAAATGAAGCATAGTGATGCCGTAGTGCAAAACCGATTACATTTTCTATTGTGAGACTGAAGACACGTAAAGGGAAATGAGAGCAAGTAAAGAATACACTAACAAGCTCTGAGCGGAAAACTTTACCATCAACAGCAAGAACTGCAACAGGAAGGAAAACGTTGGACCATGTAGAACAATGCTAAGTAACAACTACCTCGCGTGTTGTAAAGAGAAGGGTTTTACGTTACACTTACGCTCTCAGCTAAATGCCTACACGTGAGCACGTACTCATGGATTAGTGCGCAGGTGTGAGATATACATCTCCTGGGGGCACATTCCTCTCCGTTGTCGTAGTCGCCATCGCTTTCGCAGGCGTTCTCGTTTGCCTTTCCGCTCTCCACCTCGGTCAGTGGACCCGTCGAGATGGACTCTCTGCCTGCCGCGAGCCCTCGAGATAATTGGTTCCTCGAAGCGCATTTAAATTTCGACGTTGTTCCCCGCTATCAGGAGAAGTTGGAATGCGAGAAGCAATAGGGCGGAGGGAACAAAGCAGCAGAAAAGTGGGTAAGCTGCTCTCTTTAGGAGATTTAGTCCCCAACGTGCTCTCTTGGGCCACTTCTGTGCGCGTCACGTTGACTCAGAAAAACAAAGGTTTATAGCATTTCTCTTTACATCAAGATTATTTGCTGGCGTGTTACGACACTTAGGTACACCTTGCGTAACATGCACCTTGCACACTCATATCTTCGTTTTGATTTTCTTTATTTTTTCAGATTATCATAATAATTAGTACTGGTATTATGATTTATTATTTTCAAAGTTTATTTCATCCAAAATTTATTTTACTTTACATTGTGTTTAATGTTTATTTGAAAATACTAATACGCTAAAATCTAACAGGCATACACGCTGAGAATTTGGGATCAGCAAAATATGATGTGGCCGCCATACCATTCTCAGGAAAGACAAGGGATACACTCGAATGTCAAATGTAGAATTCGACGCGATAAATATTCACAGACTACTCGAAGGTAAAACTATATTGATATTATTTATGTGCCGGTGTTTGCCTGTAGTTGCGGTTTGCAGGATACGAGTTCAGCTACTTGAATCTCAACATACTACCACATTTATTATTTTTGTTATTTTCATTTAAAATTTTCTTTTCCCGGTCAGATTTGCTTGTAAACACTTCCCAATAACTCCAGAGCTCTTTGGGGAAAAGGTTTGGTAGCAGAAAAAGAAGTTCTTATATCTCGACATTCCCTTTCTTACAATGTTGATTGTTGCAACAGAACTGCTATTATTATTATTATTATTATTATTATTATTATTATTATTATTATTATTATTATTATTATTATTATTTATTAGTATTTGAAATACATGTAAATAATGGAGCAACGGTAAAAATATTCTCTTCTACGGTGCTATCAAATGAAGCATGTCCCGTTACAGTACCGTCTTCTGTAATTAAAATAAGATATTGTCTTCTTTGTATCTTGGCATTTCATCACAAAAAATATACTATAGGAAAACCACTGAAAAGATAAAATGAAAACCCCACTTCTTGTTAGTAACATTGTACCCGTTCTTGTACATATCACCATTTTGCAGGTACCTAAAAAGGGCCAACAGGTAACCTGACCTCGTATTACATTTTCCATTCCTAAACAATCGAATTATTTAAAAAATATAATGTCCGCAATCATAAATAATCATTTTTGTGATAGCTTTTGCATGATGGTACTAGTCAAATATACAGCATGAGAATTCGGAGAAAATTTAATAACTAAGAATAATTTAACTGATTATATCTTAGTGATTACAACACGAGCAATTACGTACGTTTATTACGATGAAGTAAACAAATATATATATATATATATATATATATATATATAATTGAAGGATTATATAATTGATATATAATTGAAGATTATATAAGATATATAATATATATAAGATATTATATTATATATAAGATATTATATATAATTATATTATATAAGATATATAATATAATTATATAAGATTATATAAGATATATAATTGAAGGATTATATATATATATATATATATATATATATATATATATATAATCCTTCAATTTCATTCTTTAAATTGACGCGCTCTTAAAACACTTAAGACATCTCAGATACTTTATTACACCAATACAAATCAACTAGATATCGAGAACTTACTGAAAAAATCAATATGAAAGAGCATTATCTACATTCAGTAACACACCATAACTAAACTAAAAGAGACATAATGATGGACTCTACTGTCAAAAGTGAACAATACTTAATTTTATAATTCAAAAATACATGAACATGTTTTTGGATTCGTTAATTGAAAAGAAATTTCCGCTATCAGAAATTTTCAATACATTTAATTGCCTCAATCAACTCTATTCTACATTTATTTTATTAATTTCTGCTTAATTTATTGCCACTAAACTACATTCTTACATAATAATATACAGTTTATGGAAAAATCCAGATAATATGTATGTTAATTTCACAAGCTTTTTTCATAAGTGGCAGTTTCACAATACCCATTGCAATATCACGTAAGTTTCGTAATGCGAAAGATCCTTGCTTTGAATTAATAGAAAGTAAATTAATCCGGTAAAACGCAAACGTATCTATCAACCTAGAGAATAGAACAGCTGGTGCTTCTACAGTTTCGCAAAGTTAAGTAAAACTGCACATTTATGAAATTAATTTTTTTTTGTAATCTCCAAGTAAAATTGTTTCTGTACTTTGAATAATTGATTGATAGATGTTTCTGAATATGTCAACAGTTTTGGTTATTAATTTCTTTAGTAAATGAACGTTACACCGCGGGAGGTGAAAGTGATAAGTGATACCTTCCCTGCTGGATTGTGAGATCTGGTGCCTATCTACACATCGGCTTGCGGGGGATTCTCCCGGTTCCAGGTTTCTCCCCTAAGCAGAAAACCGCCCCCCCCCCAACCGAGACATCTAAGCTTCCGACTGATCTTTCGATATGTGCGGTAGTCGCCAGTGTGTGTACGTGTAAGTTTGTGTGTGTCACGGGAGAAATTACCGCAAGGAAGCGGAAGGAAAGATAGCGCGCGGTGCGTGACCCTTCGGTTAGGGTACTCCTTCGGCACTCGCCTGCTATTGATCCGAGAAACCACAGAAAACTACCGATCAGAGCAGTCGGCCGCTAGAATTTTCCTCCAGGCAGCGGCTAAATTCAACATAGCTAACGTAAGACGCCACCGTAAGAACGAAAATTCCATAGTCGCCTCCGTAGGAACTCCAACCCTACGACCTCCCGATCACAGTCGCTGCAGTAATAGCGAGAATCATGATGCTGGGAATTTTATCTGCTTGTAATTGTCTACCCAATACAAACGTTCTTTCCCTCTTGATCACTATTACACAGCCGACTTCGTCACCAGAGGCGTAGGATGTAACACTGCATTGTTTCACTACCTGGTCCGCGATCCGAATAGTCGACAATTGACACTTAAAAGTCTAGGTTCAATCTGATCGTCTCTTGTCTTCAAATGTTTTTATTTGCTCTTTTTCTTTTCATACGACATAATTACTGGTATACCACTTCTGCGGCCGCACCCGCGCAAACTGCAGCATGATAAAGTTTCCACAGTTTCTTACTGACCAGGATTCGCCCAGTGGGGCGTTCGTTGTTTATCACAGATATAGCCATCTCCTATATTTATCATCCTACTCTTGTGTGAAATTGTTATTCCACAGTGGCTTTAATTGTGGCGTATTTGCGGTCTGATTGCCGCAGCGCGCGCACCGTCAGGTAAATAATCATTTTTATGAAAATTCTGTATGGCCTTAGAAGAACTCAAAAAGAAATATGAAGGATTTTTTCTCACGAAAGTGCACAAAAACTGAAATAGACCAAGACACTAAATAATCTGAAATAAATTGGTTTACAATGCTCCAATAGGAGGTTTAAGTACTGTGGATCAGGTGAGCTAGAATGAATGCATTTTTTAAAAATTTAATAATCCTGAATTCACTGCAGAAGACAATTTACAAAACACCACTTACTGTTGGTCTAATGGAGGAACGTTTGTGATATCGCGAAAAATTTCAGAAATTTCCAAAGGATATTGTTGCTTTTTTAACTGGGTGCCGGAGCAATGACACAAAACTTCAAGCACCACCAATACTTGGTATTTGTTTCATTTGGAGCACACACTTGACAACAACAGGACAAGGGTTTGGCAACAATGTAAGAAGAATGTAGGAAACACTGTGTTTCCATTAACAATTACGCCAATGTTCGAATTTTATTTGGTCCGTTTTATGTTGGTACTGAAGTCCAGTGTATTTGTAGACCAGAATTTTATAGCGATGGTTTTGTGGCCAGTGTGGACCAGTGTTTTACAGAAAAAGCATGACCACTTCCCGCTGGGAATATTACAGATTCACACATGCGTATTCAAATTAAACTACGGCATCATTCTTCACAACATATTGGAAATGTTTCTAATATTATTGGTAAAGATTCCACCTGGTACGCCCGTACAGATCTCATTAACATTTTGTTTCAGGTAAGGTGTGTCATATCCTATTCAGGCATATCGTCGTTTTAATAAGCAAGCCTCTTTACTCCAAAAGTAGATTTAAATATTAGGCGTCTTACAAATTAAAAAAAGGATGAAATAGAAGTTAAACAGAAATTTAAAATGTAAATATTACATGAATGAAAAATATATCATATTGTTGGTTTAGATGTTACCCAAATGTATTATTCTACAATATTTCGTGTACAGATACTTTATTTGAATTTAAATTATTATTGTTGATACTTTTCACGAGTTCTAATGTGTATTTGTACGTTTTGTAGTATTTCACCATAAGAATCTGTTATCTTCTAGATATATAGTAGCACAGTAATTGTTACTAATTACTAGAATCTGGTAAAATTTTTGCAATGGGGGAAATGCCTAACTACTAGCAACTGATCTCATTTCCTCGGAAAATTAATTATGAATTAAATTATGCGGAGATATCACTTTTATTTCAATGAAGAAAATAACATCCTCTAATTAAAGAGTTTTGGGGAGAAGACAGAAACATTAATATTAAAACCGCGTTATTTAATTTTCCGGAAGCTGACTCGTGATTAAGAAAAATCGCGAAAAATACTAAGATGAACGATGAACGTTCTCAAATAATAAGCGCATGCGGTTTTGTGTATAAATTACAATGACAGGTATAAGTTTTAAGGATAAAAATAGTTATCCCAGATGTAAGTGACCAGAACAAACACGACTACAAAACATTTCATTGGGTTCACAATTAAGTAAAGCCTCAGTATCCAGAAGCTCTATATTTTGAATGATCATATAAACATTGAAATTTGAATATAAATGTACTGTTTCTTGCAGTAGACAACTGGGAGAAACTTAATCATTTGAAGCACAGTCAAAAAATTAAAATGTGAACATTGGAGTAGAATTTAACGACAGATGCGAATGAGTAAGTTATCGTTTTCTACAATCTCGAATGTGATGTAAATGAATTAAATTGACATGTCATTCAAGTAACGGATTAAGAATAATTTGATTTGCACGGTTTAAAAAAACGTTAGCTATGTAGAAATAAGAGAAATCTTAACTCGAGAAACATTGAGAAACATTTTCTGAAAGTTTCCTCCAAGAATTAAGTTTCTTTTAATATTCAGACATCGCCAAATGATTTCTTCCTAGACAGATGCTTCTGGAACAACCAAGTAAAATTAAATTGGTTATTTTCTTTACAAATTGATTTCATTATCTTTCTTTCTCCACCAGGCTTTGGTGGACTAAACGATAAGATTTGCGTTCCGGGGGGAGGGCAATAGCACCACAGGCGTGTGGGGAAGAAGATATGGAATGCCCCGGAGCAGATAGAGGGAGATATTACGAATAATAAAATTGTTCTCTAAAACCAACTGGAAAGGGGAATTAGCCCTCAGACTTCTCAGAAACAGCCGCCCTCTTTTTATACGTGTGCGAAGAGAGAGAAAAAAGCGGGGTAGGTGGCTAAAATTCGAACGGTGGGCGGCGCTGATTTTGGCTCTCGTCGTTTAATTAGAGAGGACGGCTCGGCTGCTGCCGAGACAATGATGGAACGCAGGGGGAGAGCAAAAGGGTTCGCGAAAGAGCGCCGAAGGAACGGGAAAACAATACGGCGGTTTTTTTCGCGGTCGGAATCGCCGACGCCCCAGCCGACCGCCGCCTCCTCCGCATGGGGGTGGCAAAGGGGTGGCGGTGGCGGCGGCGGGCCGAGGGCGGGAAAAGCAGCCGCGAGGCTTTGGGGCGTGGGTGGCGGCGGCGGCGGCGGCGGCGGCAGTGGCGGCTTCCTCGCCTCCGGAAGCGGCAACGGGACCTAGCGGGACCGTCAAACGAATTTAACCCATCTGTGGTTGTGAACTTCTACCGACTTCCCTTGCTTCCGTGTTTGCTTCCGATGTGGAAGGGGGAAAAAAAGAACGGTTTCACAAATGGTTGGGGGGGAAATCCCATTACAAGGAGAGGACTTGTCGGTTTACCGGATGAGTGGATGGACCGGAAAGGGCGACGAAATACATATAGGGACCAATACAACGGAACTGGGCCATTGATATCTTTGCAAAGCGACTAGCGGTACATGGAAACGCCCGAATTCCTATGTGAACCGTGGTGCGTGAAGGCAACTGTATTGTGGACGTTTAAACAACAGTTGGTGCGCATCCACTAGATTTCGTGTTTGAAAATGAACCACGCAAGCCAGAGGTGGTCTGAGAACAATGATAAATCGCCGAATAACTGTTCGAAAATAAGCAAACACTGCCTTCGATGCGTTCAGGGGTTACAATGCATGAAGATCATTATCCATACTTGTTGTCACCGAAAAACGGATGTAAGGATGAGTATTTGTGCAAAAATTGTATTTTTTCCTTCAGCGATGATGGATCACCGTTAAAGGAAAATGTCGCAGAATGTCGCACTTTGCATTAAGAAATGTGTTTCGATAGAATTTACGTTAAAATTTCATACATTATTTTCTGGAATTATTATGTACTAAAGCAATCATGAAATTGATGGGTTTGCAACATGAAAATAATGGAACTTTCTGCTTCATTTTTGTACTCATCATATATTTTAAAACTGTTTAACCATTAACGCAAATAAAATAATCATATTCCTTTCTTCATTTGTTCAATGTTATAAACAAAAATAACATATCAATTAAATAGAGTCAATAATAACCCATTCAAAGTGAAATTAGTGGACTGAATTTGATCGAAAATAAATCAAATATGTATTTTTAAAGTTGCCACAGATCTTAGTTACGTAAGTATATCACTTGTATCTAACGACTTATCAAAATTCACTGCAGTATTTTACGCACATATTTTCGTTAAAGGAAAATAAATGAAAACATGCTTATATACATAAAAGCCATTATATATTTACATAATTATTTAATTATTCAATTATCGAAGAATCATCAAAATATTTAAACCATTTACTATTTAATTTACGTTCTTATTCGTTGAAAAAATAAATTTAAATAGTTTTCTCCCAGAAAATTATCAAGAATTATTCCAACGACTTAAAATTAATTTTTCTTACAAATCTTATTGATAGAAAAGAATGTTTGCCTTCAACGTTCTAGGTCTCTTTATCTTCGAATGAGAATTCTGTTTACTATGATCTTGAGATGGCCGATCACAAAAGTATATTAACTGAGATTGAGAATAAGTTAGTGTGTAATCGATCAGAGTATAAATAATACAACCAGAAATGTATAGGGTTAGCAATGTTAGGAAAACATAACAGCAAAATCTTATTTTAGCCTGAATAATTCTAAACAATTTATCTTTAATATTTATAACTTACATTTTTTTCAATAATGCATTAAAAAGAAATAGTTCTAGAATAGTGTCTGAAGGATTGAGTGAATATATTTTCTGGTTAATTACCAATTTTACATAATTATCAGATAGAATGGAATAAACAATAAAACAAATTTCTGCAAATAATTATAGGAAATAAATAAAAGAATGGTTTGGAAAGCCCAGGAAAAAATCACCCATGCCACAAGTTTGAAAGGATTTAAAACCAGCTGCCGCAAAGTTCATTAGCGCTGCTAACACACGAAAGGGTTCTCAAGCTCTGTAGGTGGAGAGTTGTGTAGGTGGAGACAAGGCGAGGGGTTGGCAGAATCTTCGCGCGGGGTTTGCCACCGCCACGGCTTACGAGCGCGGCGGCTGAGCTGGAGGTCGTCAAGTCGAGAAGTGCTGCGCTGTGGCATTTGCGCTTTGTGCAGTGAATATCGGCCTGACGCGAGTGATGTTCCAATGGTAAAAGGCTCACGGTTACTTAGGATAATGTATCAATTATTTCTCCTTCTTATCGTTAGGGATGAAAAATACGCTCTGCTTTAAACTTAGATGCGTGCCGTTCCTTCTACAAAATAGGTTTTCCGTAACCAGTTCACTCACCGAAACAACAACACCAGTAGATACTAAACAAATTGAGTCGGCTGGTTGAACTGATAAGCGGGCTGACCGACCGACGCTATCAGCACGTAATGACACTGAGAACTAATAATTAATTGCACTGCCTCATAAAATCGCACACTTCTCATAAAAGCCGCATATTCGTCTTAAAATCCTTGCACATTCCTCATACAATCAGCAGAACTCGAACCTGATTAGAGTACTCATACGGGAATTTTCTTCTATTGTGATAGTTAAAAAGGAATCAATACGTATGTACAGTTATAACTAATCTATGTACCAAACATCAAATACCAATACATAATTAAAAGATGTTTCCGGTGTACGGAAAACACCTCTTGAGACTCATCTCGCAGAGGTTTCTTCCCCCTAATGTTACGAGTGTACAAATGAGTATTGAGTTTCTAAATATATTTTGTTTGTGCATTTCTTTAATGGAATGTTAGGTTTTCCCTAGATGACAATTTATCTAGTAATGGGTAAGAAGTGGACGCGAAAAGCAATTCTAGTATGAATGAATAAGCCGTTGAGACGTTTGTTACATTATTAAGCTTTGGACGCGAGGTTGTTAATTGGTGAATTCAATTTGCGGGAATAATAGTTTTAATTGACGAAGAGAAAAGGAATATTGCGTTAAACGTAAGAAACACCAGAACTGTCATTTCACATTTGTATCAGACCTGTATTTTCACATTTAGAATCGGTATTTCTATGTCCTGATGTGCAGAGTAAGGGATGTGTGCATTTCACGACTTATAAGATGCTGGTTATATTATATTCCTGATTTTAAAAAACACAATATTCCTGGTTGCATAGTTTTCATTAACATTTAAAAATATGATTAGCAGACGGTACAACAGCCAAATTTAGCATAGATTTTATAGCATTATTCTACTTCAGTAACTATTCAGCAACGTCACACATTCAGTCTGATTTACGAGGCAACCTAACACAGTCATCATCCTGCGACAGTACAGGCTGAGCAATACACTCCTCGACAAAGCGAGGTAGATGGGCGCGGCGAAATTATGCCGCTGCACAGAGGAAAGCAGAGGGGTGGAAGTTTCCGTCTGCGGCCGCCCGTGTGCAATGAGAGTGCACGCTCTTGGTCCGGCTTCTTCGCTAATGTAGCGCCGCCGGTTCGTCAAGCCCCTGGAGAACAAAAGCCAGATTGGGAACAGCCGATCATTTGAACGGCAATTTGCATGGTTTCCGCAAATCGAACAATGCTGAGGAAAGCTTCTACCCCTGCCCTGGTACACAACAGTACATTCTCTGTATCCAAAATAGACCGTGAGTGAATTATTTGCTACAGAAAGAAATGTCTTTGGAAATCAATAACAAGAAACACAATTTTGTAAAGTACTCCCTATGACCAATCATTTATACTGCGTGAAATTTGTCGTTAGTGGCGAAATGTTGATAGCCGCTTGAAGTCAAATGCACGAATCTTCCCTTAGTTAAACATTTCATTAACAACCATCATTTTCTGTCCCCACTAGTTCGACGTTTTCTACCTATCTCAATAAAAGTATTGACAAAGGTCATGTTTCACCTCTGATGACATGAACCGCCATTAAATCGAGAAATGTTATCCAGAATATTTGTCCTGTCTTCCCAATGGCGTAGTAGAGTAGTGCTTTGTAGAATATGAAGCATGAATTCGTCGAAATTAAATTCCGTGTATAAAATACAGAATTCACATCTAAATCGAAGAAAAATAGAAGGCGATTTATTGTAACACATGTTTGCAAGGTACATGTTGGTAACTACATAATAAAACTATTCACCGTAAATACGAAAAATTATTCAAACTTTTTCATAGATCTTCAAAGAAATCTGTCATTACTTGTATTAACAGTTTCATGCTGCGATGAATGAATTCCAGAATGATGCTTTTCAACCGTCATCAGTCGGTCATAGAATAATTTACAAATCATTCATCAGTACAGCCCACCCAAATTCACAAAATATAACACTATGTTCCATGTTTTCAAGCAGTCACATTCTTCGTATCGAGAGGGATAAATTGTCCGCCACTAGTAAATAAAACAAAAATGCGCACCATGTTGCCGGATGGTTCAATAAAATACACTAATAAATCTGTAAATGTCCTGTAATTGCGATTACATCTACGTATATTAGAGCTACGCAAATTATACAAAACTATAAAGAAAGAACGTTTGAAATGAGATGTGATGTGAAGTTTACCGTATGGGAGGGCCTTGGTGCTTTATATCCCTACTATTTTCCAGCACTTACACAATGCTTCTCCTTGTTCTAATCAGCACATAACTATTCAGTTTCTCAAGCGATGAAATTTGGGTCAGCGCTTGAATGTCAAAGTTCACTATCTTTTTCAATGAGTTTTGATTCGGCCAGTAAATTGGGTACACTGATTCTGCAACAAAAATGATGTATGGCCAGACAATTTTTTTTTACTTCTCTGGGAAACAGAAAATGATTGAGAAAGGAGTTAAGCAAGTATAGAAATACATTCTTCTGAGTTGAGGTTTAGAGTAGCAAATATGTGAATACTGCAGTGGAAAACGATCTTTATATTGTATTATATATGTCGTAATATTGAAACCGATTGAATTTCACACATACGAGATCACAAAAAACATTGTTTAAATTAACGATACATATTATAAAACGAAGTCATTATTTATGCCGTGGATATTGATACTTATTATTTACATCTAAATAAATTAGTGGAAGAATTTCTCTCCTTCCTGATCATGTGTAATAAAATTCAAGCCACCTGGGAAAAAGATTTTAATTGTAACAGTCTGAATCCCATGTGAAAGTTCTTCATAGATATCGGCAGGCCGGAACGGTTACAGCAAGTGGCAAACATTTCTCGAAGAATGGCCAGAGACTACGGAACGGACCAAACCTTTGTTGCAGGAAGTGAAGCTTCCACCCGGAAATATACGGCTTTTGTGACTAACGATGTGAAAGCCCCCAACTGAGAGCCCGGGCACATTCAAACATTGATACAAAACTCCGGGATATTAAAGAATGGAAGGAACGCAAAAATTGGTAATGGCGAAAAAAAGGTGCCGAGTTCTAATGAGAAAAGGAGTAACGCTGCGCGCTCGAAAGGGCTGTACGCTGGAGGAGTAAGCGCAAGGGCGGCGGCGGCGGCGGCGGGGGCGGCGAGGGCGGGGGCGGCGCAACGGCCGCGAGGGTGAGTGAAAAATGGGGAAGAATAATAATTTGGGGCCTGAAGATGGGAAAAATTTTAGAAGAGAGCGCCTAATGGAATGAAAGCGTAAAAACAGGGAATGGAGAAATAAATGGCAGTTTAGGGGGAGGGGTTGGAGGGCGGCTCGGAGGAGAGCACGGAGCGGAGTGGAGCGTCGCGGAGCCGGGAGAAGCGAGGCGGGGCGGGGCAGAGCGGGGGCGGAGCGGGGAGCGCGGGTCGCTACCGGCTGCAAGGGGTAGGAAGAGTAATATGATAAGAAAAAAGCTCCAGGCCCAGTCGAGAAAAGGAAATAACACGCAACACTTTAATATCCAGAAGCCGGCGGGCGTGGGGCGTGCTAGGGCGAGAGCCTGCGGCGCGAATGACGCATGCCATCTCGCCGGCAGCCCAGCCTCCCCTAAGAGCATCTCCAGAAAGCCTGGGGTGGTCCCCGAGGGAAGGATCAGGAAATGCGGGGCAGCTTTCGATTGGATCACCACCAAAATGTGGCATTGGAGGAAATAATTTTAACAGATGGGACGAAATTTTCTGCTGAAATACTGTCACGAAAAAGCAAGCCCGTTCCCCTAGATACATTTAAGAGCGGAAGAAAAAACAAACATCGTGTGGAGAATTATTATGTATATTAAGACAATAAAAGAGTTGTGGTTCTTGCATCGCTGCATGCAATTGTATTCTTAAGATAAAATAATATTTAAGAAATTGAACTTACATAGAATACTGCCGCGATGTTTCAAAAATTTGAATGTTAATATTTATTTTGACTTTGTATTTCGTGTAGTTTATTTGATTATCGTTTAGCATTTTACAACTTTCTCATCAACTCCGCTCCCCGGCCGTCCCCCCTTAAATGGGTTTCATGGGCTAAACGCCCTGTGTGCATACTATACATGCATTTCCGTGATGGCGCCCTCCACCTCCTCGAATTCAGAGGCAAACCGTCCACCTTCGCTTCGATTTCCATAATCACTTATTTATATACCCCGTGATACCTCGCAGGCCCTTCTCTACACAGTTTAGCTGGTTACGGAGAAAGGTGAATATTTTATGGGTAATAAGAAGATGGTTGAAAGGGAATGTGTGGGTATAACCATGACACAACACACAAGCAATCATTCATGGCCGGGGCCGGATTCAAACCTGCGAACCTTCGAAATGAGAGAGCTAAAGCGCGTCTTTATTAACTATCTCAGCTACGCAGATCGGTAAGCTATTGTTAATATTTATAATTCCAATAATGATTTGTGAAAATCTCATGAGATCCGACATTCCATTCATGATATTCTAGTGTCATCGGTGATAATTCGCTACGCTAATTGTCTGTTTCGAGATTGCAATAATCAGTTACAAGACACGCTGATGAATTTCAAATAGATTCAAACGACACAAACCAATAAAGGAAATACAACAGATTAGAGCAAAATGTCATCAAAGATTCAGAAGATCTTTCACTTTTCTAACGAGTCTTCTCATAGTGAAACAATTTATTTGCACTGACTTCACAATCCAAGAGTTAACTTCAGCAGTCTTTTTTGTGTAAATATATGGACACAATCAATTCCATCATACAATAATTAACTCCATATGCACAAAATAACATTTTTATGATCCAAAAATCCCCCTGTACTTATTACGCCGAATATGTTGTATAAGTTAATATCGTGTTACATTTTCTCTAATCGTAAATGATGCTAAATATTTCAGGTAAATCGAACATGACGTGTAAAGTGTTTTTGCATTTTATTAATGCAGTATACAGAGAAGAAGCGGTGAATATTAAAATGTTTCAGTTGAAGAATTAAAAAGGAAGAGAGTGCGAAAAGCAGAGAGGCTTACATTATGTTTCTTGAGTGCAGTATCAAAAAAGACTGCCGCGGGTGACGTTTATTGAGTGAAATATCACAAGGCAATTGCATAACTGAGAGAGAAATACTTTTCCTTCACCCATTAATTTAGGAAAGAACCTGTCGTTCTTGCAGTTTCTTTAAGTTGTATAATTACTTTGTCAGTAGCCTGTGTGAACGAAGTGACTGTAGTATTGCAGTTCAGGTCATGGATTACTGTAATTAGATAATACTGCATGTGACTTTACAAGCTGCGTTAATAATGACGCACAATTCCATTTCAAAGAGAGCCAACACTCATGATTATAAATCGAAATGACATCATAAATGTAATTATTTGTGATTAATATAACATTTTAGTCAAACGCAATACACAGAATAGATCAAACCAAAAAGAAGGCTGAAGAAACAGACAGAAGGAATGAATTCGGCTAGATTTCAAAGAAAATGTGCTTCATTCAATAATTCTGTTCTAGCAGCTACTCTAATGAATTTTTATTAACGTGAGGTTCACTATTGGAACACCTCACTCTCTCAAGAAGAAAAATGAAACTAAAGGACTTATGAAAGAATTATGCCTCCCTTGGTTAAAACGGAATTAAATAATTTAAAATATGCAGCCACAAAATGTATTCAAGAACACACTAAATTCTTAACAAAACCATACTGCACCTCTGTGCTCACCATCAAACCCTGGAAACAACTACAAGACGTGTACTGCGGAAAAGATATATCTGAAACTAACCTCTTGTATTAACAAACGTATTTCACAAAGAAAAGTAGCAAGTGTTTACTTGCAGATTACTTCGTTTCTACGTTCTCAACACACACGATAAAATATGAGAAAATCACAGCAGAAGTACATTCCTTCATCATATCCCCAAACTACCATGTTCCTCCTCCAATCCAATACATTTCCTTATCTATGATTTACTGTTGGATAAGATACATGCCTCGCAACAAATCACTAGGTGGTGAAATAATAACTCCTAATTTTAATCAATAATTTACTGACAGAAGTTCTATCATTTGTCAACAAAAAATACTCCATACAATTCAATTATACTTACAAGATACTACCTTCACTCATGACATTTCATTGAGATTACTCAGTATCAGAAATTTTATGTCTCTCAAACAGTTAGTAAGGTAGGCTTCAACACAAATTCAAAAAGGCAGGTCTTTTAAAGTAATTATACAATGTAATAACATTTGTTGGATCATAGATCGTTTATAATATAAGTAGACACTTCCCCCTATGATACCCACACTAAGTAAAGGCCGGAGTCTCACAAGGTTCAAATATTTCTCCTCCCCTATTCAATTTTACATTACATATCTAACCTCAGAACATCTCACAAATATTTCCTTTTTCGCTGACCTCGCAGTACATTACCAATTTATTGACTTCAATGCAAAAGACTTCCCCATTGATTTGAAATCTAGACTAAAAAATCCAGACTCAAAGTAATTAAAAGATCAACAGCTAAGATATTCTCACTAAGATACCCAGCCTTTCCATCCCTCCTCTCCCTTAACAACGTCGAAATGTCTTGGACCCCTAAGCACAACTTAAAGAAAAATTTGGGACTACATCTTGATTCTCAGCTAACATCACTATTAAATGCAAACACTGAATAAAAAAGTATACTGACGTTCTTCGTCCCATTATAAACAGTCATTCTTCTTTGACTTCCGCATTCACTCTTCTACAAAAACCATTACATGACCACAGTTACTACATGCTTGCCTAGTCTGGTAAAATGTTGCATATCAATATACGCGAACTTCTAATATCCCCAAATAAAATTCTCACAAAAGCTAATAAAACATACTGATTCATAAGAAACAACTCGTTTCATGTCGGCTTTATAGACACCCTCCCAACCTGCGACATAGAAATCGTTACACTACACCTTTTTCAAGCATTACGTTGATTTCATAAATCACTACATCATTTGGAGGTGCTCTATTTAGTTTTCCTCATCAATATTAAAGCGTGTTTTTAAACATTCACAGTTTATTTTCAATATTACAGTAAATTGTATTATTAGGTTCACATTTAATTCATTTTTGCTGTTTAGTAAATAATAATTTAGACAATAATTGGCACATTTAATATTTTGTAATATATCAAATTTTTCTCTGAATTTCTTGTTTGTCGGTTCATGTGTAGACCTTGTATTAAAAATTAATATTGCTTATATGCTTACCTTCAACTACGCTAGTACTACACACTTTATTCCGGTGATTTGAAAATTATTTCAAGTAATTTTGCAAGAAAATGCATATTTAAGTGTTTGCAATTGTGCTAAGGTATAATACGAGTTACATGATACGCAATTTTAAAAATTCATTTATCTCAAATGACACCACATAATTCGCTTCGAAGCAATAAAAGAGGGTCATTATCAGCGATGAATACAAGAAGGTAATTTTGATGTAACAAATGTAATCAAAGAGACAACTTTCCTAATATCATTACGAAACATCGAAATGTGCTGCAGTACCAATGATTCTTCCCATTTCAAAATACTAAAAACTTCCTGAAACTTTGCCCAATTATTTACGTACTTTAACCCCGGAGAAGACTATTAAAACTTTTCATTTTCTGAAAATGAATATTTGTATAGCGGTGTGTCCTACCTACTTTTGTACTGTTGATGATTACTTCTTGAATGCTGCTTCAACATGAAGAGAACTTTTAACAAGAAACCACGATAATCTGGTGTTGGAAATGACCGACAATTTTCGGAGGGACATTCATTACAATGGCCGCACAATATCATGGCATAATATTTATGAACCACAAGACGTGTAGCAAATGGAAAGTCCCAAACAGTCAATGCGTTATAAGGCGGAATATCAGTCGGAGATATAATTACGTCTCCAGTCTAACCTAAGAAATACTACCGAACATTAGGACGCTTAAAAAAGTTAAGCGCAACATTTCATCCGAAAGCGAACATTGAAAAGGCCGACGACGGGACTGCATCGACTTTTGGGACGTCATGCGTGTTCTTTGTGAGAAACCTCATTGGGAAGACGAGAAGAGTGGCCGAGGACAAATTTGAACGAATTCGACAGTTGTAACGTAATCAATATTTCCATCAGCGAATAGCGCGCCGCCTCGAAAGAGCGGTCGTCCATTCAAAGACGAGTAGAAGAAACCTCTTAGCCATGCGCCCACGAATCGCGGAGGCCGATGCTACGTTTATGTCACTTTGCTGACCGTTTCGGGAGTCTCCACGTTGATTGCCGGCCACAAAGTCCCACCTTACTATAATTCAAGAGGTTATTGGAGTTTCTGAAAGTCGCCAGTCGTATTTTCGTTTACACCGTTGAACTCTTTACTCTTCGAGGAGGAGACAGGACAATGAAGCAGCAAAAACCTGAAGCTCATTGGATTTTTTCGTAAATATGCATTCAATATTGGTTTTTGTTTCTTATCACACTTCAATTGATTTCACAGGATGAGGGGCCGTTAAAGCCAAGTAAAAATGTTGCAGAGTAATTGCTGTATTCATTTTCCCATCAACTAGCATGAGGAATGGAAGAATTTTATGACAATTTGCTCATTGGAATAAGTTAAATAGTTAATTTTCAGAAGGAGAAAAAGAGAGTCGGGAGAGAGAAATAAAGAGAGAGGTATAAAGAGAGATGGGTAGTGATAGATGAGAAAACAAGTGAAAAAAGATTGGAAACAGTATACAATAGAAATATTGTTTCTTTACTAGGAATAAACAGAGAAACTTCTTGTGATTAATTCATAGATTACGGGAATAAGCCAGCAAACCAAAAAGTGAAATTAACATTAATTTCTTTCACCCACTTAATTTTAATAAATATTTAAACAAACATTTTATTACAATCGTAATAATTCACCTTTTGCTTTTAATTACATGACTCGTGCGGTGGAACACGTGCTTGATATTGCAGCACTGATACAGCTCGTAGCACTGATTCACATGCTGTGATGGCACTTTGCATCGAAGGAGCAATAGCGTTACACAGCACAAAGCGCCGCTGAGCCTGTTTTCAATCCCTCTTTTCAGGTGCAGTGCGTTGCTCCCTTAGGGCTTTTATTGGTTGTGACGCGTGCCCCGCCGAGGGCAAGAAACAGGGGAGGTCGGAGCTGTTCCAGAGGGTGAAGAGCGAACGACCGACCCTGCCGCTGTTCTCGCCGGCAACGGAAGGGCGGTAAAAAATCCTCCAATCACAAGGTGGCATCAAAGCTGGCAAGCAGTAGCCAGGTACCTGAAGGGCACTTGTTGGATTTTCCGATATACTGGTCTCTAATCGTAGGAGTTCTGCAAGAACCGTCATGATGGACTGTGACTGAAATACTAGGAAGTAAATACTAATGAAAACAAACATTTCTTATCAATATGATATTTTATATCTGATATTGTGATTTGTTACAATGTATACAACTGGTCTTATTAACAAACCATCAATTGGACTAACTCTATTTTAAAAATAATATTCATAATAGTATAGTAATAACAATAGTATTAATAATTATATTCTCAATAATACAATAATAATTCGTTAGTCACATTAATTCACTCACTTGTTAATATTAAAGTTTCACACGCAGGTCAACAAAAAAATGTTGCAATTCCCTTTGCACGATAATATCTATTACAATATAGTAGTACACAAATATATATATATATATATATATATATATATATATATATATATATATATATATATATATATATATAAATTACTGTACTTCGCCATCAGTATTTTTCAAAAACAATGCCATGTTCATTTATTTTAAACACACTTACTATTATTATTATTATTATTATTATTATTATTATTATTATTATTATTATTAGCATATGGGTCGTTTCTGACCGCGCTGCACTTCTCAGGCTCAATTATATTCTATTCCCGAGAGAAGGTGCGTCATTGTAGGGATCAGCTTTTCCGCTCTACCCATGGTAAGTCAAGGTTGTAAAGCCTTGAATTATGAGGTGATAGGATGATGATGAGAGGTGAAAGGTGATCGTGGGCTTTTTGAACCGACTCAGCATTCGCTTGTATGACCGAGGAAAACCACGAAAACCCCGGTGGGGGTGGCCGGCCCGAGGATCGAAACCTGGCTTCCCGACTGCAAAGTAAGCGCTCTACGCATTGAGACACTTCACTCGGTATTATTAATTATTATTATTACTGAATTTACAGAACCAGAACATGTGGAAGATGGGAAGTCCCAAGTAGGAGCTGTCACTCAGAAATCAATAAATCTTCAATCGTCAACGCACTCTGCCATATCCTTCTTCCTCGCAATCGTTGAAGCGTCAACTTCCCCGTGCCGTCCGGGAGCAGGGCGCCCTCCAAAGCGCGTCTTCCGGATTCGGGGGCGTTATGAGTATTCGGAAACGGAACAAACCGTAGGGTTCATCAGCCCCGTTTCTGACACAAAACATCGCGCCAGCTGGCGTAAACGGGGCCTTCAGCCTGTTATTAGGAGGGCGGGGGCGCGGTCTGGGGAGGTGCGGCGCCGCCACCGCCACCGCCACCGCCGCCGCCGCCGCCGCCGCCGCCGCCGCCGCCGCCGCCGCCGGGTAGAGACCGCCGCACCTTCTACCTGCAGCAAGATGAATGGGAGAGTAGTACGTTCCGTCCACGCCGCGGGGAAACGAGCAATAGATTCACAGTTACGTCTGATTAAGATGATTTAAGCGTCATTTCCTTCGACGCGGTCGCTCTTCGGGCCTCCCTCGCCGCCTTCCCTGCCGCCTTCGCGCCTCCCGCTCGCGCTCGTGCGCGCGCGCTCGCCGGAATGCCAGGCTGCCGTGGCGCGACGCCCCCCGGCCGCTCGGGCAGCGATGGCGGGCGGCCCACCCCGCACAGACGAAGGCGGCGCCCCGCGTCGGGTCGCGGCGCGGCGCAGGCGGCTCTCTCGTCCACGGCAGGCAGAACGCTCGCACACGGCGAACTTCCTTTTTATTTCAGTCGTTTCTCGAGCTCATTCAATGGTTGCGAATATCCCGCGAAGGGGCTCCATGGTCAATTAAAATTGCTTTGGTGGTGCGTGCACAGGCTCGGGGGGTTCCCAATTGAAAGTAAAATAACTGTGTACCTTCTCACTACAGTAAAAGTTAAAAATAAATAGTAATAAATATATTGGTTGTCATCTTTACGGCTAAAGTGAAATATAAATATTGAAAGAGACAAAAATTACTAATAATGACAAAAATTGCACGATGGGAGTTGGACTGTCTGCGCCCGCCTGTCTGGCTAAGCTTATTTGAAGAGCAACGAAATCTCTCGAAGCTACAATATAATTTCCTATCTCATCAGTAATATTTAAATATTTTATAATTTTTTTATAAATTTTTAATTTCCAAAGAAAAATTATAATTTTAATAAATGTTACTTTTCGTAATTTTGGTATTGTGTTCTGCAGAAGTATTTCACTTGGACGTTCATGGTCAGAGTTTTGCTATGAGGAGGGTTGCATGAACATATGAAAATTGGAAGAGAAATAATTAACCAATCGTTTCATTAATCAGCAACAATTTGAACGCTTTGAATGTATCTACTATGTATCCTTATTTGTTTGTATGTACGCTTCCATATATGCGATAATGGACAATTCAAAGCTTTTCTCTATGTCTTCGGCTTTTATTTCTTTTACAATATTTTTTCCTTTGTAAATATTTCTAAAAATAGTGCACAAAAAGCCGCCTAATAAATCAGATCTTCATTTGCAAATATTTATGAAATAAAGACTCTTTTCCTCTACTTCTTCCAAAAGAGCATTACTTATAATATTTTCAGTTTTCCTTAAACTAACATGGATACAGAAATCATACTTCTGATTTCATATTCTAATTTAAGCAGAAATACGATTATAATGTTTGATCAGGGATGTTATAAGAGTCTCAAATGGACTACGTGATGGTACGTTATTCACAGGATTTCCACCTTCATTGTCTTAATAATATTAAGAATTAATTTTTCAACAAACGGATCGGATGAATATTGTAAAATCTCAAAAACTAATAATTTATAATGTAGTACATAATAACGCTCTACTTTATTTCATTTTACTTACATTCCCACTTTATTTTTCTTCGATTTATGGCTTTCTTCTGTATTTTTCGACATTGTATGCTCTTCTTCACACTTCTTTTTTTTCTGTTTCTTTTCCGCCACATAAACTATTTGCGAAATTGCATCACCTCCTTGCACGGTATAGAGGTGTGTGCTACATAATCAGCCATTTAGAACATGCATTAGTGCATGTTTCTGCACCATGAATCCACACAAAAATCATAATTTAAGAAGCTAGAATAGACAATTATTTCGGGGTAATTATTTTGAAATTGCGACGTTTTTAGACATTTAAGCTTAAGACCCTAAAAATCGCATACAAATGGGGAAGGTCTCAATGATAGACCCCAGCGCAGATGCTTTTCCTACATCTTTGTTTAGGTAAGAAGTTGATGTTTCATCGTTTAGGACTTTTATTATTAGCACCTTCCTTAACTCTTTATAATAGCTTCGGTTTCAAAGATCATAGGATGTTTAGAAAAAAATTAGAAACCGTCACCATGTGTAATCGGTTCTTCCGGCATTATCTTACAGGTAGGCTTGCCAAGGGTAAGTTTTTTGACTTAAGTTGGGAATATTGGGATATATGTAGATGTAGATATTGTTCTCGAGAAAGGACATTACTATATGCGGCCCCGCGGAAAGTACAGAAAATATTCAAAATGTATATACATCTGCTATTACTCAAACTTACAGAAAATAATTGTTATAATGCAAAATACATACATATGTAGTTCTTAAAATTTATAAAATGTTTCTTCGATTACTTAGAATTTTATTCTGAGGTCCGGCGTTGTGCCCCAACGTTGTTCTGGTTCCTGAATGCCACTGGTATATGACTGTTAATTACAGTACTCCGTCATAAAACGTTATCCATAGTTATGAACTGTTTTTTGACGTTAAATAATCATATTACATACTATGTAAGCATTTTTAAATATATTTTTAGGAACAGATTATCGGGTACTCATCCAGTGCATGCTAAGTAAATGCGTATTACATTACAGTAGCGGGTGCGTTACCTCATGGACTGTGGATACGTGAGTAAAAACCTCTTTTGTGATTACCTACAGCATTGAGATATCGTATTTACGAATTATTTGACCAATACCTAAAACAAATAAAATTGACGAAAATTAGTTTGGAATAGCGTATTACGAGTATTTATGTATTTAAGTATATTTCAATCAAAAAGGGAAGTTTTATATTTTCTTCACAGTAAAGATCTCTGACTTTGATATAATTTGAAAATTAATAATTTTTGTAATCGAAAATTCTTTTTTATATCAGTGCTGAATTCTAAAGCATACCAGGCACCTGCTTTTGGAAGATTAGACGTCATGACGGAACGAATGAAACACGCTCTTTGCACTTGCCAGCCAACAACAAAAACGCTAAGGAAACTGTCAGCTGTGGTGGCGTGGCAAAACAACATGAGTTAATGCTTTTATATAATCCATAGGCAATTCCCATAGAGGCGTTTTCGAACCACGGGTCAATTTCTAATGGAAGCCAAGCTTTCAGATTCGAAGCGTACAACATGAATTACTGATACGCAAATAACAAGTATAGAAAGTAAACATTGCAAAAGCTTAGAAAATACATTTACATTTCTAAATGTGAACACGAATTTATAAAAGCGCTAAGGTGCTACAATAATTATTAAATGTCATATTAAGACGTTTTTGGAGTAGCGATTTTTTTTATTTTTTTTTATTAGATCTTTATTAGTGAACGAATGTACATAGTTCAGTATTATGTGTACTACATCATATGTAAGAGTAGCGATTTAGCACAGCTTTAGATAGTACGAACAAAATATTTTTTAGCAGAGGTGCAAAATGTTTTTATCATTAACTGATAATGGTTATCGATTAACGAAAATGTTGGAATGTTAATTTTTCATAATCATGTGTGGGTAAATATCATGGATTTCATTAATACTGCTGATACTTGTAAGCCAAGCAGTTAGTTTCTAGTAACGTTTCATATATTGTATAAGATTCTACAACATCAAATTTTGATAGTGTATCCCCCAAGAGTGGGACTGTCAAAGAATAAATCTGTGTTTGACACAATAAATAACTGAGTATTAATTCTTATATTTTCGAATAAACTTTGCCAAAATAATTCTGGAGGCAAATATAATGCCTAAATAAAATTGAAAAATAACATTCATTGTTTCTTCTTTCATATAACGTTCGTTTTGTTGAACGTGCTAGCGTCATTATAGGCCTAAGATTATAAAAAAATTATTAAACTACACCGAAAAATTTCGGTGTTAAGGGGGATAGGCAGTCCATAAAATGTGACTTAGTACAGTGCGATGAATTGTTTTTATTTAAAAATGAGAAGCTTATCTCACCACTGCATTATTTACTTGCATTTTCTTTTGGCCATTACTTGATATCACATATGTAACATTCCCACGAAAAATGTTAATTTACATGAAAATTATTTGGATCTTTTCAATTTATGTACCTTAATCATACATTATTACTCTATTTACATACATATATTTTTGCAAGGTACTAATTTGTTATTGCAAATTTGTTATTGCATTATATCATATTTTTCACTTTTAAATAATTATTATAAAATATTGTGTAATATATCATGTTTGGTTTGCACCATGATTACTGAAAATTTTACATCAGGGTCGCGGACAAAATTGCTATTTCTAATAATATAATTTATTCAATTATGAACAATTTACACAGAATAAAAGTTTCTCGGAGATTCAGCATTTTCGATCTGTACAAATCGGTTAGAAACATTTGTCGAATTACACGCATCTTTTTACCGCCCTCAAAATTAGTCATTGAAAGGTAAAATTACAAAAACCTCTCTCAGTAAACTTAAAATAAACACATTTTTCTTTGCTTGAGATCACAGCCTTTTTTACCGCGGCATATTGAGCCACCTAAGATTTTTTTAGTTCTTGATGCTGATTAGAGTATCACGGAAAAAATCACGCATTACGCATATAGAGAAGTAAGTGCTTATTAATTTCTTAACATTCTCCGAGGAGCCTTTTCTTTAGAAATGCTTTTCAAATAAATGAAAGAAAAACTTGACTACAATCTGGTTAATAATTTAGTGAAGACCGAACTTACAGAATGATGAATATTTCAGTATTGATCATGAAAAGGTAAAACAAGAAAAAAAAATATTTAGTTTAGAATGTGCATTCTAGCATTCAGACTTTGAAAAACAAAATTCACTAGTATTGTATTTATGCAATAACATTAATTTAGATTCATACAATTTACTTATTATTTGGGTTTTTATTTGAATTCGTTTTTATCTTCTATTACAGAAGATATTGCTTGTTTCTTTGCGTTACGTCCAAGTAAATTCTAGAAAATATTTATGTGCTGTTTTTTATTAAAATCATATTGTAAACAACCAGACTTAAATTTTGAATACATTGTTTACAACAGTGTATTGCTAAAAAGTACAATTTACATCGGCATGCAAACGGACGGGATTTTTATTAACATCACCCAGGCCTATGATAGTGTGGCATCAAGCAATGATCAACAAACTAACAGAAATAGGTACCCCACATCTCACTCAAATAATATCCACCTACCTTCCTAATATCCAACTAACAGAAATAGGTACCCCACATCTCACTCAAATAATATCCACCTACCTTAACAATAGAGCGTTTTCAGTCACCGTAAGCAGTCATCATTCAAATCCGAGACCAATAAGTGCTGGCTTGCCACAGGGTTCACCACTATCCCCTATACACTTTTTAATCTACACGTTTCTGACCTTTCAAAATTAGACAACAATCAAACGGCCCAATCCGCGGATGATACGGCAATTTTCCTCGCCGGAGACTCGCTAGTACATATCAGAAACTCTCTTCAATTGTACCTGAATTTTACAGACAGTTGGGCTGCATATTTAAAAATAAAACTTAATCCTACAAAAACAGCTATCAAAATATTCACTTGAAGTCCCTATACACCTCCAGCACCGCTCACAATAAATAATGAACCCATTAACTGGCTACCCCCAAATAGTACTGTAAAATATATCAGGCTTAATATAGACTCTAAACTGAACTTAAGCCAACACATCAATTGTAAAATACAACAAGCAAAAAATAAGCTACATCAACTAAAACCTATCATTAATCGACCTTCCCACCTCCAATTCCCAACAGCCATAACCATCTACAAAACCATCATTAGACCACTCCTCCTATACGCGTGTCCAGTATGGATCTCCGCAGCAATAACAAACCTTAACAAGCTTCATATAGTCCAGAACCAGTTTTTAGAACTATCACAAATTCTCGTTGGTTTGTCACAAACCCATAGCTCTACAAAGAATTCCAAATAGACTCTATACAACACAATATATCGTATCTCTCCACCCAGTTCTATCATTCCATACCTCAAATTCCTCACCTAGCCAACTTCAGACTCCGGAAAACCCGTCCTCACAGGACCAGAATTAAAAGTACATATCCATACCATGCATTCCTAGTCAAATTTTCCAATATAGATTGTTTTTAGAGGTGTCTGCAAATGATTTCCTCGCCTAAATTAGTATGTCGTTTATTTTTAGGTAAATTAGAATATAAGCTTTTGCAACATATGTATTGTGCATTATAAGTACTAATCTATGTATGCTCTGTAAAAATAAAATAAATAAAAAATCAATAAATTATATCTGTATTTACGCGAAAAATTATTTTGTACAGACAAAGAGTTAAATGCAATTCATTTTCTAATATATAAGCTTATCTGGTATGCACGTATTGTTTAGAGACTTGAAATAAATATTAGCATGAAACAAATATAAATTGTAAATTGCATCTCAACACGATTTATAATACATGTTTTCATGTAATTGTTAATAATGAGTACAAGAAAAAATATTGTACCGAACTCAGTATTAAGTACCACTGATTCTATATTGTATTAGAACTGTAATTTATTTTTGAAATTAACAGAAAGGCACTGGCACTTACTTAATCTTTGTCTAAGGTTTTCTTGAAAAAATGAATAAAATATACGTGATTGCATTGTTAAGCATAATAAGGATTCGGATGTAAAAATATTCTTAACTAGCATTTAGCAGTGCATCTAAGGGGAATTAAAAATTGTTGTCACACAAGTTTATTACAAAAATAACTTTTAAACGTTACTCGTTCATTCTCGGGCATAGAAATTTACCGGAAAAAGTATAGTTAGAAAGGCTTTAAAAAATTGTTTCAAACCAAAACTGTATTTGAAGATCTTCAATCTTATGAAACCAGTCGTAACGATTCATTTTAATTCAGAAAGGCAGTAGTATAACAATTCATAGCTTTACAACACTATGGAAGCTTTAAATTCCCGGAAAAATATATTTTCTCTAGAATTCTTCCAGAACATTCTACAACGATACTGCTAAAAATACAGTACTAATCAGTAGTAATACAGTACTTTTTGAAGAACTCTCTAGGTACCTTAAAACCTCCATAAAACACATTTTTGTATTTTTCCCCCCTTTTAATGATCTGTTAGCATCCAGAAAAATAATTGTTCCTTTCCAATCTGACGCAATAACTCGCATTTTAAATGCTTGATTTCCCGCACCCAAGATACATATTTTTCGTTTTTATATTTACAATGATCTGTTAGGATATGGAACAAATAGTATGTCCTCACAAATCTGAGACGCGTTGAATGACATTTTACTCTACTCATTTTACTCGGGTGAATAGACCAGTAGTGGTCTAACAGCCAATAAGCGACAGACGGACGCGAACAGAGCCTACTAGTTTACTACACGTAGGGTATAAAATATCAATTTTTTGCAACGTCTGTAATGGAGCACAACGCAGATATTCCATCCATCAAATGTTATAATGGTTTGAATTATACACAGTTTCGTGAACTGGAGCCCAAAAAGATTTTCAAAGCAGATTCACAGAAAAATAATAATATGCGTTCAAAACGTATTGATTGAATTAAAACATTTCAATCAATATAAATTTATAACAAACAATTTTTGATACTTTACAAGACATTAAACTTTTAAGTAGCCTTCGAGAACACTTGCTATCGCTGGTTAGAACGAAACAAGGGATTACATTCCTATTTCCTCTCTAAACCTCATGTTACTAGTTCACAAATTATCTGAATGAAGACACTTCTTTGTAGGAAAGCGTAGATACATACATGTCGAATATATATGTAATGTATATAACAAATTCACAGTTCCTGGACAATTTAGACTTCTATAAGACTTTCAATAAACCTGGATCGAGATATTCATGCGCAAAATCATTAATTTATATACAAATATCTGCTACGCACGTCATGCGTGCGTTTAATGTATTGGTCGCTCTTATGTGGTTTCGAAGAGTGTACAAAAACAAATGAGTCAGAAAATAAATGTAACGTAGTACTTTATTATATGGTGTTTGAATTTGAAATTTATAACATTAGGATATGATTTGAAGGACCTAGTAGTAGGTACTGTAAACGTTTTAACAACGCAGGCATAGCGTAGTCACGACAGAAAGAAGTACCAAAAGTGAAATGGACCACGCACTGAACTAATGTAATACTAAAATGAGTTTCTCAAGCAGATAGTTAATTGAAATAGGTTCGTCTGGTTCGGTGGCGCTTTGCATGAAATCCCTAACCCCATTTGCGATGTCTCCAGCAAGCGTCCATCGCAAGCTCCGCTGGAAGCCTCCTGTTTCGGCGTTATCGACGAGCGAGGGCGCTGCCCAAGGCAGGGAACGAAGGCGAAAGCCCCGTGGCAGAACGCTATGGCGACGCCGCCAGTCTCCGCCAAGAGAGACATCTTGGAGCGGACGAGCGACGGGCGAGCGGCCATCCGCCTCCGCCCTCCGCCCCGCTCCGCCCCCGCAGCCCCCACGTCCGCCCGTTCGCTTGCCCACCCGCCCCGCCCCGCGTCGCGCCGTGCCGCGCCCGCCCGGTCTAAGGCCCGCCCGCCCGCCCGCTTTCAGGGATGCAAGCTCGCTTCCCCGGGCATCCATCATACTACAGCATTCTCAGACAAGAGACGTCGCTGACGTAAAGCACTCTCTTTCGGGGGCGTCTTTGCACACCGTTGTCCCCGAAAGACAACGATAAGCGACCGATATAGACTAGGTCAAAAATAAAGCAGTCATAAAGGCAAAGGGCTCGTAATGACGAAGGAGTGGAGCATCATAAATGGGACTCAAAGGAAAATGTATACTCAACAATTACGCGGAGATATCTTCCGACTGCGGACAAAGTAAAGCGAGGGACGGGCAGGTAAAACGATACAGGCAAGTGGAAAAGGAGGTCTTTTGTGGATTTATCGGGGATCTTTCACGCCACAAAGGACACGTTTGCGTTTTTCTCGGGGCGGGGTGGGTGGAAGACGGGGGAGGGGCGGAGCAGGGGGTGGAGCAGGGGGCGGAGCGAACGGAGCAATGGGCGCGGGGGCGTGGCGTCGGGGGCGGGGCTCGTATGGGCGGGGCCGTGGGGCGGGGCCGTCCAGGGCGGGACCGTCCGGGGCGGAGCCGCGTGACCGGGCGAGGCGTGGCGTGGCGCAGCATGGCGTGGCGCACCGTGGCGGGGCGTGGCGAGATGTGGCGTGCCGAGGCGAGGCGCCGCCGCCTTGGGCAGGTCGATGGCGCGGGGTCGTCCGCAAGGGGCGCAGGGCGCTAGTGGACGGCGAGAGACGGGCGCGGGCAAGGCGACGGCGCCTGCCCACCGTGCCCACGACGCCCCGACGCCGTCCGCCGCGACGTCCCGCCGCCGACGTCGGCCAAAGGCGGAAGGAAGGCGGCGCCGGTCTGCCCGTCGCCCGCTGCCCGCCGCCCGCCGTCGCCCTGTGGTCACCCCGCATCCCCGCCTCGTCTCGCGTAAGTGTTTACGGGCCCCGTACACACGTTCTGGGGGGTGCTCTTCGCAGAGTTGCCCAGCGACGGCTGCTTCTCCGAACGGCTCACGCACCAGCGTGTCTCGCATTTTCATTGACTAGGGCGGCTCAGCTGCTACTCACACGTTTGGGGCTCGTGAATGAACGGATACGGTTATCTGACAAGTCACAACTTGAAACTATGAACGATGTTCCGTCTACAATCTCGGCCATTCAATGGATGATTACCAACACTGGGTGACCTTTCCTACAGCTCTCTCGAAAGCGTACCGGTACACGTACTTCCTTCTTCAGTAATCGCCATCTAAATACATCTAATGTTCCCACGATCACAATAACTTGCAGAAAAACATTTAACTAATAATTCGAGGCATTTCTGGGAAAATCTCACAATTCAGACGTAGTATTTTCAAAACTTCAGTGACATTCAGCACATAACAAAGAGCTATGGCATTTTTAGTTCAATGGGAAGGATAATTTGAACCCAAGTCCATCCCTGGGAGAATGAACATCAACAGAAGTACCCTAACTAGTACTATGGAGGACTCCACCTCTCGAGGAAGTATCTGAGATTTTACGTAAACTCTATAATCACAATAGACGTGGATAATATCTCAAATGTCAGGCTTATAGAACTGAATGTAAAATTACAGTTTATAAAATGAATGAAGTGAATTTTTTATTTGTCATTTCATTCAGCATGTGTGTCAAGGTTATTTCCTTGTCGTATTATTACGAAAAGGCGCCATTAAGAGAATACTCCATTGCCATGTTCTCTTATACAATTCATCTAGTATATTAAACATTTGCGAAATTGGGCTGAAAAATTCGGCAAGTAATTTCCCATAATTCTCAGAAAACGAAGAAATAAGGGGAGATTGTCCTTAGCCAAAAGAAATCGTAATTCTTCCGATACTGAATCAAATTCTAAATTTTATATTTGCCTGATACATTGCTTTCCCAAATCTTCATGAAACGACCCTACAAACGAAAGAAATTGTTCATGTTCTACATTGCATTTAATATGCAATATCTTTTTACTTCGAGTGAAATAAACACATGCCCTTCTTATATTAAAAAAACTACATCTCTCGAGCGCGCTAAGGGAACTCCACGATTTAAAAACCCGACCGGTAAATGAACGGCCAGGGAATTTCAATGGTAACATGCGAAGGTAGGAGCGATAGTACTTCAAACGGCAGGCGAGACGTTTCGAAAAACAGCGGCCTCTGATGAAGTAAACTTTTAATTTCACGTTGCGCCCCTTCCACGCGCTCGTCCGTCGAAAGCGAAGGTCCGAGGAGGTCTGGAGAGTCCTGCAGCGGCTAGGCGGTGCTGACACTGATTATAGGCTCCCAAATCCAGATGGGCCGAACGGCGCGCCCGAGGGTCAGCGGCCTCGGTGGCGGAGGCCGGGGCGGGGGCGGGGGCGGGGGAGGCAACGATGCGCCCACTCCCACGTCGGGGACGCGCACGAAATAAAGCAACACAAGCGTGGAGGGGCGAGGATCTCACGCCACCCTGCGTACTGCCGCCCCCGCCGCACTTCTCACGCCGCACCGCCGCCGCCGTCGCTTCCAGCCCGCCCCGCTCCGCTCCGCTCCGCCCCGCCCCACCCCGCCCCGTCGCGGTCCAGCGTGTGCACGCAGCGCTGCACACCGCCTCCGCGCTCCGCCCGCTCGGGTCGCCGATGACGCCAAGTGGAATAAACGCGATTCGCGTGCGGTCGCGAAAATGCACTGCTCGACTTATCGATCGCTCTGGGAGCGTTAGATAATATCCACGTAGGATGGTCTAGGATAGTAGAATATTCATGAATGCTACAATTCCCTAGTCTTTTCCACGGCATCCGAGTTATCTTTTATTATAAATGTTGCCTCGAACGTTGCTGAAAATGTTTTATAGTAACTACTAATAATAAAACATTAAATTTCATATAGACAAATTTATGTAATTCATATATCAGAAAAGTTTTCTTGCGTTTAGTATTTGATTTACATTATAGAAATGAAGACATTTCATAAATATTTAGGTATGTTTCGGCAGGCCACCGAAGCTGATCACAAGAGTCATTGTGCAATGTAGTTCTCATGCTCCAGTTGACGTAAAGACAAAAGATACACTTGCATACATGTTTAATACGACGAGATTAAAAGTCTTTGTTTGAATCTTCATTTGACCAGAGTATTCAGACCCCCCCCCCCTAAAGCAAAACGTACAGATTTAGGACGATTAACGTTCATATCCTTGTTTGATATCGTAATGAAAGAGTACATTATGCATTCCCTTCGTGTGTGCTTACATCCAATAGCATAATACTACATCCAGAGGCTTTCAATTTGAGCACAGTCTCTCAACGGGCGTGTTCGGATTACCGAAAGGTGGCCGTACAGACAGGCTCTCCTGCCGCCCCGCGCCATACTTCTCGTGTCACGGGTTTCAGGCTCCGCCACACAGCGCTCCCTGCGTTCCTCGCCCCGCTCTCCACCCCGCTCCCAGCTCCGCTCCCCGCTCCGCCACACGCTCCGCCCTGCCACGCCCTTCTCATTCGGCGTGCCTTTCCGCCTGGTCCAGCGCGGAGGCTGTTCGACGCCATGCTCTTGGCCTTCCCATGTCTTACTCATCCAAGTTGAACATGTAGTACGTTTTCGTTGTTAGTCTCTGGAATTTTCTGAGAGGTGACACGTGGTGAATGCGTGCATTGCGAAGGATTTACCTACAGTTTCCATCTATCTATTTTAATTTTATTTGTACACATATGTTTATTTATCGCTAAAAAATAGTAAAATCTGTATATGACTGATCTGCGTCCAGATCTCTGAAATCCCGACCCTCAGTCTTTTTATTACACATAATTGAATTATTAATAAAGGTAGCAATGAGTATTTAAACTGCAATTGATATTAAACAATGTTTGCACCTGTCGTATAAACTATTTGCATAGGAAAACGAGCTACACGTTTGATTTATAAATAACGCTGACGAAATCTATTGCTGATGAGGGTATAGCTACTGTTGCGTAATAGATAACAAGCATTTCAATACCACTTACAAGATATCAGTTTAAATACTTGATTGCGTGCCGTGTTCCTTAAGAAAATATATTGAAGGAAAATACGATTATTGGTCAACAATATTATTTTTAATGCGTTATTTTGCCCATGATAGATCAAAAATACATCATATGTTTCTTGTTTATGCATAAAGGGGCAAAATGAAACTAATAACGGTTTCTATGACTGTATTATCATTAAAATGGTTTGGGCATGACTTATTAAAAAATAAAGTACTAGTTTCGAGTTAAAAGCAATTATTTTTAATATTTTCACCGTACAGATACCATGCCGTAGAAACAATTGTTAGTATAGTTTATTACTTAGTGTGTTGAGCTTATTATGATAATCTTCATTCCGTACATATTAAATCTTATTTTGTCTGCGAAAGAACAGCAAAATGATGCGTGCTCGTGTTGCATAATAACCGTGGAGTAACAGAGAATCATGGACAGAATGATGACATTAATATGCGTTGCGAAAGTCGTGCTCAGGAAACGAGATTATTTTGTGGCATTAATATTACCGCCAAAATATTTCACATTTTTACTACATCGGTTGCTTTTCTTGGACAGTTTAATTAAGTAAGGTAAAGAGGAGAGAATGAAGTCAAAAAGACCGAGGACCACATCTCGTGCCACCGCTGAAAGAAACTTCTTCAGTGCGCCCGTTTTAGTTAGAAAACAAATGTAGTAGGGTTAGCAGTGTATAAAACAGCTTGCATGACAGAATCAACGCTTTTGAGGTGACGAGTTTTGTTTCTTTAGATTATAGTATAGGTCACTACTTCAAGAACACAGTCAAAATTAATGTTATATCTTCTAAGTTCCAAACTATATCCCCTCACAGCTGTTTGTTTTTTTCCGAGGTGTACACTAATTTTGAAATTACTCTAGCATTAATGTATCACAGAATTTTATCATTTACTGTAGTTTTAAAATATTGGATTTTAGAATGATAAAAGTCTGACAGATAAAATACCATTTGTAAGTAATATAATCATACTCTATTTCCCCCGCATTCCTTACTTTGTTTTGTAGTAGCATTAAATATATGATTTTATTTATAATTAATAATAAATAAAGATTCAGAAAATATTTGTAAAATATAACACATCCTATATTCTTGTGAACCTGTGCTCAGAAGACTCATTTCTAGCGCCAATGTCCACGTATTCACTCGGAGAACTACACATTCTTTCCAGTCTAATGAGTAAACCTAGTAATTCAAGCACGGAAAGGGCCAAAGATATGGAGAATATCTCTTTAAACAAATCCAATTCTTGTGGTTAAACGTTATATTTATAGCAATATTTTTCAAAACCCCCTTGCCAATTACTGTGAGACTTTGTAGAAATATTAAAATATTAACCATAAACTACAATATGAAGAAAAAATGATCAACCGTCTATGACCAAAAGTTTGAAGCAAAAAGCCGTCAAGAGTTTTTATTCTAGTCTTAAAACTTTCACCAACTCTGTAGACTACATTTTTTAAATATTTTTTAATTATCAACTTTGGTGTATAAATCATTAAAAGTGTCTCCGACTGTTCTTCAGAAAATATGTCATAATGTATTGAAAAGAAATGTTTATTATTGTAATTTAAATGCGACAATAAAGTGCCAAAGTTCAAAATCTGCCAAAATCAACAAACCAGTCTCTAAATATGCATGTTTGTGCACTTGTTAGTGAAATGATTTTCAAACACTTCCACTTTACAGTTGAAATGATTAGCCGGAAATTAAAAAGGAAGATGAACAAAACGATAAACTTTTCAATATTCAGTAAGTGAATGCTATTTTTTAGCCGGTAGTATAAAATATTTTCTCAGAACTATTATCGATCATCAAAATATACAGTATAAAATGTACGTGTAGCGAACAAAGTGAAACACACTAAAAAAGAAGACATGGCAGTTTTATGGCATTCACATCTAAGATCAAGCCACTTCTTCCACGTTATACCAGACAAATAGAAATTATTTTAGATTTTCTCTGGTGTTGCCTAACCCTATTGTAACTAGATTTCGTAGTACGTTCCTTCACACATTACAAAAAATGCATTTCTACCACTTAAATTGTCTCTATGAGTGGCATTATTTCTATGAGTTTTCAGACCCCGGAGAGCAGTGTGACAATACCTTTACTTTATGAAATTTCATTTCCCTTTCTTTTCATGATTTCTTTCGCAAAATGTTCTTAACATGTAATATTTAATCTTGAATGTCTCATAAATATATTACACAGTTTGCAGTATTTATGACAACATAATCAAATTTTCGACGTCGCCGGCGTGGAGAGCCAAGTTCGACAAGGCTGAAGGGCTGCAGCTGCTGCCTTGGCTTGAAGGATCGCGGGTTCGAATCTCGCCCCGGGCATGGATGTTTGGGTCTGTTGTTAGTATGTGTTCTCCCACCGTTACTTGAAAGGTAAAAGTTACAGTGGTCGCTATGTAACCGAGCAGTTGAAGAGCGACCTTAATTTTTTTTAAGTTTAACATCAGGCCATTATTATTAATATTATTTTATTTAGAATGAAAATGTTGTGTGAATCGATGTGCCAATATTGCAATAACTTGTAATCTAGTCGAAAAATAAAAAAATTATCTTACCCATAATTCATTTAAGCACATTTCAAATTATAAGTCAAAGGGATGGTAAATCAAATTTCATATAAAACATACCATATACAAATTTTGATCGGCATAGGAAATCATCAACCTTACTCATTTCATTTGAAATCTTTGTTAACTGCAAATGCTGTCAAGAAAATGTGGAGAATTTAAAACAAATAATGGTACAAGATCACGAACACAAATATTGAAGGTTAGTGAAGTGTAAAGAATAGATATTTCAACATGTGATTGTGGGTGACTGGCCCTCTTATATTACCACACGCTGACGATCATCCTGTTCATAATCGTCAACCTATTGTCATCATTCATCTCCATGTGATCACTCTAGCATTTTTCTCACAGTGTAAGACAGTACCGTTATCATCTACCCAGGGAAGGGAGGATATAAAACCACATACCTCAAAAAGACTGCTGATTTAAGTCTGTTCTTGGTGTTCCTTTTAGTTTAACTACTAGCAGGGACATCTGAAAAAAGATAAAAGATGTTGAAGTAATTTCACATACCATAAAAAATCTTAATTATAATCCTAATTCAAGTAACTCCTTTTTTTAAATTAATCGTAAGAAACCATAAAAGTTGTTTGCACTGTAAGAAGGAATTCTATAGATTGTTCCGAAAAATTGCATACACCATGACTCCACTGTTTTTTGTTACAAGTATTGACTAATTATGTGTGTGTTACTGCAGATATGGAATTTTGGAATGAATAGCGTATTATTATATTTTGTTGATAAATTCTCGTTATAACAATCGTAGAAAATAACTGCATTTCTCTTCGTCCATTATTCATTTAATCACATTACAAAATTTTCTTAAAATTTACAAATATATTTTTGCTGTGAACATTTTCTGAAAGTGAAGATGACGCCATCATGAATTGTATATTGCTATATTAATACAATTTTTGGGTAAGTCAGAAACGCGAGATTTGGTAGTATTCGTAGCTTCTTACGCACCAAATCTTTACACATTCTCAATATGTAGGTGTACGGACCTCCATCAGGTCTTTCATCCAGCTTCCTGTTATTCAAGTTTCTTTTCGTTTTTGCCCAGTTCGTCTTGATACATAGAGTAAATGCGGAATTGTTATTTTGCTTTGCTTTTAGACAGTAAATGTAACTGCCCAAACGAAAATTTCACGAAATTTTTACTTGGCTTTTATTTTGCTAGATGAGGGAGGAATGACGATTTATTTATTCGTAATCTGTACAACGTATCAAATAAAATGTGTTGCTCGTTTGAAGATTCAACTAGTTGCACGGGAACGAGTATTTCTGTTGATATGTTGCGAAACAATGATCGTTACTATCTTTACTCTTACTTAACTCATTTAGTAGAGTAGTAAAATGAAGGAGTAGTGAACCGAGAGATCAAGAAAACGATCGTACATTGGAGGTCTCCTCCCATATATCGCACACGACGTTTTACTGTTTTTTTTATGTTCAATGAGATATAATCTAAAATTCTTTACTGAATCTGTATTAGCACGCCATGTTCTGTTCAGTATTATTTTGTTATGTAAAGCCCACTACTTTGTCGCAAATTAGTTTGTTATGCTGTTCAGGTATGTCAGCATTAACATTCCTTTTCTTTTTTAAATGTAAATGCTAACAAAGAAACATTCGTGTGAAATTTAGTACATTTTATTTAACTTGAAATAATCCACAATAGCAAAAATCGATCTATGCGGCATTCTAGCAAAGGAAATAAATTTTTCAATATTTTTCTGACAAGGCCTGTTTCTTTCTCTGAATTTCGTCCGAGAGTATGCTTCTACTTCATAAATAAGTGTCAAAACTTATCTGTCGAGAATAACAAGTGTCTCCAAAAGCCAAATGTCACTATTTGATTCTCACTTGTAACTGTAAGATATTAAGTACTGGAAAAATACTCAACACTTCCTTTGTTAAGTGACCACGCACAAACTTCAATACTCTCTTCCAAATGACACTGCATTCGTCAAGCTCAGAATCGGAAAAATGCGATGACGATGAAGGAAATGGCCCCATTCATCTTAAGCAGTTTTATATTGTACCTAAGTCTTCCGTAACACATCAGTAACTACAGATTTGTTTAAAGACATTTGTTGAAATTTTCAATTTGTTACATTATTTTTATGATAGAAGTCTTGAGACAAATACAGCAAAACGTTTATAAAAATGTGCATTATTCCCGTTATATAAAAGGTCCGGACTGCATAACGGTGCCTGTTTAAGAAATTGACAGTAACCACGAGCATTTTTCATCATGTTTTACAGTCTTTTAACACTAGTGAACACATCAAATTATCTCTAAACATTCTTGGCAGTGCAACGGAAACACTATTTGGCGATATGTGTATGTTTAAGTAAAACGTGTGATTTTTAATAACAAGTAATTTTAAATGGATGTTACCAAAACATTAGAACGGATTGCAATGCAAGTGCACACATTTTAATTTCCCATAACATGCTTCAAGTACTGTGTAAAATGACTCACATATCCAACATTTGACGACAGTAGTTGATTTTGTTTTCAAAGTACAAAAGATTCAGGTGCACATTTATACATCTTTTATATGTAAAAATGCACGTGTGCACTGATGCATAACCCTCTTTTATGATTATGAGTTTGCTTATTTTGATGATACCTCCTTGGTGAGCCTGAGTGATATTTTAGCGCTTTCAGTATCTCCGGTGGAAATGAATACTGTAAAGACTATGAAAAGTACATAAAAGAAACAACAAATTTAGCTAAATCAACAAAAATCGTAAATTATTGCAAATAATAAACATGCTTCAATTGGAAGTGCGAAGCTCAGAATTAAGAACCATAGCACAAAAAGAGCTAAAACTTAAACAATCAGAAACGAATCCACAAATAAATCGAAACAGGGAACTTCGACAATCTATTAAAAACATTAGATTATTTGTATGCAAAAATAGGCTAGCTAATCAAATATTTTGTTTATATAAGTTCATTTGTGACAAATGAATGGATGAATACCAATACGGTATAAGTGACCATTCAAATCACACTAACATCAACATCAATGTACACAATCACTCCTCAATGTAAACGTGTATTCGACGTTTCAATTTTGTAATATTTTTATTTCTAAATAAAAATTTTGGATAATACTCTTCAAACAATCTAACTCGAAAGTAAAGTTACAAATAAATAATATTTAATGAGTGCTCTTTATTTAGATATCGTAAAAGTTTTAGAAGTGCCTATACTAGTGTGCTCAGCAATAGTTTTTACTCATATCGGAGTAGAGTGAAATGAGAAAATCTAAATAGTTTTTTGATTTTCAAGGAAGTATTAAAAATTAGGCATCACAATCCGCCATTGGGTTAATCCTTCTCCTAATCACCCACCTCTTAAAGTGACTAAAATTAACAGCAATCAATGATTTCACTATGGTAATATAAAAGGAAGATGTTCTTTAACATTTGACACTAATATGCCTTCGAACAGTGTAATATTCAAGAAAAAGATTTTAAGCAAAAAGTAACAATAAAAGTAATTATGAGAATTATGTAATACATTATTATTTTTCAATAACTGAATAGTTCATTTGTGGCAACTGAATTATAATGAAATTCAATTATCATTATTATTATATTGCAATTTCAGTTTTCAATCCGAGTATTAAATGCTATTTTATGTATCCAAAATTTTAACACATGATTTAATGTAACTTATAATTCTAAATTCGTAAACGCATTATATTTCATTTTATATCAATATTTTATTTCAAACAAACCACCATAATGAGAAACGCACTGAGTAATTTTGCTTAGGGGACATGTACCATTAAATTAGGTCACTTCAAGCGTTTCATACACACCAGACCAAGTGCGAGGCATTCCGCTGTCTAGACTACCTCGATAAGTACCCATTGCAATAGTTACCTTACTCAGCCCATTATCTCTACCTAACTTCCAAGGGCTGCTCTATTGTAGGCGGAGGAATTTCGTGCAGTGCGAAACCAGACCACCTGTTTCCAATCTATTACCACTGAAATCCGGTATCTTGTTCCCAAGGCTCATTTCCAGAAATGATCACTATGGACACACTTCTAAACGCAAATATAGAATATCTATTAGGTAATGTAAGTAGATCTCATCTCGTCTATACTAATTACAGAAGCAGATCTCTAACCGCCAGGAGAGAACTTCTTGAACATTCCTTCCACCTCGCTAGATGCAAAGATATCTTTCTGTAGTTATTGTAATTACTTGAGCAGATCGACTTAAATTAGGCAAATGTCTGAACATGTTTGAGTAACACTATTAAGAGTTTTAAGGAAATAATCTAGTCTAAGACAGAAAGCAATAACAATTTAACAATAAACGTACGCATACAAATGATCTATACAGGGAATATAATACTACAAAGTACTAATTAAAGATGAGTATCAATGCTTTCGAACTATAAAATTAATACATTACGTCAAAGATATATCTATGCATACATTGCGTCATTCTTTAAATGATCTACAAAGATATCAATGAGAAATTGGATTCGAAGTTTGGTAAATTTATGATATTTACTACACATAATCTCTTACAGGAAAGCTCATCCGTAACCATTCGGAAGGTATTTTAAAAATGTATTCGTTTCCGTTAGAAAAACAATTATCCGCTGATTAAATATAAATAGAAATGAAGAAAGGAAAGTTTACAAATAATACATTGTATTTGAACGAACTATAGTGGCTAATCATTTTTATAAAAAACTAATATTTTGGAGCATATTTGTCATTATATCGCCCAATGTTCCATGAAACTTAAAGTCACAACCCTTTCATAAATAAAAATGAAATTCAGAGAATATTTTAGTATAGCATGCGATGCTGAAGCTGGGCAACACTGCACACATTACATTTCACATTTTGAATGATGTTCCGATCATGTTTGAGTCATGATCGTACTACAATTTTGCGATCTCGTCATCCAGTGCCATACAAATACGTAGCTCACAGTTGTAGTTATTCTGCCTTTTCTACTTATGCAGCACTTTCCTTTATGCTTTTTCAGTAATTATATTTGTCCATTTTAATTCAAGTGGGCCAATTCCGGGATAAAAAATTATATTAACAACAATGCAGTTGTACAGTTTTTCGTGAAAAATTTTTGATCAATTATTAAAAAACTTAATTCTGTCAAAAATTAGAATTCTATTTTTATGTGAAAACAGTCAAAGAAGACTCGAACTTCAAATATTTCAGAATTCTGTAGCATTTCTAAGGATTTTATAAAGCAGTATCATTTTATTAATATTTATAATAGCACAATTTATTCATGCGTTATAGTGCGTTTTACATAGAAAGTATAATTTATACTGAACTATTACAATAGACAAAGGTTTGGATATCTTTATCATGTCACGTTCGCATACGAGGGCATCTTTTTAAATGTCCGTCTTCCTTTTACTCAGACGCTTCATCTAATTATGAAACCACGACATAAATCTCCTGTATTGATTTAGCGCAATCAAAACAGCGTTTTCCTTATTGATCTAACTAAAAGACGTCTGCCGCTCCAGACTGAGGGAAGGAATGTGAAACATGACTCGCGAAACCGAGCACGAAAACAAAGCTCCAAAGACCGCAGTAACACTTCTCGAAATAAAACAGCTAGCACCTCCCCCGGACAATACGTAATGTCAGTCCCAGCATTTAACGCCGTCTGCAGTAATGAGATAGACAAACAACGATGTTAGAAAATCAGTTTCACGCGACCCGTAACAAGAGAAGCACACTACAATACGTCGCAAATGCTGTCGAGAAAACTACTCTAAAGGTATCTCAAAGGATTTTCAGTCCCTAGACCACTTCTTTTACACACCCTTCGTCGAATTCGACAACAAAAATACCAAAAGCTGATGCCATTCTCCTCCTGAAAAGCCTCGCCTTGTCGGTTGAGAGACGAGCGGGGACGAGAAGTAGCGAGGCGGGGGCGTAGCGGGGGCGTAGCGGGAGCGTAGCGGGGGCGTAGCGGGGGTGAGGCGAGCGGCGCGGCGCCGGACAGAGGCGGGCGGCTGGGTCCCGCTCGCCGACCCGCTAACAAAGAAGCGCGGCCAGATGGTCACATACCTGAAATTAATCGCCTGGGGGTTTCTAGCCGTCCCGCCCCCGCCCCGCCCCGTCCCGCCCCACCCCACCCTTCTCCCGCCATTCCCCGCCCCGCGCCGCGCCGCGCCGCTCCTGCCGCACTCAGGCGCTGACCGTGCCGCCGTGCTGCAATGCGACGCTGGCGCTAGCGAGTGCGGCGGCGGGGGCGGCACCAGCACCGGTACGGGAGGCCGGAGGCGCAAGGAACGGCCACGGGGGCTGAGAAAGAGAACAGCAAGTGGAGGTAGGACGAGACTGGGCGCCACAGACGAGGGAAAATGGCAATAACGCGGCGCGTGGATGACAGAAGCGACGTTAACCGTTTGTAGGTATGAATTTGTTCGAAATGTACGAGGATAAGTAAGATTAACAAATATGAATAACACGGATTGAGGCAGGAGATAAATCGATAATGAAAGAGACAACACTCTTGTAAAGATGGTGAAGTTATGACCAAATTGGCGGCAGTGGCGGATAATACTGTAATTTGGACAAGCTAAGGCTGTTGCAAACAACAACAGCAACAACAGTCATCCAAAAACAATACTTGAACAAGGCGGGTTGGTGAAATGAAAACTAAATGGAATACTAAAAATCGAAGTGACGGGATCGAGGACCGGTGATGAAATAATGGAGTTGTAAAGTAGTAGGTGAAAATGATTGTTGGGTTGTTGCGTGACTTTGTGGAAAGTATAGCAGTGATGGAGATGGTTTGCAGGTTTCAAAAGTGGCAAGGAGTTAAAATGATGCGGAGGTGACTGATGAGATGACGGGTTGGTGCGGTGGCGAGATGGTGGGTGCAGTAGTGGGATGGTGCCGTGGAGAGATGGTGCAGTAGAGGGATTGTGCAATGGAGAAATGGCGCATTGACGGGGTGGTGCAATGGTGGGATGGGAGAATAGTTGGTGCGATGGTGGGTTGATGGAGTGGTGGGTTAGTTCCGTAGTTGTTGTAGTTGTAGTTGTTCTGCGCGTTGATTTATAGGTGAAGACATGTGTCGGCGGGTTCTATGTTGGAAGGGTGTTGGCTTGCTGAGCTGATGAGATGGTTGGATGATGGGGTGGGATGGCCAGCGAGAGCCCGACTGACAAGTTGGTGGCGAGGTGGCGAATTAGCTGCGACACGGCCGGGTGGCTGGTGGGCAGACTGCGCTTTGGCGAGGTAGCGATTTCGTGGGCGAACGCATGGCGGTGGCGGCGGAGGGGGCGGCGTTCAAAGAATCCGGGCGGCGCGCGGGCGAATCGCACCTCTCCATGCGTCACGAAGCTCTGGGCTCGCGGCCGGGAATGCTGGGCGTGCGACGGCCCAGGGCCGATCCACGCGGGCCACGGGGCTCTGCCCCTACGTTTCAGTAGGGGGACTCTGGTTTTCTCTTTGCATTCCGTTTGCCTTCGGGTATTCATTTCTGTTTTGTTGGTTTCAATTAAGACACTGCACATTAAGTACCTATTATTACGTCTCTTTCCAGTACCACACGTGAAGCAAAATCATTATGAAAACTTACTATCATAAGACAATCCATTTAAACTGTAGATGTGTGTACGAAGTGTTTGATGCAATATTCACAGTATTTGACGTTGGTTTTTATTGAAAATAATTCATTTAGATTGTGAAATTTATCCCTGATTTTACAAAATACAAATGATCATATTAATTTATTTAAGTATGTAATTAATACAAATCAATTAATGAATATATAAATGATATTTTCGTTAGTTCTAGGTCCACTAAAATAAAGTATGATCGTCACACCTACAATTTTGTCAGCCAATTGTGAAAAGACTTTTTAGGGAATTTATTCCTAATTCCTTAAGGAATCTGGCGGTTTTGCAATACGACGAGACTTGAAGCAACCCGATAACATTTTGAAATCTAATAAGTTAATTGTCTTCCGCCGATTTCCAATGCTTATTTAAGAATTTCTCATCAAAGTTCCGAATATTGATATTTTTGCTCGGCCGCTTCGAACCGATCAAATAAAGTCTCATCGGCTCTCGCTGCTTCTTCATGGTCCCGTGATTTCTGAGTCTTATTTCGCCCATTTCGTTGTACCGAAAGCAGGAAGAAAAACGAAACCAGGAGGTTCGCAGACTCACAGGACTAGAGTTGATTAACACTGTTTTCATAAACTTCCAAGAGATGAAGAACAGAGTCAGATGGACTTGATAATATCATCTGTTAAATCTTCAAATGAAGGCACCGAGAGCTGTGTGATTGGCAAATTTAATTACTTCGCAAGGGCCACTCCTGGAAGATTAATCAATTTCATTAATATTATAGAACATAACACTATTGTAACCACACTTGCTTTTAACAATTTTATTCGGAAAGTTCGAGCAATTCGTACACGCTGAATTTCGTACTAGTAGCAGAGTAGTTACACGTTAAACATAGGAAAATGGACCGCAGATTTTACTTGTCTTCCGGGAGAGCTAAGGATTTTCTCTGTTGAGATATTCGCCCTTAACTGGAATTAAATATTCCATTTAGTGTCTATGGAAATTACTGGAAGGCAAACAAATGGAAACGAATAGTAATGTCAATTGAGATATTGTTGTAAAGAGGGAACACATCTATATTAAATGGACATATGAAAATAAGGTATATGTCTAATGTTAAATTCACTCCTTTCACAATTCATTTGTATCAGGACACAAAACGGAATTCTTAAGCGATTGAACAAAAAACATTTCTGACCATGAAATTTTTTCTGTGAAATATACAAAATTCTAGGTTTTGCCTCAACCCTATTAATATTTCTACTGCTTCATTTAACACGGCTAACATTAGATGAAACTGTGTTCCCACCGATAATTTAAAAAAGTCAAAGTTCAATTTCATCCTTAGGAGTTGCGTTAAGATAGTAAAATTGCTGTAGCTGTCATTCGTGCATGAAACAGCGGTAATATACAAGTAATGTGGTTGAAAAGTAAACGAATAAATCTTACATAAAAACAGGTTGTAGGTTGCGTTCTGAGATTACGTCATCTATCGTAAGTCCAATACGGAATGTCTATTCAATGATTGTCACTACTTCAAATTAGATAAATCATAATTAATACTTTAGAATAGATGTATTATTATCGCTTCCAATGACATGGATAATAAGGCGCTTTAATCACTTACGTGTAGCATCAAAACGTGATCACACTTATTTTTAATTAAGTTACGTTATTAATGAAATTATATTACATGCGCTTGGTTGAGAATGGTTACGCTCGGCGTCAACAGCGGGTCTCCGAATGGTGACCCACATTTTAATCACAAAATGCGATACCCAACATGTTCTATCATAGAGTGGCTTTATTATATCAATTTAGAACTATTTTTAGTAAATGTTAGAATATTAATTCAATGACTTCATTGTACATATTAAATTATACCTCTCGAATATTCGCCCAACGAGAAAGTTAGTATTATAAGATAAGTATAATAAGTATATATTTCAAACCTGTATTGCCCATTACACGTTGCCCCGAAGAATATTGTTTTCCGAGATACTAGTATGTATCTTATAATATATACTATATGACCCATTTTTCCAAGTTGTTAGATAAGTTAAAAATAGAACCAGAAAATGACGTCAAGATCCAGATATTTTCAAAATGTAGTAAAAGAACTAAATAATAAAATATTTTTGTAACCAAACATATTATATAGGGGTTGCCTATTGGAATTAAACAATACATTATCGTACAGAAAACACGACAATCATATTTTGCATTTCTTTAAATACTTTACACATTTACTGCCAGTTTTCATTCTTCACCGCTTCGGTAATTCATATACCGAGCTCAGAGTGTTTTATGCCTCTAGTAATATTTACATGAAGTTGGTTGGTACTTTCACGATATCCATGATTTTACAATGCCATGATTGATTTTAATTATTTTTTTGTCCAAATTTTGGCATTTAAGAGAACTTTGAAAATCATTGCATCACAGAAAATGCTTTGTTTAAATTAGTCACTGAATTCTGCAATATTGCAATTTAGATTTTATTAAGTCGGATTAAAGTTATTCTATAATTATAAATTCATTCTACAATATATTACGTCATTATATTCAGTTAGTAGTCAGAGAGTAGATATCAATTTTGATTATAACTGTAAAGAATTTTTTCCAGTTTGCACAACTAGTTAAAAAATCAGTGTTCAGCAATATTTGTCAATAAGTATGAATCCATGAAAAATCATTCTGGTTTGCTTACAGTTAGTTATGCACTTGTTTCAAGTGAAATTTATATTTCTCGTAAATAAAAAAATACACTAACATCCCATCAACAAAAATTAAGTTTCGAAGCAAAACTTGCTAGTAAAATAACTATAATTAAATATCAGAAGAAATTTTTCCTTCTTCGCTCCTCTCCCTCTATGCAACCCTGTGTACTCTTTCACTGCTCCCTCATATGCCCTATTTCCTATCATGACACTCAGAGGTGTGTCTCAATGACTTGTCATTTAGGGTTTGTATCAGCGCACCTTCCTAATAATTCACAAAACGGTGAAATAAACGAACCAGGAGACAGAAAAAAAAACACGCAAGGAGCAAGAGAGCCAGATCAGACCGGCGCGAGAAAGTTCGAGAAGAGTGTCGTCAGGCCCACGAAAGAGCAGGGCGGCGCGGGGAGATTTTGGGCGGAGCGGAGGAGGCGCCTGAGCCGGGGAGCGGAGCGGGGAAGTGTTTCCGCCTGACCCTCCTCGGCGCCCGGCGCGGCGGAGCAGTCAGTGACCGGCGGGAGCCTCGCCCGGATACCGTTTGTCAGGTGGCCGCCTCCCCACTCGCGGGGCGCGAGGGGAGGGTTTTGTTAGCCTCTTTATGCGCGAGGGACCCTTCACCTCGGCCGCCGCCCCTTCTCCGCCTCCTGCCCGGCCGCCGCCTTCGCCGCCACCGCCGCTTCTAAATCTCTTCTCGGAAGCCAGTCTCCGAGTTCGTATCTCCGCGCTGACCTTGACGATACCACCCCCGGTCGAGCTGGGAAGAAAATGAGAGGAGCTAATGACGTGATGGAAGCGGCTCGTCAGATGAACGGTGTTTTTTCCTGATATTTTGCTTTAATCTTCCAATATTTTTATTCTATTACTCCTCAAAATATCTTTATGTGTTCTTAATTTCATCTTAGGCTTTTTTAAGTGAAGAAGGGCTTTATGAACGCTTTCGCATTGAGGTCGAGCACTTCTCTGTGCAATTTTCTCCCCCTAAGTTTTCAGTAATTCTTGCTGTCTTCATCTTCGTTTTATAATAATAGTGTTTCCTGCTCTCTATCGCATTCCATTTTCTCACATTATTCGATTTATTCTTTTTTCTCTCCAGTTTTGCGGACGAATCTGAATGAATAAACCGAGTTTATGTAAAATATTCGATTCTTTAGTACACGCATGTTCAACGCGTATTTAACATTTACTACTAGCAGGATGGTGCAAAATGATTCATAAACAAAAATAACTGCTTCATAAATGAACAATTTATTTCAGCATCTCAGAAGAAGTCGTTTTCTTGTTTCAATACGTCAGATACGTAAATTCAAATACTTTTGCTGGACTGCTTAGTGCTGATATCAAAGTGTAATGAACCTTTGCATCGGTGATGCTGAAATTCGATGTTAACAATATGAAGTGGAATTAAATTCCATAAATTTTTGTCTGCTACTAAGATACATCAACTAAATAGATACGATAAATCAACTATGTAAATAAGATACTAAATCAATTAACTTCGAAAGGAAATTTTTCATTCCTCTCTTTCACTAATTAAAGTAAAAAGATGTTATTATCAATCTAAAAATATTTGCAAAGCATAATAAAAATTGTCATAGGCATAGGCGAGCCCACAGGGGGTCAAAGAGAGGCCTTGGTCCCCCCTGGAAATTGATAGGGGCCTCATAGACTTAAGTAAATTAAAACATTTTATTTCCCTGAAAATGTTCAATACCCTTTCTTTACTTGACAATGAGAGGAATTATTGTATGATATTTGCGGAAGATGCCCTTCCACGTTTAATTTATTTACTAGCGAAATGTCATATACAAGTAAAATAGTTTTAATAGAAAGGGGGCCCCGAACTCTGATTGTCCCCTCTGGTTTAATGCTGCATGCGCCTATGGTCAAAGACAATATATGACTATATTGTGGTAAAGTTTCTGTAGCTCTATAATGAAAAACTGTCTTGAACTCCAATAGAGAAGCGTTCCATTATTTGAAATGAACATCTTTGGTATTGCATTTTTCGGACCATATGCAAAAAAATTATTGAAAACAATCACACAGTATTGCTTATTTGACTTTATATTGCGAACTAAAGACAAAAGTGAATAAATGATTGAAATTTTAAACAATCAAAAACCCTGTCTGAACTTCAAAGTATTCTGCTGAAAGAAAAAGTAAGTAAGTAATGAGCAGCTAAAAATTAATAATTCGTTTCGTCTTTAAAAATGTGTTTCCACGTAAACAAAGAACATACGTCCATTAACTTTTATTTTGTTAAAATAATTGTTTAACTATTTAGTGCGAGAAATACATTCATATTCAGACTAAAACAATTGTGTGAATTTCGCTAGGCTTTTAGTAATTGAAAGTAACATTCACGCCCACTTAGTGCTCAAAGAGGTGTGAAAGTTACTGTATTGTGGAAGTGTCTATCATATACTACACTTATTTGTTCGATTTATTTAGCTGAATTCAGCGCCTAGATGATATGGAAATAAATTTCAGGACCATATTGTATTCAAAAAAGTATCTCTGCAGCTACAAAGAGGGAACTTTCTGACATTTTATGTATCATTGTTTTAGTTTATGTCATTCATTAATTCAATATTCTCTAACCAAAAGGTATTCCATTTTCTAAAACTATCTTTAATATTTAATTTGTTTACATCCATGAACGTGCTGATGATAAAAAGTAAACAGTTCTCAAGGAACATCCATAAAGAATACGAGACGTATTTTCAGGCGAATATTATCCATATTCGTGTAAAAAACAGATATAGGAGTATAACTAAATTCAACACGGTTTTGAAAATACTATCATTGCTACATTACGTACACGTGTTTTTACGGAATTCCCATACATCTTAACTCGTTTGTGCATTACACACAGTGGCTACACCTTGATATAATACTCCGTGGATACTGCGAAGCAAAATGTGTTTTCACTGACCTCAAACGCCGCCGCCATCAGGACAGGACGATCTCAAGAAGCACCCAGAACAAAATGGCGCAAAATATAAATGGCAGTGGGGCCCGAGGAGACGGGGGAGGGGGAGTCGCAGCAGTGCCGGGTGGCGCCTCAGGGGGCGCGGCGAGGGAAGATGTGTGTGGAAGGCGCGGGAAGACGAAACCCAAGACAGCTTCAACTTTTCTTTTTATCTTTTCTAAATTGCTCGTTCGCCTGCCTGCACTGCGCGAGGAGGGGGGCCCGTCGAGATATCCTCGACCGGCGCCTCTGCCGACGCCTCCGCCTTCAACGCCGAGAAAAAAGGGGAGGAAAGAAAGAGGGAGAAAACGTCTTTTTTATTGATTGGAAGGGGGTGATTCACGAAGTGGGGAAAATCGGCTGCCTCAAAAGTTTCACTGTTTGACACAGCACTGTGCAGTCCCGCGAGGGAGAGTCAAAGGCGAGGGAAGTTCGCTCCGTGCCCTTCTGAGTATCGAGGGTTTCCGCTGGCTGGCAAAGGAACTGGACATCCGGGGGTCTATAAACAACGGAATATGTGTTTACAGAGTAGTAATGAGTCGAGGTGCGAAATGGCAGACATCCAACGGGAAGAAATATCACTACATTACTTTCCACGTTCTATTAGAACATTTAAAAGACAATTTTCTTCTTAATAGATAAAATACAAAATAAATTTCCGGATTATTAGGAATGTGTATTATATATATACTTTCATTTTGAATACCTTTCTCTTCAACATGTTATATTACTGTTTTTGAGAAGAAAGGTCCTTTTGTGTACGGGAGCAAGTGTTGGTACGTGAAACGTCTTCATGCCACTTCATACACTTACAGCACAGAACAATGTATATTATTGTTAGAAAAAAACAATATTGCGTAAAGAGTGCGCAAGAGTAGATTTTTAATTACAGATTATCCAAATCAATTGTAAGTTGTACCAAACAAAACAATCAACAGTTGAATAGCCGAGACTATCATTAATTGATTCACGGAGCCATTCCACCACAAAACAACTATCAATGAGTCTATCAGTGAAAATCACCTAATAAAACAACTAAATTATTTCATGAAATTAATGGTTTTTACCGCTACCTTGGCAATTATTTTCACATTTCCTTGATTTTTATTTCCTTTCCTATCCTTCTGTAATATAATGGTCCTATCCGCGTAGTACAGTAATCTCGTATAACTAATTAAAATATTTTGTAATTGCCAATTGAGAGCATCAATATTTCAAATATGCTTGACCTATAGTTGTATTCCCTGGCATATAGATATAACGTTTGAAGGAATATTATATATTTTATTTTCAGTGATCTATGCAATAAAATATACTATAGTAGAAAGAGATAAATCTACGTATTTCGAATTTCTTCTATACCACTAATTTTTATTTTGATAGTCTTCGTTTATAATTTTTAAATGACAAGGTATACAAACATTCACATACAACATAAAACATAAACTATGATTAATTTATATGACAAATAAACAAGACATATAAATAATCAATCATTATTAAAAAGTTATTATAAATTATTATTACAGAATTCACAACCAATTCCTATCCTAATTATAGAAGAAATTGGAGAGAACGGCGAGAGTTGCAAAAAATATTGAGAGAATAAAATATCATTTTATTTGTGTGTCCTCCCGGTGCACAAAAATATCCGGATTCAGAACAAAAATGGTATAATACGAAAACAAAAAGAATGATGAAGTGAACAGCTCCACGCGTTCGTCAAGAAAGGAAAGAGATATATAGGAACACTTTGAGCCAACAACAGAGAAAGCAGAAAAAGAAGAAGAAGATGAGGAAAATGGAGAAAAATAATAAAAAAGAAAAGGAGGAAAAAGAAAAAAGGAAAAAGAAGGAAAAGAAAAAGAAGAAAAACGAGGAGAAAAGGAGAAAAATGAGAAAAAGGAGCAAAAGAAGCAAACGGAGCAAAAGGAGAAAAAGGAGAAAAAGGCGAAAAATGAGAAAAATAAGGAAAAGAAGAAGAAGGAGGAGGAAAAGATGAAAAAGAAGAAAGAGAAGAGAATCCAGATCTGCTACACTTGCGCGCTCCTCCGACGTCGTCGACGTGTCCTGTCTGCTCGTCGACGCCGCGCCGGGCCCGCTCTCCTCCTACACTTTTCACTCAGGAACCGCCTTCGCGCGCGGGGAATGACAGCTGCGGTCGCCCATCAAACGCGCGCGATGCCTCGCGGAAAGTGATCCGTTATGGGCAAAAGGCGCGCGGGACGGATACCTCCTCGGGGGCTACGTGTTAAACTTGACTTACCGCCGGGGCTCGTTCGAAACGTAGAAGTTAGTTCCAAACGCAGGCACGAAGTTATTAATGCGCGGCCGGCACCCGTAAGATGTAAGGGGGGGAGGGAGTAATCGACGGCGGAAGAAGGAAGGCGAGTGCTGCAAAAAGCTGCCCGTTCCGCGCGGGCCGGGAACGCTTTCTCCGCGACGAGCATGTGAAACGTCGATGCATCATTCTGTGATAAGGCTTCTGGGTGCTCTTCTGGGTGATGATTACGATTAACTTTTGAACATTATGTGAATTTATTGGAGAACTTTGACCAACGAGAGTATACTACCATACTTTTAGAAAGAGCTGAAAAATCTGTCTTTTATACACGTAAATGACGTTATATGCGCTCCCACCAAGAGCATGTGTAGTAGTGGACATGTATTTGGAGTTGTCTACTACTTTTGAGAACGCCGAAATAGTGTAAGAAATATCTAATACGTAAGAACGAATGCGTTAGTGATGTTCTTTAAAATAAAAATACAAGGATAACGACCATTAATACATTGAATGTAAATATACATTAATCGTATTTGAAAAATTTAAAAAGTAATTGAATCTGCAGCACATTTTCTTATTCAACTTGTGAGAATAATATAGAGCCGAATGAAACGAATTATTTATTAATAAGGACATCATGTATTATACATTTCTCAATTTCAAGAAACTGCTTAAAAGAACGTACACTTATAGCATCCTCACGATGGTTTACCCTCCTCCGAAGCAACACTCCGGAGACGAAGGCTTTCGCTCACAATAGCTCTTTACCAAACTATTACAAAACGAATCTTGGAATGAGCGAATAAAAAGTTGACGGACAAGGCGACGCGCCGATGGGAGTCGAGTCCGGCATTTTGAAATTAGCACGCCGAAGTCACTTCCCTACATTGCTTACATTGTTTTTAGTACTACTAATTCGTGGAAACTCACAAACACTTTTGGGATCATTTGTAATATGTGAGGCTGCAGCCATGTTCTTTCGTGTTGCCCCAGTGTTTTGTTTACTTTGCAATACTTAGTTGTTTTATATGCCCACTACACACTTTGCAGTACGCTCAGCAAAAAACAACACTTTCCGATCAATAAACAGTGAAGGTAACTAATTTCTATGCGTGAGTGCGGAAAAATAATTTTCTTCTAATGCCGTTCATGTACACGTGATGTGAAATGTGGTGTAAAATCACACTAAAGTATTGTATTAATTTAATTTATTTACATAGGTCAAGAAATGTATTCGAGGTTCAGTCAAAAACAATCTAGAGGCCAATTTTGATACATAATAATGCTCGAAACACGAGAAATAGGTTGTAAATAATTTTTGAAATTAGTTGTTCTATTAAAGGCAGAATGTTTTCTCTAGATCGGTGAGATGTGTCTAAAAAATGCTACAAAATTAATAAACTACAAAAATGCCGAGGTGGCAAGTCACATTCGTTTACTACGCTCTGCGAAGTCACGAAGGTTAAGCAAATTCGAGACTTCGCGAGTTTCTGGTTGGGTGACAGTCTAGGAACGCCGGGACGAAAGGCGCCGAAACTCTGACCGAAGGGATAAAAGGCACCCGCTGACTGCGTCATGATACTTGACAACGGTAATAACAGGATTACTCCATGGCATGCGCTCAACGTCCGGCAAGGGTTCAGACAAGCTTTGTATCAACGACGCAACAAATAAAAAAAAATAATTAAAGATTGTCTTCCAATGGCCCCAGACCACATCCCTCTCCCGTACTCTTAAGCCCTTCAATCGAATTATCAATTATGTGTTAAGTAGTTTTATTCAATGTGATATTTCTGTTGTAATATCATTAAGTGAATAATCATCTAGGTCTAAAATACTACACACAAACACGAAATGTCAATTTTAATATTTTCGAAATGAATGCAGACCGGAACCACAAGTTCACTGTTTTTAAGCTTTACCGAAAGTTAATTACTTAAGAAAGAATTTTTGCAAGGAATATTTGCAATTCGACTCACCTTTCTTTGCGCTTAACTAAAGAACTCTCCTAGAATGTTAGAGACTACCGCCTAAAGGTTTTTGAATTCGCGTAAAATGAGTTTTTCTTTTTCAAGAATGTTCAAAAAACTTTGTTGATACAAGCCTTTATTGGTTTTTATGATTAAGAATATGTACTAATTACATTTTATTATACCGTCATTGTCATAAATTGTTTTGTATCATAAAGCAGATGATTCAGCAGGAAATGTTTCATCAATTTTTTGAAGGTGCTCAAGGTACTTGTTTTTAATTACGTTCGAAATGATATTTTACAACCCTGTATTGACGGAAACTTTTTATGGACAGAAGTAAGGAGTCGAAACCAAAGTTGATCAAAAGCACAACACGCAAGTAGCATGATTTTCAGTATAACATAGCTTGTGAGTGAAGGTCATCACTTCCCATTACGATGAATTTCCCAGCAGGTTTTATTAATTACTCATTTGAATGTTAGGTGAGGTATGCTTAATTTCTTGCCATCTGATTCTTTGAAAAAATACAATGATTTTATTTTTTTAAATAATATATTTTTTACCTTGGAGCTTTTTGAGTATCTTAAACAACATGAACCCGCAAAACGTTCTAGAAAATTTGAACTTATTTTATCAGGCGACAGTATTGCAATGGAACTTCAAACGATTATTTCCTTTGGGAACTATTCAAGGAAACAACGGAAATGCTAGCGTACTCAAAGGATTCGCTGCAAAAGACAATTTTTAGCTATCAATCACTTCTGAATAATCATAAATAAACAGAAATATAATGAAGTACAGAAATGATCAAACTGTATCCTCAGCAAATTAAATTTGCAATAAAATCACAAAATTGTTGTTCTCGTAAGCAAATTGTAGGGAAGACAATTGGCAACACTTTGCAACATTTATTACTAATACATGATAGTATTGCAAGGATTTTATATCTGTTCTTGAAATTCACTTGTACAATTTGGTTATGAACACTTCATTAAAACTCAGTACAATTTCATTATACTACTACAGTAATTTTCGAAGAATAGTAAATTTTCTAAGGGAGACAAAAAATAAATATGAAATTCAAAGCATTATAATGTTAGAGATGAACTGGCAAATAAAAAGAAGCATACTACAGAATTTAAATAAATGATACATCTGAACTTTCTCATGAAGCCTGACAATGTATGCAAAATATCTTACAAGACCTTCGGAAAAAGTTTATGACTATATTGTTTGCAATTTGTGGGTGTGGTTGTGTTACCTTTTCGCAGTTCATTGTTTTCAAGGAAAGAAACACAATATTCAAACAAGTAAGTTAAAAACTACTCGTCATTTACATTAAGCTCAAATAAAAACAAGGAATATGGCTACGCGTTTAAATGAACATAACACAAATGGAGGTAAAATGAATGCTATTGTCATTTATTCGGACTCGACCATTGTTACGTGCAGTTAGTATACGTTGACTCTTCAGAAAACGAGCAAAAAGTACTAAATTACTTACACAAGTATACAGTAACTAACAGGGTGGTTGATGAACTGCTGTGACTAATGTCTTCACAGGGGGAGTTTTAGGTCATAGGTGGGACACTGAAAACATCAGCATTACAGTAACAGCAGCTATGTATCGCTTTTTAGCTTTCTATGGATCTTAACATCTGCTCGCGAAACGAAATTATTTTTTTCTACGTTAGTTCTCTGGTTAAGATGTTAGACGCAATAAGCCAATAAACCTTCACAAATCTCAATGACTTTATGTTTTTGATGATAAAACGACAAATCAAATAGTGAAGTGTTGAAGAGGCGGGTGGATTAATATTGTTCCTTGTTCTATCATTGGCTAATGACACATCGTTTCAATATAGTTAAGGACGTAAAGAGGAATACAAAATGTAATAATAAATATCTTGCGAGAATGAGCTCGGGTGAAGACTCCAATAACCTTGTAATATAAATCTGATACTGTGGATGTTTTTTATTCTGACAGATCGTTCTTATTTACCATCCAGAAAGATTTCTTATAACATATCAACAATAATCAACCATTACCATTATCCACACAGCGATTGCAACCCGTACCACTAGTGTCTCCTGCTAAGACACTCCTTTCGTGCATCTCAATTTAGAAATACCAACACACCCAGTGCACGCGTGTCACGCGACAGAAGCTCGCTTCCAGGTCCCAGCGACGCCAGACAGCGAAGAAAGAGACGGGGCGGGGCGGGGCGGGGGCGGGGCCGCGAGGCAGCCTCGGGGGCAGAGGCCGCGCCGACGCGACGTGACCATTTCGCTTTCCCGCTCAGACACCTCCGCTCGCAAAGACGCGTTTCGCATGCGGTGACAGAAGCCGCGGGGCCTCCTCTCCGCCTCCTCCCCGCCCCCTCCCACCCGCACGCCTTATTCTTCGCCTTCAACAAACAACAATGGACTATAATTCTGAATTTCTTGCCCTTAATTTATGTGTTTTTAAATAGTATCAATTACTACAAGATAATCTACCCTTTTATACGCCAGATGTTCCTTATTTAGATCACAAAGTTTACTCGGGACCGCAGCATTGTTCGGCGCAGAGGACAACAAGTCCTTACTGGGGAGCGCGCATAAAAGACTGGCGTACTCCTTGTCTCCCGCCGCGACGCACGGGCGAGGCCGGCGGAGGCATCGTCCGCTCCCCGCCGCTTCGCACTGTCCCCGCCGCTTCCCGCCGTCCCCGCTCCCCGTCCTTCCCCGCCGCGCCGCCCACCACAATTAGGGCTGCCCGTTGCAAGGCCGCAAGAAATATTTTTCCTAGTTCGTCGCAACGCTCCCCCCGCTTGGACATAATGTGATTGTTTTGCAACTAGGCTGTTATAACGAGCAACACAATACCTCCAGATCCTTCAGATGGCGCCGCAAAATGAAATCTACTTTACTGCAACGCCGTAAAAGAGATGGGGCGACGTCATATTTTTGCGCGACGGCCGTCGTTTAATCGTGCTTGATTTCTTTTTCGCTGCCAAGGCGCCGTAAAACATTAGACGGCAGGCGCAATGCGGCGCGCGCGCGGAAGAACGGAGGCTTTTTGCAACCGGCGACTCCTCGGAGACGCGAGGCGACGCCCGCCCCGCCCCGCCCCGCCCCGTGCCGCGCCGCGCCGCGCCGCGCAGCGCCGGCCCCGCTCCGGGAGCGCCGCTCGCCGCGCTCATCTGCCGATGCAAATACAGGTAACTAAATATGCATTGCAGACCTTTGCCCACTTTGCAGATGAGGGAGGCCGCCGTCCGCGTGACACTGTCTACAGGGACCAGAGGCAATGGGGAGGGGAGCGGACGGACGCCGCACGGGTTCGGCAAGGAGGACCACGTCTCCCCGATGGCGGTGCCAAAGATGAGCACTGAATGCCACCTCAATGGTGGCGGAGGCGGGGCAGGAGAGGTGGGGCGGGGGTGGCCGCGGGGGCGGTGAGGGCGTTGGGGGCAGCGGGGCGACAGGGGAGGCGGGGGTGGTAGTGGCGGCGACGGCAGTGGGGACGGCGGGGGCGGTACTGGTCGTCGCATCGTTCGTGTTTGCCAAACACGGGAGCACCGGAGGACGGCGTCCAGCCTCGGTCCTCGGCCGTCCGGGCCATCGGCATCCTCACGCTCATCCCAGTTCCGCTCCGCTCCAACGGGACCCAACCACCCCCGGGGGTTGGTACAAGGGCCGCCATGGCGGGGCAATGGCGACGGCAGAGGCCACGGAAGCTATGATGGCGGCGGGGCAGGTGCTGCTGGTTGGTGGCGGCCGCGGCTGCGGACACGGCGAGGGAGGTGACGGCGGTGGCGCAGGCGACGGGCTCGATGGAGACGGTGTCGGCGATGACACTGTCAGCAGTGGGCGCGCGGGGCATACGATTAGGCGGTGTCGGAGGCCGTGCTAGTGTTCTGTACTGTGAAAGGCGGCAACGGTGGCGACGGTGGAGGTGATTGTGGCAAGTGCTGCGGGGGCGGACATGGCGGTACGACGGCGCGGTGGTGTGATGGTGGTGGTGGTGGTGGTGGTGGTGATGGTGCCGGCGGCGGCAGCGGCGGCGCTGGCGGTGAGACTTCAGTGCGCGCACCCTGTTATTCTGCGCTCAAATTACACGGAAGATATGCGCGCGCGGACCTTCGCAATCGGCCGAATCTCTGTTTCGATAACACGACGCGGCCGCGCACGCGCACCCGTTTAGGGGCTGAAACACGGAGGAGGGGGAGGAAGAGTGGCGGAGGAGAGAACGAAGGCAAGAGCGGAGGTGGGGGCGGAGGCGGGGACGGAGGCGGGGGCGGAGGCGGGGGCGGGGGCGGCGGCGGGTATGGATGCGAGGTCGGAGGCGAAGGCGGGGTGAGGGTGGAGTCGAGAGCGTATTATTGCTATTATATTTATTACTACGCATCCTCATAAAATATTTTCTTTCGCGATTTTCAATAAAATAATGCGCAACTTCCTGATATTTTTATATTTAATAACTATACTTAACCGAACTGCAGCAAGTCGTGTGGGGTTTGTGATGTTCTTCCTCGATAGAAATCTCAAACATTGTCTGGTCATTAATATTCAGTGACTTATAACGCTTCTTTAGTCGCATTGAGTCCATCTTCAGTGTTACAATAAGAAACTTGTATTTTTAAATATGTTAAAAGAAATGAATAAGTATTAATATTAAACTAACATTAATATAATAAAGTGTCTAAATATTAACTGTTAGATTAAACAAATTAAGAAATATAAAACCGAGGTCAATAGAAAACGCAGACGTAGTCTGAGACAATCTTTTATTGTTTAATGATGCGTCTTTATGAAGACTTAAATATTATGGAAAGTTTTTTAAGTACCAGATGATGAAAAAGAAATCTGGAAAAATCTGTTGATATCCGGAAACAAGCAATGAAGACAGGAGGGGGAAAATACAGCAGTAAACCTTGATCCTTCTAAGTAGAAAATAAAAAACATTATTTTACTTCGAAGCAAATAGTGTCGTCAAAATTGAAAAGCAGAGGTAAAAATCACAACAACAGGACTCTGTACTTCATATGCTGAATTGTTTCTTCCGTAATAAAAGGAAATAAATATTCCACATCTTCCAAACGCAATACGTCGCTGATCCTTATAGAATACGTGTAAAGTCCCAACCGTCGATTAGGTAACACCCAGAAGCAGTTCGGTTACCGCCATGGCAATGTTTGCCAACAGATGAGGAAAACATGAGTAGTAGATTCTTCACTTGTCGAGACACATTTACAACAGGTTCAACCAAGAAAGGTCGATGCGGTGTTTGATCTCAGAGACTAGACAAGGAGTTACACTTTTCGAAAGCCACATTTCAGTCATGCGCGGCGACTCATTGGCAGAACTTTCTTACTTCGGGAAAGAATATCGTCTGCCTAGAACGTCAGTGAAGAATATCATGAGTTTGCTGAATCACATGATACGTCAGGATTACAAGAAATATGGAAGGTAGTTCGCTGACACCGGAACTTCACGGGAGGAACAAAATGAGTCGGTATTTTCTATTGTGGTTTATTCTGCTCCTTAAAAGTTTTAACTAAAAAAGATAAGCATGCTTTTAAAAGAACACAAATTACAATGACATACAATTCTAATTGGAAACAACAATTTTATCGAAAACACAAGTAAACGTTACGGTAGTAAAGAATGAAACTTGATGAGTTTCATTTTATTAAAAAAAAAGATGTTAAAAGAGTATTTTAGGTTCTCTCCTAATGTAGAACGTTAAAATTTTACAATATGGGAATAACTACATAACAATGACTTGACAAAAAAAATTAACAAGGAAACAAAATATCTTGTATATATTATATTAACTTTTTTTTAAAATTTATGTATGTTAAATTTGTTAATACCAAAAATTGGTAACCGAAATTGGCTTCAGTGTATTTCATTAAATGAATCTCATTGCCAGTTTAGAAGTGCAAATATGAATTAGCAGAAGGCGTTAAAAAGTGTTTAGAAGCTTTGTTTCTGAGGGTATCTCTTAGCCGAGGTTCTTCGTGGAGCATGAAATTTCACATTTGAAATTCTATTTATTCTTTCTCTTGTCTTTACCTTTGTTACAGAAAGTCGCTCACCGTGATACTTGCAAGTCTACGCGAAGAACTCTGTCTAATTGCAGCGTGAGAGAGACGGTCCTAACTATTGTGATCAACAGGTAGGACAAGTAGTTGTACAGACGTTACGAAGCATGATGAAGGACATCTGAGATATAATTATTTGGGAAGTAATTGTTCTAATAAGAGTGCGTTAGAGATAATTTTTTAAATTAATGAAATAATAAAAGCATTTATACGAATTTCCTCATAGAAGTTATTGCTTCGAATATCGAGTGTATATTTTATATAAGTATGATTTGAATTAGTACATCGATTCCTAGAAGATAGATGACAAATGGTCGATCATTTCAATGCTGAATTCAAAGTTTCGATAGAAAAGTAGAAGCGAAGTTGAATGTAAAAAAGAAAAATATCTTGTATGATTGATAATCAATACGATAGAAGTAAACATGAATTCATAAAAGTGATAATTAAATATTAATGAACTAAATTATCACTACAAACGTTTTGAATAACTGCCAGTTCACGTAAACGAAGTACATTCTGAATACACCAAAAAGATCTATCCAATTATCATAACAGCTATTCAAATGTGTCTAATACAAGGATGTTTTAATTAAGCGTCATTACTGGATACATTGATTTTTAGTAGTTAACTATTTATTCTGATGACAACGCTGACTTCCTTTTTCGCCGTCATCTTATCTGTTAATATGTTAATAGCCACTTCACACTTACTCTATAATTCCAGACCCACTGTGAATTTGAGAATTCTCTTATCACACACGTGCATCGCAAAACCCACCGTTTGAAATCTTGGAAACACGAGCCCATTAATCAGGCGGACGCATCGACAAGGAAAAGCTATTTAAGAGTTCCCCGGGGGCCACCCGCGATGCGACGCGGGGCTACGCGGCGGCGTCTCGGCGCGGCCGGACAGTCCACCGGTGGCGCTGTGGCTGGACGGGGTGAGAGGGGAGGGGCGCGGCTGTTCCGGCGAACGACAGATCGGCACTGCTGCCGCCCATCGGCGCAGGGCATTTGAAGACCCGTTCCGCGAGGAAAAAAGCGCCGGTCGGGTGTAAGGGAGAGGGGCCGGGCGGGGGAGAGGGGCCGAGGATGGTGCCGAAGCCCGGTCGCGGCCGCGTGCCACCGACAAGAAACGGGTCGCTAAACGTGCCGCTTGATGGCCGAGCGCGTGTTTTGTGGGCTGCAGTCATTAGAACCCGCGGAGGAGGCGGAGGTGGAGGCGAAAGCGGTGAAGGCGCAGGTGGCGAAGGCGAGGGGGACGGATATAGCAACGGCTGGCGGGGGCGGGGATGTCGGAGTCGAACAGGTAGTCGGGGTTGGAGACGTGCCTGCGACGTAGCAGTCGATGGGGACGTTGGAGAGTAGAGCGGCGAGGTCTCAGAAGGCAGGGCGGTTCTTGGGCATCCCCGACCGGCACGTGTCAGGGAAACCGTCTGCGCCAGCGGCCCAGTGCAGGCCACGGTGCTGGCGTGGGCTGCAGCGAGTCCGATGGCGCTGACGGGCGGGAGCGGTAGCAAGTGGGCGACGGCGCCCCCCGCCGCGGGGAATGGCGCCGGCAGTGGAGGTGGCGAGGAAAGCGGCTGCGGCAGGCGACCGGGATCGGGGCGGTGGGAGTCGACGGCGCCCGCCGCGTCGCCCTCCAGCTGCTCCGTCGTGTCGTCTTCGCCCGCGCGCCCACCGCCTTCCCCGCCCCCCTCCGCCCGCGCCTCGTCGCCGCCGCCGCCTCGCGCGACACCTGACGGTGCCGCACAGCCAAGTCCTTATCTCGGCAGGGACGGTCGAGGGTAATTGCGGTGGAATGCTCTCCCTTCCTCCTACTCCCGTCCTCCTCCTCCGTCCTGTTCTCCACCACTGCCACAAGCGTCGTCGGCATCGCCGCCGCCGCCGCCACCACACTGCACCACATCGCGCGTCGGGTCCCAATCGCCGACAGCGTCTCCCGTCCTTCCTTCTACCCTTTCTTCGGGACACTGTTTACACAGCGCTTCCAATTCGCCCGGTAACCGACCGAAGGCGCAGAAATTAATGACGCTTAACTCGGAGAAGTGCCGCGCTCCACGAGGGATTTAATAGGAAGGAACAGAAGAAGATTATTTACAGCTGAGGGATAACGAAGTCGCACTTCGCACTCTGTTGCGCGCCGCCTCAGGCGCTTGACAATGCGTTAGTCCTCGTTGAGCTTCTTTAGCGGGACAAGGTCCGACGTGCGGAACTGTTGAAATTAGCTGATGCTTTGAAGACGTGTATCACGTCTCTTACCTTAATTGCTTCATTCGTTCACACGCGTAGTTTCGATGATGTTTTACATCATTTGCTTCAGCTTTAGCCTGTACACTCTACTGGGGAATATTTCTAACCATACATTTGACGATAAAACGCTTCTGGGTTCCTTGATCTACAGAAAATAGAACATGATGCACCACGTGCCATGATGCACCTTAGACAAAAGATATGGGACAAATATTAAGGCCAAGGGTAGGAATCAGAGCCACGATCCTTACTGACAGTCCGAGACAGTGATAGACTGTGACCACCTCACGCATTTCGGACAATTTTATTTTCATATAATTAAGAAAAACGTTCACTTTCATTACTTGTAGTATTAAATGTTTCTAGATAATTAATAAACTAAGCCTGTATGTTTTAAGACATAATGTCAAAAATATGTACGTTATAGTAGTAGGAAAATAAGAGAAACTTTCAGACAATTTACCATTATTTAGAAAAAAACGATTTTTTTACTTTACAGTAGCTTCTTGATTAACCCTTCAGATCATCGTCGAGAGCAATCTCAAATAACTTTCTTACGCCAAAACGTTTTGTTTGGAGGGGGCATTTACATTCCATTAGTGCATATGCGTAGACGGTTTCAGAAACGATAGTAATGTGATCACGTTTAGAAAAAATTAAAAAGTATTGAATTTTATTAAAATAAACTCATAAAATAGAAATTATTTGCTTAAGATATATGTCAAAATTTTACCGTAAAAACATATTCAACTAATATAGAATGAATCCATATAGTTAATCTTCGAAAGAAAATATAATAGAACGAACTACATCATTCCATCATAACTCATAAATAAAAAGGTTTTTGGAACAACGAATTATACTTGTTAATAAATAGTTGAGTTTGGGGATTGCCTTGTGTGAAAATTAAATACTATTAACTAAAGTAAAGCCAGCTACGTTGAAGACTTTTTTAGCATGGAATATTGAAATAAGTCTAAACAAGTATTACGGTGGAGAAATACGTTGCAGACAAACACTCCAGCTTTCCTAATGAACATCCTGTGCCAACGCTGTCGATATTCAAATTGGATGATGTCCTCTCCTCTTTCGCCATCGGTCGTTCGACAGATTCCCAACATTTGCGCCACAAGACACGATATTCTCCAAAGGGCAAACGTCCGCCGTTTCTGTCGATGAAATAAGTCCCATCGCGATGCATCTCATGTCATTTTGCGAGCCTCGATGTGGCGCCAACTCTGACGTCCTTGCGCAATACTTGATTACTGGAACATCGAACGCCACTTCAACGCTGGCTGCCGCCGCAGCGTTGCGTGTCAATCCGTTCATCAGCCCTGCGCTGCAGGCTCTTGAGGGCGGCACGCGGAGCACACGCAGCTCCCTTCGAGGAGGAATGTCACACTCTTGGCTGCCACGCACGGTCGCCACCTAATTAAGCGTTGACTCCTCTGCTGCCTGTGCGCCGGCTTTACTCGCTAAACACGTGGCAACGTGGCACCTCCCGATATCTGCTAGCTCAGGGGAGGACGCCTCTTGGCAAGTCGAAACGGAATGTGAAGTGGGGTTTGCGTTTTAGGTTGGCGCACGATGAATCTGTGCAGATGTTTGTGGTATTTGGGTTTGCGACTGATCATGGAGAAAGTTTCTGATCATTAAATACGCAAGTAGGTAATTTCGTTCTGAGTTCTGAAGATAATAAGACTTGGTTGGTATTCTCTACCTACTTGCTGAGTAGGTTCCCTCCTTCTCCGCTTTCTTTTTACTAGTTCTCTGAATATTTCTATTACAGGTGCACGCTGTTCCATAATACAGTAATCTCTCTGCTTCTCTGTTTCTATTTATTTCTAACTAACGTAACTTAAGTACACATATCCTCAAAAAGTGGTCGATACTGACATAATAATTGATGGCGCCAAAGAGAACCATTGTAGATTAGACGAGATTTATTTGTAGTTTTTGCTTTTTAATTTTAGTTTTTATTTCCCTATTTATAAAAGTTCCATAATACATTAGTAATTAGAGTATTTTAATTTATAAACAACTCAAAATCCACTTATCTCTTGCAAAACTATCTTCACAAAACTGGTTGAAATACGGCCACCTTTGCCCATTTTCGGCAATATTATAAGATCCACATTACACAGACATTATACTACACAATGGCCCACAATCCGTTTACGAAATCTGAACATACAGACCTGAATGATGTTCAACAGAACTTGGTTTCATAGTTAAGCGTATCCAGTTATAATTCCATTAGCTCCCAAACTTATAAATATTTAAGTATTTAGATAATAAAAATTAAAATTAAAATTAAAAAATATTATAGTATTTAGATAATATTTCAATTCAAAGGATGTTTATTTTTTATCTATATCATAATGATGTATTATTTACAGCAATGTTGATAAAAAACTTTTTTTTCTTTTGTCGGGCAATTTCGTTAACAGGTTTCATTGCGCTACCCTTTCGGATCTGGTAATTTAACTAATTTTACTATTACCGTTGTCTACCCGATACATGCCTTGCTATCTAAATGTTTTACAAATATTTTTGCGTCTAGTAGACTCACAGTAATCAACACAACTGATATCACGTTCACTGATTTGGTACTTTGAGTCGTAAAGTAGAGGCATGATATCTAACTGTTATTCGATTGTTGCCTACAAAACCAAATACATTTATCTGCTATTGTGCTACTGGGTAAGTATCCCTTAGTATGTGAGAGGAAAAAATAATGCATTTAACAATTATTGCTTAGGAAATAATATTACGCCTCTGATGGCACATTTTACAGGTAAATTGGGCCATGCCAAAAACGCAAAAGAAAAAAATAGGTGTGGATACCTAAACTATAAACCATTCTCCAAAATCCTTTGAAACAGTTCAGAAAAAGCAACATTTTTTGCCAGGTCTCTGAAAAATCACCAAAACACACCAAAATAAAAAAAATAATAGGGGACAATGTAACAAGTCGCATCTATCTAGAGGTAAACAGATTCTGAGAAAATAACAATTTTGCATTCATTCTCCTGCCACAAATCGGCACTCATCTTACTCAACTCCTTGACGTTTCTGCATTCCTTTCAATAAAAATTACATGGAGGAATAACATCGATAATTGGAAAGGAAATATAAGGGATTCTACCTCACAAAGAATTTTCCCGGATCTTGAGGTCAGCTTTTGAATAAATAGTTTTTTCTGAAAAAGTGAGAACTAACTAGCAATATAGATTCTGGTCAATAAAGATCTCATAATATTTCATCAGTGAGAGGAGTTACTTAATTTCCTGAATACTTGACAATATTTCCAAATTTTGAGTGCCAAACATATTTCAAATATTGTACCTGAATATCCGTACAACAAACGCCAGACCAAACGCACGGCAGACCTCCGTTGCGTTGGACAACGTGCAAGTGAGATGCATCTTCACTAATTAAGACGTGGAAGGCTAATCAATAGATAAAAATAGTTCATTGCTTTAAACTAATAATTATTATAATCGGTGGCAAACAAAGATGAAAATTCGGATTGAGAAAATCTTAATGTTTTTCTCAATTCCAATATTTGTACATTTAATTCTTTAATGCAGTATTAAAAACTAGTGGTGCTAAACAGCACATACTTTCTCGCACGTATTTTCCCGCGAATTACGCGAAATGTACTCAAATTTTTGTAAACTTGTAAATTACCTTATTTCAAAATCAGTCTTCAAGGAAATGATTTCATTAAGAAAAACATATCTATCTTCCGCATTGTAGTTCTAGGAAGACGCCGAAAAGTGTTTGAACTTCTATAATTTTCGAAAAATTAGGGTTTTCAACGAAGATGAAACCAGTAACATTTTTTCCTCATACTATCATACAACCCAACAACGAAATTTAATAAAAAAACAATGGAGCAATTTCTTTTCTATCTTGAAAATGTTTCAGGGGTTTCTTGTAAATTTTGGTGAAAGTGACTGAACAGTTTAGCTGCTAGCGTTGTTCAGAGACGAGCAGATGGAAGACAGACAGACAGACGTTTTGTTATCATTCGATTTTTCGCTACCAAGGACTCACAAAACATGGATTCTTCTTCACCACGTGTTAGAGAATTCTGTTTTCGACTGAATTTACCCACATTTTTTGTTTGCAGGGCCCTGTAATAAGGGTTTTTCTGCCGAAAATCGTCGTTTTCTCGAGCAGCATTATATCACTTCCTCTCTACTCCGTAGTGAGAAAGTAATATATAGAACACATCACTTCAATCCACGTCTCTCCACACGAAATGCAGTACGATTTACTAACAAGTCCTTATCTACAAAATAATTAATCACACAAAAAAATAATAAAATACTGGAGTCATTTTTTGAGAATTAATTGAAATGAATTTGTCGGTAATATTAATACACCTAGTGAGTTTAAACAGATAAGCAAAGAGACGGACGAATACTCTCAGCGTGTTTCACAAGGCTTTTGCCTTTTCTCAATATTTAACATTTTCACCTTTAACATACGTCTCAATTTACAAACAACAAAAATGACAAATCACTATGTCTTGCGTCACTTACACCTAAGCAGTCTAATTGTAACACAGACCACCAAAGAGGATTATGGTTATCCCCCAAACTCAGTTGCAAACCTTTTCATCCCCCATCATTCATCCCACTTTCTTCCACTTCTATCATGCAACTCTCCTTTCCTTGATCTCCATTAAATTCTTCAATCAAATCTAGCCTTTCTTTAATACAAACATATTCACGTGGAAACTAAACAGAAAAAACAATACGAAATTTCATCAAAGTCCTCTTAAAATCTCAAAAGTCATCTCAATCCGGAGGAAGTAGTTTTCCTGTACAAATCCATTCTCTGTTTCTTGCACGCATGAAGTGATCTAATGTAATTCTCTCAAAATTTCATTTAAACAAAATTTAATTTTTCTAAACAAAATACGTGTTGCAACTGTCCCATACTTTGTCAAACAAATAAAAAATTCATTCTGATTTGAAATTAAAATCGACAAAAGAACAAATTATTCATAGCCCCTAATTTCTACTGTCATATCAAAAAAGTAGCTCGATCATCCCGTTGCAATCTCAGTTCAAATAATTATTTTCCAAAAATAAAAAAACATACCAATTTCACTCCTTCCTAATTGTATTCACTCCTTTTTATTAATAATATCTAAGAAAATTTGTAATTCAACAATCGCCCAATGATTCCCTTAACAGGATTCTCCTATTCTTCAAATCATACTAGAAAAAAGGCTAATCGATTATCGCAGAGCCGAAAGGAAGTATGACGTATATTCTAAAAATTAACTAAACTGGTGCAAAACAGCACGTACTTTTTCACCCCATTTTCACGCAAGAAATACTCAAATTTCTGAAAAATTGTGCATGACTTTATTTCAAAATCTATCTTTGAGAAACATATTTTATTAAGGAAAAATCTATATCTTCATAATATTATAGTTCACAGACCATTCCTTATAACGTGGAGGTAGTGGTACCATTCCTTAAGAACCATTACCTTCCTGGAGTAAACCGGAGTAAAAGACACCGGAAAAATTGTAATTTTGTAATTTTCGAAAAATCAGAGTTTTCTCTAAACATGAGACCTACTCCATTCTCTTACATGTCCTTCAAACTCTCCAATAAAATTTAACCAAAAACGATCGAGCCATTTTTTAAAATCTTTTAAAATTTCCCAGGGGCTTCATGTAAAGTTTCCCGAAATCAAAATATCGGTTTTAAATTCAAGGTACCACGACATCAGCCATATCAATTGAGAAATGTCAATTTTGGAGAAAATCGTCTGAACGGTTCAACTGCTAGCGATGTTCACACACGGACGGACGGATGGTCGTTTTGCCGTCATTCGATTTTTTGGTATCATAGACCCATAAAACATGGATTCGGGCTCTACACGTGTTAGATTATTTTTTTCTGAATTTAGCAACAGGATTTATCCACTTTTTCATTACTACGTCCCTGTAATAAGAGTTTTCTGCCGAAAATTCGAAGTTTTTATTGCAATATTACATAACTTTCTCTCTACTACGTAAGCGGTAGCGAGAATAATATATATATATATATATATATATATATATATATATATATATATATATACAAATGAACTCAGGGGCAAGCGGGGGAGAAGAAACGACCCGACGAAGACGTGGCGGACGGAAGGACAATTAGACAAACGGATATTCCGGCGAACTGCGGCCCACTAGATTGAGTGATTAGTGATAATGGGCGCGTCAACTGCTAAGATCTTTAGTCCCGTAAGTGTTGAGAGTTTTTTTTATCGGAGAATGGTAGTTATCTTCCCTCACTGGAGGGCGAGATCCGGCGTCGATCTCCGTCGGCATGCGGAAAGTTTGTCCAACCAGGAATCGCCAACCAGCGGGGCACCGCACCAGCAGGGCCAAGCTCAAAACTCCCAACTGATCTCCCGGCATATATGGTAGTATAGTGCGCTGATGTGTGTGTGTGTAAGGAAGGGTTGAAGAGAGGATAAGGAAGTGAAAAGAAAGATCACTCGCGAGCTGTGGACAGTTTATTAGGGTTCCGCCCCGGCATTCGCCTGGTGGTGATCGGAGAAACAACAGAAAACTTCCGATCAGGGCAGCCACCCTCTAGAATGCACCTCGGACGGACACGGACGGGCAGACATATATTTTGGCGTCAATCAATTTTGCGGTATCAAGGAGCAACAATATATGGATTATCGCTACACCACGTGTTAGAGGAAGTAAATTACTACGCATAGCAACATGATTTATTCACTTTCTTGTTATCAGGCTGCGGTAGTGAAAGTTTTTCTGCTGAAAATTGTCCGTTTTCTGGCGGACTATTACATCACTTTCACTTCTTACAAAGTAAGTGCGAGAAAGTAAAAGGGAGTCGCGGAATGGGCATACTCATAAACATACTCGGAAACATACTCAGAGAGCCAGAAAGGTAGAGGAAAAGACGAAGGAAATTACTTATACAGATAACATACATGTTGTGATCCGTACAATTGTAAATTGAACAAACTACTTCCAATTAAACTAAAAGCCTTTCTAACATAGGGATGGGGAAAAAATATCTCGATATTTATATTAAAGTATTTAAAATTCATCCCGTAAATCGTAAACGAGAAACAATTGTCTATAAAATGTTAATCTAGTAAAGAGTATTCAAACCACTAAATATTTTATAGTTTTTCCAATTGAAAATACAAGAATAAAGTCCGTTTACCCATATGTGAAAAAGTTGTTAAAAATATCGTCTTAGAAAGGTTCACTAACTAGTACATCCTTTCAACTGGGTCAGGAGAAAGTCGCAATGCTGGTAAGACGCCTTACAGGGATTCCAGAGATACTGAGTTACAACTGAACAGCGAAGAAGGAAATCTTCCATTGTGAATTGATGTCATGATGTCTCGAACTGCAAACGGATCTTTGACGACGCGAAACGATGAAATTTGGTCAGAAATTGAAGCTCCTTCAACATTTGCAAATTCTTCTCAAAATTGGCTCCGTATTTTTCTTTAATTTTTTTGCATGAATAGAGTAAAGGACGCGTACGCTTATACAAATAACAAAATCAGCGCATATTGAAGGTACTCTTCAGTATTTCATAATAAGTGTATAATTTAACTCCAATTATTATCAATGCCCAGAGCAAAACGAGGGCCACCTCTGAATTAACTCATTGTCTCAGAAGCCGATGTACACATGTCACATGTTACAGACATATTTATTCATTTAAAACTACACTGTACATACAGGATAGCGCATGATACACTGAATTCGATTACAGAAATATCATTATCATTCAAACTTTTGAAATTTCGAAACTTAAAGATATACGTATTTTCCTCGTACCTCCCGATCTGCATTTCGTATTTCAAAGTATCCATCAAGTTTTTCAAAAGATGGATGTATGAAATGTTAGAAAGCTAGAAGTTGCAATATTACATTATTATGTAACTGCTGCCATTAATACGAGGAAGAAAATGCTGTTGTAGAACTAATAGTCACGATTATTGATAGTAGGTATTTTTAATAGTATTTCTTAATTAGTATATACTAATTTAACTCCAATTATCAACGGATGATTTTAGCACAGACATTCTCGTAGGAAAGTTTTCTAATTACCTTGGTGTGGGCTGGTTTTACGATCTTGCCACATCGTCTTACCAGTTGCCATATATTGCCGCCCAAAGTACTTTTTTTGACATTGTCTTAATTTTTCTGTTTCCTAATTGTGAAATCGAAATATTACTTTAAGAATACTAAAGAAAAGTAAAACCTCGTCCTAAATAACAATTTTCATTGAAAAATTTGAAGTCGTTTTTAAGAAAATTGCGTTTAAGCTGTAAATTCAAAATTTGAAGCTTTTTTCATAGACAATTCGAAAAACTTCATTTTAAGCCATTTAAGATACTTTAACTCACAAATGCAATAGTATTTACAAATCGCTGGAAATTTGCATATTAACCACGTGAGTGATATTTAAAAAAGTACATTTGTGTAATTTTTGAAAAAATACAAGCAAAAAAAACGGAAAATGAACTTCATGTCATTTTAAAAGTGAAATTAGCACTACACTTTGGAAAAAATTTGGAGCTATTTTAGTGAAAAAAGCGTTTGAGCATTTCTGAAAATGCGCAATTTTGAGCTCATTTTAACAGAAAATTGTTGAGTTTTTGAGAAACTTTAAATGACAGTATTTAAAGCACATATACTCATAAATACAATAATGTGAACAAATTGCCGTTGATGTACAATACAAAATGTCGTTGTGAACAAATGTTAATGACGTGAGAGACAAATGACAAAATTACTTCTTTGTAATTAAAAAAAGAATAGAACAATATGGCGTTTATGTCATCTTATAGAGTTCATTTAGCTCTATCTGAACTAAAAATTTAAAGAAAAGAATGGAGCTCTTTTGAAATATTTGTTTTTGTAATTTTTTTAAATTGCAAATATTGCATGCAATATGGCACGAAAACTACTAACAGTTTCAAAAAATGTACCTGACTTCAAAGGAAGAATTAACTATGAACAACAAAGTACATTGGAAGGAAAAATCTCTTTCTTCAGTTTTGTAGTTGTAGGAAGATGCCGAAAAAATTCAAAATTTTGCAGTTTTTGAAACTTCCGAGTTAACCCTGAAAATCGGATCTATGCCACCCTTATACGTGTATTTTACTCTATTTTACAAGAAATTTAAAGAAACATTTGAAGACGTTTCTGAGAACATTTTGAAAGTGTCCAGAGGGCTTCTTGTAAAGTACCCTCAAATTTTGAAGGAAGTTTTTCAAAATGGCAGTGCCTTGGGTCGAGCCACATTGAATGGTTAATATCCACTTTGGAAAAATTCATACGTATGGTTCAGGCGCTAGTGGTGTTCACGGACGGACAGATGGATGGACAAACGGACGTTTTGATAAAAACACTTTTTCAGTATCAGGAGACCCCAAAATGTGTATTTCCGTTGAAATACCGAAATTGATTTTCCGCAGCATTACATAACTTACCCTATACTACGTAGATTTCTCTGTATATACGTACGTATACGAGAAAGTAAAAAGAAAACCGAGCGTCTGACACAGGGTACTTGTGACTCCGTCAGTTGAGTCAAAATTTATAAAATGCAAAATTAAAGATCTCGCGAAGTTGAAACGTACATACAAGGAATACACATCATGTGCAAAAGTAGGAATGAAACTATTTGCCTTAGGCTGGTGGAATTAAGGAGAGTATTTTGTATTCCTGCTGCAAATTCAGCAAGAGGAAGCACCGGACGAGCAGTTAATAAATCTTATTTTAGAAATAAAGCAATATTGATTCGAAAAGAAATAATGAATTTTTTTTATCAATGGTTTTGAAAAAAACCTGTATGACACGAATTACTTACCTACTTACATTTCCATTTACATTCATTTTGCTTGTATGTTGAAAACGTAGGTGTAATAAGTGAAATATTATCCTGAAAGATTTTTTATGTATTTATTGCTTACACAGTTGTGCCAAGCTATCGCACAAGACATTTCACTTAATCCTTCCTCAAGAGGCTAAGGCAAGATATCAGTGCCGTTGCTCTGACCTCCGAATCACCAGGCGAGTGAGCGCATGTCTTTGAACTTACGGCGCTCTAGGAGAAAAAGTTCCAGCAAGTGCAAGCGGGCAAATGAAACGCCTTGCAGCACTCGAGTCTACCATCAATTACCCATACGTAAGTGCTACATCATATAATTGAATTGCTATATTTTGTTATTTAACTCCTTTCAATGTATAATACCAAAGAAGCATTTAAATATGTACTGTATCTGATTATAATCCTGACGAACGCTTCATAAATTGTCGAAACGTAGGAAATTTGACAAACATATTTTCTATTATCCTAATTTAAGAATATTTCCACCAACAATTAAATTATCTGTATCTCTCCAACAAGTAGTAAATACCTGTATTTATTGAAATATTCTAAATGCTGTGTTTCACACTTTTTTCTGTAGAGTTAGTGAATTTTAAGAAAACTATTTTTGGTTATGAGAATATAGTACCTATTTTAAGTTTCATTAACATGGACAAAATTCTTGAAGTACTCTTTATTTTTGTACGATATTAAAAACAAATATGTAGCAAAAATTGTGAATAATTAGTTTCTATTTTTTAAAGCATGTCTAACTCCTGAAAAAAGTTAAAACAATATGTAAATATTTAACACTCAAATATAGTTAGTCATATATTTTTTTCCGTGATAGAAGCTTTGAAAGATTACGAAATTAAAAACATTTTGAAATATTTCTCGTTTAACCCTATTTTTTCCGCCAAAAAAATTAATATTCTTTTAATTATTAAACATTCACAAAATAATTTTCACTTTGTATTCATGTTAAAACATGTTAAGGCATGGAAGAAATCGTGGTGTTACAACTGAACATACTCTTCCACATTATATTCAAGGAGTATGCAATATTCAAATACATGAATATGGAATAGTGTTTTCAACCAGCACTTTTTTCCGGTGGAAGGATTCGAACTAAGTTTCTTAGAGTTAGGACGCCATTCGTGACCCTACACAACCTGTCACGCGGATTATTTAAATTACCAACGCATTAAAATATATTGAATATTTGCATTTTGAATTTTCAAAAATTCAGAGATTTTTCATTTACATTATTCCAAGTTTTAAAGAACAGATTTCATTAAGAAAAATGTCTATCATCAATATTGGTTTTTCCCAATTTTTGAAAATACAGAGCCTTCACGGGAAGTAGGACATGCACAGTTTTTAAGCGTCATTTGCGCTATCCAAGAAGAAAGTTCGACTATCCGGTGGCCGAGATCGCTAAGGCAGTAGTGCCATAACGATCTCGGACCGAAGGATCGCGGGTTCGAGTCCCGTCTCGAGCATGGCTGTATTGTGTTCGTCCTTCCCTCCCCTATTATCACCATATCGTGTCCTCCTCACGGTTACCGTACGGTTAAAAGCAATAGTGGTTGCTAATGACCCAGAAATTGATGCGACCTTAAATAATAGAAAAGGAAAAAGTTTAGCCCAAAACCTCGGATGATTTGAGAGAAAACTTTTAAAATGGTAAAGTTTCACAGAGAGTGCCCCTAGAAATTAAAATATGAGTTTCTATCTCGCAGGGGCTTGAGATAGATGGGCGAATATTAATTTTGGCGAAAATCGTCTGAACTGTTTAGTCGCTAGCATTGACCACAGTTGCCTATAGAAAGCAAATTATTACGTATAGAAACAATATCAATGTTTTTGATATGAGGATTCCATAATATGAGTTATTCTGTCAAAACGTTTCCTATTTTTGCCTCAGCATTTTAGTACTTTCTCTTCACCATCAGTGGCGAAACGTATTTCTATTGGTCATCGCTAGATTTGCGCAGTGTCGGGTCTATCTTCCGGATGCAGATGGTTAAGTCATGTCAAACTATCATACGATGTTCGGTTTCTAAACGCTCAAAACTATGCTAATATTTCTGTTTTTCATTTTTTTTAATAGTAATTCTTGTAGTCTCCCTTCAGGCAAACAAAAATTGCTACAAAAATCTTTGGTTTGGCAAAAATAGATTTCATTCAATACAATAAATGTGAAATGAAATAATTGTTTTAAAACTCGTTTGGCACTCGGTTATCATTCCTTATAATTATTGCTTGTTCTGAAGAAAATACTTCCTCGTTTACGCCAAAAATTTAAAATGGACCTGCAGTTGACTGAGCACTTTCTGACATTTCAACATACCTCTCATTGTCACCGCTCACAAATTGAGATGCTGCCTTGTCGGTGTGGACAAAAAAAAGGCTGTGTCATATAATCGGTAGTTGAGTACCCGACACCTACGTGCTGGAGCTGGAATTACCCTCTCCTTATCTTGCGGTAACGCATCAGTTAATCAGTGCTGGTAACATTCTCCGATCCATCGGAGTCCTTCATCACGTCTCTGCAAGACTTTAATAAACTGAATATTATTGAACTCTCAAATGCAGGTGAAGCAAAAAATAATCAAGGAACGCCAGACAATGCAACAAAGTCATGGATAACGATATTGATAAATATATAAATTTAGATTCTAAATTACTTAAATTCATCAAAAGATGGACGGTCAGCCGGGGTTAATATGGTACAGCAAAAAATTGGGACTAACGTGTTTCACTTTAAAAATTGCTACTTATTGATATCCAAAATTAACAAAAAATAGCAAAGAATAGGAAATATATTCTATTATTAACGATCACATATCAGAAAATGAAAATGTTACAATATTTGGGCGTAGCAGAAGATAAAAAATAAAAAGACACTAGACCTTAAGTTATCTCACTGTAGCCCGCTCCTTATTCACTACTAAAATTCATAGAGATATCAAGCTATATGACTTTATCATTGTATTAGCCGCATCGGGTGGGGCTGATATGATACACACTTTTGATTTTTTTTAAGTTGTGAAAAGTCTTGGGTTATTTTTTCCTTAGTATACATCTTTAGAATCAAAAACCACATATTCAGAATTTTCCCATGTGCTTGCTACAAACAGTATAGAAGAAAAGTGAAAAGTGTTTTTGTGTATCATAATAATCTCGATTGATCCCATAACATTCATAATAATATGTATATTATTTCTCTTCTTCAATAAGTAACGACGTTTGGAGGCTGCCGTGTGACCATTGTACTAACATTCATGATTGTGCACGACAAACGTGTAAGATCTCATGAACATTCTAAATTACTATACCGGGTCTCCCACCAACTGTGAACCACCCATCATCTAGACGGTTTACGCTATCAAAATGTAATTTTCGCTCAACAATGCGGAATCATGAGACAATAAATATGCTGTAGAGATACTGTTTGTAACATTTTTAGTTTTCGAGATATTTAATCATCTTTTCACCCAGATGTATACTGATGACTCCCCAATGCACTTGTCGGCCTGTGGCTTTACAAAATAACTGCCGAAAGCATCAGTTCGAACTTAGTGCTAAGAAATAATCAATAAACTCAACATTTGAATGATCGAACATTTTAGCTCAAAACCTATTGGCATATGTCATGATATTCAGAAAAATTGCATGCGAGTATGTTTTATCATATGTGGCTGACTAAGGTTCACTATATAATTTCATACTGAATGTATGCAAATATTTACTCGAACATTCAGGGAATTTTGTTCATTTTCATAAAGTTCGGTTCATATTCAGCGTCTATTCTCCTACGCTAGGTCAGCGATTAATCGGAAGAAAATGGCATAATCATAAGCCCCATTTGACGACTAAAAATAAATTAGCGTACTAATATGGTGTTTCTACAACTGAGTAAAAAATAAGAAGAAACTACTATTTCATACATAACACTGGCGTGCAAACTGGGGAATTCTAAGCGTGTCGCAATAAGATTTCACCGGGGATTAGTCTGTTGCTCGGTCTCGTCGAAGCTTGTATCGTGGCTCAGACAGACACTTAAATCTGACAACACCTTCTTAATGAAAAACAAACGACACGCATTTAATGTACGTAGCTGCTACCTGCAACGGAAAAGAAAGAGCCGGACAAACTAAAATTTTTCCAAACTTCCATCAATATCTGTCTAAAATTGCGTTCACAAATTATGTTAAGGCTTCGGGAGAATGGCATGTGTTCAACTCACCTACGGAACAAGAAAATGAAGGCCAGAAAACACTCATCAGTAAGTTCGCTATGCCAGGCACTCGAGGTCGTTTGATGAGACTTCGATGTTCCATTTCGACAGAGCATCATGTAGAGTGTTTTGCAAAAACAGTAGCTATAAACTGCATTGCTTCCGGAAGCAGAAAGTCCCTGATATCCACCCATGGGGTTATTCCTAAGCAAGAATAATTTGATAGGTTGTTTTAAGGATTCTCATTAAATACCCAATGTTCCGTAAAATATTTTTATTTGGTTAAGAATATATATTTTAAATTGATTTAATATATTAATTTATAGAAGTACATATTAAACACTTGATAATCTTAAAGAACTCTATTGTGCGGCAAGCAATGTTTCCGTCACTCAACAGTTTCATCGAAATAGCAGAGATGCAACGCATCCAGCCCCGTTGGCAGTCGCCGCGCCGGTGCCTGCAGTGCCACGGCAGCTAGTTTAAATTTTGCGCCCGAAAGTAACATTTGAACTCAATTCTCTCAAAAACAAAATGGTTTTCGAAAAACCTGGATCTCCCATTCTGCATGAAAATCAACACAAAATCTGGGGTACTATTTGTAATGAGAGCTTTCAAACACACTGAAGAGACTCGAGCCACCCTATGGTTGGGGTAAATGGTTGAGTGACAGTTGTAGAAATTTCTTTTTTCTCTTATGGATTCCAATAATGGATTCTTTCTCAGTTAATACAAGGGACAATCGGCGCATTCATCTTTTCCTTGCGTATATCTTTTATAAATATGTATTACTTTAAAGAATCAAAACTCTTTTCTACGAATTCTGTGAGAGGCACTATCGTGCATATTAATTTATCTAAACAGAAAATTTCCATAAATATATCCTCATTTTTTCTTTCAAACATTTAACTACTTCTCATGGGGTTTTGGCTTAAAATGTTGCAATGCTATCAATCACAATCATTTCGTTTTTATGAATTGCAGTGGTTCAGAAACATTTCTCAGCAATTTACCAAACAACGTCTCAGAAGAATTGTTAGTTTCACGATCAAAAGCAAACATTTTCAATAAAAAAGCTTCTCTTCTCAAATGTAAGTGAGCAAAATATAACCATGAGCGGTGGCGTGCTCTCAATTTGATGCGCTAACACTAGCGAATCGTTTGCATACTTTTTGTTGTTTTATGGGTATTTCCCAGCTGTTTTGTACTATTACCGCTAAAATTCTTGTAGATATTTACTAATACTAAAATTTTCTATAAAATATTGAAAATATATACTTTTTATAGTTTGTGTTCTCAACGCCGTATCCGTCGATGACCGGACACCACACCTCTGTTTCTTACGCAAGTACGTTCTAAGACAAGGAAATAAATGACAAATGTACCAATCCTTCGAGAGGTAAGGATTGAAATTTTTCATGCACAGAATATCATTGAAATGGAATATAATAATATTTGTTTTAGTGCAAATGTATAAGTGTCCTTATTCCGTTAAACGTTTGTCCTGAATAATGTTTTAAGTCATATAAAACAATTTGTTTGCAAGTTCATACGATGTCAGCAGAAAACTAATTTTTTCCCCTTACTCTTCAGGAATTTTTTTATTTATTTTGCTTTGTTCCAAGGTCCAGAAAAATATTTTCTAAGTACTTGATTAGAGGAATTATAATGCTAACAATGATTAAAATAATTAAAACCCCACTTTAAATGATGACTTTTTTACAGGGTCATGACGCCGTTTACGATCGATATTTAATATCAAAGAAGGAAACCCAGTGGCGGCTGGTTCGCATTTCTTAAGAGGAGGAAGAATTCAATTCCAAATTTAACCAACATTAAATAAAACATGCAACAGTCAATATATCCCGGTGATGTTTTGTGCGTCTGAATTCTGTGACCTAATTTTTTAATATTTCAGAATTCAGCACACGACCAATTTTAAAATAGAACACTTGGATAACATTCAATAATTAGTGTTTGTTTTTACCCTGTTAACCAGCACGTTTTATGATACTCCATGGTAAAGTACTGGAGTTTCCCTCCCATGCTTGTGCCGTATAGAAGCTCCAGCTCGATGTTGGGCGTCCTTTCTGTACAGCAGCACTCTGTTCTTATAAACTGTTTATCTAAATTGTTCAAAACATAAAAAATCCCAGGTAACACAATTACCAACATATTAACATTTCTAGGAAAATAGTTCCGTATAGTACAGCACAACTGACTCTCGCACGAATCAAGTGGTGAAGGAAACGCAGAAAAAAATTAAAAAATGTCTCTAGGCAACCCCTCTTGACTGACTGAATATCAAAACGTTTTGTGCAGTAGTCACATTGTTTGTCACCTGAGGATGAGAAAAGGGAGAGAGACACGTATGGCTTCGATTTGGCCTGTCAATTGGGTTTCCGCCAACATACGGTGCATCCAAAGTGAAAAATAAGATTACATCGCGTCTCTCCCGATGTCCAGGCCCCAGGGGCCCACATGACACACGCCGCGTGTAGTAACCGACGTAGACTACAGTTTATCTGAAGAAGTCCCCTCCTGATGCCGTAAGGCTGCATTAAAAAAATAATATTTTGGCCACTGCAGCGCTGTGATAAGGACGGTTATTACACGAGAGGGGGAAATGTTTATTCCTCTTCAAAGCGATGTCCACTTTTCGTATCGCAAAAGAGCGAGCGCAATTTAAACTTTCTGAATATCAACAAACATGAACTAAACATTTATACATTTTTCCTCATACATCAAAGCCAAAACATTATTCTATAATTACATTCAAGAAGACAATATGTGTGGGGGCCATTCGTCCCTTCCCTCCCCTGAGAGGAATGAGGAATACAACTATTTTTTTCAAGTATTCGGTTCAGTACGTTTTACATAATATAAAACAGAAAACATTTTATGCTGCGAGGAAAGCTGAATTACAATATTAAAAATATATACTAATACCGTAAATATTTTTAAAACAAGAATTATTGAAAATTTATAAAAAGAATATTTTTGAAATACTTTTCGAGTAAAAACATGATATATGAACACATTTCTAAACCTTGATGATATAAGCAATTTTTTGTATATAAATTGCAGTTAGAATTGGACGATTCGACCATATACAAGAGAATGTCTAATTTAGTTTCCAATTAATGTCTCTCTTGCTTACCATTTTCAGTACTTAACTGAAATATCAGCATAAACCAATTTCAATCTATTTTCTACTTAATGATAGACACTGAAGAGGTTCTGAAGGCTAAACCTTGCAAAGACAGGAATATTATAAAAGAGGGAAATTATTAAGAAAGCACTTCTTTTCTATATAAAACTATTCAAAACTTATTTTTTCTTCTGGATACTTCTTATATTTATAATTATATGTGCAATTAATTTACAACTCTGTACACATTCTTAGTACATTTACAGTACACATTTATTAAATCCAGTACGTTTGTCTTAATAAAAATGCAGCGAGATATACCAATAGCAATCAGCGCAATTTCAAATGTGTTCCACGAATCCAATATAGATCGCGTCCTATGAGGTCACTTCGTAAATAGCACTTGGACCTAATGACTCCTATTAATAAAATACTGATTCAAAAACTAGTAATGCAATGATGGGCTCCAATGTAGTACTAAACTCACATTGTTCAGTAAAAACATCCGCCCGCAAACAAAGTTTCAATAGAACGACTTGTAAAATCGCTTTTATTCTTCGTGTTTTGAAAATGAATTTTGCGAATCGAATTTTAATTGTGTATACAGTTGACCCTAACCATACAATGTAAATAAAATATTTCGTTTGAAATATTGCTTGCTGAATAATGTCAAGGTGTAATGAACTCAATTTTTACGGAAAACTACCTTCCAACATTTGAAAGGAGAAATGTTTTCATTCCTTCAATCTTGCGTATTCAGTATATTTTAAACAGTTTCAGCTTAAGCAGATAAAAATTCAATAATATTCTGTTGGCTATTAAATATTTTCAATACAAATCTGCTTCTGTACCAGACTGTTCAGATAATTAAGCTTTTATATCCACTTTCCCGCAAAATGGAAACATTAAACTATAAAGAAACAAGAAAATACCTAATTTTTTGATAAATCATCTAAAGAAATTAGAAATATCTCATCAGCTTTGGTTCCTGTTCTTTCTTACCAAACTTACAGAACTGGTTTCTGGACCATCTCATGAACTACTGAAACGGACGCAGTTCTGCTTATCAACGTGAGAAACGACCATTCAATTTAGAGGTGTTTACTTTATTAAAGTTCTTTATTACAGCTTAAAATTATTGCAATCCGTGAAAACCAATTTTTATGGGATTACATTTTTGTGTTGATCCACATCAACTCATGTGTTTGTGATTAAGCATTCTGTACTACTTGAATAACTTTATAATGAACATCAATGGAATGATGTAAGAAAGGCTGTTGACGAAAGATTCATTGTAGTATAATTTCCGTGCGAGCCCGAAATATTTGCAGATAAACTGTTTTAACATCCTTTCTGAAGGAACATTAACAAGGAATATTCACTGTTTTAAGCATTTTATTGTGTGACGGAATTGAAATATCAAAGCCGTCTGTAACTTTATGACTTTTCCCGGTCATCAAAAGAAACCACTGTTGTACACCCAAGACGTAGCCTTAGTCATAAGGTTCACCGATTTCATTAGTTACCCAAGGCAGTCAAGTACGATACTCTTCACTATCAATGATGACTCGCTGCACATTAACTATCAACTGTTTTCTAAAAGTGAGACAAGTAGAAGCCCTGCAACTATTACTAAGGCGGAAAAAGTTTGAGGGTGGAAAAAGGTTGTTCGCAATTCCAGGACAAAGTTTAATAAAAAATGGAGCTATTGTTGAGAAAAGTTTGAAAATATAATTTCCGTTTCAAATTACAAGGGCCTTAAATTCCATTAACTCGATCGGGGAGTATCAATTGTGGAGAAAATCGTCTGAACAATTTAGGCGCTAGCGTTGACCACAGGCCGAGGTTTCCTCATTAAGGTATCACCGGAACACCGCCTCAGCCGAGAGGTCTAAGCACACGAATGGTCTCTCGGCATGTGAGGCCGTGTGGTGCTTATGGTGCCATGGTGTTTGTATTCATAAGGGAAATATATCAAATTATTTGGAAAGAAAGATCATGCACTGTTCGTGATCTATTTGTTAAGGTACTTCTCCAGCTACCCACATATATTTATCGGAAACACTGGAAAACACAGATCAGAGAATCCGGTCACTACAACTCTCTTCTAGACAGTGAATTAGACCTAGCTATGAAGAATTATACGAAAATCCGACATTGTCGGGATATGGACACTATGGCCTCCTGGTAAGCGACGCTTCAGAGGAACGAAAAATTAAATTATTACAATACGAATGATCTGTTCCACAATTTTGGGAATATAAGACCACTGTAAAACCATTCAATGAAATAAACATTTTTGATGTTATAATGATCAAACGTTTCTTTGCTACATGCTTCATTAACATATGCCGATGCTATTAAACATGATTTAAAGGATCAAGATATAAGGAAAAAGATAAAATGTATAGACCAGATAGCTGTAAATTCACGGGAAATACTAAAGTTCAAAGCCGAAATTTCTTAAATAACGTGGTCCATAGCTGGCCTCAAAAAGAAGATTCGGGAGGTCCTGGGGATCGGGTCCCGACGATGCGGTGGCAGGATTTCTGACAGTAGCTACATAGCTAGTAAGTCGAATTCAACCGTTATGTAACGGAGAATTCTAGCGGACGGTTGTTGAGATCGATAGTTTTCCGTGTCTTTTCTGATCAATACCAGGTGAATGTCGGGGCAGAGCCCTAACAATCGCTAAGCAACCGCTTGGAAAATATCCAACAATCGGGCCACGGACCGCGCGGGATCTTTCCATCCTCTACCTCGTCCTACCCTTACCCCTTACAATTACAAAGTGTTAACTTACATGAACTACACTACCACAGTATTCGGGAGACCAGTTGGGAGGTTGGAGCTTGTCCCGACTAGGACGGTGCCCCGCTGGTAAAAGACACCTGGTTGGGGAGAACCTCGCAAGCTGACATGAAAATCCGCGTTGGATCTCGCCATCCACCACCACCTCTCCCGCGATAAACACATGAACTACATTTACGAGACTAATGACCGTTGTTGACGCTCCTGGAAACACTAATACATTAATCAAAACGGAGATAATGTTGAAGAAGGAGATGAAACAGTGAATAATACTCTCCGACGAAAATAAATAATAAAATATAAATCTATCTAAGTACCAGCATTCGCTCTCGATCACTTATGGCTTAAAATATATTTAGTATGACAAATATGGTAATGGTACCCGTGAATTTTATGATCCAAAAATAAGACCAATACTTCATAACATATCCCGATGATCGCAACACCACCAACAAATAGTTGTGCTACAACACAACACACATTTTCACACTATGTGTGACGTCTACGCCATAATACTACATGAACCGGCATAAGTGATACTAACCAGCAATTTTTTCTTCGCATTGAGAATCGCACTCACATCATTAGAATTATTACGATAACCACGTGACCCCTCCACCATCAGCCGCACGCTGGAAAATCAACCTTTCCTTTGCTTAAAAACAATGTTGATAATTTGCATTTCAAATTTTCCAAAATCAAGAGACATTCACTTACATTATTTCCAGTTTAGTTTTATACAATAGATCTCATTAAGGAAAAAAATCTCTATCATCAATATTATATGTTTGAAATGCTATTTTATTGCAATTTTCGATAAAACAACGAGTTTGACGAAAATGGGACATGCGCCATTTTTAGCGTCATTTGTTCTATCTATTAAAAAAGTGTAAAGAAATAAATTAGAAGACTTTTTGGGAAAATTATTATTTATAAGTTGCATAATTTTCAAGCACATGTTAAGCGAAAACAATTTGTGTTTTCAAAATTGATCTTATTAAAGATCTAGTTTTTTTCTACATTTTATTTATCAAAATATATCTGCAATTTATATTCTTGTTTTGCAATGTAAATTGTTTGCAATTTTCGAAAATAGAGTTCGCTGAAAATGGGACCAGTACCATTTTTCCACTGTCCTTCACGCATAGGAGGAAAAAAATTCAGGAAAAATTGGGAGCATTTTTTCGAAAATAGTTTTAAAATTCTCTATATTTCAGCAAAATTACGCAAAGACTACTGATATTTTTGATAAATTAAGTATGACCTTATTTCTAGATCCGTCTTTTAGATAGAGATTTCATTCAAGAAACGAATCTTTATCTTGCGTATTGTAGTTGTAAGGAAACGCCAAAAAATGGATTTTTTGCAATCTTCGAAAATTCAGAAATGTGAAAGATAATAAAATCCACGCCTTTATTTTAAACATTCCTTATTATCTGAGAAAGTTAATAAAATAATTTGACCACTTTTCTGAGAAAATTTTGACAATATTGTGGAAGCTTGAAGTAAAGTACTCCTCCCCCCCCCCCAAAAAAAAAAAAAACAATCTTGCGAGACCTTGGGTAAGTTAAATCAATCGGGGAATATTAATTTTAAAGCAAATCATTTGAACAGTTTAGCATTGAACACATACACAGCCACATTTTTTGTCGTCAATCGATTTTTCGGTGTAAAGGACCCACAAAGATATGGAATCTGGCTACACAACGTGCTAGAGCAAGTAATTTATTGTATATATGAACACGATTTATTATCCATTTTCTTACCATCGCCCGGCAATAGTTTCTTATTAAGAAATCGCCGACATCAGGCGCACGATTATATTTTCTCTTCTTACGAAGTAAATAGAGACATTAAAACAGGACCACAGTGACCAAACAACTGAAGTTACAATGGTTGCACTTCAATTATTGAAATCTGACAGACACAGGTTTCGAAACCATGTTTTGCAAGTACCATCCAGCAGCCCTCTTCACCCACTTTACCAGCAACTAACTGAAGACCACGCAATCTGTCCCTGCCCCTACGTCCTAGGCGCACCAAGTATTTGTTTTCGCACGGGAACAGGCGTCACCGCGGCTATGGCGGTTGTCGCCCAGCACCTGCGCCCAGGGTGGGCGGCGGGTAACGATGGGCGACGGACGGGCGATGGTGGGCGGTGGAGGACGACTGGCGCGCGGCCCGCGTGTCGTATCATGGCCTGCGTGGCGTTCCCCGCCGGCGCAGACGGACGCCTTGCTATTCCGCCGCCGCGCTCAAGTGCGGCGGGGATGGAGGACTGCGCAGCGAAGTAGCCCAATATTATGGCAAGGGCGGCGGGTCGGAACGAAACCGGCAGGCGAGGCGGGGCGGGTGGGGAGGAGAGGAGAGGCGGGGAAGCGAAGCGGAGGGCGGAGAGGGGGGCGGAGCGGGGGCGGAGACACGAGGTTGCGTTCGCTTTCGTCCTCGCGCGTACGTCGGTGTATCCGATCTCATCAAGCCTTTGGTGCATACATATTGACATTCGCGTCATTATTTGATGGCGTGGCGGCGAAGCGCGGTCGGGGGCGAAGCTGTGGCGGCGGCGGCGGGGACGGAGGCAGTGGCAGCGGCGACGGCGGCGGCGCCTGCGCGGCCGACGCTTCGGTCGGGGGTGGCGGCGCATGGGCGGGGCGGGGGCAGCGGCGTCGCAAGCACAATTACGCGAACAAAAGCGGCCGTTCTTCGACGCGGCTGGCGGTTGGGCGCGCGGGGCGGGGCAGGGAGGGGGGTGGGAGGGGGCGGGGCGGGGGCGGATCGCGGCGAGGCGAGGCGACGCGGAGACGCCACCGCTGCCGACGCCGCGACGGCCACGCGCCCTTGTTTACCCGTGGCCGGTCAACAGCCGCGGCGCGGCCCATAGACGACGCCCCGTCGGCCCCGGCCCCGCCCCCACCGCCCACCGCGCGCGGCTCAAGAAGCTCGGCAAGAGACCGAGCGTGTGGGGAGGCGGGGGGGGGGGGGGATGAATGAGCGAGGCGAGCTGAGTGGATGCGAGGTCGTGTGAATGGAGAGATCACGGAATAATGAGAATGTTTGAGAGGTGAATAAGCAAGAGGAATGGGTCGCACATGATCTTGAATGTACTATTTGTAGGTGTCGAAAATGCTTATACGTAGGGCATTAAGAACTAATAGCGATGGCTTGTGAGACACGAATATAATGGAATCAAGGAGAAAGGAAAAAGAATACGAAGCATTAACTAGCTGATGGAAATTGGGAGTACGTTATATCAGATAACTCATGGAAGGATTTCGCTCAACCCTAAATACACAGCCGTGAATATAATGTCCTAGCAATTTTTAAAAACGAACTCTGTAAGGTGATTACTAGACAAAGATGCGCGTAAATAGAGCATTTTATAATCATTTCATACCCAACCATACCCACATAATAAAGAAAGACCGAAATAAAAAAATATTAGGCAACGTTACGTTCCATCGACAAATATTAGTAAACCAGTGATAACCAGGCAATATCATTGGATGGAGAATGGGCGTATTGCAAAGATGAGCAAATACATTTGTAAAGGAATGTGAGGGGTTAGGTCAGGCAGGGAGAGATCAAGAAATGACTGGTCCACTGCGCATAAGGGTGTAAGAAAGGTTAGCGGAGAGTGGTCAAGCGAGTGAAAGGGGAGATACGGGGCGGGATAACTCGGTGCGCGAATCAACAAATGACGACTATGAGATCGCGACATGGCACCGCTCGTGACAAATAGTAGGGTTCGGGTAAACGAATGTGAATTATAGTGCACCACACACACATTACACAACCCACTCACGGTGAAGTAAATTTAGCATTGTAGTGAAATTATCGAAAGGCGTCGGGGTATGATCTTCTTACGATGATAGACGTTGGCGATTTACAGTGATTGTTGTTAACTTAAATTCGTGTTCAATTTTAAATAACGCTAAATGTGTTTTTATAATAAGAATATTCTAATGTGTTGAAAAATGTCTCTCGTTTTATGTGAATGATCCCCCTTCCGCCTTTCTTCTGTTTCTGGTTCTTATCCAATGTGTGCGTCGGTTCGTCTCATTAAGTGGGTTAGAAATAGAAATGGAAAAATGAGTAGAATGAGAATTCTGTATTAATAAAAGTTGATTTGTAATTAATTTATACTACTTTTTACACAAAATTGGTATATAAATATTTCCTTTTGTTTTATCTGTGTTATCATTACATGTTTGTTTTTCTTTATTGTTTTTGGCCTGATGATGAGGGAAAACTATTCCTAAAATCAGTCGCAAGAACTGTAATACATTTTTTAAAATTTACGTGATGTTTTTTTTTGTGAGTAATGAATAACCTCATGTTTATTATGTGGACTCTCCATAATTCATTGGGCAAACAACAAATAAATTAAAATGAGTATATGTCTGAGTATTTGTGGGTTTTAGTGTGTGACAGAGATAGGAGAGACAGAGGGCGAGAGAGGGAGAGAGAGGGAGAGAGAGGGGGGAGAGGGGAGAGAGAGGGGGGAGAGAGAGGGGGAGAAAGAGGGGGAGAGAGGGGGAGACAGGGGGAGAGAGGGGGAGAGGGAGAGAGAGAGGGGGAGAGAGGGGGAGAGAGAGAGGGGGAGAGAGAGAGAGGGGGAGAAAGAGGGAGGAGAGAGAGGAGAGAGGGGGAGAGAGAGAGGGTGAAAGAGTGAGAGAGAGCGAGGGAGAGAGAGACGGGAAGACGTGGAAGAGAGAGCGGAAAAGAGCGGAAGGGGTTGTAAGAGGGGCAGAAGCCCGCGTTTGGGATGCCGCAGGCTGAACGGCCAGCGGGAAGGGCGGCTGCTCCAGGCCATGCAGGCGCAGGCGCGAAGCTGCCGAAGGGCCGAAGGGCTGGTGGGCTGGCGGAAGAAGTGCAGGTCGGCGGGTGGGTAGGCGAGCACAGCGAGTGCGACGAGTGGAGACAGCAGGACGAGAGGGCGCGTGGCAATTAGCGTCACGCAATCAACGCGAATCCGCTACCTCTCCGCCCACGCTCACAGCTTCTTTAGCTGGTGGCAGGAGTAGTAGGCCTCTCTAAACCGCTGTTTCGCATGATCGAACCACGGATAAGGTCGGGTAACAAGGATTTGCTTCAGTAATGTGTCCAGTTGCCTCCCAAACTCCGTACAACGGAAGGGAGTAATAATGGCGTATTTAGTATTTCTTTTTCCTTCCTACATTATAGTAGGTTTATAGGGAGGAAGAATTTTGGAATCACTCTGCAACACGATCTCGAATTTCGGTCGTAAAATTCGCATTTACGTTCCTTTGGAACTTACTCTCGCACACTCATAATAATGATGATGACTATTACTGTTCCAAAGATTGGTACAGGTGGCGAGACGTTTGTAACCAAAAGTTGCGGTGTCGATCAGGTCCTGAAGGGATGGATGGATGAGTGGATGTATCATGCATAACATGTTCAGAATACAAGTTTTTGAGCTCAAACTTGACAAACACGTCAGGAAGAAAATCTAGTAGTTTCTTTCCGGGGATCATAACATTTTTATTTTGCGAGATACTTAACATGACGCTCCTATGACATGTTAAAAAAAATTGTGAAACTGACAGCAATGTTTTTCCTTTAAATATTTTTTTCCGATAGGGGAAGGGAATTTATAAATAGGATACATTTCTGATTTTCATTAAAAGCTCTGAAATTTGAAAATTGCAGATGTTCAAATATTCTGCAAATATGTTCTACTGCAAATCGTTATATTTTCCAAAATGTCTTCATTAAATAAAATACACTGGAATATACAAATCATATGACCTTCATATTGGCGCTCAGGTAAATGGAACGTGAATTCAACATATAAAATAATGTTGGTATAATCCTAAACTATCATTTTAGTGTGTTGATATCCCCATCTGCTCACGTGAGAAATCGCGGGAAGAATTTCCCATGCTGGAAATCGTGAGAAATCGCGAGATATTCTGTTTAAGTAATCTATTTACGGTAAAGAGAAGAGTTATCCCCATCAGCACGTTTAGTAGTAATTGTCTCCAACGGTACATTGCAATCTTCAAACTATGCATTTCATAACACCAAGAGGAGTACAATTTTGGCTATGCCACGCACCATCACAGGTTTGAATTGTTTACGCTACGATGAATTTTACGACACAGTGGTTTCAGTTTGATATCAAAATTCTCTCTATTGAAGTATTCCATACACAATATCTAATTAAACTAACCTTACACATTTTTTATCAAATAGTATTTTGGGTAATTTAATTAATTCGCTAGAGAGATGTCTTTCACTAGTTTCTTTATTAAATCATCAATCACCAATCGAACTCCCATCCTCCCAGCCTGCACACACTCTTCTTCTCGCTTGGTCACTTGCGCGATCATTGTCTTTCTAGGAGTTTTGGTCATTCAGCTATTTCCCACAAATCCTATCTCCTCCTTTCCCGCCTCACGCCAAAAGCGTCGTTTGTGAACTCATGATTCTTTATCACCGACCGCTCAGTGAACCGGTAACCTGCTTGTCCTCGCGTTTCTCCGGCTGAGCTTACCTCAGAGCCACCGTTGCCGCTAATTCTGGAGCGACGTGGGCTGGGATGTTTCAGGGTTCAAGTCCCAACGGTGACGGATTTTCGACAAGGTTAGAGAGCTCAGTCGCATTCAAGCGCTGTCGGGAGGAGGATTATAGCGGTCGGCTGCTCTGGTCGCTGGTTGTCCGTGGTTTCTCAAGTCAATGGCAGGCGAATGCTGGAGCAATACCCTAACAAACTGAGCGACGGACCGACTGGGGTGGTTTCTCACTGGGAGATACCTGGAGAGAGAAAATCGCTGCAAGCCGACGTGGACGTCACCATCCAGTGGGAGAGGAACATCGATAAATCCAGGTATAAACATTTACTACATTAACGAGGCTAATGACCCTAGCAGTTGACGTGCCCGGAAACATCAATCAATGGTGTTCGCTGCCTCTCGTTTGTACGCTCCCCGCGCAGTCCTCCACTGCTGTAGCAATGGCCGCACCTAGGACCTCGCGTCAAAAAGCGTAATCGCCTTGCCATGAGGTGTCATTCATCATCGTCACTGTACCGAGTCTCACGTTAGAACGGTTATGATGCCAACTCAAGTGTGAGATCCATTGTCTCGCTAAGGCTAGCAATGCAAATATAGCCTTGTGTGTGTAGCGATGCTCTCATCAGTAGCGAGATGAAGCTTGAAGTTACACTGTTCACAGAAGTGTACTGAAGTGTCCTTAATGAAAAGTCTTTTGAATATTTCACGTACTCCGCTTGTAACTGAATGGCACAGTATTTGTTTGTTCTTAAATAACAATTCGCCATACATAATTGTCTTAAAAATAATCCCCAAGGCGTTACATTACGTACACCTTCATTGATACTAATTATTCTGAAATGATATTCCAGCAAAATGCGAATATACAACGCCCTATGAGTATTTATTATACATTTTTTTTACTTTTATTGCCAAGTGTAAATATTATCATATACTGCTCAAATCTATATTTTAAAAACTCCATCAGGTCATAGACGAACTGTCATCATGTCACTTCACGAGCTTCAATAGTTTCGAAGTATAAAGTCTCTCCCTTAACCGTGAACCGTCTATTACATAAATTCACTGTTGTTGTTACAAGCATGCATTGAATTAATTATTTGATTTGAAAATTTTGTAAAAATGAATCAAATAAAATAAATTTCGTCGATAACACAGGACAACAATTTTAAATATTTTTCTCGTCCCTGGATGAAACTGCTATGTGATTCTTACTGACAATGGAATGCTGAATCTTCCTCATCTATAGTTTTGTCCTATCACCATGTTTTTGTCAGTTTGGGGGAAATTGACAATTGTATGATTTTATACAATTTGGCAAATCATGATAACATGGTACATATTACCACAATTCTTATATTACTGTAAGGAACTTTTATTTATCTTCAATTGGCACGATATGGATGGTGTTTCCCTCACTGCTAACCAACAGTAATCAGCTAAAATGGATGGATGTCATCTTCCCTGGTAAGCTTTACATTAGCCAAAATGTCCTGATGGAATTGCTCTCCATGTTCTTCCCTGACAACTTCCAAATTGTGCGGAGAAATCCAAGGAGGGGTGAAGAAATGAAGCTTTAAAGATATTTTACATCTTATTTGACGGTAGGACTCTAATAATTTTTCCACAAAATGTTTCAAGGCTTTGGATTTCCTGTGCCATTATTAAAGCATTCCCAAGCATATTTTTCTTTTCTTTCTAAGGCTGTATTTGTCGTCAATAGCCGTATTTGGAGACCAAATAGATACCCTCTTCGAGTTTTGACTCACTAAGATTTTGAATCTTATCTTTTAGGTATTCGAACGCTCTTTCTGTCCATGTCTTTGATGAAGATCATTAGCCCAAGCTTGGTGTGCAAGAGTAGAAGATAAATGTTACAAGATTCAACAAGATTTTAATGCAACACACTGTTGTGTCCCACTTCCAGGCGACTTAGAGGCCAATCACCGACAGTGTGATGTTTGAATCTGGCTGCACTGTTCCATCCCAAAAGCCGCAGTGTTTTGTGTAACCCAGTCGGATTCTCGAAAGAATAGCTAACAATGTCAGGTCCCCGCACACATGAAAGAATTGTAGTTGACACAATTTACGAGAAATATATATTTCATGGTTTCGTAAGACTTCTTCAAATGCACTGAGTGAGCAATTGGAATTGAAGAGACTTTGTTTCCATTATTGCGTAAAAGTTGTTCTAAACTTACTTTTCATGCATCTACGAAGAGTGAATACTTATTCGCATGGTGCATTAATTCAAGGGTTTGCATTAATCCGTTTACGTTACTGCAAAATGTGATGCTTTCTTTGAATGAAAAATATTGAATGCATTTGTCTTCACGTTGTTGAAATATGCCAATTCTTGTATCCTTGGTCAGCAAATTCCTTTGCTGTAATCGTGCTGATCTAATCAGCTCAGCTTGCGTTTTTGATAGATTTGGGTCTCTATCTAGGTAATTTAATTCCTCTTGAGGTAGTGTACGGGGTTTATTGTAGTTAGAAACCTGGAAATCATCTTCTTCGCTTTCATTTACATGCTCTGAAACAAAAGATGAGGAAGATCTGGATCATGAGCAACTGGTTGCATTACTGAAGGTAAATTAAGATACACAATTGTTTTCTTGCTCTTTGCAGAAAACTCACTATTTTGGTTACACAAAAATAGTAGTCAAGTGATCCTGTTGTCCCCTCCAAAACATAGGTGCGGCAAAAGACGAACACGAGCAAGTGGCTTTTTCTGGCCCATTGCAAACAACTAATTAAGTGATGTTTTTATAGATCTACCTACTCAACCAATAAGCACTCCTCACAGTAAAACTCAGGTGAGAAATGCATTGTGAATGCAATCAAAAGACATTAACTGTAAAGCATGCATACGCTATTCACTTTCCAAGAAGAAAAGATGACCTTCCAAAATTGGGGCATGACAGTTATAGAAATGTTTTCCTTTGTTCAGACATCTTAAATAACTTATTTATTCGATGAAACATGAGTTACACTATTTATTAACAGGTAGAAGAAGTGCCTAACAAAGCATCTTATTCTCTACAATGAATATCAAATATTTCTGCCAAATTTTATGTGATAGTCAAAAACTGATTTCAGTTCTAGAATCAGCATAAAAAATGCTTTTAGACCCCATTCTTTATTTGACGGAACAAAAAACCTTGTTGAGCAGTTTAAGCTTCAACTCTCTCCTCTACAGATCTACTCATTATTTCACGCATATTTCATTTACAAATAATTAAACGTAAAACTTAACACCAAGAAATTATTCTGTCAATTTTAGTAGAATATGTTTTTTCAATTAAGATAAACTAAATGAATTAACACATATTTTTAAGCAAATATTTATCTACATTAATTTTGAAGTATAAGGTTAGGGGGCCAAATATTACGTCTGTCTTATTGCCCATCGTAGGCAAGATCTCCAGAGGGGTCAAAATATATTTGGCTACCAACAGACGTCAACGTACTACGTTACTATTTGTCACGAGATTTCACTGTGAAGGTTCCATGAGGCTTTATCGTCCAATTGTTCTTTTTTAATGCTCTGAATTTCTTCAGCTGCTTATGCTATCAAAATAATCCTACACGTCGCAGCAGAATAAGAAAGTCCTGTGAGGGATCCTTATTCCACTACTAGTACTTTAATAAGTAAGCATTGTTTTGATATAAAAAGAAGGACCTCTGAAATTAGTTACTAATATTGCCTGCTTGGCGATATTTTGAACAATGATTTGAGATAAGACATTTTATTGTCACAGATGTAACAATAATACTTTGCATTTCTGTGACATCTGTGAGATAAAGTTTATATGAAAGGAGAACTGTAAAAATCAAAATCCAGTGGCTGTTGATAGTTATGGAGGGATCACAGCCGTCAATCAACATTTTATCGCGAGCGCAGTGAAATGTTTTCTTTTACCTTTCAGGAACAACTGAATATCTCTAACATCTCCCAAACCCTCTTGCCACCAACCGCTTTTATGCTATTGAAATTTTACGAAAATGTAATTTCTAATATAACGACATTCATAAGATGTTGGATTGTAAGATAAGATTGTAATATGAATTATATTATATTTGAGATATTAATGTATTTTATTGTCATTTTATTTTTGACTATGTAAATCATTACGTACTCCAATGGAGTAAACATATATTTAGTTAAATCTACAACAGAATATGACTTGAAAACAGGAGTTCCCGTTAAGTTAAGAATTAGAAATGCATAAAGTATGTATATATTTTAAGGAAAATGTTGGTAATTAATGTTGAAACAAGTGTGTGTATAATATGTTAATACTGATATATGTAATTTCAGCATCTAAAGAAGAAAACGAATATCCAAAACGTCATGTAATGTAACCATATGTAGTTTATAGAAACAAAAATAGATCAATAAGGTTATTGTCAATAGAATGTTTGGACCGTACCTGAATGTTAACAATTATTTTAAAAAATGTAATGAATATTTGTACCTTAAGAAATATATCAATATCTTGTGACCTCCGCGACTTCCCCCTAAACAGCTGAAAGAATGGATCATCCGAACTTGTCAATGCGTCTCCCTACAAAAATGCTCTTATTGAGTCAATACAGGAAAAGTGAATTGAAGACATTTATTCTATAAATATCAACAAAGCAAAAATGAATAAAATCTGAGACCAAAATTATATATTTTGTTAATTTCTTTAAATTTATTCGTATTTAATGTCAGATGCAGAGATTATTTATAGTAACTACAAATGCATTAGTTGCCAACTAAATTATATCTAATTTAATTCAATGGCAATAAGAGAGGATTCACGGATGGATCCTATAATCTGGGCGATCCTCTAATTCTGCGAATTTTATTGAAAATGATGGAAAAGAGTATTTGAACAAAAATAATTAAGGATATAAAAAAGAAAAGAGGAAATATCGATCTTCAGAGTGTTTGACAATGTAAAACCTTTATTTTGAAATTTTTCTTTTGCTTCAAGATAGCAAAAAAGGAAGTTCCAAAAGGTTTTTTTTCAGTTTTAGCTCTTTTTGTAATAGTATTTACGAAATTATATGATGTGGTGGCAATTTCTTTAAACGAGTTAAGCCCAATTGTTGAATATTTTATTCAATATATAACACTATTAAGAATGAATAGATTGTAACGAAGCGAACGGAATGCGTGTTTGATGGAGAAGTAAGCTACATTCAGAATATTGGGAAGAACATTTTAAGTACTTTTATTTAAAAATATCCTTAGATGAGTGAAATGAACTTCCTAACAAATTTCTTGTGGAAATATCGTCTAGAATTCTTCATAGGCAATGAACTTGAAAAATTTCGTAGGCTTAATTTTCGTTGAAATTTCTGAATTCAAAATTGCAAAACTCTATTTTCTCGGCGTCTTCCTACAACTACATTATGTAGGATGTTTTTCCTTAATGGAACCTGTTTCTAACAACAGGACTTGAAATATGATTATGGGCAACGTTTCATAAGTGTAAATAGTTTTCGGGTAATTTTGCGTGAATTATAATCAATTAAATTCTCAAAAGTGGTTCCATATTTTTTCTTTCAATTTTTTAGCGGATAGACGGTAAAGAAAGTTGTGTTCAATATCCGGTGAACTCTGTTTTGTTGTTTTTTGTTGAAAATTGGAACAACTTGAGATTGAAAATGTACAATATAGATGATAAAGAATTTCTATTAATTGACTTTTTTTCTAAACTAGTGATGCTACAACAGCACAAACGTTTCGCATTATTTCTAAATTTGCGAGAATTCAGAGTTCAACGAAAATGAAACTCGCACCATTCTCTTACGAGTTCTTTCTTCTATCCGCAAAAGAAATATTTGGAGCGGTTTTTGAGAAAATATTTTTTTTATAAATTGCGTAAATAAAAAAAAGGTTACGCGAAATCTACTCCTGCTTTTAGAAAATCGTACATGACCTTTTTAAAGAACTGAATTTTTCAATATATTTTGCCTAAGGCAAAAATTACTATTTTGAATTTTGTAGTTTTGAAATTTTAACTATTGCAATTTTCGAAAAAACGAAGATTTTGCAAAAATGGGAGTAGCGCCGTCTTTCTTTTATCGTCCTTTGATACAAACGACGAGAAATTTTCGAGAAAAAAATGGTAAGGTTTTTGAGAAAAAAATGTTAAACAAAATTTAATATTGCCTATATTTCGCGCCAAATTCCACGAACCTATTAATATTTCTGAAAAATTGGATTGGAACTTATTTCAAGATCTGTCTTTAAAGAGCAGATTTTATTTATGAAAAAATTCAATATTAAGTAGCAAGACGACCCCCCCCCCCAAAAAAAATTTCACTTATTTACAAAATTTCGCTATTTTCGAAAAATCTGGGATTTCACGGAACAAAACCCTACACAATTCTCTTAAGCATTCTCTTAATTACGCTATTTGAGGGCAGAGTTTAAGGAAAAATTCGATGCAATTTTGAGAAAATTTTGAAAACGTTTTTGAGGCTTCATGTGTAGTACTCTCCATAATGAAAATATCGCATTAAAACTCCCAAAGCCTTGAGTTGGAGAATATCGGCAGAAAGGTGTTGGTTGACCCCAGACAGAGGACAGAATGACAGTTGGATGACCCCAGACAGATGTTTTGCCGTTAATTGATATTTCGGTATAAAGGACCCACAAAACATGAATTTTGGATACATCACGTGTTAAAGGAACTTTTTTTAAATTTTAGCAACTGGATTTATCCAATTTTTCGTAAACAGGACCCGGCAATGAGAGTTTTTATGCCGAAAATTCGCCGTTTTCTAGCGCACGATTACAGAACTTCCTCTTTTTACAAAGTGGGAGAAAGTAAAAATTAGATCAATAAATAATATTGTGTAAAATTTTCGCAAAAACGAGCAAATACACAAAAATTTCTCAGGTTTCATTTTCGGTGAACTTTATGTACTTTCAAAAATAACAAACAAAAATTAAATTTGCAAAATCACAATATTGAGCTGTCGGGTGCAAATTGTCAGGGCTACAATTTGTACTTAGCCCTTTCTATGATGTGAAATGAGATCATGAGAGATTGATCATGATCATGAGATATTTTCAGAAAACGAAGGGACAGTCTGCTTTCAACCGCCGAGCAATACGGACGTGGACAAGCTCTGAGTTGACGCGCAGATAACAGTGTATGAGTCAAAAGTCTTATCTGAACCGGTGCGATCGATAACGCTTGTGAATAGACGTAGTCAACGTTCGTTTTGCCGCATTGCGGCAAAACCACGATATAAACACTTAATTTATTAATAGTGCTCCACCACGAAGACAAAAACACCAACTGTGTTTTATATAGTGTTTCATCACAACTATAAAATAGTGAATATTATAGTGAAAAGTGCTACAAACAAAACGACAAAGTTCTCAAAATGATATCGGAAGAGGATTCATTAGGAAGACACATTACCAATTCCATAGAACTTTTAAATAATGATGGAAATTATGAAATATACACAAATCAAAACAACACACAACCCTTGCAGCAAAACCAAACAGCAGATCTACATCAACAATATCAACAACTACTACATCAAAACCACATCCTTCAAGAACATCTCAGCAAATTAGAATATCAAAACCAGATGCTTCAACAACAGCTTCAGCTTTCTCGGTCCGACCCAACTGCACTTACCTCTCAAATACATGAGGATCATACACAAGCAACGGAGAAACCCAAATCTGCAGATGAGAGGTCCACAGATGTCGACAGTGAACTCTATCAACCAACTAGTGCGCAATACCAACCCAACAAAAAAAGAGGAATATCAAAAGTAAGTAATCATAGTGACGCAAAACGTAGAATGTTGAATAACAGTTCTAGTAAAGACGCTTTTTCAATAAATAGGTACTCAATCTTAGAACCATTAGACGAATCTGAAGAAACTGTTAATAATAATGAACCACAATCAGAAAACATAAAAATACCCCCAATTTGTATCAGAAATGCAGAAAACATAACCCTACTAACAAAAGATCTAAAAGAACTAATTGGCAAGGGATTTACCTTTAGAACTATAGGGAATTCGGTAAAAATACTTTTGAAAAACATTACAGATTATCGAAAAACAAGAAAATACTGCGAAGAGAAAAACGTCCCTTACTATACTTACTGTTTACAAACAGAAAAAAACCTATCAGTTGTGATAAAAAATGTACCTCTAATTTTCACTGAAGATGAAATTTATAGTGAACTTGAAAATCTAAACTACCCGATTAAAAAAGTAACCAGACTCACCAATAAACAACAAATACCGTTCAAAGTAGTAGCATTAGAACTAACTAACTCCGCCGAAGGAAAAGAAATATTCAAATTAGATAAACTACTTCACTGTATTGTTAAAGTTGAAATAAGAAGGAAACCACAAGGCCCCCCTCAGTGTAAAAAATGCTTCACATACGGACACACAAAAAATTACTGCACAATGCCACCAAGCTGTGGATACTGCACTGAGCATCATTGGACAAAAGATTGCAAATTATTACAATCCACAAACCCACCACCCCCAATTTGTACTCTCTGCAAAGAAAACCATATGGCTACCTCTAACCAATGCAAATATTCCCCAAAAAGAAAGAGAATCCTTCAATCAAATTACTTCAATACACAATTACAAGCTCCACAATCACAACACAAATACGATAACAAAACTCACACACAAATTTTCCCACAACAAACCCACATAAATCGAAATCCTTCTCAGCCACATTTAGCTCTTAATAACAACCAAAACACAACTGCACCCACATATGCACAAACAGTTACACAAAACACCATACAGTCAAATATTACACAAATTATAATGCAGATGTTACCAACAATAGTCAACCAAATAACAGCAACATTACTCCCACAAATACAAAATATTGTTTCAAACCAAATTTCAAATATAATAAGGAATGGATAAACAACACAACTTAAAATCAATAACAATACTTAACTGGAACGCAAATGGCCTAACAAATAAAAGAAATACACTTATTCAATTCCTGAAAAACCATTCAATAACAATTGCATGCATAACAGAAACTCATCTTGCTCCAGGACAACTGTTCAAAATCCCCGGATTTAACTGTTACAGAGAAGACAGAATATGCCAACACGCCGCAGGAGGAGTAGCAATATTAACTAAAAAGAATTTAGACCACTCACTAATCTCTATCCCTAAATCAAACAACCTAGAGCTAATTGCAGTAAAAATAAATCTAAAAAATGAACGCATAAATATCATATCAGCATATAAACCACCCAAAAAACAAATCGATATAAACGAATTAAACCTAATACTACACAATACAGAACCTACAATCTTAATAGGAGACCTAAACAGTAAACATACCAATTGGGGCTGTAAAGTAAACACACCTAATGGAAGAAAATTACTAAAAGCATCATCAAAATTAAATTTTCAAATCATAGCTCCATCAAATCCTACTCACTACCCCAAAAACTGTAATGCTGAACCAGATATCCTTGACATTACCATAGCTAAAAATTTAAAACATACCCTTTATGCTCATGCACTACCCGAATTAGACTCAGACCACTGTCCTGTTATTCTCACTACTGATATAAACTATATTAAATCTGAGCAACCATTTGGCATAGATACAAAAAACATAGATTGGACAAAATTTCAAACAAACGTTGTTAATTCCCTTCCCACAAACCGTTTCATGAAAAATAAAGAAGAAATTGATATTGCCATAGATACCTTCACCAAAATCATACTAAATGCAGCAAAAGAAGCAAATACAAAGCCAAATTACAAACCAAAGTATTCACAACATACAATACCTATTGACATTGAAAAATTAATTCAAAAAACACACAGAATTCGCAGGCAATGGCAGCAATATAGGAGCCCTGATCTAAAGAAAATATTAAATAAACTAACACACCAAGTTAAACTAGCCCTAGATGAATACAGAATTCAACAATATAAAAATCACATCAAAACAATAAATCCTAAAGACAGCAATTTATGGCAGGTTACAAAACAAATATTGAAAGAACCAACAATTATTCCAGAACTAAAGAAATCAGATAAAACAGCTACAACAACAAAAGAAAAATGCGAATTACTAGCAGAACATTTTCAAGAAACATTTTCACCAAATACAACCTCAAACAATAACAACTTAATCCACATCAATAACTATGAAGTAACAACAGTTCCTCACCCAGTAAAATACATATCACCAAAAGAAACATATCAAACAATCAAGCACCTAACTAAGAAAAAATCAGCTGGAATTGACCAAATACCAACCATACTCCTACAAAAACTAAATAAGAAAACAATTAGTTACCTAACTGCAATATTTAACTCAATGTTAAGAACAGGATACTACCCCAAGAAATGGAAACACTCCATAGTAATACCAATTCCTAAACCAAACAAAAACCCAGCATCTACAGAAAACTATAGACCTATAAGCCTAATACCTATTGTAGCCAAAGTAATGGAAAAATTAATCCTAAAAAGACTGCTGCAATATATTAATGAAATTCAATATATACCATCTTTCCAATTTGGGTTCAAAGAAAAGCACTCAACAACTCATCAACTTTTAAGAATCACAGAACTTATATATAAAAACTTCGAACAAAAAAATCATACACTGGCTGTTTTCCTAGACGTATCCCAAGCATTTGACAGAGTTTGGCACGAAGGTCTAATATTCAAACTTCAAGAATCCGGACTACCCCTCTATTTGTTAAAAATAATAAAAAGCTTCCTAAAAGAAAGAGTTTTTACAGTAAGAATAAATTCAACTTTCTCCACACAAAAAGAAATCACAGCTGGAGTACCACAAGGCAGCCCATTATCTGCAACCCTATTCAATATATTCACAGCAGATTTCCCAACTACCCAAAACACAACAACAGCATTATTTGCTGATGACTGTGCAATTCTAACCTCTAACAAGTGCCTAAAATCAGCCACTAAAAATCTACAAGATGAACTGAACAAAATAATACAATGGGCAGACAAATGGAAAATAAAACTAAACCCGAGCAAATGCCAAGCAAAAATATTCACTCTATGCCAAATTAACACTACTCCCAAACCACTAAAACTACTTAACACAACACTAGATTGGTTACCAAAAAAGAAACCCATTAAATATCTGGGATTATTAATGGACACCAGATTAACATGGACTAACCATATAAAAGACAAAATCACACAAGCAAATAAAAGACTACATAAACTGTACCCACTAATTAATAAAAAAACCGTTCTCAAAACAGAATGTACATTAGTACTCTACAGAGCAATAATTCTCCCCATCATAATGTATGCATGCCCAATATGGTACAACACATCAGCGACTAATATAAAGAAAATACAAACATTCCAAAATAAGATCCTACGTATAGCTGTAAACGCACCCTGGTTTATCAGGAACAATCAATTACACTCAGAATTAAAAACAGAAACTATACATCATATACTGCTCAAACGCGCACATTCCTTTTTCACATCTTTATATAACTTTCCATCAACTGAACATTACAACCTTGGTTCATCAGCAACAACAACAAGAATCAAAAACAGATTTCCATACGACAAGTACCTAATTCAATTTGCTGACCCTCCTTAAACCTGACAAAATTAAAATAAAGATTGCAAACAACAACCAACTATGCACTTATCAAACATCATACAATAATGAGGAACCTGTTGGGCTTCCCTTATTTCTTCTTATATTTAATGATTGTCTGTATTATTTTTTTTTCTTTTTCTCTTTCCTTGTGTGAATGTAATCCTTTTAAAGGTAGTTTGAAAGGTATTTCTACTGTTTATTTGTATAATTGTATTTTAAGTTGTTATTAGATATAATCAATCCCTGTAAAGCAGTAATGCTGGTCTGTGGAAATTAAAAATAAAAAAAAATAAAAAAAGAAAACGAAGGAAAAAGAACTCTTTTTTTGCTCTTTTTGTTGGTTTTATAAGTGAAAATTGTGATATAAACGTCAGCAAAAAAATCTCTAAAAATCTTTATAGTCTATAACAATCGCAATAATAAATTGTCAATATCCATGAGCGTAATGTGATTAAAAATTTTAAAAACCTGTATAAGAAGCTAAAAAGTTTTTTTTTCAATTGTGCGAATTTTCAGAACAAATTCATTTAAATCCCGCTAAATTCTTTATTTACTCTTGAAATACGATTTTCATCATAACATTTATTTCCTATTATAGCATTTAAAGTGCGATTTTTGTGTGTTTTATTAACATACGTTTTGAGTAATGTGTTTTATTTGTACTTTTTAGTGAGAAATTTAGTGAGTATCCCCATCCTAATAACCAATATAATTAAACAGTGTTTCTTTTCAATGACTAAGTCTACGAATTGGTAGAGCTGGTACAACGTTTTTAATGTTAACACGATTGAATACTTTGAATAAATACAATGCATTTAACCCATTCGGAGCTTTCTGTTGAGCCGTGCCAGATAATAGGGAGGTAATTTATGGTCCCTTAATCCAATTCCAGAAGTGAGTGTCCAAAAAAGAGTTTTACTGCGTTCAGAAAAAAAACATTGAAAACAACCAAATTCATAAACAAAAACGTTTCTCTTCCTTTCTCTTACGAAGAGATTTTGCTCTTCAAAAGTTCTCTAAACATTCTTCAACGTAAATACAAGCGACAAAATCTTACACCTATGTACCATTGATCAACAGATGACAACCTAACTTCATAAATACTTCATGTAAAACCGTATTACGAAGGGGGTGCTATAACGTTATCACCGTACATAGAACGTTACGAGACAGTGCAACAAGGGTTACCTGTCAGTCGCATATACGTGTTAGAACTCATGAATTTATAACGCGGCTGAGCTCGGCTGATCAGGCAGGAGGCTGAAAGCATCGCAGGGGGTGAGTCGCTCAGGGCGACCACTCCTGGCAAATTCTTTCCTCTGGAGGTTATGGCGACCAGGGCCAAGGCGGAGCTAGTGGTGGAGATGGTTGGGGTGACGATCTCAATAGTGGAAATGGTGGTGGTGATTGAGGTAGAAGAAGAGTGAATGCGGAATGAATGGAAGGAAAGAATTTCAGAAGATGTTTAGGATTGAGAGGTGAAATAAAGATCGCGCAGTGAAAGTGGTGGAGTCAGGCAAGACGCCTGGAGGAAGCGAACAGATGTAAATTACGAACTAAATGTGGTGGCGATTAATATAGAAACAAATACCGGAACAACAGCACCCATGCTGGAATCCAGTTCGAAATGACTGTACTGCGATGAAGGAGGGGATCACAACGCTGTCACTTCGGCAAATAAACAGAGCAAGTAGGTGCAATGAGAACTGTTCAAAATTCAATCTAATCTCAATGAATTTATTAATATTAGTTACTAAGAACAGATTTTCTTTAGTTTCATGCAACAAATTGCATCGAATAATTTTACTTAAAAAAATACGTTGACATTAATAATATTTTTTCTTCTACGACTGACGATTTTAGGAACTAACAATAAAATATTGAAATAACATGGAAACAAACATGCAATTTTTTAATGACATGTATTCCATAACGTGGTGTGAAATTTAAAGCAAACACGATACTCTTACAGAGATAAAAACGAAATAGACAATTAAAACGAAATAGACGACTCCAATAGTATTTATTTTCCACGCTGGAATACACATATTCTGAATAGTTGAGCATACTCATCGTGGCATTATGTGGCCTCGTGGTATTATCCCCCTGTCAGCTATTATTTTCCAAGCCGAAAAACATATTTTCTTGAGTACGTTGAGAGTACTCATAGAGTGAAGCCCTATGGTATTATGTCCCCGCTACTATTTATTTTCCGACCTGAAAAACACATTTTCTGAAAAGTCGAGCGTACTGTTTGGGGCGAAGACCTTTCGTGTTTCCGCGACCGCTTGACCGTGTTCTCTCGCGGCCAGCCTCCGGGCGCTGCGCGGCGCGGGAGTGGCGTGGGGCGTGGCATGGGGCGTGGCGTGGTGCGTGGCGTGGCGCGACGCTCGGCCCGCTCCACTCCCGCCTGCCCGCCGATCAGTCCGAGAAAATCTCCTCATTTGGCGCGCGCGCCCGCCCACCAACGTGCCCATCATCGCATAATCGCGTTAACCGCGACCCGCTTGCTTATTAATGGAATTATGAGCACCGGTAAAATCGAATTCGCCCGGCGAAGCGATCAGGCAGGGGAGGCGTAGGAGGAGGCGAGGCGGGGCGGGATGGAAAGGGCAGGATGAAGTGGGTCCTGCAGTTTTACTCTCCGCTGTTTTCTGAGAAGGATCTGGCGAAACTCTTGATTCTTACTGCTTCTGTTAAAATTGTTTAGTTTTTCGTGCTTGGAGCTGCTCGAAAATTATTTTTTGGACGTCACTACGCCATTTAGATATCATTACCTATCAACCTGTTCCAATTTCACACCACATTCACCTTAATGTTACTCGATGTATGCAACGTATTTTAATTATCGCTTAATTACAGCAGCACTTAATACGCAAGCTATCATTGTTTTTATCTCTGTACATCCCATCCTCGACATTCATACATTCTTTAAACTCCAAAAACATAATCTATCATAACAAATATCACAAACATGGAGCTAAAGTCACCACCCTCTCCATCTCCTCTCTCCCAGCCATCTCTCCCTCTTTCGAAGTCGCTGGTATTCGTTCCCTCCCATCGGCCCATTCGCGTCAACGTACCCATCATCCTGCTCTAACGTGTTCCCTCACCCCTATCACCTTCGCCATTTTGGCTGCCGCGAGCACCCCTGCCGCCGCCACGCCCTCCGACCCCGCCCTGCCCCCGTCCCCGCCCCCGCCCGCAGCCCCGCCCGCTCGTTCTTCGTTCGCGTTGCGCTCTTCTAGCCGCGCTGGCCGACGCCGCGCGCTGTCTCGTCCATATTTATGACCCTTCGTACACGGCCGTCCGCGCCGCCGCCACCGCCGCCCCGTCCACCGGCCGGCCGGCCCGCCCGCCCGCCCGTCCGCCCGCGTGCACGGCTGCGACCTGGCCGGGCGTGCGGTTTTCGCGGGGCGGCGGCGCGCGCAACCCATCGACGAGGCGCGGCGGGCGATTCGCGAGGGCGATTCGCGCGGGCGATGAGCGAGGGCGCTGGGCGCGGGGCGGCGAGCGTCTGCGGGCGGCGGAAGGAGGGCGCGGCCGGCCATCCGGAGTGACCGCGGGTGAGGGGGACGGGGTGGACCGTGCGCGTAACGCCCCATGCGGAAGCGAAGTAGAGAGTTCACGTCGAAACGCGCAGAATAATACACTACGTAATTAAACGAAGGGCGGGGCGGGGCGGAGTGGGGCGGAGCGGGGCGGAGCGGGGCGGAGCGGGGCGGAGCGGGGCGGAGCGGGGCGGAGCGGGGCGGAGCGGGGCGGGCGCGCTGAAGACTCGCAAGCCTCCATTCACGAGCTCTACTGTTCCAGCTCACAAGGGATGCATTTTTGTCGTCGGTGTAATTACACTCCAATCCGATCCGATCGGAGCCATGTGGTGCGTTTGTTAGAGGATTGCGTTAATGGAGTGCTTTTGTCTTGCTCTAATTTATGACGAATACTGAAAAATGTACAAAACGGAATAGAAATCCAAAACATTCCTTTCCTTAGTTTCGTTCTTTAGTCGATATTTCAGACTTCGACTAAGCTACAATCTACTCGGGCAGTTCCTGAAAGGATTATTACAGGCGACAGAAACATCGATATAAAATTAACGAAACGGACAAATAAAGTAAAACGATGAATGGTGTAGTTGAGTTTGAACAGATAAGTCGACGAAGAGTAAAGGCAAAGAAAGCATTAATGTTTCAGAAAAGTGAACTCTTCCTCCTCCTCCTGAAAACATGCGTTATTTCCCTCGTCTAACAAGAAATTTTGGTAAATGTGTTGGTTAATTTTGTTTGCCTACTACGTTATGTAATGAGTATAATTATCTACAACTGGTCTCTCTCTAAAATGGAAATAATGTCTCTAAAAGACATTACTTTCGTCTGGCAGGCCACAACCAGAAATTACCAACTTTTTTTCCTTCTTTCAGGCTGCGACTTTGTATTCGTAAATAGAAACCCAGCCCGATATGACAAGCACGCAAATATGAGAAACTCAATAATCCTCACTTCAGCATTTTAATAAAGTAATATTAAAAAAATATTCATACATTGAGCATTCAAAGACAGTAGTCATTATCTCCTAAGACATCAAATATTCTACGTTAGTCCTAAAGAGTGTCTATGACAGGAAGAGCACTAGAAATCATTTATCACATAATATATAAAAATCATTTGAGTAATATAAATTAAAATAAAATACAAATCGAATTAATTTTACTGCAATATTCAAGGAATAAAACTTCTATCCAAATTTTAATGTGCCTTAATTTCAAATTAAATGATTTTGTCATAACGCAATATCAATTCTGGAATGGAAGTTTCATAATACATCGTTAAAATTAAATTTCAATTTATTAGAAACTTAAGAAAAAATAATAAAAGAGGAATTATCACGATCATTACATTCAGCCTCATATATTTAAACTTACAAACAGATAATTAAAAATTTATGAGGAAAATATTACATAATCTCGTAAAATTAAAACTATAAAAAACTAGATTAAAGTGGAAAAGAACTGCATCCCCTAAAATCTGTTTTACGGTTAATTATAATATTCAGTATTATTTTTATTTTACAAACTAAAGTCTTGTTTGAAAAAGGAGCATATTGTCTTATTTTGACTAACGGTTATTCAAATTTTTGTGTTGTCCATTATTCAAATTTATTATATTGTGTTAAAAATATCTATATTTCATCTTTTCAACAGAACTCAAACGAAGTTAAACCAGAATTATGGCTATCCAGGTGCACAATGATACACGGAACGCTTCAGGAAACCGCACAAAGCTACAATAAAATAGAAAAAATCTCTAGTTACGACTAGAGTAAAACCCTAGAACATTCTCAACGGAACCTGCTACCTCCCCCTACCTGTCGCCTGCGACCAGAAACGGCCGATCCTAATGTCAGACAAATCGTACGAGGAACTGGGTCTGTACGTTGGTGAAAGAAGGTCCGCTTCAAAAGACGAAGGAAATAGAAGAAGCAGCAGCCACCCTTGCATAAATAACTAGCACTATGGTGCGCAAATGAAACCCGGCAAACGCAACGGGGGTTTGCGTCTATGAGGTGCAATTTTTGCACGGCGCCATTGTACGCGGAAACCAGTTCCCGGGGCCAGCGAGGGTAACAGCGACGTCCGGGGCGCGTGGAGCTGGGTTCGAGCCCCGGGCTGGGGCCTGGGAAAGGGCCGACGGCGACGGCGGGGCGGGACGCACGAGCAGCGGTGGCGGCAGCGCTGGGGCGGAAGGAACTCCGCAGACTCCAAGGCGGGACCGCCGCGGTACCATGCGGGCGGCCGCAGGGAGGGGTGACACGACACATAGCCCGGCTCTGGTGCTCGGTCGCGGCCGCCGCCGCCGCCGCCGCCGCCGCCGTCGCCCCCGGCCTGCGGCCCTCAAGTAGCCGTGAGGGGTGCGTGCGCTCCGTCTGTCGGAAAGCCCGCGTCGACTCCACGCCCCACTGCGCGGCTCACACGCGCGGAAGCGCCGCGGCCCAAAAAGCGACGCGATTGTGCCACGCGCAACGCCACCACCGCACCAATCCCCTCCCCCGCCATCGCTCACACACAGGCGGCAGGCAATTGCAGGCACCACCACCAGCTAGCATACAGGGACATTCGGGAAGTGGGAAGGAAGGCTCCTTCTTTTAGAATTAGGGGAATGTTGTAATCTATAAGTAATGAAAAGAGAGTTAATGTTTTCTGAAGCTAGTTAAGGCGTTCAGCTGGTTTTTTTTTATATTCTTAAGAAAAACGAGATTACTGGCTGTTATAAAGAATTATTTCTATATTCTCAAAGAGTTCAAGAACTGGCAACACATAACAATTTTAATTAATTCGTATGTTATAGCATATGCAGTTCATTTCATTTAAGCTGTACAACCATAGAAAACGTATCACGAAACATGTTTCAACGAAACGTGTAATGTCAGTTACGGTACCGTTATTAATACCCCAAAGTGCCAATTCAAATAAAAATTATAATGCATATTTCCATGCAGAAAACATATTACATTTGCTCCTTCCTTCTGAATCAATGCCAATACGGAAGAAAATTTTGTCTGAGAACAGAAATGACATGTACTTCAGTAGATTTTGTCGTCAGTATCGGAAATAATATTATTTCCTAAGCATATCATATAAGAAACTATTAGTGATACATTAGCACGTAATTTCTCGCATTATTCGTGAAGTCTACAGAATATTAGAGAACTACTCACCCCTCATTTACACACACACACACACAAACACAAGTGCTACGCAACCGCACATGACGGGAGAATCTGCAAAAGTGTTTTCAACCGGCGAAAAAGTGATTCAATGCTGAGATTTGAACTCAGATTCAGCACCATTAATGTTACCCCTATACCATCAGTCTTGGTGGTAAAACAACGCTTAAAAAGAAATTTGAACATTTGCATCTACAGTTTTCGAAAATTCACAGTTTATACATGTCATTATTTTAAGATCTAATTTTGCATAACAGATTTTATTTTAAAAAACAATCGTATTGTTGTAGGAATGCCCTGACACAATATTAAACTTTTTCAATTTTTGTAAATACAGTTGACGAAAAATGGAAATTGCACCACGTGTATTTTGATCTTTTCCAGAAAAAAATAGAAACAAAATTGGTGCTGTTTTTCAGAACATCTTCTTTTAATTGTTCATTTTTCAGAACATATTTCATTAAGGAAAAAGGCTGTATCATAAATATTCAAGTTATAAATTTTTTTAACTTTTGCTATTTTCAATAACACGGAGTTCAAAACCTCTGCAATTTTTGAAAAAAACGTACTTTGCTCTATTTGAGAGAAAAAACATATTTTGAAGCCTTTTTTAGGGAAACTTGTTTTAAATTGCCTATAATTCATATATAATTTTCCCAAAACTAAACATAGTTTCAAGAATATGAGCATGACTCGCATCTTTTTTTAAGAACATATTTCATTAAAATAAATGTCTCTATCTTCAATCGTGCAACTGTAGAAAGATGCCGAAAAACTTTAAACTCTTCCAATTTTCAAAAGTTCAGAGAGTTTAACGAAAATGAAATCTGCGCCATTTTATAAGCGTACTTTGGTCTCTACCAGAAAAAAATTAATTCAACAATTTGGTGCAATTTTTGTCTATCTTTAGTTGTAGGGAACTTCAGAAAAGTAAGATGTATACGCACGAATAACAACAGTCTGTAAGTAATTCAGAAAATATCTAACTTCTGTTTCTCGTAAATACAAATATCTTAAGGAAAGGTTTTTGACAATAAAGATTATCTTTTGGCGTAAATACGTTGGAATCCGCGTAGCATTCGTCGGTAAACCCGACGAAAATGCCTTTCAAACAAGGCAATCTATAATATTTCGGTCACGCTTTACAATATTATAGTTCATATAATTGTGAAGCCGCAGTTGAAAATTCATCAATGAAAGGACTCGAATTTCCGAAACACAGAGGTCCCGAACAGCTCAAAATCTACCGACATTTATTCAAAATTCTTACGAAAATATATCAACTACTGTAGAAATCCGATAAACGTTAGAGTATTTGGCTCACGCAGCTTCGGGCGGCACTTCTTAAATCATTAGTGGGCCCTAAAGCGGTAACCGTGCCAAGTGATTTGCGCGGCGAATAAAACGGAAGGTCGGTGCCATTTTTCGGTTTCCCCCAGGCCATCAGAAGGCGGCCGCGAGCGAGGGCTGGCCGGTGGGGTGGGGTGGCGCGGTGCGGGTGGAGCAGGGCCGGAGCGGGGCGGGGCGGGTGGGGCCGGGCGGGGCCGGGCGGGGCCGGGTGGGGCGGGGGCGTGGCGCGCCCTTGGCCGAATCTCAAGGTGCGCGCGCGCCAAGAAGTGGTAATAGGAGACCGCACGCATTCACGCCTGCACAATGCCCCCGCACTCCCACCCAAGCAACCTTCCCTCTTCTTTTATGAGCGTCTCCGCGGCTCGGTTTGTCGTCCACCGCCTTTTACTTTCTACGCCCTCCTCGGGGTTGCTTCCGTAACCCCTGCGCAACCGCCTTCTCCCTTTTCACTACCGGTGCCATCGCAGCAGGCCTTCATTTCTACCAATTTCACCACCTTCTCATCTCCACCTTTGTCGCTTTCATTTGGACCACGCACCATCTCCGACGCCGCATCGCCACCGTCGCCGCCACCGTTTTCGTCATTTTTCATCACCACACTCACCCACTCGCACTCCCTTCGTCTCCTCCTCCTCCTCCGCCGCCGCCGCCGCCTCTTCGCTAAGCGTCCAAAGAGTCCCAGGTCTTTGCCAGGGCTGATAGGAAAGGTAACGTTCAAATTAAGTGGAAAATAGCTTTTTGCAGCCGCTTTATAATATTACCGGAAATGAGATTAGAAGAGAATAATTTCCACATTTTCGTCCCCGCTGCTCCTTCGTCTGCGTAATTATCCCACTTTGGGAACTGCGGAAATGCCCGGCTGAGCGTCAGGTGTGCGCTGCGCGCGGCGCACGAAAAACACAATCACTTGCTGCGCGAACAGCGAGCAAGAAAAATCACTATTTTCGAAAGAGGAAGCGGTGATCGAGAGATAAAAAGGCGAGGAGGAAGAGCGCAGCTGTTGTGTTGCGTAGTCTCGGATGTGGGAAGATGGAGAAGGGAGCCGCATCAGGTTTTCTGCCAACTGCGGACGGACAGACAATCGCATCTGGCAATGGCTGTTTCCGACTGCAAGGTGCATCACTGTTGGTTAGTAAACGAGAATGGTCCTTTACATACAGAGAAAGGTGTCGATAAACGTTATATTTTGCTAATGATAAAATACAGGAGTATAATTTATCTTCGGTGACTAAAACACTTAGCAACTGATGTGTATACTATCGATACCTCTCTCGAAGACCCAAGTATAGTTATTAGAGAAAAAGACGCCTTATAAATGAATCCAACATTTGAAGGAAGTAATACTGAGAATAAAATTTCTATATTTGAAATATTTGTCTTTTCTATTTCATTTTCTAAAGTCAAGATATTTACTGAAGAAATACGACTCCAAAATCAGTGAACTATAATTATCACATTGGCTAAAATATTGTTCTTACAACGAAAATTATTATTTAAACATTATTAAATAGTGCGGTCGAAGTGAACAAGCTTTTTGGTAACATTGATTTATAAGTGTTGTTAATTTGAATTGCTTCAAAATTTCTCGGATGGCTAATCACACATTAATGACAATATTTATCACCGATAAATCACAAAACAATACTGCATTTAAGTCTCGCAGTTATTTTTCGCGAGTAGAAAAACTGTCCGATCGGCCACAAAAAAGGGATCTTTATCATACAATGAGGTACAAACTTGAGACAACCAAAGACAGGTTCAAACATTGCAACCGGAAGTTGGCAGGTCTAACCCGACAATTTGCAGTCTCACGCAAATCGCTGTTATAATTTATACGCATACAATTCAAATGGATGTGAAAAAATTTGTTGGTGGCAAGCGATGCTAGGGTGAAGGCGAAAGAGACCGGAAGATAGGACGTTCCCCAACTGAGCACAACTTGCAATGGACGTCTGTTTCATTACTAGAGCGAAGTCAAAATTTACATTTCAGTTAAGAATGTGCAGCTTGCATTTCTCCCAACACATTTCTTCATTGGAATTGACGGATATGCAAAACATTCTGGAAGATATGACATCATTCCCTTAGAAGATGGTATGTAATTATTTCACAGGGCGGATAGGTTTGTCGCGAAAATTGGAAAATTAAAATAAAGTTTAGCTATCTATAAATCTTCCTAAAAAAAGGTTGAAATTACATTAACGATATTTGCCAGAAACATCTACTTGAATATATTTTAGAAATGCGATTACCACACAAAACACGAGCCACGTCTGCAAATTTGAATTTGCTTGAAGTATTTTGCCTACTCAAGCTGTATTTCTGTTCTCAAAATGACTTTAGAAACACCAACAGGCTGGAATTTATTTACTTTTTTTACTTTTGTATCTTTACTTATATAATGGAAGACGCGAACTAATTCTTACATTTTCTGATGTAGAGTAAATGTGTTATATATTTTCAGAGGTTTTTGAAAAAAGGACCAAAATACAAAATTAAAAACAATTATTTTTAAAATAGTTATGTCTGGTGTTTTAATTTTTATTATAAAAAATACAGAAATATCGTGAGTGAAAGTTAACGAGTTCAATCATTTCAAAATTTAGGGGAGAAAATGTTACTTTAGGACGTGCTGACTTTGACATCGGCAGTTTGATATTTCTAATAATTCTGAATGATATACATATTTCTTGATCAGATGTGGTGAGAACACACACACATATTACACAAAACTCGAAAGATAATAGTGATACCAAAGAAAAAGATAATTTGGGACTATTTTTAGCATATTTCATTATATGATGGCAAATATTTTAGACACTTCAAGCGTATTAAAAGACATTTGGGTTGAAACAAAGAAAAATAATGTAGCTAGAAGAACATGATACACTCAAGCTAAAATTATAAATAATTTTGGAAATGATACTTTTGGTTCTGTAAATCAAGTCTGCTTCTTACATAATTATTAACTGTATTAAAAATCTTTATAAACATATAATACTTACATATTCTTGTCAATGAGAATAAAATAAATTAAGATTTAAGAATAAGAATGTGAAATTCTGGTTACATATTTAGCAGAACAATGAAACATAATTTATTTTAATTCTGACCCCTTCATTTGAAAAATTCATAAAGTATTCCAAAAGAATGTTAACTCGTGTCGCACTACTGCTATCAAAAACTTTCAATTAGTAAAAGATGATCAATTTCAGTTTACCAATATACTCCGACACTGATTCTATCAATGCTCCATCTTCATTGACAAAAGATACATTTGAGCACTATTTTGAAAAGAGTACGTTAATTGTATAAAACTTCGTTAAGCATTACAAACTCCACAATATGAATCTACACTAATGTGTAGTTTAGAATCAATGATTATTTTCGAGGAAATTATAAATAATTATTCAGAATGAATTGAAGGTTACTCCTCCTACCTTTCTATTGCATTATCTTCTGAAACAGAAGACAGTTTCTCCGACAAGCAAAGTCACATGAAAATATATGAGAAAATTATGAATAATGGGAATTTAAATTGAGGTAATTAGAATCTCGGCCTATTAAGTAGTGACGAGTAAGTGTAGAAAAGGTAAAAAAAGGAGGGACAGGTGTATAAAATAAGTGTAGTACGCGTTAGACAATAAAAGCAAAGAAATGCAAGAACTATAATTTAAGGAAGCTCAGGTCATTTTGGACTCAAAATGACACCAGATTAAAAACAGAAAGAACAAAATAGCCTTTTTGACATCAGGGCAAAACGATGTTATATAAATTATTAGATATCGTGAAAAGAAAAGAAGTGAAAAGCACTGTGGTAAACCCTAAATAATGGGAAAAGGTTAATTTCGTATGGTAATTACCAGCAAACGACGAATTACGGTGCTGTCTGGAGGACTGCTCTGATCGGTAATTTTCCGTGATATCTTCGATCAATACCAGACGAATACCGGGGAAGTATCCAAACAAACGAGCCACGGACGGCACGCGTTCTTCACTTCTTCTTCCTTGTCTTATCATTTCCCTATACACACACAAATCCTCTGTGCGACACAAGCCGGGAGACCAGTCGGGAGCTTAGGGCTTTTCCCGACTCAAGCGGTGGCCCTCTGACGGAGGTACCTGAAGATAGGATTCCGCAAGCTCGCGGGGACCTATAGGTCGGTGCCGGAACTCTCGTTAAACAGGGGAAGAACTCCGGGACATCATTTCGTATATAATGCATTACGCTTACGGAAATAAATAAGGGGCCTAAGTAGGCGATGAGCCCAGAAAAGTCAATTGATACTCTTTACTGAGCGGGAAACATAATTTACCAATTCAACATAATTTCTACCCAAAAGTGTAGACGTTTTAGAGTTAATGTAATTAATTTTGTAACTTTTCGGAAATTGTATATAAACTTTATTTTTCTACCTTCATACTACCCGAGACGTGAACACGTCGCACACAAAATGCGCTAGGTATAACCAATAGAATACTAAGCGGGATGAGCTCCGTATCTAGGCAACCAGAGATAACGTATTATAGAATTGCAAGATTCCATACCAGGTGGTATCGATAAACGTATTATTCTAGATCGTCAACAACAATATGTAATCGTAATTGGGATTTTCTAGACGCCGTGATCTAATTTAATGTATAGTTTTCGTTCTCATCAGATTAATTCATCTGCTCTCAACGAAGAAGACTTCGTGAAGCTTGCTCAAAAGTGGATTTTCCATCATGTACTTTATTCGTTTCATGGTAACGAAGAAAACTTAGCAACAGAATTCGTCACCTATTTCATCTATGACTGACAAAATACTGAATTAAAAATTAACAGATGGAAAGGGTTTTTGGATGGGCGTTTTTCTAACATTTTCAGTTACTGAAATTTTGAAAAAAGTTAAGTATATCATATCAAAGAGAAAAATGTTGTATATTTCAATTAAAAATAGTTGGAAAATGGGAAAAACTATAATTTTGCATAAAGGGAGAAATATTGAAAGATATATTGGGTAATGTTTGCCTTCTAAATAAATCTTGGCAACTCAAAATTCTGAAAAACATACAATTACAAACAATCATGATGAGAACAAATTTTGTTCCTAGTTTCCCAATTGAAATTTCCAAAAGATACTGAAATTATTTTACAAATAGTGATGCATGGGAAACTATGTCCAGCTATTTACCTTTCAGTGAATATGTGTTTCGACATCTGAATGTTTGAAAAACGTGGCTCTATATCGAACAACTAAAAATATTTTGTGTGAGTAAATCACTGAATTACTTTTCTTTAGTGCACTATGTTAATGTACTGGTCATTGACAGGTGATTTATCAGTTCATTTTTCTTCATCAATTCAGCTCTCACGAACGGAATTTAAATAACATACATGTTATTGAAATATTATTTAATGTATTCAAGTTCATCAAACACAAAAATTTACAGTAATTCTTGCGTTTCACTTTTTTATGGAGATAAAAATTAAACTCTCATTAACCTACTATGCAGATAACAGTAAAATTCAAACATTTATACTTCCATATCAGTATTCTGATGATATTAGCGTCTCACCCAATGCTAATCCGTACAAAATTTCTAACCATGATCCCGTATAATGATTTATATTCATATTGGATACATTTTTACATGCTGATTACTTTATCTGCAGGCCATTTTAAATGCTTTTAACTTTATCCGACTTTGTCATTAATTTATTTGCATTCTTTTTAATTTCAATTTCCCTTCCTCAATTCAAATGTGTTCATACTCAGTAGCTATTAGTTCCGAATTTCGGAATTATACATCACAACTGTATAATATCGTCTCTCCAGGGGTTCTACTATGAAGAAACAGAATGAACAGAATGAAGGCAAAGAGGCAATTCTGTGTTGCCCAAACATCCCCTCCGCCGAACTGGAGGTTCTCAGGCCGTGGTTGCACCGGCTCTCTTGGGAGTGCCGAATGGAATTGCGCCCATGGTACTGATGATGACATAAGACTTTTCTTTTGCATAAGACGAATATTAACCTAGAAAGTATAATTAAATGTGCAGGGAGAACAAATCGGGATTACACTTTCAAAAGAAAAAAGTATTAGAAACGTTATCTTTGTGTTTTTATTATTTTTTACTACGACGGTGCACTTACAGCTGAATATCGTACTCATTCGGGTGTCATTAAGATTGTCAGAATGAAACTCGTGCTCTTACGGACTTAAAATATTTTTTGAGTGAAGAATATAAAAGAAAATTAGTATAATTTTAAACATAACTGATATTATTTGGTATAATTTTAAAATATTAACATTTGCACAATGTTTGACAGTAACGATTTAATAATACCTATGGACATTTATTAAAACCATTAACCTAATATTATTACAATACTTCGTGTTACCGCCAAACCAATAAAACAAATGAAAATCGATACTGTCGAATGAAACACTTTCAGTGTCTAGCTTTTGATTAATACTCATATATTATAAAATGATAAAAATTCTCTGGGTCAGACGATCATAAAATATTGAAAGATACATGTTCAATATAACATCGTGTATAGGTTGTGCACCATTGGTCTTATGCCTCATGGTGCCGAAACGATACTCGTTTCATTTTGACGTCCGTATGAAACTTCTTTAATAACTATTACATGAACGAAAGTAATCTAGCGCCAATTTATTTTCCACCTGTTTTACGTGCGTATGTAATTCTTTGTTTGACTATTATCAAAATCACTAATTATTTAGGCGCATTATATTGCCGTGCATATTTTTACCACTTTTTGCAAATTTCCAGAAACATTTATCGGTCTCACGTCATGATATATGTCGTTTTAAAATCATTTGTAGGCGATCAAATTTCGAGCTCTTGTATTCCTGGCAATCTAAGAAATCAAGTACGACAGTTGTCTGGAAATTAGAAGGCACCGAATTTGATTTCGCAGCAAAACAGTTTCCCAGAGCCCGTTATCGAGGTCAGCCACCTTGCGCGTCCGCGGCCCCAAGTGGCAATTAAGACGAGGGCGGGGGAGAGTCCGGCGGTTTTCCATCGCGCGCGGAGCCGTCGCGTCGGGCGGCGACGGCGGCGGCGGCAGGTTGGCCAGAGGGCTGCGAAGGCGCGGGGCGAGTTTTTTGGGGCGGAGGCCGTGCACCTGGTTCAGGTGAAAACCCGCAATCAGGGGCGCTGTCCGGGAGCCCGGTCCCGACCCCTCGCTGCGCTGCGCTAGGCTGCACCGCAACGTCCACTACCCCGCTGCCCCACTGGCGACGCGCCTCCCGCGGACGCCCCGAAGGTTCAATGCACTCCCTAAAAAGGAATGGGCATCTCCCGACTGCATCGCACGGTCCGTTTTCCCGTACCCCAGCTTCCCAGCGAATCCTCTTTCACTTTTCGTTCCTTGAAAAGGCATAGCCAGATTGTATCCCGTTTCATTCATCCGGTATTTCTCAAGTCGGCCTTTTCTTCTAGATAGTGATTTGTTTCTACACTTAAAGGCTATACCGAGATTCAAATAATGAAATTGTATTGGTTTTAAACAAACAATCCTCCGTTGATAAAGGCTGTAGAGAGTAGAAAACGTTCGAATGGGGGCATTTTTATTTTTACGTTTCTATTCATAAAAAGAGCAAATAGATGCCTCGCACGGATCTAGAGACAACCTCAAATGCATGAGAACTTAGCAAAATCTTCGGAAATGTGTATGATAAGACAGCGGGGTATGAAGATACTCGTAATAGGAGGTTTAAATTTTTGTTTCCACAAATTTTTAAATGTGGTTTTCAATTTTGGCAGTGCTTTGAGAGGACGTGCAAATGTTTCTTCAAAATAGACATACGTGGGCCAATTATAATCGACCAATATAATTCTAAGCAGACCGCGTTATACGTAGAAATCTATCCTAATTAAGGAGAGAAACGGAAAGGGATGCAGTGGGGCTATGCCTCTTCGAGGAGGAAGGTAAATGGCTTAGGAAAAAGCGTCTGCGGGATGCAGTCGGTATATAGCCTATTTTCAAAAGGAAATACTGCAAAATTGCTCCAGGAGATATCCACGAGATCATAAAAGCTCCATATAATATTACAAGTTATAAGTTAAGTTTCGCTGAAGGTGCAAAAAACGACCATATACCATGGCCATTCTTTACTTCTAAAATTAAGAACGGCCTTTTCTTCTAAATAGTGTTTTGTTTCGACAATTAGAGGCCATACCGTCATTCAAACAATGAGATTATAGAAAGTAACGTTGGAAAGGTCTGAGGGCATTTTTATTTCATCGTATCAACTTTGTTTTCTTCGACACTTGTTCTAAAGAAACCCAAACAAGATAGAGAGATTCGTCTGGGATCCATCGATCTTAAGAAAGCATATGACAATATACCGGTGTGGGAATCGGATGCCGAAGAGTTTTTGGGTTTTTCCGCCGATGGTTACAAGTTCAAGGACGTTAAATTGTGCAATCAGACAGTCAAAGCTCTCATCGATTGTGGAAGCCAGCTCAACTTGATAAGACGGAATGTGTATGATTCAGCAAGTGCACCCGAGTTGAAGAAGACAGATATGATTATATCCGGTTTCGGAAAAACTTTTGTGTCTCCGCAAGGATATTTTATAACCATGATTGAGATCGATGAGATTGAATTTGAGACAGATGTTTACGTAGTCTCCGAAGATGCTATGAAGATGGATATGATCATTGGAAACGACCTTTTGGATCAGGCTGAAGTCCTCATGAACAAAAACGGAGTAACTGTGAGGAAACCACGATTAGAAGCCCATCTCATGTGTATACAAATTGTAGAACAACCGGAAATAAAAATCGAGAGTACTGTTAGCAAGGAGGTTAAGAAGAAAGTAGAAGATATGGTTTCAAATTATGTACCGAAGAGGACAAAAACTACTGATGTGAAAATGAAGATTTCCGTGAAGGACGAACAACCTATATACAGCAATCCGCGAAGATTATCACCACAGGAGAAGGAAATAGTAGACAAACAAATTTCTACATGGATCGATGATGGAATTATAGAACAAAGTTCTTCCGAATATGCCAGTCAGGTGCTCGTCGTTAAGAAAAAGAATGGTACATCCAGAATTTGTATTGACTTCCGTAAGTTAAACAGGATCGTAGTGAAGGATCGCTATCCTTTACCACTCATCGATGATATACTGGACAGACTGCAAGACGCACGAGTATTTTGCACGATGGATCTTAGAAATGGATTTTTCCACGTTGACGTTGAGGAAGGTAGTAGAAAGTACACGTTATTTATCACACATGCAGGTCAATATCAGTTCAGAAAGGTTCCTTTTGGATTATGCAACAGTCCTGCAGTATTCCAGAGATTTATCAACACAGCATTTCGACCATTGATGGCACAGGGCGTCGCTTTGATTTATATGGACGACATAATTATTCCCGCAAAGGACGACGAAGAAGCTTTGGAGCGACTTAGGCAAGTTTTGGAGTTGTCCCAGGACTACGGATTGGATATTAATTTCGAAAAGTGTTAATTCATGAAAAGAGTCGTACAGTTCCTTGGATATACGATTCAATACGGACAAATTCAACCATCTTTGGAAAAGACGATAGCAGTTCAGAATTTTCCAGAACCTAAGACGAAGACAGGACTACACAGCTTCATTGGTTTAACGAGCTACTTCAGAAAGTTAATACCTGAGTACGCGTTGATAGCTAAACCATTGAGTGACATGCTGAAGGAGGATCAAGAATTTCGATTTGAGGAGGATCAGCGAAAAGCATTTCAAAAATTGAAGGACCTTCTAGCGTCCAGTCCGGTTTTGAACATATATAACCCGAAGTATGAAACGGAGTTGCACACGGACGCGAGCAAATTTGGCTACGGTGCAGTGCTTTTGCAGAAGTGCCCAGATGATGGCAAGCTCCACCCGGTGTCATATATGAGTAGAAAGACGACTGAACAAGAAGAAAAGTATAGCAGCTACGAGCTTGAGATACTAGCTCTTATGAACGCACTTAAAAAGTTTCGAGTATACCTTTTAGGTATTGATTTCAAAATTGTAACTGATTGTGCAGCGTTCCAAAAGACAATGGATAAAAAGGATATTTCGCCAAGAGTAGCCAGATGGGCAATGTCATTAGAGGAATATTCTTATACAATTGAGCATCGCGCTGGTTCGAGAATGAAGCACGCTGATGCACTGAGTCGATGTACTACTGTTCTGTTTGGTTTTGCCGACATTTTGGCCACGAAGATTAAAAAGGCTCAAGAAGAAGACGAAGGAACCATAGCAATCAAACAAATTCTGAAAGAAAAGCCGTATGATGATTTTGAGTTTCGAGACGGATTATTGTTTAAATTCAGCGATGGACGAGAAACTTTAGTGGTTCCACGAGGCATGCAGACGAAAATTATTAAAGCTGCTCACGAAAAAGGACATTACTCGTGCAAAAGGACAGAAGAAGATATTAAGCAAGAGTTCTACATACCGAATTTTACAGACAAGGTGATTGCGAAAGACCGAGAGCAACTACACCTTGTGCAGAGTTTATGCAGCCATGGCCACAAGATTATCTATCATCCGAGTCGGATGATGGTCAGGAAGGCCGAGTGTGGGAATCGGATGCCGAAGAGTTTTTGGGTTTTTCCGCCGTTAGTTCAGAGGAAGTACGCGCCGCGGTTGGTAACACTGTTACGGGTGGGCAGTGAGGAGGAAGGCGTTTTGGAGGGGAGACAGTCCGTCTTGAGCCGAGCCACGAGAGAGTGTACGATTTGTGTTTCAAGAGTGTAAGATTGTAATTGTGTTGTGACAAATACATTTTGTTAATTAATTCGACGTGCCAGACTTATAATTTGAGGACACCTTTCCCACACCGGTATCTAGTGTTAAGAATAAATGAACAATTTTAATATAAATAAGAATTTAATTGATACCACACAAAATCTTTAAAATAACAATACACCCGATAAAAAGATTTCCTACAGGCTCTCCAATCCTGTATCCAATCACCAAAAGACATTCAGCTCTTGTCTGTATCCTACACTTACCAAAACATTTCTCAATAGAAATTAACTGGGGTGACATAAAAAAGTCTATGCTATGAGAGTGAAAACACAACTGAACAAATTGTACACTTCATGATTTGCAGGCATCAGGTAATCATTGATGTAGATACCGGCGATCTGAGTAACGTGATACGTGAACTCAATTTTACTTGTGAGCTAGACTTACAATAAATATGGACAAGTTTGAATACCAAGTATTTGGTAACACCGTCGTAGTATATCTATTTAGAAAATATCATGAAAATAAAAAAATAATTAGAGTATAGAATTATGGTAGAAAATTATAAATACTTCAGTGTCATCTTCAGTAAAAAGAGTGCGAGCCGAGAAAAAATAGAAAGAAGAATTGTTTTGGGAAGGAACACGACGCGATGAATAAACTTCATGTTATGGAACAAGGGATTTAACAACACTACCAAAAACCGCTTTACTCCACCTAAGTAGAAATTGTTACAATATATGGGTCAGAAATATGCGAGATATACATAAAAACAAGATAAAATCTGTTTACTTAAAAGACGGAATTTATTTATTAAAAAAATAGTTAAAACTGTGTGTGACCTACTATGAGGAGACTTTTTATTAAATTCTGGTATCCCTACCCTAACCCATATAAAAGTTAAATTCTGAATACAAATGGAAATTAACATTTTTGGTAAGAAATTATAAGAAAAAATAGCTCTAGTGTAATAACTATTTGCAAAGGCAAATAAATTATATATTTTGGCTCTTATCCCTCATTGTGACCTTCGAGAAGGAAACGACTTCTTGCGTGAGAACATGGAAAACGAAAATTTGAATAACTATATTTCCTACCAGAACTCTTAGCGATCTTAGCATTCGCTCAAATATCAGGGTAACCGGACGATGAACTTGACCGACACTTTTGGCGAAGGTGCTGTGGATAGAGCAGGCTCGGCAGAAAAGGAATAATGACATTAGAAGCGAAGTGAAAATATGATAATCAATACATGATGAAACAGACAGGAGACAAATACCACATGTGCTGTGGACTCGTCATACGCATAGTTAATTACAGATAGACAAAACTAATATTGTAATGGATACAAGAGGCATGTCAGAAGAGAAGAAGTGTGTGTGTGTGTGTGTGTGTGTGTTAGGTGCTTTCAAATGTGTATACACACTTTGAACTGTCACAACACATTTTTTCCTGCCTATTAGGATAAATTTGAAGAAATGAAAATTTAAAGTCCTATTTGAAAAAATAAGTATACTTACTGTTCAAAATAATTGTTTCAAAATGTTTAAATAAAATGTGAAAACTAGTGGCAATCAGCTTTGATACATTTCTGGGTACAAGTCACCACTGATTCCGTACATCGCAACAAAGACTCCAATGTTCTATGCACCACACTTCTTTCGCATCTCAAAGTGAGACCAGGTTACGTGGTTTACGATGGTGCACCTCATCTTTTATTGTGTCTTGTACTGTTACTCGGAACCGCACACGAGTTCCTTGCATGCTCTCCAGACTTAAGCCGCTTAACATTTTTAAGGCGTAAGGTCTGCAGAGAATACAGGGAACTCTGATACGAATTCGTGTGACAGTACGAGAGACAGTAAAAGACGAGTTGTACTGTCGTAAACCCCATAACCTGGAGTCACTTTGGAATGTGATTCAAGGGATTTGCACAGATATACCATTGGACACTTTGGTGCGAAGAATTAAAGCAGTCGTACCCAGAAATATACCGAATGTTGATGGCCACCAGTTTAAACAATTTGTATACTCCAGAAAGTACACTTATTTTTTTCAAATTAGGTCTTACATTTACTTCCGATCCGATTGCGTCCAATTGTCAGTGAAACCTCTGAAGACTCGAAAATTGCAAAAAAAAAAAAAAAAAATTTTGTAGCGTCGACAGTGTTTTCAGAACTGGCGATCTAATGAATATGTGAGTTACTTGCGGCAGTTATGCGTCTAGGGCAAATATTGCTAGGGGATAATTGCTTTTTTAAGCTGGAAAAACTTTATCCGATTCAACTAGAATTAAAACTTTGCAAACCTTTACAAATAATGCAAAAATGACGAAGTCTACTGGTTATAGTACCATTATTTTATATTAATTACCGGTACTTTCTAATAAATACGCATTAAGGCAATAAAACACATGTTCCACAACACAGAAAAAATAAATAAATCAAAAATTTAATTGGAATGCATTTCGAACGATTTATCGCGATTTTCTGCGCCTGAAGAAGATGTTAAACAATTTCAAACAACTTCATGCACAACCTCGAAAAGTAATGCATGAATACAGTTTTAGACTTTACTTTTAAACTGTGATGATTGTTCACTACTTCAACGTCAAATAAATAAAATTTGCATTCGAATGAAATAAAAGAGGCCATATGAATCATTCAACTTTCTACATGAAGATGAATTTTTCGTACTGGCTTAAGCCCAGCAATAAGTGTGATTATGTTTCTTTTTTTTAGTACTTAATCATAGCACTCCTTCGTGTGGTAGTAAGTAGCGCAGAGGATATTGTGTTGGAGTGCTAAAACGATGTGGTGGCGATTCGAGCGCTATGATAATGAACCTTTGTTTTAAAGTAAGCAAGGATAAAACATAATACACTGAATTAATAGCGCAAGTGAGATTTTCATTAAAACTATTTAATTTTACAAAAAAATAAATATTGTTTCGAATCTTCCATGTTGCATTTGGTGAAGTGAGTTTTTTAAGAGATAGATAAAGTATTAAAAAATATACGAGTTGCCATAATATAATATTACGTGGACGATACAAGTTATACGAGAAAGTTTGTGCTGTTAAATACAACTTGTTTCATCTAGCTAGAATTGATGTTTTCAATAGCTTTCCGATATTTTAACGTACAATTTATTCGACTTACCAAAAATAAGCAGGCCACGGTAATATCTCCAAATCGGACACCTGCAAGAAAAAAATGAATCATATATAAAGGAAGTTAAGAGCTGAGTGACGTATGCTAGATAATGATCTAATCAGGAGGATGTTGTTATTCGTCTTTCAAAATTTATAAATGACTCAAAGGATCTGAATTTAGTTTATCCCGGAAACTGATTAAGAAGAGAAACAAATTAAGTTCGTTTCTAAACATAAAATAATGTATTCATTTCGATCAAATACAACATTATTTTGACAAAAAATCTTGTAATATTATGTCAGTCAGTTCTAGTGGCACTTACTTAAAATTTTCAATGTCCAACAATTTTAAAATGTTCCCTCTTATTTTGTTCCTTCTGGTCAATTTCGTTCTCACAAATTTTAGAAAAATCAGGTCTTCCAACAGCAATTTTTTTAAATTGACAGGAAGGATTTCGGTACTTAGGGCTTCGAGCAAATTGACTCCACGATTTTTATACTGTTTAGACTTAAGAGTAGTATTGTTGAAATAATATGACAGAGCGGGGAGATTCGACTGCCTTTACCGTTTTTCATGATGACCCAAATACTTATCTGAAATAAACTTGATTGTGACTGCTGGAGCTTTCTATAGAGTATTTGTGAATCACAATAATCAAATCTCCACGTACCTAGATAAATAATATAAGGCATAAAGGTAAGGCTCAAACCCATATAAGACAAGTATGTATCAATATCTTGGATGACATTACAATCGAATGTACTGATTAAGAGGTTGAAATTTAGAAAAATGTTTAGTGTCTGATTATTAATTATTAATGTATTGTTACTTTAATTTAATCTCTGAATTATGTTCCTGTAATTATTATTTTGTAAAGCCCAGTACATTCTTATAAACATCAATGTGAGATGAAAGAATACATGTTACGAGATAAGATTATTATAGAACAGAGTTAAAAAACCTTCACGCAGGTGTAGAATAGACTTTTAATTTGCCCCAAAAGAAAACATAAATTGTGCGCAAAATATTATTGCAGGAGAAGATAAACGAGTATTGAAACATATCATAATATGTTAAAAGGAATGTATTATAAGACATAGCTAGTTACATAATGTCCGAAGTCACAAATTTATTAGTTCACAGGATAGAACATTCAATACACTTTCTTATTCTTCCGTCCATTTCTTTTTGTTAGCATACGTATTTATGATTCTGGATCAGTTCTGAAATCTGTGACAAAAGTTATACTATCACCTGGTCAACGGGCAAAAGCTAATGATTCTGTAATATTATTTGCTTCCGTAAATCAAAGGTTCTAGTAATATATAGTTTTTCTAATTTTTTAATTCCTTTTCAGACCGGTTACATTGGCGGTAACAGAAATTAAAATCTAAAACCTCAGTAAAAGTTGCTAGATATAATTTGAACAGCGAAATGCATACAAATGACAAATTGTGCAACTTATATAAGGGTTTCTGTACTTGTTGCCAAGCTGATAATTGGACTGCCCTATTTTTGATAAGTGTATGTCTATGACAGCCAATATTACAAGAAAAAAATTGAAGCCATTTTGGAGAAAAACTGGAAAATATCCGAAAGGCTTTATGTATTATATCAATAAAATTAAAATATTTGTTTCAACTTCGAAAGGTCGATCAGATTGACTGGGAATTATTCATTGTAGTGAAAATCTTGTCTAGAAATTAGGCTCTATTTATATTTTTCAGACAGACGGGGGGGGGGGCAGACTTTTCAACAATTAGAATTCAGAATCAAGATTCTCTTTCTGTCAAAAACTCGTCATTTTCTCCTGAAACATTATTTACTGTCCCTATAGTACGTGTACAATAAAAATTTAATGTACGAAACACGTATGAAAGTGTCTTTGGATACTTCTTTCAAAATGACGGACTCGACTGGTATATTTGTCTCTTCCGTCAACATTTAATTCACGCTAAAGACACTTTCTAAATCCGTTACATAAATAATTACTTTCTTCTAAATAATATATTTTTCAAGATTCATCGTATAGATATTATTATGCTGAACTTCAGTAACATACACAAATCTTCAGATTGTTGAAACCAATATTACTTAGAAATAATTAAATGCTGAAGTGTGATCAGGAATAGAGTTTTATGAGAAACACTGTATTCATAATAGGTACCAATAGGTACAAGGTAACAATAGTTTACTACAATCTGTAGAAGAAAGATTTTATAAGTTGGCCAATCGAATAAAAACATCAAATATGGTATCTTATTGAGCCATTAGACCAGTCGCTTCTTTCGAATATTTTAGGATTCATTTCTTGTTACATTACTGACGATAAAATTGTTTTACATGACAGTACTTTTATTATTAGTTAGGCAGGATAAGTAGATGATGATTGTTATTTATTCTGAGTATTTTTTTATTCATATCTGTAATCTCTACTATCGTTTAGACCATTCTCTGCGCATCAGACACACAAGGAAATGTACTGCCAGCACAATACTAGGTTTTCCATAACGCAAACACAACAAGACGATCGAAACATGGATGTCAGAGTTATAATTCGATCCCACAACTTTCTTAAAATCACGGAGCAGCACATTCCCGTGAATATTTCATGAAATAACTAAAACGTTTCAAATTTTATCATACCAATATTGGTGCAAACCAATTATCCATTTACATTTGTTTTCATCTTTTAATATATTTTATTTATATGTTTTCATTGGATTCAATATCAGTATATTTTTTGGTCTCAAATTTGCCATCTCGGGAGCACGTGAACACGCAACCCACCGGGGCTCTGTCATATTCCTCGAGGGCAGGTGCATGTGACTTTTATGGGGGGGTCAGCATTTTCATACTGAATCCGCTTTTACACCCAGGGTTGTTAGCCCTGGGGATGAGGTGAAATGATGTTGATAATGAAGGATGAAATTGACAATCTCAAACATACAGAGACACACACATGCCCGAGGCGGAACACGAACCCGCGATCCGTAGGTCCAAGACCGCCACGGCACAACTACCTTAGCGATCTCGGCTACCCGTATCGTCCGATATCAATATAATATAATATATAATATAATATTGTTTTACTCTTGACAATAAATATATGTATTAGAATTGAACAATATAAAACAAGAAGCATTCGGAGAGTAAATCACACGGTAAAAGAAGCTCGGAAGGCATCATATAAGTTAGGAGTAAAAAGAACACAATGTATAGATAAGAGCGAGAGAATCAAGAGATGAGAAGAAATCTCATAAAATCACATTTTCTAAAGCAAATATTCGAAAAATGTAACAAATTATCATTCTACTCTCCTTATTTATTTCTCATTTTTCCAAAGCTTTCGAGACTTTAAAAACAGCAGGCCGCTCTAAAACAGGAAGGTCAAGGTAGCCGACAAGGTAACAAGCATATTAGAGCTCGCGGGCACTGCGTCCAGAGAAATTGACTCGATATTTAAAAGTAAGAGTTGTTCAAACTTCTCGGAAGTAGCGGGGTACCCCAGATAGTCAGCGAGAAGTAAATTGACAGTTATTGTCACAACTTGAGTTATAATTTCAGTTTAAAGCAAAGTAATAATCCATTAAAATGAAATAATACATCAGTCAGATTTCACATTCTCAGTTGAGAGTAAAATTAATCATTTTAAATTGAAAGTAACTTGATTTTGTAATCGTGTTTATTTTAGAGTGATAAAATAGCATTAACTTTCTACATTCAGGACATTTAACAAAGACCCTTGTCTGTTAAAAGCGCTGCCTCTCCTTACGTGAGAATTGTTAACTTATGGATACTTGTTAATTTACTTCACATGATTGGTAAATGCAATAAATAACTGAATCATTTAAAAACACATCACAAAGCAAAAACAAGAAAACAATTCGAACATGTTCCTGCCCCTTGGCAAAAATGTTAACAGGAGGCAGAATTTAAAAATAATGTTAACATGAAATAGTAATGTAGAGTAAAAATTATAAGCATAATTCAAAACTCGAAAGTTTGATAGCATAAATATGGCAAACATATTTTCGTATTAGACCAACATATTTTCTGGCAAACATATTTTCGTATTTCCCGCCTCGCGCAACTTCAGCTTGTGTGTGTACACCCCTTCATGGTTTTGGAGGGGAAATGCCAGCGGAATCAGGGGAAGTTGCCCTGGCTAGTAGGAGCGCCGAGCTTCCCGGGCGGGCGAGTAGCTCGTGCGGGCGCTGTGTGCCTGGGGTAGGGGTTTTACCTCAACCGGACGTCGAGTCGCGGCCCGTCACCTCCTTCACGGTACGCGCACGACGACAACGTCGGCGGCGTCGTCTTGGTACTCGCAGACAGGCTCCAATAAAGAGTTATTGCCTATTGTTCCAGGCGCGCACATGCTCCAAAGTGCGTCTCGCGGCCGCGAGCTAATTGGCGTCGCAAGGCCACCGCCGTGCCGCCGGCCTCCGAGATAACTCAATCCGTTGCGCAACCGCGAAGTGTTAGCGCCGCCGCCCGGGACACGGCCAGTCGAATTTCACGAGAAGGCCCCCGGCGGCGGGAAGGTCATCCGCAGCTCCCAACCATCGCGTGCTCACGGGGTGTGCAAACTTCCAGTTGAGAAACGCTCGCCCGTGTTTTCCGGCAGCACTATAGGACGAAGAGTTGGATTACAATGAAATAACGATGTTTCCAAATCCTAATTGCACAGATAAGCGGGGCCACTACGAGGAAGTTAAGTGAAGGATTTGTGTGCAACAACAAAATGGTGAAAATCAGGTAAACGAAATTGTGCGACACAAATTTCACGGAAGCCAATCGTGAATTTAAAAAATTTACAGTGAATTCAAGGGAATACGAGGAAAAGTGTGTCAGAGGAGCTTTACGCAATAGGCAGGCATTTTGGAAACTGACCCACGAACCTCCCACAAAACAAAATTGCGCGAAGCCTGCCCGTTGAGCGTGCTTCCATGGCACGGCGTACACTGCGTTTGGGGCGCGGGCAGCGTCACCGGTCGGGGCCCCCCTCCACGAGGGCACAGGGGGACCCGGTGGCCCCGTTCGGGCCGGAGGCGTCCCCCGCGCCGTCCCCGGCGTGTCACCGGCGCTCATATTATTCGGCGGCGACCCGTTCCGCCGCCTTCTCACGGCCCCCCACTCCGCGTGCTCGCCCGCAATTACTGTCGAATGGAAGAGTGAAAAACGCCGCGTCCGCCACGCAAGACTGCGCGGCTGCTTCCGCGGGCCCCACTGCCGCGCGGGCGGAGGCCCCGGCCCGGCCCAATGGCGAAGCCACGCCGCCACCGCCGCCGCCGGACGTGCCCGTCGCGACGCCCGCGTCCGACGCGCCGCCCCCGAGACGCCTCCGACCGACGCCCACGCTTCGCGCACCGCGCACACCCCCACACGCCCCCGCGCCGCCTCGCCGGCCTCCAATTAAGGCGTCAGATGCCCTCCTAGAGGGAAAAGAGCGGTAGCACCTAGGTGGACGGCAAATGGAAGCGTCCAGCCGCATTCCGGTTGTTCTAGGACCGTGTTCATAACGGACAGCCAAGTCGGGGACCAAATAGGAGTATTGATACCAGACTTTTATTTTTTTTAATTTGTATTTACTTAAGCTAAACAAAAAAGTAAAAACTGTCTGTGAGATAAGGTGAAAAGCATAATTCGCGCACGTTCTCAATCCTCACCCCCACTCATTTACTGGGCATAGAGGAATAATGAATCAAGGTATCAATCAATGAGGTTGACACTTGAAAATATCATTTTTGCTCCTATGTACTAGGAAACTTTATTGTATCGGCAAACGCTCTACAGATTTGATTTGATAGCATTGCTGACAAAATTAGAATGAAGTGACGCAAGGTAAAACTGTGCCTTGCGAAGCAACATTTATTTGCAAAAGCTAAGCAAACGGAAAGTTGAGCATTTGTTTAGTAGACCAAGGGAAACTGGTCGAAAAACATTATCCATATTGGAGGGCTTTCCGAAGCCATAATGAAATGTCCAATGAGAAACTTTTCAATTTCTTCTCGATGCACAACAAAACGCCATATCTCAAAATTCGTTATGTTTTTTCCGTTATTAAAGAAACATGGTTAGAAAGTAGCACGTTTTATTAAAAAACTTTCATAAATGTAGTTTCCAGACAACAGGTGTGGAAAAAATACTTTTGCTTATGGTCCCAATTCACGGATTCACTTAGACTGATATCATTATCTTGCCAAGCAATACTTTTTTGGATGTTTCACATTTCTTAGGCACCAAAGATATGAAAAATGTATTTTTTCTTGAGCGACCAAGTGAAAATCGCAAGGCGAAAACATCTGAGCCTGAAGTGTGAATTGATCTCGTAACACTTACCAGAGCGGATGCCGACGGAGCCCTTCGAGCATTTTTACATTACTTCGCGGGCCACTGTGGCACAGAAATCTTGACCCAAACTATAGCAAAATGATGTAACCTCCAGAATATATCCACTCTACGTCGTATTTTCGACTCCAACTTAAAACATGCAAACCTCACCAGCTCTCCGCATATTTGTCTTGGTACTCTAGATCTGCTAGAAAATTCACCACGTCCTAGATTGATGGAATAGTTTAGTCATGTTTTTCAGTTTCTGAATGTCTATTATGATTAATTTTTTCCTAGGAAGATATTAAAATGTTAAAATTGAACAGAAGGCTGAATTAAATGGGTTGATCATATAACTATATAATCATCAGTGCAGAGAAAAATTTGAGAAACTTTGATTGGACTAATTAAGGTGACAGAAACATTTGCAATTTGCCGACATCCGTTTAAATTTATCTGCCTCAGATTTATAAGGTCTAACCGATTTCCACGAAATTTTAGAAGGGGTATTTTCAAGGGGTGGGGATGTATAATAATGATACGTCAGAAACCATATCGTTTTGTTTATAAACGGTTTCGACAAGTCTAATTTGAAAACTTTTTATAATATTTTGTAAATCTGACAATGGACTTCCAAGAGGTCAAAACATTATTATTTGTATCATTGTTAGCCATCTCAAAACTTTCAAAATGACCCGCTATAAAATTTCCTCGAAGAGGGTTAGAACCGCGTCATTTTGAGGCCACGAAATTCAAACTAATGTCGGCAAATACAAATGTTTCGCCCACCTTCATTTGTTCAGTTTCTCATACTTATCTTTTCATTTATATATCTAATTATATAGTCAGATCTTTTAAGTTAGCCATGCGTTGAATTTTAACATTTTAATATCGTCGTTTCAATGAAAAACGCACAATGGATTTTCAAAAACTCAAAATGTCAGATACAACTTTGTAATTCTGAGTCCACGATTTGTCCAGTCTCCATAGAATTTCTCTGGACTGGCGCTCGCGTGGAATGCGTGGATCTTCTACAGTCAATTGCAGTACATTGCACTCATAATTACAGACATTTTTCCTATTTTTTTTGTTAATTTGAAATGGGCAGTTACGTGACACAGACTTATGTAAGGATCTAGTAAGATTTTTATTTATTTAACCTCAAAAAGAGTTAAAGAGTGTGTGTGACATAGTATGGGGAGAAGTATATCATCTTAAAACGTCATCCTGAACATCACATAAAACTCATCTTAAACACCTTAAAAATGTAAGGACAGCTGCAACGTCATATTCCAGTTATGTGCACAGATTCGCTATAAATATTGGAAAAAATTAGAGTATCGGAATTTTCCACTGAACCTCTATAAGTATTTGCATTAATATAATTATTTGCGAAATATTTTCTGTCAGTATTTTTATAATACTTTGTGTTTATTTAAGGTACTTTTTAGTATCAAGGCCATTAGATATTTCTTGACTGTGGCATATTACACTATTGTAACAATAATTATTAACAATAATAAACGGTTTTCACATTATATCGCCTTTTACTTTTCTTCATACCATTTTATATACTACACTTAACCTTCTTTCAAAAATATGTAATGTCTGTATGCATCCGGACTTGGTGTTTAAAACGTTATAGAATGTATTAGGCATACTTTATCCTTTAGAAAGGAAAATTTGAACACTCAACAATTAATGGTTTCATAATTATTTCGGTTTTACAATTTTCACACATGATTCTTAACGTTCATCTGAAAAAATAGGCACGAGTCAAATTCACATGCCCAATTTCAAGACTAGTTATCTTTACTGGATTTTTTTCCACTTTGAAAACGCTGTTTTTTCAAATATAGTGGAAATCCTAACATCATATAGTTTCGTTGTGGCGTTTTGCCAAGAACGGTTACACTATTTTGGAATTCCAGTATTGATACTGTTTTGTTTTTTCTCTATCTACTAGGTATATACTACAAAGAAATTGTAATAAGCGAAGAAGTTGTTGAACGTATAGCTATTATTCGTCTTAAACGTACAGTGGCTCTCACAATTAAACATTTACTGTACACCTTTAATAATACCATGAATGCTTCTCGTATGAATATTTCTAGAGATAAAATATGTAATTTTGATATTTGAGGTTTCCAAAGAGAACTAGTGCAATTTGAAAACAAAAAAATGCATTGTTACATGCAAAATTAGATATTTTATGTTATCTACCAATAAACGTTGCACAGAAATGAACGTACTCCATCAGAAGCGCGCTTAGAAACGCACCCGTTGAAATGTTTTCCTAGGCACAAAGTAGGGACAATCACATTAGTCGATGGTCAGGTTTGCGAAGAGCAACATCGAATTGAAAATTGCTTCGAGAAGGGAATCGACGGCGGAAGAACAAAAACTTAATGTGAATTTATCCATAAGGGGAAGATCACTGCAAGGATAGATTCAGATCCTCATTCAGGTATTCAAAGTATAGTAGACAAATTTAAGTACGATGGCAGTTTAATTAATAAAAGCAATAAAGGCCGAAAACCAATGTTCAATGGCCGAGATAAAATAAATATTGCCAATCATATCAGTAGGACTTCTCGCCAAAGTGTTGTTAAAATGACTGCGTGGGTGGCTTCAACAACAGGGAGAACTGGATACACAGAAACCGTTCCAAGGGCACTGCGAGACTCAGTTTGCAACAGGAGAGTAGCCAAGAAGAAGCGTTGGATTAGTAAGGTCAATCGGTGCAATAGGCTACGGTTGGTGGAATAGTACAGAAACCACCCTTCGGAGTTCTAGAAAACTGTGATTTTCAGCGATGAAAGTAAATTTAAGACATTTGGATCAGACGGGCAACAGCACTGTGTGGAGAAAGGTAATGTCTCCTTAGAAGATAATTTGCGTGCAACTATAAAGCACGGCGTCGGCTTCATAATGGTATGGGGCTGTATGTCTGCGTCAGGTGGCGGGAAACTCCATTTTATTGATTTCACAGTTGACAAATTCGGAAATTTATCAATTTTATAAAGGAATGTGAAACAAAGTGCAGCGAAACTTGTTAACATTATAATCATAATCATCCACGGTTTGACTCACTTGGCATGTAAAGGTGTCACTTCTTATTCTATCTGCAATGATTAAAATGTAAACTAAGTTTATAATTCTCTTGCACAATACATTTTTTATTTAGAAGGACTGTTGTAAAACATCTAAAAGTAGATTAATTCAACAAACCCTGCAACGTTTTGTTCAGAGTTAAAGTTAAATAAAATGTTTCAGATGTGAAAAAGTGAACAGTATTTTTGTTTCGTACCAAAGAAATTCCCAAGCCTAAAGCACTAATAAGAGTAATTTTCATGTTCTCGGCAGCACTCTGCATTCGACACCTATAAACGCAGTAATAGAAATCCAATCGAAATTTTATTTAAACACAGGTTAATATGTAATGCATATTGATGTGTTTCAATTGCATATTCAAGTGGTTTTACACGAAGTTACACGGGGTTGATGAGTTAGAGCCACAACAGAAAGCAATGAAGAAGCTGGTAACCTCAGGTTATCTGGTAGCCAACGTCTTTATTATGATTCACCACTTAATCGGTAATGGACAGGCATGGCAAGAAATGTTTAAACGCGTGTTGATGAGGATCGTCATGTCAAAGAATACATGTACCGGACGTCACTAACTCAGGTCACGAGCACTCATTCATCACGGAACGCAAGCCAAGGCAAAAACCGGTCTCGTTTGGAACTCATAGTTTTCTTTTCTAATTTATGTCTCGACTAATTCACTCGTTAGTTTCGGTTGATGTCAATTTAACGTATGTAAGATTATATTCATGACAAATGTGTCGTCAGTTGTTTTTGAAAATAAAGAACAAGCTGACATTACACCTTCGTAGTGAAAGGAGGGTCAGAACATGAACAATCGTGGACAAAAAAGAGAATCTGAGAGTTAAGGATTCCCTCCAACATTTCGTAATGTGATCATAAGATGTATATAATTTTCATTGTCAATTACGTACACAGTATGATAAAACTAATAGTTTCAAGTTATTTATATTGTTTTATAAATAATTAATATCTACTTATTTTGCTTCAGTGGATAGCATATGAAAAGTAACTTGAAAATGATGTTTGCTCTATATGTTTAGGACCAAACGCCATATGTGTAAAACATAAAGTAATCTTGCATTTAATACAGAATCATCGTGACTCTCGTAAACATATTGTCTGCCATCCTCTTCGCTTTTTAACTGAATTCGAAAAGAAGCAATATTTGTACTTTCTCGCTACGGAGTAGAGAAAGTTATGTAATGCTGCACGGAAAAACTGCGAATTTTTGGCAGAATAACGTTTATTACTGGGCAGAATAACGTTTATTACTAACAAAAAAGTTGATAAATTCAGTTGCTAAATTTATATAAAAGTCCTCTAACACGTGATGTAGCCAGAAGCCATGATTTGTGGGTCCTTGATACCGAAAAATTAAATGATGGCAAAATGTCCGTCAGTCTGAACAACGATAGCGGCTAAACCATTCAGCCAATTTTCTTCAAAATTAAAATTTCCCAATCGATCTGGCTGATGCCGCGCTCCCTAGAATTTGAAACCGATATTTGAATTTTGAAGGTACATTACATGAAGTCCCTTGGACATTTACCAAATTTTCAAAAAATATCTCTATCATTTTTTATTAAATATAGTTTTTGGCTAGTGTGAAGGACGTTTAAGAGAATGGTGTAAGTCTCGTGTTCGTTAAAAACCCTGAGTTTTCGAAAATTGCAAAAGTTCAATTTTTTTCGAAGTCATCATAGAAGTAAAATATTACAGATAGAGATTTTTCCCTTAATGAAATCTGTTCCTTAAAGATAGATTTTGAAAAAAGGTCAAGTATAATGTTTCGAAAATTTGAGTACTTTTTGCGTAATTTTGAGTGCAAATACGGGCGAGAAAGTACGAGCTGTTTTAGTACTACAATTTTAAATGTTTATTCAGTCATAACTTTCGAAACTCTAATACCTCGATTTCAATGTTTTCCTTCGAACTAACGGGCATAACTCCCAATAGTACTACTGTGATTTAATTATATGCTCAGAGTGAGGGCCAAATATATAATGTATAGGTGATTCAAAGTGATTGGGACAAGAAACACCCCAGGGACGTTCTTAAATTTCTTGACGAATTGCATATTTCGTTTTTGGGGAAATTCTCGTTTTCGTGACAATAATTGCCGTGCTCCTCAGTTCAAATATTGATCTTAAATGTTACTTCAGGCGCGCAATTCAAACTGGCGCTCCCCTCACCGAAGTAAAACGGCATGTAAAATAGTTCTGTTCATTTCTGTTTTCCTGCAGTTGGTTAAATGATCAGTTAATTTTGTATCTGAGTCAAAAAGCGCGGGTCGAATATTGGACGCACTATTTAATTAAATAATTTTCATATTATCATTTTTACTTTATTTGTTTAAAACTTTCCAAGAATTACATAATACAAGTGTAGTGCGCGATGAAATGCCAGTTCCGTCATGAAATTTGTTATAAGGTCTGTATTCTTGAAATTAGATTAATGTGTGTATGAAATCAATTCCTGCTTCTCAGTCGTATGGTAAACAGTGGTCATTTGATCCATATCAAACTATGACGTTATAATTATTTACGGCCACCCTTTTGTAGCTGTGCAAATATTATTTTCTACTTTTTGTAATGGTATTTTATATTACGAATTATTTTTATACCTAATACAATAGTACTCGTGGGTTTCTACGGTAAGAAGTTATGTTTTTATGAAATATTGATACTCTCTGTAAAATAAAATATTAACTGATATCTTGATTAGAGAGTCAAATGAACTGCTTCAATAGGAATAAAAATAACAACAAGAGAAAGCAAAATAATAAATTCTGCAATATGCAGAAAAAAACAGAAGCAGAGTCAGAACGACGAAAGTTTTAAAAGGTCAATGCAGACGGCACTATCAAATTTTGTAAGTGAGTAATAGTCGTATCGTCTGTAAAAAAATACAAAGTATCTCACAATCCCTATTCCACAATTTCATGAGTGAACTGGAAAGCACAGCCCTTATTAATACACAAATATTACTAATATCATTCACCCCTTTAACGTGGTCTGTAGCAATAAAAATACAAATGTTGTGAAATGTTTGTTCTAAAATGTTCACTTTCAAATGTTTGAACGTTAAGAATCACAAAAAATATTTGTTGCATATTTTTATAGTTCGTAAATGCTTTAGATATAATTCAATAGGATGCTGATGGCAACGCAATTACCAATTCACAAGACAATAATGTTGTCGGCAGGCTATAAGATGTCTACCGAATAGAAGAAAGAGGATATTAAAATATAAAATGCTAATACAACCTCATGTAATATTACACTTCTGGTCTGTAGGCTTTCTTCCTTTTTCCGTCCGTTCATTGTCTGTTTATTTTTCCCCAACGTAGGCCACATTGCGGCATTTGCGCTCGCGCCTTTTCAGCCCCTTCCCCGCAATGTTCCTCTTGTGATCTGTTGCTTACGCTTTATTACTTTGCTGTCTCCCTGAAGACTTGTCAGACAAATCACCTGCACGGTTTTCTTTCACTCGCGTTATCTCTCAGCTTTTCTCCTCAATTCACCCTTCACGCTTTAATTTTCGCGCAGCATTCCAGGGGAAGTGTGATTCCAGTCTTGAGGCTCTTTTTTTCCCCTTAGTCAATTGAATTTAACCTGTAGTTTCTTCCGAAATGTACTATCTTTTCTAGCTTAGTGGAATATGATTTGTATAGTTTATTTTTGAAGGGTAAAATAACGTTCATTTCTCCAAAATCAAATTTTTGAAGTTGTTGACATACATTATTATTCCAAACAAATATTAGTATTCTGTTGTTAGTATTTTTTTAAATCGATTAAAAATTGTGAGTTTAACTGAAATCATAATCTTAACACATAAAAATGGATGTATACGAGTATTCTTCCCATTTTTGCCTTAAGATTATTGATTGCACTACTAAGATTACTATTTGCGTATGTAAAATACTGTAGCTATTGCTCTCAACGTTTTGCATGAACACGATTTAGAAACCAGGAAAAAAGAGGGGTCGTGATGATACCCCACATTTCAATGAGTGAAAACCAGAATGGTATAAGTAACATTTTATAAATTCCGATAAAAACGTGTTTATTTTAGGCTATATTTCAGCAACAATGTAGTTTCGTGGTTTTAATAAACAAATTATGTGCCGTGGTTTTAATGATGAAACAAGGCACCACGACTTTACAGTGATATTGACTTACAGATTTCTCAATTAATGATTTTACTAAGCAGATTTCTCAAAATGTATAAAACGCCACTTATACCGTTCTGGTTTTGACCCATTCATTTGATTGCATTACAAAATTTTACAAGAAGAGATGTAATTCATAATAAACGGTTGCCATACAGTGCCCGACCACGCGGAGCGGGCCTGCGTGGGGCCGGACTGCACCGCGAAATGCGTGCAGTGCGGGAAGTGCAGGCAATGCGTGCGATGCGAGTAGTTCTAGTAGAGCGTTAATAATAAATTACTACCCGGGAAACGCCAGGTACTCAGGTACTTGTTATCATAAATAATGCCATATTAAATTCATATTGTTCATGATAAAAAATGTCAGGTGACACAAAGAAAATTCTGAAAAAATCAGTATTTACCGGCATGTCTCACATACCCACCGATCAACGAATGATAAATGCAAATACTAAGCTTTCACCATGTACATTAGATTTAGTTGTATATATCTTTCCCTCCTCCACGTCTCACGCAGTTAAATTGTTTTATTAGTATTACATTTTTATTATTATAATTTATTATTAAATTATTACTATTCCGTATCCACTAGAATGAACGTAATATAGCCAAATCTGGCATCTTTTCTGTATTTAATAATTGTTTCAAATGTACAAAACATAAGTACGAATTTTTTAACCACGCCATGATTCTGAGCACTTGCAGATCATTGGAATTGTTCTCTGATTTTTTATTAATTGTTTTAAATGGACACTATGGCTCTGTGGGGAATATGCATTGTATATGACCTCATCTTGGAGTACAATTGAGAATATTTTCACGCTTAAATATTTTCATCCAGTGCCGCGCCCGCCGTTGAAATTAAAGTTGAACGTTGGTACTCGAAAGACAGCGAACGGAGATTTAAGTATTAACTCCGCCCAATTGAAATTTCCGGAGTTCTTTGCTTTTTAAAAAAATATTTACGAATGAAGACAAAGTCATATGTAGTCCAAAATTGGCTTTTTTTAAGTGTCAACATAAATAAGAAGTACGTCACTGACCTCAGCAAGGCGGAGAGAACCTGAAGGTTTCATGAAAATGAGACTGCAACATAAGTGAAGAGTCTACTGTTTGCTGACTGATATTCGGCAATATGAGAGAACGATTGAAATGTCTTGAACCACATCAACTTAAGAACAATAAAAATTCAACTTTCATATGTAGTAAAATTGGACATCGTCAATGATTAATAACCCGTACACGATTTATCATACATGCGGGCAAATACACGTCTACATTTCGGCCCACCGATTATGCTCCAGGATTTCATGAACTTAATCTTGCAAGGGACAACACTTTGGTCGAGATACTTCTACATTTCACAAGTTAAAATTATATTACGCAACATGTACGCATCGTTCGGTTGAAATACATCGCATTTTGTAATAAGCATTACAATCACATTTAAATTATCCAATTATGCCAAATTATTGAGTTACAAAATATGTACTTAAATTATATTCTTCTTGATCAATATAACATCCTGAAATGGAAATTATCACAGAAATCAACCACGAGAGATTAAAATATCAAAACAGTACGCCAAGTTGTGCAGACATGTCAGGCATTATCGAACAAAGTGAAATCTATTACCGTAGACTGCCTGTGTTTGCTTTTGATCCAAGAATTTTTCTCCAATCTTTCGTGAGGTGTAGCCTTTCTCATGTTTCCTTGCCTAATTTAGAGAGGTGTCTAAGACTCACTTAAGAGAGTCCTTTAAAGTATGTCATCCGGATCATATAAAAGGTGTACAAGCAATATAGCATGGCGTCCAAATGGAGGTGAATCGTGGTTCATTTTTCCACCTGAAGATGTTTAATCTGAATTTGCCTCATAAAATTCACACCCTCAATTTACGCCTCTTTTCCGCTTTATCTACTCCACTTCTTGATCTCCTCCCGCCTTACGTGTCCCGCAATCGACAAGTCCAAATTCGTCCGCCCGCTGGCTGTGGCGGCCGCCTTCCGCACCCGAAGGCCTACCCGCGCCACGCCCCTCCCCCGCGCCCCCGGCGACGCGCAGATTACAGAGCACGGCGTGGAGCTTCGTTTATTTCTGCGCTATTTAACAGCTGCCGCTTCCGAAGCGAGATGATGGCCGCCGGCCGTGGGCGCGAGCGGCGGCCGGGCAGTGGGCGAGCGGTGGGTGAGCGGCGGGCGAACGGGCGGGCGGGCGGGCGGCGCAGCGCCCCGCACCTGGAGCTCTGAGGAGGCTGCGATCTGTCTCATGGTGACGCGCCACACCGCCACGTGACGCTACCGGGCCACGCGCTTTCATTAAGCCAGGAAACGGGTCTCGTTACATATGCCATTTTTGACGTCACTGCAGTACCTGTGACCTGGAGGTCCTAGGTTCGAGACTTGTCAGTGGTAGGTTTTTCGACACTAGCTAGATGGCTAGGCCGAATTAAGTCGCTGTAAGGAGAAGAATAGCGGTCGGCTGTTCTGGTCGGTAGTTTTCTGTGGTTTCTCCGAATAACACGACGCGAATGGCGGAGCAGTGCCCTAAAAAACGGGCCACGGACCACGCGCGATATTTCCTACCTCTTCCTTGTCCTATTGTTACCTCTTTCTTTCACACACTTACACCACCACACTGACCGGAAGACCGGTCGGGAGCATAGCCCGGTTGGGCCGATGCCCCGCTGGTGGGAGATACCTGGCTGCGACAAACCCTGTTAGCCGGCGTCGAGCGGTAGGTCGCCGTCGAACCTCACAATCCAGCGAGAGAAGTTCACCTCCACCTCTCGCGCAAAGCATGCACTACACTCACGAGACTAATGACCTTAGCAATTGACGCGCCCGGAACCACTTATCAATTAATCAACAAACGCCGTTCAGACGTTTCGCACATCAGGGATTCATCATCAGAAACCTCTAAATTCGAAATTGAGTATAAAATACAATCGTTAGCATATTCACGACAAAAAATGGCGCATTATTCATTCTGACACAGCTTGTCTTTTTATAAACTGTTTAAGGTTTTAAATTTTTCTTTTTGGTCGGGAGTATATTCCGGTTTTGTCCGATGCCCTTCCTGACTGCCAACTATCGGCGTCTGAGGGAGTTGCCAAATGCCCCCGCAGTCTACCGCTTCCCTGGAAACTATTTCTAGTAAAGATCCCCCCTGCGGAAAAGTATTTACAAATAAAACAAATTAGTTACATATCTACAGTGTGTTTCTTATTACCAGTTTACTACAGAAAGTATATCGTCAGTTCTGTTTGAATCAGAGAACTAAAATTATAAAATGTTTATTTGAATATTGAAAAGTCTTATAATAAAATTCAGTAGAATATAATGGATAGTGCAATTCATGATTCTGGCTGTCATTTACTCATCGAATGCAGTGTAATGGCGCAGACATATTTCAATGATGGTAGTTTACTTACAAACTAATGACATCTTGATTATTATCATAATCACGGCCAGGTCTCGCTCCGTTAGATTACAGCATTCGAAACTACTCAATACTGTCTTTTTAATCTGCAGGTGCTTTGATATCATCCAAAAACAAAGTCATTAAGTCACATATTTAATAGCGTCGGTTAAACCTCAATGAATTACTGACCTCCAGTAGGTGCTGAAAAGCAGCTGTTATAGGGAATATTATCTTTCTCTTAGGCACGCCCGGATCCTGTCTGAGGGTATCTGATCGAGCAAAAATGTTGCCGCTCTATCGAAAGCCGAATCGGCGGGTTGAGTGACGTGAAGAATGGGCGGACGACTTTTAAACAGCGCATCCGGTTTATGTTTTAGCTGCCGCAGAGGACACCGATTCCAGAGCACGCGGGCGGAAATTCATAGGCGTTGGAACTGCAGACAACCAGAACACTGTCAGCAGAAGGTGTCAGATATCTAATAATAGATATCTGAAATATTTTTTATAACCTGTCGACGTAAAAGTGTCTGGCCATTTTTCAAACATTCTAATTTAATAACGGTGGCTTAAATATATGTTGGTAAAAATGAACTTTTTTCTTTATTATAATGCAAGTGGCTAAACCTTCTGGTTATACCAGGAATGGATGATGGTGATGGATTGATAGTGATGTGATGAAGATTTGCTACGAATGATACTGGAGCAATGGTGGATTGGGAGGCAAGAGAAATGTTAGTAGCCCAAGGAAATTTGCTGCAAACCCCTTAAATCCACCACAAATTTAACATGAATCGATTAGAATTCAAGGCATACACACAAAAACAGGTTAATTTAATAAAGAAATGTGAAAAACCGAGTTATATGCTGCAATCTATTGTTAGGGGATGGTGTATAAAAATATTGGGTATTAAATTTCGTTTGATTTTCAAAACCGCGAAGGATGTATATGAAAATCGCTGACTCTGTCGCAATTACCGTGTAAAGTTGGCAGGTCAGCAAATAGCATGACATTACCGTGTGAGGTATCGAACTCGTTTAATCCCGCAAAATGTTGATCATATTTTAGGCAGAGCGGAAAATTTAATGTCACTGAACCGAAATATCCAGTTCCCGGCCATACATATCTTCCCTGTGACAGGGACTTTGGAATCATAGAAAATAATAGTGTCTGATGTTCCTGATGACTGAGTTGAGTTGGTGAGAAAGGCTAGGGATAGAAATCCATTCATAATATTAACAATGTCATCTGATGTCAGCACTGACTTATTGTTGAAGAAGATAAAAAAAAAGAATGGTTTTAGAAAACAAAGAGCTGGTTTTGTTAAATTATGTTTCCTGTGTAATAATATGTTTATAGCTGTATCGAATAATTTGACACAAGGGACTAAAATAGTGCAAGAAAACCATCACTTGATGGTGTAGAGTTGCCGCAGGAATTTAATGGAAAGAAGAAAGTGAAACCCACTAAGATCAAAAACGTATTAAAATAGTTGGATTACGTTCCTACAGTGCTTGACTAGTTTTATTGATGTATACATAATGTTAACCGCTAATAGTAACTCAAGATCCACTTTTTGATGACTTTGTAGTATGAGTAGGTAGTTTTTCAAGTTTAGCCTCTCACTTAGGAGGATATACTTAAAATAATCACTTGTTGGCATATTATGATGTTACAATAATGCTGCTACTTTGAAATAAAAAATAAAATAAATTAATTTTCTTCCTCCATTATTTTTCTCACTCTACGCAAAACTCTTACTCTACAGTAATATATTTGTTAAGCGGTTTTTTGCGTGGATGTCTTCAATTTGTACCCATGTACAGTGAGGGAAGGCGGGCGGTAAGGCACCACGGGTCGCCCATTGCTGAAAATGAACTATGGAAATACAAGGAATGCATAAAGACGTAAAACTTGAGTTATAAAATTTTATCATATCGTTTAGAAATGTTACGAACACATGATTTGCTCAAGATTTTAATTTTCAAAGAATAACACACCAAATATGTTAACATTTCTTACAATCAATTTCATCAATGTATGTTACTATTACTGTCAGAATTGCCTCTCATTTCTTATTTTTGCAACATACAAATTACTTTCCTTGGACTACAGATTTCTTATGGGTAGATCACTATAAGAGATAATATATACATTCTATTAATACACACGTGTCATAAATACAATGAAAACCAGGTGCTATTTATGTTAGAATTATAAACCAAACGTTTCTCTAGAAAACTCACAGTATATACTATTTTCAGAATATTTCAATATTATATTCAACGTATTTCTGAAACCTATGTCCTTAATCAATTTTCCTAATTATTTTATATTTATTCATCTGGCACTCGAATATTCCCTGTATCATGTATAATGATTAAATCCTAACCATTCTTTCATATCATGATTAGTTTGTTTACGAAATTAAAAATTGCATGTCATTAAACGTATTTAAACATTATACAGATTTTGCATTTCAGGAAAAAGGTGTTGCATTTCAATTTCCTCAACAAACAAGTCAAACATCATTCCAGTTTTTTCCCGCACTCCATTAATTAACGAAGAAACCCAGATTACTTTCCCATTCTTCATCTCGAAATAGGGCTGGCCGAGCGGCACTTGCAATGTTTTAACGCGGTTACCTAAGCGGAAGGAGCCAAGGGGAAGCTGCAGGGCCGCACGGAGGACCCGCCCGACCCGGCCTGAAGGGCGACGCGCCGAAGAAACAATGGCAGGTTCTCGCCTTGCTGTTTCTGAAGAGGTTAAGGGCGGCGAGCCGGCAGAAAGAATGAGACCATGCGATGGGAAGGGAACGAACTAAGAGGATGATGAAAACTCGCAGGGAAAGTGGGGGTGAGCGGCGATGTTCGGGCGGGACTACGAGAAGCTGTGTGAGGTGTAACAATGATGTACCGGACTAAACAACAGCCGATGCGTAGTCGTTCACTCGGAAGAAAATCCCCTGGCTTCCCGTATTTAAAACGATCCCAACAAATGAAAATGAAAACAACAGCCAGTCATTCACGCCGCCAGTTTTTAATCCCCGTGATGGAGGAAAAGGCTAGACTTTTAATTTGCAGGAATAACCAAGTGAAGCGTGAAGAGAATACAATAACCTCTGGAACCGCTATAATGTATCCTTGCATCGTAAAGCTGCATGGAAACTTTTCCGTTTGAATAGAATTTTTAAAAAAAATATCTATCAGAAAAGTGTTTGAAAATGAGCTTCTGAAAAGTAACTAATACTTATGAATTGCTTTCATTATATAAAAATAAAAGCTTAACTTACCCTTTCCGCTAATAAGACCGCACCAAAAAAGGATTGACCATGCAATAACTATGGTTCTTATACATAACAAGTGTGATGTTTGGGTGTAAGATGTCTGACAAGGCCAGCAAAGGCATCACAAAGATTTACTTGGGGCTCCGACTAACAGGTTTGCAGCAATGAGTACCAATGCATATTCTTTTTCGTAATTATTGTAGTATTAACTTCTTGTGAAATTTCAATCCATCTCGTGAAAAGTTCTCTTTTTCAAAGAGAGCGCTTCAGTTTCGAAAACAAATGCACATCTTCAATTTTTGAAAATGCAATAATTATAATGAAAATGTCACATGTGCCTGAGAATTGAAAGTGTTGTGCTACATTTTCAAAGAGTTTAAAGAAAAAATATAAAACCTTTTTTAAGAAAATATTGCTTAGGTATCTTTGAAAAATTGTCACGATTTGACACAAACGACTAACATTTTGAAAATCTGAACATAAACTGATTTACAGTGTTCATATCCCGTAATATTTTTATTACCAGAGAAATATCTAACTTCAATAATGAAAGTGAAGGAGAATATCCACCAGAAGTTAAACTGCAAAATGTCAGGAATAGAAAAGAAAATCAGACATTCAGCAACCGTTGTAACGTCCACTATTCGAGCAAAAGTTAAAAAAAGATATGGAGCTATCTTTATAACAATTTAAAATTGTTGGACGAGCTTTATACAAAGTGACCCTCAATACACGATGTTAAAAATTTTCAGAGCGCTTAATTGAGCTAGACCGATTGACTGTTTCCAGGCACGTCAACTTCTATGGTCTTTCCACCCGTCAGATGATCCCGACAGATGACGGTGATCCACCCCCTCTGGATGGTTCCAATCCCGATGGATGAGATCCAGCGCCGACTTACACGTCTGTTTGTGTGTTTCTCTCCTTCAGGTAAAGCCGCCAGCGCTCCTTCCCCCGCCCCCCTCCCAATTGGGACAAGCTCTAAGCTCCCTACGTCTCCCGACTTGTGTAGTAGTGTAGTGTATTTAAATGTAAATGTGCATCTAAGAGGAGAGTTCAGAACAAGGAAGAGGAAGAAAAGCGCGCGGTCCATGGCCAGTTTGTAAGGTCTTCCGGCATTCCTCTGGTAATGATCGGAGAAACCAGGAAAAGCAAACGATTAAAGAAGCCGGCCGCTAGAATTCTCCAGAGAGCTGCTGCATTCGACACTACCTATACAGCTAGTGTGGGAAATCCGCCACAGTGGGGACTTCAACCCCAAGACCTCAGGGACAGGAACGCTGCAATCATAGTGACAATGCTGGCTTTGAGCTAACTCAGACTGATTGGAGAGTAACAATTTTGCAGAAAATTGGGTGTACGGTTTAGGCGCATGTGTTGTTTACAGGCAGATGTTCTAAGATACGATTCGCGCACGGGCCCCGGCTTAGAACTCCAGCTTAAGAGCGGTCTCGGGCTCGGGCTCGGGCTCGGGCTCGGGCTCGGGCTCACAGTCAGTCTCAGGCTCTGATTCCTTGTACTAAGACTAGGGCATTCATGAGGAAACAGACATTCCGGCTCGCTATACTGTACGACAGTGACTGTACTTCTTAGGAGAGTGATCATTTTCTGTATACTACTGCAAAAACTTAATATTTAGTGATGTCCGCAGAGGTTTTCTGATGAACTGTTGTTTAGTGCAGTTTAAAAAATGCCATTGTTAATGTAGGCTTTTCCTTTAACAATTCGGGAAAAAATGGTGACTTGTCACAAAGCAACATGAAATGACATTAGAGATCAATGGAGTTAATTAAATACAAGAAAAAATACAAGAGCTATATACTGAAAATGTTTCCTTGAATAGGTATTTTACAGAATACATATTCGCTTATTAAATTTTAGTGTTACTCAACATTTACTCTTTAATTTGGATTAACAACTTTTGTTACGTATATTTGTAGGTAATCGGAATGTCAGTCATTTGAATCTGTGCCTCTTCACCAATCATGTCTGTGGATAGAAAACAAGAGTAAGAATTATAACACAATATCTCAAAGACTTGCATATTTTCATTCGCTTAGTGGATAGCGGTCACGTAACTCTATTTTTACAGACATCCAATAGAGAAGAAACGGAAAGTAAAAATTAAGCGGAAAGAGGAAGTACTGACGAAAAACTGAGGGCGACAAATGTTTATTAAATAAGCAATCAACAAAGAAAACAAACGGAAAAATTCACATTTCTTAGAGAGGGCCCAAGCGCTCGCTATCATAACACACACAGCGGCCGCGCAGGAAGGTCTGTTTACAACAGCTGTATCACATTTTCAAGAGCCCATTGCGAGTCTTTCACAGTGATTCTTTTATGCGTAATTATTTCTCGGAAAAGAGATCGTCTTTTTATAACCCACTTTTCTATGCCGTGGCCGACCAAGAAACACACACAAACCGTCCAGAAGCTGCTGCTACACGGGACTGCTGGCCGGGCGACGCCCAGGCGGCCGGCCGGCCGGCAACGGAGGCCAGCGCGAAACTCCCATGCCTCCCAGCTCGCCACTTGGGATTGTTGTTCTACTTCATTTTTAAAATCTCATCTTTGCCTCTTGTCGTGCAGCCTACATCGCTGTGTTATTGTGTGGTCTTTGTTTACAACGTATTTGAATTTGTTCAGGATATTAGCCATTGCGGCTTACGTAGGAATGATTGAGAGATTAGTCAAACTCAGACAGTTTTGAGATGTGTGTCTTTAATAATGTCACATGTAATGACTCGTGTAATACACATGTAAATCGAGGGAAGACCAGAAAATCATTCAAGAGTTATCCTACTGATCTAATCAATAAAATAATGCCTATAAAATTAAAAAGGAAGAGGTTTACTAAGAGACCATTTCAATAACTGACTCGTGCTATGTACCGCTCGGAAAATTATTAACAAATTGAAAGAACTAATGTTTTAATAATAAATTTATGCAATAAATCGTACTTATTATATTTTTTGCAATAATCTTACTTACTTATTATATTTCTTTTTAAAGAAAAAAAATATATGATTGAATTTCTTGGAAGGAATTACAGTTCTCAGGGGAAAATATAAACAGTTTATTCATTAATTTAATAAATTTTACACCTCATTCTGAAAATCGAGAGGACATCTAGAAAGAATTCAATATTGTAAACTGAAATTGACTAGCAGATTTTATATTTCCAAATTACACTCTTTTGTTACATAAAGAAAATATTTATTACTATCCTCATTTAATCAACAAAAACCTTCAGTTATTAGGCTACGAGAAAAAGTACAGTCAACATGACGACTAGTAAGATAAGTTTTCATGTATAACTTTAGCTTCCAGTCTGTTGACTACAATCTACGTCTCAAATCTAGGCACTAGATCATACCTTCCTCCTTTTCTTGCCACGTTTCATACTGAGATCGCTGTATTCAACATTATCGCTATATTCTTTGCGATCTTGTGATCATAAATTAAGTTTTTCTATTCTTATTCAGCTTAAATATATTTGCCTTGATTTTCCAATTATTCCAGTTGCTATTTCCATGAACTTTGTATTATTAAAACTGTCCATTATGGTTTTCGGCTTCTTTCAGTAGCTTATATCTTAGACGATTTAGGAAGTGGAGATGACTTGTCAATGGGCTTTTCAAATCTGTTAGTCATACGGAAGCTATGTGGAATATTTTGAAGATTATAACCACTCCAACAATCTAACACATCAGTTGTAGAAAATGTTTTAGAGGATAAATATAAACACGTTAACGACCCTGAAACTATGGCCAGCCTGTTTAATGATTTTTCTCAGATATCGCAGTTTATCTCACCTTCACACAATTATCTGATTTTGAAAGAAGAACGCACAAGCTCACATCGTTTTGTTCTCTTTGGTCATTGAAACAGATTCTGCCTTTCCAGCAGTAAAGAATTTTTGACTGTTGATGTAGGAAAAGCTTGTTTTCATGATTCTTTGCGAATCATTCAATTTCTAAATTATTGAAATTCTAAGAACTCTGTGGATATATCAGCATTTCCAACGTATCATAGTGGATTCACTATTTCATGCAGAACTCTGTCTTGACACGGTTCTATAACTTCGATATTACTGATTTATGGATCCCTATACTATACAGTCAGGTAAGTTTTAGAAGCTGATAATAAATTACGGTTTTGTTGTGTGCAGTTTCCCATCTACAGGAAAGCCTCCTTATGAACCATTTATATTATCGGAATTTTAATTTTAGTTCTCATTTTTTATATTTAAATGGTTCTTCCATTTCAGCTTGGTTTCGAGACTCATACACAAGTATTTGCTTTTTTCATTAGTAACAACCATTTCATTTATTGCCTGTGATGTATTGTCCATTATTTTATTGGTAAGAAATTTGATTCAAATGAGCATTCATTGTTCATTTGCAGCAAATGAGCAGATTCATTTGAGCTAAAGCTCCCTTTTTTCATTTTCTAGTTTAATACAAAACGGTGATGGTACTTCCGGTAATAGTCTTGTAGAAATTGTCTTGTTTCGTTCTATTTTAGTCAATGCTGTGTTGTCAGTAGAAGTTGAATACCTGTTCTCTCGATGTGATAAGTCACTGATATACAATAAGTATAGTGCAAGCTCAAGAACAATAATACTTCTACATTCTACAAAATCAAGTGCAAAAAATAATTATGTGAAACAATACGAATCCAGAAAATAAGTTAGTTTATTTTGTCAACAAAAGGATAATTACGACAATCACAAGACATTTAGACGATATTCAGAGACTCAAACTCGTTCTGTTACACAGTAGAAGTGGGATCTTCGCAGGTTGTTTGGTGTATTGCGACTCCGCATTATCCGTTTTCAGAGAACAGTAATAATAAGCTATTAGCACACTTTTTCATTCACCCAAAAAGGTCTTTCTTTATAATTCTTGCCCTAATAAAAACGCTGCCAATGTTCTTCAGTAAACCTCCAACTGTTTTTAGGAAAAAGTCGTGATAACTATGAATAATATGGAGATGATCCTTCTATTGCAACCTAAATTGTTTATATCATTAAGAATGTCCCATAAAATATTTGAATGGGGGAACTTTCTAGTAATAATCTATTGTACATTCTCGAATCCTGTCCAAGCCTGTCCTTCATAGATTCTCTAATTCTCAAAGCGATCAACGGTCACTAATTTCCTTATCTGCAGTTTCACAACTATTTCTTCTTAACGTTTAGCATAAGACAGAAAAGAGAGTTTATGAATGGTTTATTTAAATCGATCACTCTTTGTTAAATTCCTTAACAAACTCTTTCGTGATCAATTTAATGAGTATGTGGCAGAATGGTCAAATGTGGATAAACAATACACCGAATATTGTATGTTCTTGAGCACTCCAGTCTTGTCAGACTATAGTCTTGTCAGGCTGTAGTCCCATCAGACTATAGTAATTTAATAACGTTTAAATCACTTAGATAAAGTAGCAAGTTTACCAAAGAATATGGTACAATCAATGTGTAGATCCCGAATTTTATGACAATTTTTCAAAAATAGAGTAGGAACTACAAAACAATCTGTATTTACAACTGCACTACATATATCTTATTACTCTAAATAATAATAGGTGGAACTTGGTATTTAGCATTTACCTTTTAAAAACCGCCAAAACGCCGAAATAGTACTAGGCATTAACTTTTTGCAAGCAGACCTCTATGAAACAACAAATGGAGTTGAATATTTGCTTATCACCACTGTACAAAAAAACTAAACCAGATTTACGTCTACTTAGACAATTTCTCTCTGCAGTCCGAACCAAAAGACAGAATACAGAAATTGCATTTCGGCAAGGGAGAAGTCCGCTTAAGCACTTGAGTTGCCTAGTATCAACAACAACATAGTAGTATATAGAAGTTAAACCTACAAAAATAAACAAAATATATAAATAATATTAAAATACTACAAGAGTAACAAATATTTAAAGAAAACATATTTAAAAAATCTATAAGAAATCTCTCAGGCCGGCAGATGGACAGATGTTTTGATCAAAGACACTTTCAACCGTCAAGAGCCTACCCAACATGGATTGTGTCTGCTCTGCGGATACGATAAAACTATTGATCGCGTAAGGGACAAACACACAGTCTGGATCAAGTTTTTTGACCAATTTTCCTGGCCCATTGAGCAAATGCTGAGATAGAAACTTGTTTTGCTTCTGGACGTAAATGCAGCTTCATTATGTTTTGTTGAGCTCTCCTTTTGCTAGTTGTGGTAGGAGTAGAGCCGGGATTTTGATGCTACTTCGTTAGCAATACTAAAAAAACAAAATGGTATTTTGTTTAACAATGCAAATACGTTTTCTGCTACTCAGGAGCGCAAGAGCCTACTTTTCAAATGCAGCTAACTTAGTTTCATTGGTACTTTTATTTATCATTCAATTATTTATGATTAAAGAGTGGGGAAGAGATTTTGGAGCTCCAGAAAACGTGCAAGTTGACACTTCGTCCCCATACGTGGCATGCAGTTTGTTCTTTGACGAAAATAAACTGAAACAATTTTAAAAAGGCCACATTCTCGGAATCAACCACCGATAAAACGTGTTTTTCTGCTGATAAATTGTCACGATTTTTTTATATTTTATATATTTTTATATTAAAAACAGTTGTGTGTGACGTGTGCTACAGGGAGAAGTGTATTCTAAACCACACACTAGTTGAATTCTGAATACCGAAAAAAGAGCGTTATTAACAAGAATTGATAACAAAATATTCCATCCGGTGTAATAAAATATATTTTCAAGGGTAAATCAGTTATAGATTTGGGCTCTTATGCCTCATCGTGACCTTCGTGAAGGAATATTTTTCCTGCCGCGACAACATAACTATATTTCCCACTCAACTCTGGAAGGCATGCACAGATGGTGAAGTTACATTTATTTCCAGAAGCAAAGAAGGGACCATATCAGCATTCGCTCAAAGGATCAGGGAAACAAGACAAAAAACCCGATCGAGATGGTGATCATTGATCCAGAAGCTGAGATGCATTACTTGCTACAAGTTGTTTAGAGTTATAAAGTACAAATAGTAAATAATACGTTAAATATCGCTCTTAAAATTAATATTAATCTCCATTTTGATGCTCTGTATAGTCTCCAATTGTATTCGTAGAAACAGTTCAGCAGAAAAGATTTTACTTAGGACTTAAACTTGTGCATCCATTTAAATCGTTTAATGTCATCTGGCAATTGTTGTAAAATAATGTACATGCACTGTGTTTTTTATTGAGAGCTGTTTATACTGACACCGGATGATGATTACTATGTTGAGTGTTGTAGTTACAGACATCGGCGTTTGCTGAAAATATATTTCCAGCCTCGAGTGAGTCATTTTTGAAAAAAACACGGATTCGTAAATCAAGTGACAATGTAACTGAAAAATTTCTAGATTAATAAAGAGAGACCTACAGGAATTACGTGGTTTGGATTTGCTTATCGTTCGTACAATTCTTTTTTTGTAATCTAAAAGTCTGAGAGCTAGAAGATGGATTTACCTAGAATATCATACCGTATATGAGACGGGAACAAACGTTCGTGAAATATACCCATCGAACAGTATGAAGGCCGACTAAATTTGAAATAATTCCGAACACGAAGCATAATGAACTTAATTTTGCGTTCAGTTCAATTAAATAGACGTTCCATTTGAGGTTTGACTGAATTGAGAGACCTAAAATTTTTGCTACTGTAACATCAGTCAATGATACATCGTTTTTTTAATGGAGTATGGAATTGTTTTTATAAAATCGAAAACTGCAATGAAACAGGTTTATTTTCATTTACTATTCATTTGTTATTTCGGAAAATATTGAAAATCTGATATTGTACCCATTTATGGTTTCTTTATTGCAAAGAATATTCGTATCATCAGCAAAGAGACCTGTTCTTCCGATTCGAATCGTCGAGGTCATATCGTTTACGTATAGTAGGAAGAGAATAGGACATTGAATCGATTCCTGTGGTACTATGTACAATTGGCAATACCTTGAAAAGATATGTATATAATGTTACATCATTCCAGTACAGTATTTCTACTCTCAGAACGTTGTTTAAGGTATGAACATAACCAATCAGGTTTTTTGCATTAAGAAACATTCTCTACACTATACAGTAGATGAGATCGTGAGACTTGAAGACATTAGCATAAATATAAATGAAAAACCCAACACTCTAAGTATTCAAAATTAATTAAACAAAATATATTAGCTTCCAAATCCAAATTAGAATTCTAGTAGTCCTACTTAAGGGAAATCCAAAGAACAGTTACAGCGCCACTTATAATCTTCTTTCTAGGAAATATCCTAAATCACGGACTCAACTCCGGTGAGCAGCCATATAAAGAGATACCATCTCAGCATTCGGACAGATATCGTAAGTGCTTCTGCCATTCATGGTACGCCTCCTTACAGCCAACATTTAAAATGTTTATTGTAGCCTGTTGTGTTCTAAACTAATGTTATATACCACACATTTTTTCAGCAATTCCTCAGTTTCCTTAGAGTTATGCAATCGTGCGCCGGAAAAAGGCGAATTTTTTGGCAGAAAAACTCTTATAACCGGACCCTGGTAACGAAAAAATGGATAAATCATGTTGCTAAATACAGAAAACAAACACTAACACATGGTGTAGAGAGAAACCATGCTTTGTGGGTCCTTCATACCGAAAAATCGATTGGCAGCAACTCGATGCAGCAATTGATTGAGTCATTTTGGTTTTTGAGGGTACTTTATATGAAGCCTCAAAACATTTTCAAACTTTTATCAAAAATGGCACCAAATGTTTTAATCAAACGTTTTAAGAAAGCGTAAAAGACGCTTAAGAGAATGGTGCAGGTCGCATGTTTATTGAAATTCCCGATTTTATGAAAATTGCAAAACTGCACTTTTGTTTGCGTGTCTTTCTACAAATATAATATTGAAAATATATTTTTTCCTTAATGGAATGTGTTCCTTAAAGACGGATCTTCATTTTCGATTTTTCGAAAATATTAGGAATTTTCCTGTAATTTGGCGCGAAATATAGGCAATTTATAAAAAAATTGATTTTTTTCTCAAGAACCGCTCCAAATTTTGTCTTTACTTTTTCACGGATAGAAAAAGGGACGTTTAAAAGAATGGATCGGGTCTAATTTTCGTTGACACTGTGATTTTTCGAAAACTGAAAATTTCAGTGATTTGCGCAATACTACCTAAAACTACGTAAGAATCTTCTTGACTGAGTATTTTCGCTCCAGCTCTGGAGGGTTTTTCATTCAATACATGTTGCCAATGACCGGGCAAATGCCAGTAAGTCCTCAGATAAATGCAGTGTCGACACGGGTCTCTCGCTCAGCCGACTATATTGAGATAGGAAAAAAAATGAAAAAAATTTACCAGCATGTGTCAATAAAAATATAATCCTAAAATCCTTCGGGCATGCTAGCGTAGTGATACATTTAATTTTAAATGTAGCTATAACTAGCCAAGCCTATGTAGTTAACAAAATAGACGAAATAAATTGTATGTAGTACGAAATCTTATAGTCCACTTTTATTTGGAATATATAAATGAAACCGAATGGTGGAATATAGGATTGTAACAAGATATATTCTTATACAGGTCAAACCACAATAACTTCCTGCATTTGTTGTCATCTCTATAGACGCGGATGTTTGATAGACGCTTTGATTAGCATCGCAAAAACTTTTTGTATTGAAAAGAATCAATTGTAACCCAGTTCTCGAATTAATCAGTTTCACTGTAATTGAGAAATAAGCATTTTTAAAAACAGTTTGAAACATCGAAAAAAAAATGTTTCTGTCACACGTACTGCATTGTAGTTCCTCAAATTTATAATTTCACTTGTTGTAACAGTATTATATTGCATACTACTAAAACATTTGTTTTAAAAAGCTCTCAAAACGATTCTGAACAAATATATATTGGAACACTGATTTAATTTATACATATATATTATCTTACAAGATTAACATTGAGTGAAAAATTGCTTTTTCATATTCCAAGAGGGGTTAATTTACAGAGGGCTGAGCCTATTGCACTGGACAAAGGATCGAACTCTGATTCCTGCCTGTCCTCTGCCTTTGTATCGGATGATGAGCCAAAGCAACCACAAGAGGCCCCCTATTTGCAGATCCACCAGTCTGTAGTGGTTTCGTCAAGAAGAGCCGACGGCACCGTACTATGAGCACGATCCTACACATATTTGCCAGAACCAAATTTGCCTCACGGTATATAGATTCCTAGCCAGATTTCTCTTTCAATGCCCCGCATAAAACAATTCTCTAGCAAAGCGTATGTACATTTGTGCTAGTTGGTGTAATTCTGCTGACACAAATAAAAGTTACATGGGTAACAACTAGTAAAGTACCGTTTCTGTAAATTTTTAGAAGTGTCCAAACCGTGCTAAATCCTGGTTTCCGTACGATCTCTTGCATAGAATAAATTATGAGATATGAAAAGAGGAAATCATAACTTCATGAATACTAAAATTAGTAAAAAAGAGAAAGGAATGGAAATTGTATTTCATTGTTTGCTTTTAAAAAATCGTTTCAAGAGATTTGAAGTACTAAAAATTCTAAATAATGGTATATTTTCAGAGGTTGTGTATTGAAGACGGACATGCAGAGGAAGAAGCCGTCTTGGTGATGACAAATTTTCCGTTCGTGATGGATATCACAAAGCACTATATTTTTCAGCCATTTCAAAAGATCCCTCCCGCATTTATTAAGTACTCAATTCTTCTTATTTCGTTGCAACAGAACATAGTCGTGGAGCACTACACAAGCAGATGCGCGTAATATCTTATATGAATGTGCGTGTCTAATGGGAGAAGGAAATGGAAGTCTTGTTGGGGCATTCAATTGCACATGAACATGTGGCACGAGTGCATTTTTCATTGCCAATGTTTGCAATAAGAAGTGATCCAGCTGCGATTCGCCACTGCTCATCACGCATATGCTTCGTCAAAATGACATCAAAGCACAGGAAATCAAGGTAGCAGGTCAACCGTCTACGTAGAGTTCTTGAAAAGGTAGCAAGGTCTCTAAAATTTGCATTGTACATCCAGCCATATCCAACATGCGTATTTTCCGAATTGCTCGTACTCGTCCTTTAAGAAGGGAAACAGAATAATAAATGTGACGCAATCTGTTTATTTGTGATTTACGGACACGGCAATTCGCTTCTTTGCGAAATTTTCTACTAGTCAACAGAGCACCCATTTGCTGGTAGTCTACGTTTGGAAAATAGACGTTCAAAAATAATAATTTCGACCTTAATGTTATTTGTTAACTTTGTCCAAAATACATGATTTCAGAATTAGGAGGACAATCGCTTTCAAATAATCATAACAGATTATAGAAAAATAAATTACTAGATCACGTAGAAAGGAAACACATACGATTTACTGAATTTCTAAACGTACATTAATGCGATGAAAACTGAAAGGAACTTCTATGTTTGGTATAGTTATAAAACTTCATCTAAGCGATGCTGACTATTTTCCTCGAATAACAATAACGAATGAAGCAACACCTTTTGAAGGCACCTTTATATTACGCCAATATTTATTGCGCGTCTCCCAATGCTGCATGATGCGTGGCGCAGTTTCAACCCTTCTTCATGACTTCTTTGTAACAAGGGATGAATCAGACAGTGATACAAAGATTAAAACTTTATTTAATGAATATTTTTTCAGTTATTAAGTAAACATTTTGACATTGGTAATGATAACGGAGAGCGTATTATTTCCCTCAAATCCTTTTTAGCTTAGCGAAGAGTCCCATTTTTCATTTTAACTCAGGGTTTTAAAATTTTGGGATTATAATTTCATATTTGTAAAAACAATAGTACCTATTTTGCGGCCATTTTCGAAACCTCTTTAATTTTGCAAGACATTTATCCGTTCCGAATCACTTTCAGTGGCAGTCCAGAAAACAACTCTCCTGCGTATTGAATTATTGCAAATTCTCTTGTTATGGATTAAGAAGATGATGAATTGCGAGTGCTATTACAGGGGGAATCATCACTGAATTCATTGTTAATCGTACAATTTCTCGTTTTCACAAGAAACTAAAAATATATTCTAACTAATTTAGAGAGAAGTGTAAAACAAATTGAACATTTTGCATTGAATATTCAAGACCTACTGGCACAAAGACACCCCTTCTTTTTTCAGTTTATTTCTCTCTCAAACAGAAAAAACTGAGAAAGTCAGAGAGAGGATACTACGGCACTAGATAAATGAATATGCTGTAAAACAAGTGCACTTGTTTTGTTCTCCAAGTTACTGTACTTGAGTTGCAATACAAAGCCTCCGAGGTACATGGGCACAACGTCAATTGATGCAAAATTAAGAAGTATAAACGCGGAAACACGGTAATGAGAAAGCAGTTATTAAACGATGTAATCGATAGCAAAACTCAGGTGCATCTACCAACGTCTCAGGTAAAGACAACACAAGATAGTTCAAGGCAATGGTTTTCTAAAAGGCGCGGTGGCACAAAGTCACTTGCGCGGCCCAAGTGCGAAGGGTGACGGTAATAATTGATAGATAGATAGATAGGTAGATAGGTAGATAGGTAGATAGATAGGTAGATAAATAGGTAAATAGATAGGCAGATAGGTAAGCAGATAGATGCAGACTGAGCTTCATGACGGTACTCACGTCGCTAGCTTCAACGTAGAGGCAGTGAATAGACGATGCTCCATGTTGCCGGGTTCGCCCGTACGCACCAGTTGGGTCTGTGGAGCGTCGTACTTTGGGCGGGATTGGGCGAAGGGCTAATGCAGAATGACCCGGATATAACATAAAAGTTCAAATAGAGACCGCGAACCACCCTGTCAGATCGCCTACCTTCCGGCGGTACTCACGTCGATACCATAAAGATGATTGCAGTGAGGAGACGGGAGGGAGTCTCAAGTCGGCCGGGCCTTAGTTCGGATGGCCCCCTTGGATTCGTCGTGGCAGTGGCCCGGTTCTCTGAGACTTGTTCCCGGTGCGTTGTGAGTGGCGCATGTTTCGACTCCGGGACCGGCCTGGAAAGCCGGTAGCTCTGAGCTGGCAGAGCGGTCCGATCCAGGCTTTCAATCGGGAGGTTACCGAGAGGGTAAACTGCGCTCTGGTGGGATCCAGATACCAGCCTGTACCAAGTATCAACAGCGTACTTGTGCATTGGCGGGGGTGCGGAGAATAGCTAACGCCTAGGTGCCCATCCCGAGGAGAAGTACTCCTGGTAGAACAGGATGTGCGGGTATATAAAGCGAAAAATCGTATTTTTTCTTTTATGCTCCAACAATTTCCATAGAGAGTGTGTTCTTTTTGCCACTGTTTTGAATTCTGTCTTTCTTAATCCATATTCTGTACGTACACAAAAACTAACTCCGTATTTCATTTATGATCTAAGAAGCGAAATATATGCGATTTCTCTTGCTTTCGCATTGCATTGTATAAGATTTCTTATGACTAAATACAAAGATTTCCTAGCTTCACCCATACTCACCCTAAATAGTCTCACAAGGCTTCCCAGGGAGATTGCAAAGACACCCCAATTCATTGGCACACGAACGTTGCCATCGTAACCTCAGGAGTGGACAAGTAGAGGTGTGAGTAAATTTTCGCAGGAAGAATACGTACGAGCGTTCCTGTCGTCCTGACAACACGCGCATGTTCCGAGCTGAAGATGATACTAGGATAAACTAACACACTACAATAAAAATCAGGGATTTTCGGAATCCAGAAAAAATAATAATTTGCATTAATACTCAAGTTTGCTTTACTTATGGAACAAGCTTAGAAAATTATCGTTTCAATTTTATCTATTTAAAAGTTAATTGTATGCTTTTGGTTCAATTATTTTCGCAGTCATTTTCCAAGTACTTATCAAAAAGTAATATAATTTCAATTCCTTATAAATATCATACTGGAAATTTCAATATTTATTCACGGCTAAAACTTGTGAAAGTGTGAATCAGGCCAACAGCCCACTGGACAGTATCTTTGCAGCGTTTTAGCTGGTGCATCGCAGTTGTCCTGTCATTCGAGAACACGAAAACTGCTGGCCCCGGAGAGCGTTTCTAAAGTCTTTGCGAAATGCACACGCAATGAACTTTTCTTGAAATCAGACAGAAATTTATGTCACGTTCATTCGTCACTTTTTTGGGGGGTTAGGTCGGATACAAATTCGTAAAATTCATTATTCACATAGCTTTAAAATACAAAAATAACAAACAATTTGTTTATAAACCTTATAGAAAATATAGATTTTCATAATCATTAATTAATAGGTACCAATATCAGTAAATTTCTCACTTTCAGTACAATGCAACAAGAGTATGATGGCCTAGATCTTAAATTTGGTAAATTGTGGTAAAATTGATTGGATGGTATTATATGATTGAGAGGGAGTTACAACATCCCACAACATACCTACTAACATGCATGCCCGAAGCAGGATTGGAACACGTGATTCTTCGAGCTGCGACGGTTTAAGCGCTCCCGCCTTAACGATCGTGTCTACCCAGGTCGGTAACCATAAACCAAGTACATTTTAAAAGAGAGTTCTTGACGAGAAATTGAGACGTACTTTGGCGTCACCAACGTGCGTGAGACACGAAAGAGACTTTTTATAAATGTTAAGTATCACAATTGATCAATACCTTCATTTTAAAAAATTTACAGTACACGAAAGTAAAATAATAAATGAGTTTTACGTTTCATTGTGTCATAGTGTCTAAATCTCGTCGACTTTAAAGAGAATGATCTTCGTCTTAATGTGGCGTCTAGTGAGTTTGAAAATTGTATTGAAATATAAGGATCAAAGAGATACATGTGTAGGAATTGGGGCTGCGTTCATTTACGCGTAACTCAAAGTTGCGACTCTTATCTCACTTAAGGTATGAGTGATTTGAGCTTGTGATTGTGAAAGTAAAGATTGTATAGTAAAATGCATTCAAAGAAGTTGTGCGTATATTATTAAAACATTTAATATTTACTACAAGCACCATTCCGTGATAGTGTATAAAATTGAGATTTGAGAAGCTCTAGGATCCAACTCCATAGAAATTACAATCAGATTAAATATATAAGATGGGTATAGAATAAAGATATGAATGGTGTTTCAGGAGTTCCGAATTCACAATTAAAGAGAAATGTGTATATTTTCTGATTACTTAACCGTCTTTATCAGGACCAAAGAAGGAACCAAGGATGCCGAAGGTGGCAGCAATGACACATCTCCAAATATCTTACAAGAAAACCATACACTGGGAAAACCTACAACAGGACGGCAAGAAGGCACCAGTAGAAATGACATAGTTAGATGATCGCTCGGGTATCTTCATTCAACATTTCGGATATCTGTAGGATTAGACAAGCAAACCAACATAGAAAGAACCTGCAAACTCCACTAGGTATACAGATTGATGTGGAATTATTACACTAAATGGGATAACGTATAACCTGCAAAACTGTAACGGTCGTTTTACCTGAAGTCACTTTCCATCTGAAATTAGTTTTAGAATTGGACTCTAAAACTGCAGAAATAGAAAAGAATAAAGATCAAATTCTTATAAAAAGTTTTGAGCAAGTGCTTGAAAATGAAATTTGTATCGAGGGAAAAACCACAGACTCATCCACTTCAACAGACACGTTCATTAAAGTATACATAAGTAATGTTTCAAATGCTCATTGGTTTATCTATAGAATGACCAATGAATGATTTATCACAAATTATTTAACAAAACTAAATCGAATACCGGAACAAACCAAACGTTTTAAAAGAAGTGAAGAAAGATCTATTTAAAATTAATATCATAGAAGTAAACATATCTTAAACGTTTTGAAACACTATTGAAAAACACGCATTTTTGGAAAAGACTAAAAAAAGTAGTAAATATACAGAAGAACGCGCGAAAAATCACTGTGAATTTATGAAGAGGCTATGGAAAGGAAAAAAGCGAATGCCGCTCTACGAACAAACAAGTTTCAACGCTCTCTTTCTATGGAAATTTAAGTCAAAAAAATAAAAGAAGAAATCTATCACTGTAGTTTTCCATTCTCCTACTCTTCGTCTCGAGAAGTTGCACGGTACGCTAGGCCGGCGTGCCCGCGTAGGGAGATCATGCGGTGAATTAGGAAGAGGCGGACCGGTCTGGACCACGGGAGATGATGATGATCATGCTGATGATGGTGAGAAGGGCATAGAAAATAGCGCGTGGTCCGTGCCCCGTTGTTGAGTGTGCTGATAATAGATAGATAATAATAGATAGGTAGACAGATAGATGCAGACCCTGAACTTCATGGCGGTACTCACGTCGTTATCTTCAACGTAGAGGCAGTGAATAGACGATGCTAAGCTCCACGTGGCGAAGGGCTTCTGCAGAATGACCAGAATCCGACATATAAAAGTCTCAAGGGCATTTGTCCGGTAATCAGGGAAACCATGGAATCACTGTTTAGAGTAGTCGACCTTCGAATTCGATTCCGGCAGGTGCACAATATTATTGATGTTGAACACATCAAGAAAAGTTTCGTCGCCCTTCTGGATCAAATCCGCGACGTGCGATTCATCGACACTCTTGAACTGCAAGGCGCTGTCTTTACTCTCGCCGCTTCCAGTTTTGGCAAGAAGTTTAGTCAAGTTAAAATTTATTTTAACCCGGTGGCACTAAACTCATTTGCCGATCGGTCAGTTTTCTTCACAAATATTCCCGCAATTCTGCGAACAAGGGTGTTGTGAGACCAGAGATACTTGAAATTTGAAAACTGATCCTTCTGCGTAGAAAAACCTTTGTGAAACCAGCATAAATTTATCTACTTAATTAAAAGGTGAAGACATGTGTCTTCAAACTTTGTCATTTCTTATAAAATTATAAAATTTGTCATTTCTATCTGCCACATGAAACGGCTTGATAAATTAAATATAACCCACTAGAGTATCTCCCACATGGTAACCCGGGTGACATCATGGAGATGGAGCTCCGTAATTCTTCAGCACGCAAGGTCGCGGATTCCAATCCCGACTCAGGCATGAATGTTTGCTTGTGTGCTATGGCATTGTAGCGCTCTCTCAATCCCCGTCTTGGCTCTCATCTTACCAACACTTATCCCCTTACTCTAAGCAGTTATCTTAATGACATCGTTCATGATCTTTCTTGCCAAAAAGAAATAGAAAATTGGCTCACGTGAGCCTACGGGTTAGTTAGTCGGTGTTAGCGGGGCAATCGAAGTCACTGGTTGGTAACATCCAGCAAACGTGACAGGTGAAGCGCAATGAGAAGCAAATACTCACCGATGGGCCCAAGCACGCCCCATAAATGGGGAAAATTTTACCGGTAATTAAATTGTTTGGAAAGGATAACGCGATGAGTGATGAAAAGCATAGTAAATAAAATAAACATTTAACCGAAATAAGTTAAATTATAACAGAATCACATCCCACAAATTTTGTCCCTACAAAAGTCAATACTTCCGCTAACAATTTCTACCACAACTACGTCAGAAAAGTTTTGATGTAACATATTACATCATATCCGAATTCACTATGAGTAGTTGCAAACGTTGGAATCTTAGAAGATTGCAAATTTAATAGTGATGTAGCAAGGAGCAGAAACGGAGATAATATTTTTAATGTCATTAGCAATCACGATTTTGCTGAGAAGTATCTGGCAGGAATTTTAAACTGCTCAAAAGCTTCAAATTTTCTTTTTATTCGCGCTTTTAATATTTTTTTTATATTAATTTCCATCACTAATGTAAAGTGCACTCTACTAATAATTCGAACGAATTTTCACATGAATACGAAACTATACGAATACATATTCTGAATTCTAGATTGTTTTCCATTATTTTAATCCATGTACATTTGCCAAAATATAAATGAATTCACAGGAATCCAATGACTTCCTTGAAACATATTCGATCTTAAAAATCTCTCTTGTTACAATAAAATATATTCCGGCCCCATTGTGATACATTTAATAATTATTCAGTTAAAGATTTGATATTATTTAATTTATCATAGTATAACTTTATCTCTAAATTATTTTAATACAAAGAGCAGATTCATGTGGGGAGCAATGAATTTGAAAGTAATAATCCAAACTCATGATCATTTACGAATATTCCAACCACTCCTAACTGATTTGACCATAGTTCAGAAACCCAGAAAAGTTTTTGTTTCGCTTTCCGCAAACATTCCACGTAAATTAGCACATCTGTTTAACTGTTTATATTTCGAAAATACTACAATACTACATCATGAGCTTCCCAATAAAATGAATCACAGGGATGAACCACAGGGATCATAGTATCGATTAAAGGGATAAAATGTATCATTTATCTTTTTAGGCTGTAAAACTTTTTGAAGCAAGCTGTCATACTTTTATTCAATTTATTCTGAAGACGAAACATTGTATCGCAAGTATTCTACTTTGATACATTACATTTTTTGACATAACAACCAAATATACTATAATTGTTATCTCGGCAGTTAGACACGTCATTGGTATGGTGATAGGGAAGACGATACAACAACACCACTGCCAATTTAAATATTATCAAAGGTTTTGTAAAATTCTTGAATCGTTTTCGGTTAGACTGAACCGAATAGTTTGCATGTTAATCACGATTAAATCCATGCAAAATTCAAAGTTTCTCTACTTTCAGACTGTTCATTTTAGGTTTAGGAACTTTCAAGACTGATCTTGGGAAATTCTCTTAAATTTTCTATAACTTCAAAGTTTAGTTTTTCGATATTCCCTCCATAAATTCACAGCTACATGTCATAAAAATAATATAGTGGAATTAGGGCTTCAAATATGCACTGGAGAATTATATCACAAGACGATACAAGCGGTCTCAAAAGAAAGTGTTGATCACAAATACAAGTTTTTCAAGAGGGAACAAAATTGGTAACGAAGACTAACATAAAAACTAGTGGTTCTACAACATCACATACTTTCTAGCATTCTTTGTAACTTCTGCAATTTTCGAGAAAACAAACAATTAAAGGAAAATGAAATCTGCGCCATTTAAGAGTTGTTTACTCAATAAGAGGAACACATTTTTTTTAAATTGAAGCCATTTCTGAGATATTTCAGTAAATTGCATTAACACCCAACAGAAATTACGCTTAAAATACTAGTTTTCTCCAAAACATGTACATCTTCTTCTTCTTCAAAGATCTAAATTTTAAAATTGATACTGTTTAAGAAAAGTATCTATTAGCAATATTGTAGATTGTCAATGACACTTATTTGGAATTTTCAACAATACTGAGAGTTATCTGAAAATGAGATCTGTACCATTTTTCATTATGCCTTGCTGCTTACGAGGAAAACATTTGTTAGAAAATTGTCTATATTTCATCCACAATTGCGCAAAAACAACTCATATTTTCGAAAAATTGTACCTGACCTTATTTCATGATCTGTCATTGAAGAACGTATTTTGTTAAGGAAAAAATTTAACTTTTGCAAGTTTTGTAAATTCTGATATTTTAATGAAAATGCGAACTGCGCCGTTTTTAAGCGCACTTAACGCTATCAGAGGGCAAAGTTTAATCCAAAAATTTAGAAGCATCTGTGACAAAAATATTAAAAATATTAAAGCTTCATATGAAGTACCCCAAAAAATCAAAATATCTATTTCAAAGAAGCTTGCTTTGACCTCAGACGGACGGACGAATGGACGGACTGACAGACACATACAAATAATAAACAGTCCTTTTGCCGTCAAACGATTTTTCGGTCGCAAGGACCCACAAAACGTGGATTCTGCCAATGCAACGTATTAGAGGAAGTAATTTGCTACATAAAGGAACTGGATTTATCCCCTTTTTTGATTCCAGTACCCCACAATACTAGATTTGTGCTCCAGCCTTACATTACTTTCTCTTTTACTTTCGCTCAACGTTCCCAGGGGCTTGGAGAATCGTTGCGTCAATTGAAGACGCAACAAATTTTTAAAAAATTACTTTATCTTTATAACATAAATAGTAAGGCGATAATATAAACACAAAATTAATAAACTACATTAAAAAGAATTACGTAATAACTATTTAAAGTGCAAACTGGCAACGTATATACAAGACATATTTGCAGGTCCTATTGTCACGTAGGGCGGAATCATGGAAATTTATGGTATAGCAACCGGTCGGAACGACAGATGATAGACGTAAATATAAAGAGGACGAAAGCTCATTCTAAAAGCAGAGTTGCAAGATTTTGGCGTGTTTAAATCGTGAAGATAAAAATAGATTGAATATAAAAGAGAATGTACCAGCTCTTGAAAGAAGAGAATTAAAATGAGATTGGTAAAATGGATGTGAATCCTGAGATAATTGACAAAGCTGACGAACGGACGTACAATATACAACGAAGAGAAAATCAGTACACTCATTTTAGTTGACAGAAAAAAGGGCTCTCTCAATGTTCTGTTTAGTGGATTACTCCTGAACATGTTGCTCTATTAGTGAAGAATTCTTCACTGCGTGAACTTCACCGACCTTGTGAATTCTAGAACACAGCGTAAAAAAGGCGACAAGTAACAGCGTCACTCGCCGACATATTTTCCATCGTCTTACAAAATATATTTTCTCAAGAAAAGCATTTAACTTCTTACAGAAAAGTGAGTATGCAATCAGAACTCGATCAATTTAGAGCACAATACACTGTCTCTCGCAGAGCCTAGAACAATGAAGAAATCCAAGCCATCATAATCTTGAGACCTGCATCACCTCGTTGAGAGGTGTGAGTTGATCTTGGGCGTGGATCAAGAAATAGGTGCATTCTCCGTCATGTCTGCCTAATCCTTTAACGAAAAGAACCAGCACCTCGAATGCTGTATAAGGAAGTGGTGGAATAATTTTTATGATTAATTATCTAAGATGGCGCTGTCGAAATTATTATGATTATCTCCTTGGAGAAAGAATTGACGATGGGAATAATAGATGGAACCCGAAAACCGGGAAGAAAGAAAATGAGATGGCACAAAGAAATCAAAGAAGCAACCAACCTGAACAGAAGTAATGAATATGGTGAAAGACAGAATAGGATAGAAGACTTGTAAAGGTGACTGCAAGTTGGAAGAGACACTTTGAAGGAGAGTCTGGCAACCAACTGATGTCAATATCCTTCTAAGATCTGTGTTACTTCCATTCCTTGTGTTTTGTGAAATAAATTTCTGGATTATAAACTAAACAATATTCTTGCAATATAAAACCGACAATTTTCTCAATCCATCCGACAAATGCTGAGATCGTGCTTTGCTTTTTACGGCACTAACATAAATTTTCTTTTCTCAAATGCACACAGTTTGTCTGTTTTTAGTGTGAAATAAATAAATTATACATTTGGTAATAAACATGTAAATAAAATACAATCCTAAAAGCGGATGAAAAAATAATATCAAGAACAAAATCTATAAAAAATGTAATTTGTCTAAAACGATCAATCATATAATATTGGAATGATTAGTAACGAAGCAGAAATTCTGAAGGAAACTTGCAAGACAAGAGCTCGTGAAAACAAAATTTTCAAAAAATATCCAAGAGTGTGGAATCCAACATCCGAGGCCAGATGATTCGTTTAACGTTCATTGATGATTGGTAATCTACATTCTAAGAATTGGATCTGAGAAAAAAATAGTGGTGGCAATTAGTCAATTTTTCAAGGATCTCTTGAAGCACCGAGTCAGTATTTTCGGTTACACCACCAGTTTTCATCCGTCTTTTTTTGGGCATGCAACAATAATTTCGATAAATGACTAAAGATATTGTCTGGTACCAGACAATATATTTAGTCATTTATCATATAAAAAGGTATCTACATCACCAACAATCCAATTAATAATTTCGAATATAAATGTGATACTGAACCACTTCTCAAAGTCGAGAGAGAAAATAACATATGATGTAAAATACACGTGTTCCATTTTGTGTACGTGTGAAATCTCAACCGGTTTGTGCACTGTGTGCCCCCTTTAGAAGACCTAATTTCATATTCTACTTCCTCGTAAAGGATGTTAGGAAGCGAGTTGTTTGTAGAAAGAGGCGACATCAAAATTACCGCACTAGACACGAAGTGCAAATAGAACATAAGAATACGTGGAGTTGAAGACCAATGTACGGTAATCTAATTTCTTCTATCTATGCAAAAACTATCTGAGGTCTACCTTGGATACTAGTTGCTTTCAAGCGTCACCAAGCAGGAACAGATTTTCTCAGAATAATACTTACAATTTTACATAAGTATTCTTTATAATGTAATTTCAATTACAGTTGTGATATTAGTAAGTGTCATAGAAATACACATAGAAGTACACCATAAAAAATCCTTCAAGAAACGTCCAATATTGCAGGTAACTTATTTGCAGTTTCAATAATTGTGGGCATCTTGGAACTACGAGAAAAGTTTTGAGTATATATCTACTTCATAAGTTAGCTGTTATAATCATACAGCACAGAAGTAATCTTTCGCAATATTTGTATACCAAGTCCTCATGATAACAGTGTATCTACAAGAATACAATAATACAGAAACATCAATACAATACGTTGAATATGCAACATGAACTAATCAACTGGTGAGGGACCTCGCACTTTGTGCTTGTTCAAAGCCAGAAATTAATACTTTCGTTAATGACATCAATCCTAATCGCATTCAAGTTATTAGCTGGCAGCGCTCAAGAACGATTTCTTACGAAAATTTCCTGCATCTTCACTTTCATACATGGAATCAAACAGCATTTTTGGCAGTGGTTAATACGTTTTTATACAGTTCCTAAGTTCATTCCTTCTAAAATAAAACCCAGGTAAAGACACATTAGATACTGTGTTTAAATATAAATTACATTTTGAAAAACCACCGCATGTGATTATTTAGAGTACTCTTCTTTTTAACGAACTTGAAAATATTTTATATTTTCACTTACTATTTTTCTTTCATTTATAATAATTTAAAGGAAGGAAAAGTAATTAAACATTGATACATTCTTCTCTTTGATAATTTATTTCCATATTTGTTAGGGGTATGTTTTAAAATACAGGAAGGACGTTTTAATTAAATTGTATCTGAAATAAAAGCTTTTATAGAGAGTTTTTATAAATCAACATTAAAGAAATCAGCAAACATTTCAGTCTCCAAAATAAATCTTAACAAGAAATACATATTTGGAATATGGTTCTGAAAATAATACTCTATGCAATTAATAATAAATGTATTTAAATCCGACAAAGATGAAGTCTTATGTCATATCAAACCGACGATTTCTCTCAATTCTGAAGAAAATGTCTCCATTCGTACCTATATTTCTATATATGTGTAATTATGTGCGTGTTTCCTTACTAATAATAACATCACAGTGATTTAGATGCACGCATTTATATATTCAAGCTCTGTTTCCCTTTTAGTACCCCACACACCCAACTCTGGGCATGAAATCTTCTACATACAATAACTTCGTCTGGATATATTCCTTTGAGAACACATGCATCTGACATAATACGGGGAAATCTCCAGTATGTGTATTACGTTCTCATATTGTCCTAAGCCAGAGCATGGTAAGTTCTCTCTATTACGAAAAAAGTAGCCAGGTTCCCCGAGGGTACGGGCAGCTAGAACAGCAACGTGCGAAAAAAAACGGGAACGGAGAAGGGGAGTTGGACCTTTTCACGGCGCGTTTTTGTAGGCTCAGAGCAGTCAGCCCATTCGACGAAAAACCGCTCCACCCCACGCGCGAGGGGCAGGTGGAGCGGGACGTGGGGAAGGGGGGGGGAATAAGCGGGAGTTGTTGCTGCAGCGGCCGGAGCAGCACCAACAGCAGCGGCGGCGGCAGCAGGGGTGGCGGCGCGGGGCAGGTCCGTAGGAATCGCGCAGACGAGCGGGGCGGCGAAACCCGCTCACTCGCTCGCTCCCGACAGGAAAGAGACGATAGGATGGCAGAAAGCAGGTGGAAGGGGCGGGTATTGGAGCGATCGTCGAGCGGGGGTTGGTACTACCCAACGGGAGGGGATAGTGTGCAAAGGGGCGGGATAGTTTGCTTTGTGGGAGTAGTTGAATGGCGCGTGGTGGGGCGGTCGGACGGCGCCGCGCGGGACGCGCGGGGGGGGGGGTGTCGCGACGCGCGCCGCCCTTACCGCGTAGCCGACGCACACTACACGCCGCGCGCCCGCCCACGCCCGCCCGCCCGCATCCCTCGCAATGCGCGCGCGATGCGGGCGTGCCGCGGCGCGGCGCGGCGCGGCGGGAGGACCGATTTTTGCGGCCCACGGGAGGCCGGCGACGAGGCGAGGAACGGGGGTTGGCGTGGGGAAGAGGGATTACTATTCCATAGGCAATTTTCGCAAAACAATCATTCCAGCCCTCCCCGGAAGAAAGAGAGGGCGCGCGGCGCGGCGCGATTATCAGGAAAGAAGCGCGAGAGCGTGAGAAGGCGAGCGGAGGGGGGGGGCGCATGTCGCAGTTGCTGAAATGGATGTGCGCGCCGCGCAAACACTGGAGAATATTTCATGGAGGCTGAATGCGCAGCGGCCACCGCAGCCGCCATGAGGGAAGCTGCGGTGTCTTTGTGCAATGGGGGAGGCGATGCCGCGTTACATGGGCCAACGTCGATTCGCCGGCCACCCTTCTACTCACGGCGCAGTTTGGTACACTTGCTTGTAGCGTGTAGTGAACCACCAACACGAAACATGGCGGATAAAATTCAGATGATGTTCGCCTTTACTACAATAAAATGAAAATAAATTAACTCGGCTTCTCGGAGGATGAGTGCAACCGCAAACTTCACTTTCATTAACATCCCCTTCCGTGATGTGGGTCCGAAAAAAATAAATTCCTGATTTTTGTTGATAGTAAGTATTGGATTTTATTAAGCACATATTCTCACGCAACCCCTTTTCAATGCATCCAAATATTCCAATTTATAGATAACATGCATACCAAAAATATCATCAAGAATCTAGTATTTAGAAAATATTAATTCAAGTATTTTAGTAATAATTTACATTTAACAAATAAGGTAATAAATTTGCCAAGGATCTCTGTACTTATTAATTTTATTTGGTCAGCTGTATCTGGATAAATTAATATTTTAGTTTTATTTTATATAATTTTGCATTATATTCATGCTTGTTTGTTATTGAACGTAGTTGGTTACATTTAGGCTTGGAATTCAAATCAAACTTAATAAATTATCTATTTGTGAAGCATGGTTGAATCATCCCCCAAAACAGGTTTTGCAAAATCACAGAGTTTACCAAGTTGAGAAATCACCAGTAGTTTCTTCAACGACTACAATAAACAGAAAACCAACAAGAAATAAAATCAAAAAATGTATGTCTAATATGTACTGTTTCCATCACCAAAAAGAGTAACATGGAGATGCGAGTAAGAATTTTATACAATGTCAATTTCCAAGCACAAAAAACTACATTTTTTAAAAAGACGTTGAGATATTAGGTAAAACCATGCTCCAAATGGTGTGAAATTAGCAGAAAGTCAATTGATTTGACTTGCAGCATACATACTACTAAAAAAGGTCCGGCTCCTTTATTTTACTAAATCTAAATGTCAAATCTTCATGATTACCAGTAACCATGTTTCTCGGAATCCAAAGTCCGACAATTATATATAATCGAGCCCGTCCTGCCTATAGAGTCCCAAAACTATAAATTTCATTTTATAAGCCATAAAATTCTTTTTTAATTTCTCACCATGCTACGTACTAACACAGTAAAGAGAAAGTAATGTAATATTGTTGCAAATATGTTTTTTTCGCCAGTCGCCAGAACATATCTGACAAAGAATCCCTCATATCAGACAGTGGATTAATCTGGTCCGTCCATCTGACCGTCCGTCCGTCTGACCGTCCGTCCGTCTGAGCGTCCGTTCGTCCGACCATCCGACCGTCTGACCGAACGTCAGCGTTATATTTGGAGTAATTTTTCACTCCAGCAATGAAACACATCATTTTCGCATATTCAATCTAACTGTATTAGTAATTTTTGGTAGTGCCAAAATTGAAAATAAACTAGACTGCCTCCAGCCATGTAAGAGGTGCCCTAGGTTTGGCTAGATTTCCAGCAACTCAGGGAAAATCCAAAATAAATGAAACATTTCGATTTTGAATGAAAAATGCAATAAATTCAATTGCGTTATTTCGTCCATACTCTTGATGTACGTACGGACGGGTTTTTATATTCAGTGTACCGTTGTTTACAATAGAGCTCACATCATGCCACAGCAAGGCTCCCAGGAAGGACCGCCCGACATTAAATATTTGCTATTCACATGATGCGTTGTGGAACCAACGTTTTACTTTCTCGCTTTACTATATACTTAGGCAGTCAATAGAAAATATTGTAATGCTGTCTTAAATTGGAGATCTTTCGACAGAAAAACCCATATCGTCGGACCCTGGTAACGAAAAAGTAGATATAGTATCTTGTCCCTTGTCGATAATTACGGCCTCTAACACGTGAAGTGAGAATCCACGATTTGTGGGTCATATGTAGCGAAACCTCCAATAAGTATGAAACATCTGTCTGTCTGCCTCTGTATGTTCGAGTCTAACCGTCTGTGGTCAACGCTAGCGCCTAAATAGTATAAACAATTTTCCTCCAAAATTGATATTCCTTCTTTAGATCGGAATGAACACGTCGCCGTATGAGTTTTGAACGGATATTTTTATTCCCTGTAGTCCTTAACATGAATCCCAAATTTCCAATTTTTTTTTCAAATATAGCTCCAAATATTTTATTAAAATTTGTCTTCTGAGAGCATTTGTTCCTTATTGGCAAAGAAATTGCTTAATATATGAAATTGCATAAAATGCATATGTATTTTTATAGTAACTTCATGTATTATCACACGTGGCATATTATGTGACTACATTGTGTTTTATAGTAAAATAAGAATTAATTGGTTATGTCTGTAATAAGGTTCATTGAGTTTGTCATCCTCAAAAAGGCATCCCATATAGAATAAACAAGACAGCCATAAACCTATCCGAAAATGTACTCGGCCACACATTATGCATTTTAATATCTACAGCAGGAAGAGAGTCTACATATTGTAATAATAATGTTTCCAGTCTTCAAAAACTAGACTATAATTTCTGAAACTGTACAGGCACCAGACCTCGACCTAAACACCGAAACTCCACACATATTTTACCACAGTATATATTAGGGGGAAATACAGAGAAAATTGGACACGATTTGACAAGAATAATCCATAATAAATAAAATGGATGAGCTACATTTTGAAGATTTTTTATCATTTTCTTGTAGTGGTAAACAAAGAGGAAGAATAATACGAATGGAGATAGTTTGAGTTATCAAACAACTACAATGCTTTCAGAGAAAAACTAGGTTTATTTCCTTCGTCCTCGCATTCCAAAACTACTGTGAGCCAGGAAAGTCTCTCCGCAGTGGCATCTTGCTGGACCACCTATAAGTGGTCCGTCTATAAGTGAACCAAACGGATCTTTATTACATGTAACAAGATGGGAACAGAATACAGGATACACTGACACCTCAAAATACAGATTTTGATGGGCTTGGGTGGCGATAAATTGACGCGCGTGATCTTGCAACGAAAGATCGTCTTTCGATAATGAATGACATAAATGCTTGTTTGACATATTTTGAATCGTGCAATCCATTAGTAAATTCTTTGCGAAAGAAAAACACTGCAAGCATATTGTGCAGAAAGTGTTCTAAGAATTTCAGCTGTTGGTACACATTCAGATCACAAAAAACTAATTACGAAAGCCTTTTTTGTGTGGGTAATCGGAGAGTGGTGCAACAACTCACGTGAACATTAGCTGATAACGATGAAATTACCAGAAGCAATGCGAAGTGTCATCTTACGGCTGACAAGCGTCCGAAGCTGTCAACCAATAGATGAATATATCGGAAAGTGCGGACGGTTATTGGCTTACTTTCGTATTAAATGAATGACATGATAAGTGCCAAAAAACACAGTGGGTAAAAATAAAGCTTTTTTTCTGAGAGTCTCACGAGATATCAAATCGCAAAACGAATGTTGGGCGATAATATTTCTCTCTATATAGAATGCTGTATGCAGATTTTGATTGGCGAACTAGTAGAAATGTATTTGCTATAAAAGAATTAATTCTGTACAAACGTTTCTATTGTTTCAGTATGAATGAATCACGTATGAATGCAGCATGTATATATGAAGTGCGAGTGCATGGGCATGAATCCATTAGTGTGCGTGTGTGCGCGCGGGAGTGTACGCAGTGTCATGAGATACATAAGTTCAAGTTGGTGACTGCATGGGGAGGCCATGGATCTGGGAGCTACTTTTTGAGATATGTAGGTATATGTAAGACATTGGGAAAATTAATTGCGTATGTATGCTTATGTACGAGTGGACGTAAGTATGCGTATGTATGGGGGCGTGTGTACAGGTGTGGACATGTGTGTATGTGCAGGAGTGTGGAGTGGATGCACTACATGGATATTTATATGTAGAGCTACGCGTCTTGTCATTGCGAAAATGTAGGTAGTCAGGGTTGTGTAGAGATTCTTTAGAATTCGTGTCTCTAAGCAATATATTGTCAGTGTGAAAGCATGTTTTTAGCGTAAATATTATGGTTTTCTTAGATATCCAGGAACTCGAAAAAATACAAAAAAATTAATAAAGCAGTTTCAATTTGACTGAAAGTTAAAACTATTTGTTATTTCGCCTATTCTCATACTGCGCACACGGGCTGAATTACCTTACTTGCTACTTAAGATTACGCTGATGACATGAAACACCAAGGTTCCAAGAAAGATGCCACACGTCGTTGAATAATTATTATTTACGTGTTGCTTTATTAATCACCAATCTTCTTTTAAATATTCTTGATATGTAAAGAACTGCTAAACTGTGTATCCGTATATGCTACACTAAGTTTGCTTTACGTAAATTATATTTTTGCTGATCCAGGCCACTAGTTTTCACGAAATTCCATTAATGTTTAAGAACAGTATTGCACTTAGCACAACTAAACATAAAAATGTCCCAATGAATTTGCATTTTCATACAGAGATATGAATATAATGTTAAATTTGTCATTTTCTCAACCTAAGAAGCTCTTATACCTTTTTAGTAAACACCGCCTATTTCAAAACGTATAACGCGACTAAATTTCATCCTCCCTTGTTCATTGAAAATAAAATTCTTTGACAATTTGTACCAACAAATACTCTTCAGGAAAGTACCTCCAATTCAAATGAAAACTGGTTTTACATTTATTCTCAAAAATAATATTTATTGAAATACGTGATGTTGCTGTGTACGTTACGAAATAATAAATATACATTTTTCGAGTTCACCCCAATGACTCCTCACCAACGTCAATAATTCTTGTAATTGTAATTACAACAATTTGTAATTACAATTACAAGATTCACTTTAACAACTAAAAATGATTTTAAGCGATATGGACAACCCTTAGTAGAACGTCTGGAAACGTAAATTAAAAACTAAAAATTTTCTAAGAAAATATTTGGACCGATGCTATTAACTAAAATAAAGAAAGAATTACAGTGTATCTCATGTCTTAAACTGAATTCTATTTAACATGTACAATTTTTTACATTTTTTTGTTTTTCAGAAAGTAAATTCATACAAATTGTAATGTCATAATCAGGCTAATTGTCATTAAGTGATTTTACATTTCGAATAGACTATCAACTGTACTATTATAGATCGAGAATATTATTTAAAGAGAAAAAACGTTGCCTGAGGTAGAAAGAACAATGCTCCTTCCGTTTTAAATACAAAAGAAATTTCTGTCGGGTTCAGGGTATAAATACTTACGACCTTTTGGGTCTTTTCAAGAAAATAATATCATTTTATCATGGAAATTGTATAGCGGTAAACGGTATCGGAATGTTTAAAGACTTCAGATGTAGAACACGTTCGTGTTCGTTCTTATAATACATAGTAGTATGGGATAAATGAAGGTATAAGAGTACAAAAATCGCAAAGCGTATAAATGACACTAAAAAAGTTGCTCGTATTAAAGTATTCGAAATAGTAGTTTATGGAATTAGTTTATAATGTTAAGCTTTATTGCATGAGACCATTTTGAAAACCAGCGACTTTAGAAGCGATTTTTCAAATTTGTACGAATGTAATAAAGCAACTTTATAAACGAGTTGCATACTATATTTTTTTGTATAACTGCGTTATACATTTATAAGAGAATCAAACTTAATTTTGAGAAACAACTTCTCTGTGACGACTCGCGTATTTGACATCGTGCGAGTAAACGGTGGTCGGCTGTTCCGTTTAGCTCTACCTTCCCTCGATTCTCTCGCTACGATTGGCTGAATGTGTGATGACGCAATCATTCATGACATAAAATCTAATACGTCATCATTTGTGCGGTAAAATGCCCGATTATGAACGATTTCTTGCAAAAGAAAAGGTTATTTTATAACGCTAAATACAAAAAATATATTATATATAAGCGTTGAACTTTCTAACTTTTTTACAGGGTTTTTTTACAGGTTCCAATTTCGAAAGGTGTAGAATTGCTAGGTGTAAATCGAATTACACTCATTAACGTACTATTTTACGTCCCTTTGTTCCTAGTACTTTCATTGATTAAATTGCCGTTAGTCTCACTGAGTAAGGTAGGATTGCTATATCGTGCAATGCTATATCAACAATTTCGGATCCATAGACTACAATTTGTAATGCGTACTGATCGATGGTGTGTGATCCCGATGGAAGACTATTTTCAATGAAGATGTGGAACTATAATGTATCCAAGTGTATCGATTGATACTCGGAAAACTGGAAAATGAAATACGTCTTCAACAAGTCATGGAATGTCTTCTCTCCGTTTCGCCTATGCAAAATAAATCCCTTATTGGCGCCAGCAGTACGATATTATTGTTTCATTTTCTTCTCAACGCATCAAGTGTTTGGTTCTTGAGGCTACTAATACATTCGGTTCTCATTCAATTGGTTTATTTTTTTATACATTGCTGACCTTAGAGAACGTTTGTGTTTGGTTTAATTGCTTCTCTTTTACATGTATAAATGTCTCATTAAAAGTGCAATTTTCATGCTGTAAAACAGACAAATACATCAAAATCAGTTAAATATGTTTTACAAAACAGGGAATTATACAATAATGACCAAAATATAGTATTTAAATTGCATCAAGAATTATTATACTGTTACATTATTATAGAAAAACTGCACTTTTCACGGTAAGAAGGACGGCATTTTGCATTCTCAATAAATTCGGGAATATCATTTTATCATCATACCAACTTCCTGCATTGGTGAAACGTGAGTAACAGACACATTAACTAAATTATCTCACCTAGTATCATAACACTGTTTTTCTTCAATGAATTCTCGTCTAAACAACAGCTATCAGAATATCATATTTGACGAAATGAATCATATTCTAGAATAATTACTGAAGTGTGGAGAGTCAGAACAAGTGATAAAGCAAACATCATAATAAATTGGCATTAACATGTGATGTAAACAAATTTTAACTGTTACATCAAGAACTGCTTCCGAACAATAATCTCTATAGTAAGAAAAAAGTTTTAAAAAATAATGAAGGAATATTGATATTCACCACTCAGTTTATGTCTGAATATATTACACTCTGAATCCTTAGGAGTTTTCGTTGGTGTGCGGGTTTGTATGTGCGGGGAAAGCCGGCGCCACTACCGTCGCCGGCACCCTTACCCACCTGCTGCTCCGTAGCCACAAACAGCCGAGCAATCACTCCAAAGCTTCCAGCATTACGCACTAATCATCGGAAAATAAACCAGCATTGTCTATTCGCTTCCTGTGTTTCCGATTGCGAGTCAAATTGCGCAGGTGTAAAAATGAGAAACTTCGAAGCACAATGAATAGTGGGTTCTGAAACTGTAATGATTCACGATTGCTTTTGATCTGCGGCACTTTTGTAGTATTTTTCATTCATTTGCAATAATCAGTAGAAGAATACGGGCATGCATATCACGTAAAATTACCCAATTAGGTAATAAAAATTACAGAAGTTTCCTGAGGGTGAAGCCAAAGCGGTTATGTGGAATAGCACGAAATAATTGCCCCTCTCCACACACGGCACGCTGCTCGCGGAAGGCTGAGTTCGCCTCTTTCCCTATCATGAGTCACCCATTTTTCGGGGAAAATGCTGCAATAATTTAGTTTTGAAAAATTTTCTAACTAAAAGGTTTTTTAACTTTACATTATTTAAAATTTTAACAACAATAATATAACAACAAGAACGGAATGCAAAAATATATTTAAAATTCTGTTCACAATGAGACTGGCGGACGCAGGACAGACGTATTGAAAGAAATGATGCTTTGAATAACAAGGAACATCTCAAAAAGGGAATGTCCGTCATATAACGTGCATATGAAATCATTTCCCTGACGAAAATAATAGAAACAGAGGGAAATGGAACGAAGGAAATTTCACCATTAAGAATGGCAAAAAACACTTCTGAATATTTCGCTTTGACTCAAATGGACTTATTTGTGAAAAAGCAAGAAACTAGTCATGCACATACTTTCTCGCATTATTTGTACGTTTTGCAATTTTCAATAAACTAGAGTTCAGCGAAAAAGAGACCTGTGCCATTTTTTAAAGTGAGAAAATTTTTCAGACTGACGTTATGCCGTAAATCAATTTTTTGGTGTCACGGACACTCAAAGCGTGGATTTGGAGTTCACAAAGTGTTAGAGAGAGAGTAGTTTACTACACATAGGAACACTGATTATCCACTTTTTCAATATCAATGCCATACTATAAGAGTTTATCCGACACAAAACGTCTCTTTCCCCTCTAACATTACAATACTTTCTCTTCACTACGTAAGAACAGAATGGCGAGAAAGTAGAAAGAAAGGGGGGAGAGAATTATTACAGCTCGACGATGTTGACTTTTAAGTGTTCTGGCTTCTTTCAATTTTTACATTAAATAAATTTGAAACGTTTGCACAAAGTAATAGAAACATTTCCAGCAATGAATCGAAATTGGAATGGAGGAATGGAGAACCACCTGGACCTGAAATCTCCAATCGGCAGCGCCTGGTACGTGGATCGAGCCATTCCTGAATAGCGCAGCCACCAGATACCATTTTTAGCAGTGAAGAACTCCTACCTTTGACCCGCCTCCCGGACTATTGATTATCTCTCAATACCACCGAAGAAGACTTAGAAGCTTGTATGATTCAATATACAACGTACGGTTCATTCTGAAGATTTCCAATGCACATGAGGGGGGAAGGAATCGACGTTGGAGAGAGCTGCCTAGCAACAGCTCCAACGCACATCAACAAGGTGTACCTGGGCCGCATGCTTTACAAAGCATTGTTCGATCAGAATCGAGGTTACGAGAAGGCACGTTAGGGTTTCCTGCAGCTACCGATTCCCTAATTGTTATCTATTGTGCCTTTGCAGTAGTGTTGGGCAAAGCAACGACGGAGTGCAAAATTGATTTCCTGATGGGATAATGAAGTCTCAAAGGAATTAAAGGTACACCAAAACTATCATTCGTGGAAATATTTTTCTCCTTTAAGAAATGTTATTTTGTATTACAAACATAACTAATGCATCGACAACATCACACACATTCACGCATTATTTTTAACTTTTCCTGTTTAGAAAATGCAGAAAGTTCACTGAAATGAGACGTGTGTCATTTTAAGCGTCTTTTGCGCTATTTGAGGAAAAAAGAATTGTTGTTTCACGCCAAATTACGCGAAAACCCCTCATATTTGCAAAATATTGTTCATAACCTTATTTAATGTTTTGTGTAATGTCCTTGGAGTTAAGATATCTTTCTGAAAAAAAATGTCTATTATGAATTATTATAGTTGAAGGAAGGCTCTGAATATATTTTAAAAGTTTGTAATTTTCAAAAATTTAGGGAATTCAACGAAAATTAGATTTGACTATTTTTAAGAATGCTTTACTCTATCAGAGCAATAAATTGAATCTAAAAACTTTGTTTTAATCTAAAACTTTTTCTGAAAATTTGGAAGTGTTGAGGCTTCATGTAAAGTTCATGAAAATCAAAATTTCCTTTTCAAATTCGCAGCGGCTTGAGTTCGGTCAAAACGAACGGGGAATATCAATTTTTGAGTAATCCATCTCAAAGGTGAGGGTGCCAACGTCAACCAGAGACAGACGAACGGACTGACGTTTTGCCGTACACTATTTTTTCGGAGTCAAGAGCCCACAAAATTTGTATTCTGATTATCCAACGTTTTAGAGGAAGTAATTTATCCACTTGTTCGACAATACGAGTTTTTCTGACAAAAAATCTTCATTTTCCGCAACAGCGTTACAAGATGTTATTACTCCATGATATGTAAATATGTAGTATGGCGTGATAGGGAAAAAGTCTAGAAACAAGCAATGCTGAGTAATAGAAAGGGATTGGCAAAATACACACCGGAAGAGAGTCCAAGCTTTAGGTGATAATTACCATAGTTGCTGAACAACTCGTTTGTCCGTCTTCACAAACCTGTTCATTTGCGGAGTTACCCGCTGATCAAATACAAAGACAATCCTCCAGTATGCCCACAGCGCCTTTGCAATAGGAAGCCTGTTTTGTCACAGGAGGAATCGTGAAGGTGGGCCCTCCGGTTGGCGGAACAGAGAACTACTTCCACTTCTGGTGCGAATAGCCGCGCGTTTCATTTGAAAAAGTAAAGCTTCTGCTCTCTTTCATCTTATTTGTTTCGCATCACAGGATCTGTCACATTCTGGCTAGTATCTTCTGCACATATAATTTCATCGCTTACCGAAAATAATTTTTATTATTAAAAAATCATTTTTATGTACTACTAAAATGTCGGTTTTGTCACTTTTAATAGATATTATCAGATGTTGACGTAAGAACACTAAAAACTGAAAAATAAATACTCAGTCTCAACAACTTTGAGTATTTTGAGACCAACTGCATGGAAATTGGACGGCTTGTAAAACGTTGGCCACTACGAGAACACTCACTGATAAGAGAGACCAAATCTTTATCAACTTCGAATCAACAGTATGTTTTGTTCGAACAAATAATAATAATAATAATAATAATAATAATAATAATAATAATAATAATAATAATGTAAAGAGTTAACAACTGAATACGTGGCGAATATCCAAATTTATCTGAACTCAGAAAACGATTTCACTCGTTCCCCTTTCAGTAACAATTCTATTAGTTGTTGCGTGAAGCGTGGCACTAAATCTAAATGTTTTATTCGTTTCTGAAAGAGAGTTCTTCTAATAATTTAATTATAATAAATAAAGAATTAAAGGTTCTCTATTTTATTCCTCCCATGCTCTCCTGTTTTCTAGAATTTACCGTTATATGTTACATATAAGTTTAAACAAACCGATGAGATTCATATTTGAGTGTTCTTAATACGGAGCTGCTTCGAACTTAATGAAGTTACGTGAACTTGTTGCGTGGTGTACCTTCCTACCCTACCCCTCTCGACTGCAATATTATTCTCAGCTTTCAAGGTGTTTGTCGTCGTGGGGGTTTACTCATATTACATTGAACGAGCCGACAAAGGCGACATAGCGGCTTGGAGGGTGCAGTCCACCCCATGTAAAATAAACGGTTGCCGGTTCGAGTCTTGCATAAAGCACTATTGGAGTGAACTGCACTGCAACCTCTTTACAGTCATCTACGCCGTACGCGAAATTATTGGGCAACATTAAAAAAGTATCAGGTAAAACTAAATTAAATTTTTGATTGCAAACTAGCAATGGAATAATACCAAAATCAACGAAATATACAGAGATATAATTTTTCAGAACTATTGGGACAGGATTTCCTTTGGGCCATTTTATAGTTCGTTGTTGATTTTATTTCTTCGAAAATACGGTCCAACAATTGCCAAACTGTGAACTTAAGGGTGTTTTTTTCTTCACGGAAAACTAACCTTTTCAAATTTATTTGAAAATGGAAATCATTAGATTTTTCTATATGTGTGCCTGTATTATTAAGGCATGTAATGACCCACGAGAGAAACGTTTTCAAAACGAGTCATCACCGACTACGTCACTATTACAAGAACTGTGAGAATATTCCAAGATTTGCATCCCACTTCCCATTTCAGTCTGTCACGTCAGTCTTCTGCAGTTAAATCTCTTCTGGCCGTCGCCACTTCCACTCTTCCTCTTACGTCTTCCTGGTATTCTGTGTGAAACTGGTTGGCAGTTGCAGACTCGAGACGAGCGTTCATCATTCATGTTGTTTTGGTGACCATAGCATTTGAGCGTTTTAATTTCAATTGTAGTAATAATATGGAGAATCTTTTCAGCTTGACATTTTTCATCATTTTTCTTTGTCCATAAATATAAATCTAAGGCTCAGTCCTTTTATAAGGAGGTGTGTTAATTTTAATAGCTTTTTCGTATTTCCATATCTTCAAGTTCATAAAATGACAATTCTTCCTCTCTCTACAACAGTCTAATACCTCCTTCTCCTAACACATTTACTCAGAAAATTCTGCCACTGCACGAGTTGCAGTTTTCTTCTACATGAAATATCGACAATATAAAAATTTCCTCAAAAACTGCTCCGAATTTCTTCTTTAAATTTCCTCCTCGTATGAATCGAAGGGCAGTCAACAAATGGTGCTGGGCCCATTTTCTGCGAACTCTCTGTACATTCAAAATTCTCAAACCATTAACATTCATAACGTACAATATTAATGTTAGGAAATTTTGTCTTAAATAAAATTTGTTTTAACAACATCACATTTTTAAAATGTAACCTTTTTCACAATGAGCGTATTTTATGTAATGTTTGCTTGAATTTGAAGCAATTTATAAAATAAACATTTTCTACAAAACGGCTACTATTTTCTTTTCAATTTCCTACTGTTACATATAAAAGGGCGCAAAAATTAGTTTCTACTCCATTTTCGGCGAACTTCATATTGGAGGATGAAATACGGCTTTCGACGGCTTTGTTGTCATCATCAGTCTCGCAATATGTGGCGAAAGTCGAGAGTGCCATCAGAATCCTCATAAGCATTCCCACAATTCCTAGAGAAGCTTTTCAAAACTTGCAAACAAATTAACTTTGCGAAATTACGATATTGAAGATTGAAAATGTTGTCTTAAATAAAATCTGTTTTTAAAAATATACCTTTAACACAGGTCATGCACAATTTGTTGTTTTTTAAAGCGATTTTTGCGTAATTTCTACTTGAAATCAAATGCAATATATTTTTTAATCTCAAAAACATTCTTCTTCTAATTTTTCTGAAAAAAATCCTATGTTTCAAAGAAAGGTAAAAAAATGGTGCTGTTACCATTGTTGGCAAACTCTCTGTATTTTCAAAAATTTCAAAAACTTTACATTGTGGAAATACAATATTAAAGATCGAACTTTGCTACATTGAATATGTTCTAAAAAATGATCTTTAAAAAAGTCATGTAAATTGTTTGAAAAAATGTAGTTTTTTTGTAATTTCAGCGTGAATGTAAAGTAATTTATGAAAAACATTTCCATAAACGACTGTTTGATATTTGTTGTTTTTTCCAAAAGACAGACCAAAGGAAAAAAATGTCACATGTATACTTTTCTTTGAACTCTCTGAATTTTCGAGAATTGCGCGTTAGAAGCAACGGCAGAGTCCATTCGTTTTTCAACCAAAAGCAAATGAGACCAGAGGCACGAGTGCGTCACGTAGTGGCGACGTGTTTAGCCATTTATCTCCGTGAACCTTAGGTCGTCTCGCGCTGAAAACAAATTTGCTAACAGGAAACAATTTCGCAAGTTTAAGTGGTATAAGAATATTGCGAAGCTGTTACAAATAATGCGAGAGTGTATATGTTATTTGAGCACCACTAGATTAGAAATCGTTTGCATAAAATTTAATTTGATGCTTTACAACAATCTAGTCATAAGAATTTTTTGTAGGAAATTGTTCTTTTCTCAATTTGACTTTGACTTTTATCCATGCCAATGCCTGACAAACGTAAGATTTTAATGTAATTTATTCTTTTGGGACTAAATCTAAAGACTTATTTCGAATATTAATTGAAAAGATTTAACTCTACAGTTAAATGTTCATTTTAATCTTCTACCGATGACATTATTCATCGTCTTGTGACGAGACATCCATCACTGTGTTTATCAAGCCATAATTGCTAAATAAGAGACTCGAACGACGGTGATTCAGATCGAATGTTTTAAAACCATTCTCTGGGTTGCTTTGTTTCATTTCACTAAGTGACAATAATATAAGGCTGACATTGTTGATGCTCAATTAGTTTTAAGTAGTAAACACTGCACGTTCACGATCCGCCAAGAAAAATATTGAATTATAGCATATGCTGGTATCTTAAAATTAACATACTAATATCATATATATATATATATATATATATATATATATATATATATATATATATATATATATACATACATAAAAACAACTGTTCCTAAGAAATTATATCTTTCTTCCCACAAAGAATGTTAATTTAAAATATCTGTCACGTATAAGCCTTTTCTTACATTACTCTTTCAAAGTATATTTAAGTAATTTTTATTTCCAGTTAATTATATGATTGAAAAAAGGGTTAGCTTACACAACATTTTTTCTTGCGTTGCTTTTATGATATATAATAATAAATTATCGTCTTTTCTATTTGCAAAGAAAATATTAAATTAATAAAATCTATATTATTAATTTCTCATGCTCGCAGAAATTGAAAAGATACTACGCAGCTTCCGGCCACGTGGCAGGTGTAAAAGGTTTCGTTAGATACCAAGGAACTCGAAGGAAATTTTGAAAACAATAAAAACTTGAATTTTGACTGAAAAATTCAAATATTTCATTGTGTTATCCCGCCTATTCTGATATTGCGCATACCGACTGAATTCTCAAACTCAGTTTGTTACGACTTAGAAGACAGCTGACGTCATGGGACGGCTAGTCTAGGAAGACGCCGCCCTTCATAAAATGTTATTCTTCTTTTGCGCTATGGAATGGCAATTTTTAAAAATATTATTGGCAAGTAAAAACTGTTGTACTACGTGACTATACAAACTACACAATGTTTAAATTTTATTTGGATAACCCTGTTCGAAGCTTTTTTGACACTGAACGAGAAGTAATTCTCCTTGAACTTAGTCGTAGTTCAAATCACGACAAATCATTATTTATTGCCTTTATCCCTGTCGGCCAGAGGGTCAGCGCCGTTAGTACACGGGGTTCCCAGATGTGAACTTTCCAGGGACATGCAATGTCTCGAGCTGGTTAACTTCCGTGACTTCACGAAGCTTGGTCAAAAAGTACAGCTACTGGTGCAGGCTTATTTTTACTATATCCATGAAGACTGTTATTTTATACTTAATTTATTGCAATGTTAAATGAGGGTATTTTATTTGATATTTTGAGCAGTGGGCGGGCTACTTTTTGCAAAACCGTTTTGTGTGATTTTCTTCAGCAGCATTTTTCTTGCTGCATGCCACTAGTAGTAAATATTGACCGTGATTTATACCTTATGAGTAGATTACTGTACCGTAAAAGTTACAAATGAAACTAATGTACGGTTATTATTTTATTTTCGAAATATATTTTTCGCAAATTCTACAAGCTTGCTTTTACATTTACTTACATATTTATGCCACGGAAATAATTGTAGATTGCTCATTTTCTCCAATTATTTGTAACGTTTCCAATTTTCCAAAATCCACTGAAAGTTTACCGGCTGAGTAAACCGGCTGATATATTGCCGCTGTCTCTACAGTGACTAACTGGAAGATTCTAGGGTTCGCGTCCTGACGATGGCGAATTTTCGACGATATCTTTACTCTGTAAGTGAGTCGAATTCAGCAGCTGCATGTAATTCTAGCAGACGGCAGATCTGACCGCTAGTTTTCCGTGGTTTCGCCGATAATTACCAAAGAATGCAAGCCCTTTACTCCGACAATGAAACATTTACTGTACAAACGGGAGTAATGACTACATCATTTGCACTTAGCTTGGCCTCGTAGAAGCGATGCCCCGTGGGTGGTTACGCCTGGTTGGGAAAAACCGATAGCCCACAGGTAAGAAAAGAGCACTACGCTTACAGGATTAATGACCAGTGTAGTTGACGCGCCCGTAATCGCTAATCAATCAATCAATAACATTACAATGTAGCCATCATATTTGATCACGCCTGATTTTAATAGGATATCTTTGGAAAGTGAGAAACATTTGTACAAACATCTCTGCAATTTTGGGTAAATACTGCCGTTTCAAGTGTGTGTGGAAGACCGTTATTTATCTTCCGTAATATTAATTTTTTTGTCGTACTCAAAAATCGTAGCCACTAAGAAGTGTTCCACAGGTAGATGATAATCGTCTGACTGCAACCCTCGGTCAGTGTTCCCTAACCCCCGCTTCTCAGCTAATCCCCTTTCGCCTTTAGTTACCTGAAAAGGCATAACTCACGATCATAGCTCCTTACCTACCCCCTCCCCAAAGTCACATGCCTTTTCGGGGACGTAGCTAGGAAGAGTTGCCCACACGATGCCGTCCGTATATACACAGATAAACATTCAGGTATTTTAAATGCGGCTTTGGCAGCCTCCCCTAGTCGTCGTGAAGTTTCGTGTCTCTGGTTGCCGATGCCCGCGGCTCTGCCCAGCGCTTTTCCGGCGTGCAAATCTGTTGCCCTGGCCCTCATTTTGTTCCTGCCCGCCCCTGCTGTAAGGTTTCCGCATATCTTTGGCGACGCTGAGGATGATATCGAATTGACTATGTGCGATTCACTAATGTGTACCGTCTCTGGTTCTGCCGCCTGGCAGGACAGCAATTGGGACGCGAAGGTCTCCATTGCATGAGCAATAATTCGATAAGGCAACAAACAGCTGCCCAAAGCTTGCACCGTATTGGAGCCAAGAATTTCTGAAATCCAGAACTGCAAATTCCGCATTTGGCCGCAGTTACACTTTACTAACCTTTACCTTGAAACAATTTCTAGATACAAACTTCTGCGTATTCTATCAACAAGCCACCAATGCATACAGACGCGATCGGCGGCGGCATCTTATCCCGTTTTCAAATTGGTTTCCAACGAATATACAGAACTAATAACATTTTTTGTGGTTGTGGACGATATATTACAGTCGCCATATCGTATTTTGACCATCATACAAGTAGAATAGTTAACATTTAACTGACAATTTAATTTTGATAAAACTTCTTTTCTGGGTCAACATGAAACAATAAGAAAATTGCATATTATATATTTCTGATCATTTAGTTCTATAAATGTGAACAATTTTATTTGCAACAATTAGCTAAAATAGTAGGTTTTTTTTCAAATTAAGAAAAATGAATTTGTGATTTGTGTCATCACTTTCCTAGGGGAGGGGAGCAAAGCTCCAGCGTCTTCCTCTGTCCGTCCGCTACTGTCTTCCATGAAGTCTAAGTAAATAGAACTGCTACCAATCGACGCCATTCATGTCGTCAATGCTCTAGTATATCAGTTGCGTTTCCATCTCCGTTCTAAAACTCACAGTAACGAAAGCACCTAAGTTCGAGGATAGTTTTTTTGAATAGACTTTTGACAAACGTTCATAGGACCATTCTTTTTAAATTTCTTTCTTTGTGCTTGACACATTACTCTGTCTTTCAAAGGCGATTACAATTGTCATTTTCTCTAACATTAACTCTAGCAAGAATTCTTAGGGTGCACTGTAATGAAAGTTATGCACATGAGTGTATTTTTCAATTTTTAAGGCGTATTACTGTTGAATTTAAATGTTGTGAAGGCAAAAGATCTCGAAGGTTTTACTTTGTTCTAGGCAAAACGGAGACGAATTCGCTTGGGAGTTTGCAGTAAAGAGCCAAGGCTGAATTTGGAGCAGCTCTGTGAGAGTACACACGAAGAGAAGAAACGTCGAGATAGTATATTAATATGAATATTTAATGGCACTATATTTAATTCTTTGGCTATTTGCTAATTTGGAATGAACTTCGGAGCTTTTAGAATTTTTGCAAGAATTTATTTCGAAGTTCTTGTAGAGTGATTGTGTTACTCGCGGTTGAATTAAACTAGAATGGAAATGCATGTATTGATGAGGACCGTATAATTGATTTAAATATAAGTAATCCACAATCAGTTGTCAGGGATGATTTTAAATTGATTAATGAATAGTGTTGGTATTTTGCATACGTTTTGTTTGCGATGGCTATTATATGTGGTTTTAATGACATTTTATACGGAATAGAAGTCGTAGAGACTTTTCAGGCACGATTTTTGGAGTATAATGTTATATTTTCTCATTGATTTTCAACGAAAGAGGACTGTTGAGACGCCGAAAAGAAAACATTTTCGCTGAGGTATTTCAGCATTAACGTTTATTGTCCAATTTGAAGTTTTTTGACAGTATTTTAAGACGTCTTCTCGTAAAGTTTCATAGGTAAACTGCAAACCAATATTCGAGGTAGATTCAGAACCGTTTCACCTGTGTAGAGGGAGATTTTTTAATAATCTAATAGAGGGATATCAGAGCAACTTCATTCAAGAGAGTCGAGGAGTGAATAAAACCTTGAGGGACTCTAGCTAGAATTGGGTGGGTATTTAATAAAAAAATTAATTTCCTCCTCTGAAATTTCTATTGCTAGGATAGCTGCGTGACTTACCTACACTTAATTCAATAAAAATCGCCCCATTCGCGGACGATACGGCGCTATTTTTCCGAGGATCCAATCAAAAATTAACATGGGAAAACCACATTCAAGAAATAACGAACAAAACATACGCAAAAATTAACAAACTTTACCCTATAATAAATAACAAATCATCACGTAGTCTCGAATGCTCATTATCAATTTTTAACACGGTAATACGTCCCTCATTAACTTACGCCTATCAAAGTTGGAACAATGCAGCAGACACACATCTGAAGAAACTACACATCATTCAAAACAAGTACTTACGAAAAGACGTACACGCCCCGTCATTTATTCCAAATAAGCCAATACACAGAGAGATAAGTATGTAAGTTAGTAGTAAGCAACCAAAGCATTTGAACAGTATAACATTTTAATTACCTTATATATTAATCAGCAAGAAAATAAATTTAAGAAAAGAAAGCTGCGTATTATATTTTGCAGGTACTGAGGCAGTGCTATCTGAAATAATTTAAACAAAAATACTTGATGCCACCCCTTGTAAAATGTCTAGGCTATATAAAAAATACGGCAATTGTGTTTCTTTCTATTAACTCCGTTTGCTCTTTATTTGTTCGGAGAGGCAGAGAAGTTGGCATGTAATTGAATACTGTCTGAATCTAAACTGATCATTTGAGATAGCGTTTATTATGTTCGGATATGTTGTTATTCCGTTATGAATCAATTATCCTTATGCTATTGATAAAGATGAGAGAAGGCTAATTTGTGGAAAGTTGCATGACTTACAAGAATCCTTACAATATTTAACAAAGGTAAGAATAATTATCTTCTTCTGACCCAATGAAATATTTCCTACTATAAAAATCCATTAAACATTTTTATTATTTATACTATGGTTCAAATACTTGATTTTTGAAGGATTTTATTTGAAACATGATTAACGCGTGAGGCCTTTCGAGGTTTTAAGTGTTGAATAATAAAACAGTTTCTGAATGAGAAATAAAATTGGTATTTAAAGAAACTAGGATTAATCACTTAATCAAAAACATTTTTGTCGTGTATCTCTAATTGGAATAGGTGTAAATGAACGTTAGAAAAGCAAATGTAAGAGAGAAAGACCGTATCAGAGTAGGCAATATAATTTTAGCATCGTTGTTTGTTCTTACCTTTTTGAATTGTTGCCCAAAAAGTTCGGTTTTTGGGGTGTATTTGTTCAATTTTATCATTATATTCTTTTAACAGACGTTTTTCTAAACCCGATCTGATCATTCTATCCAGTTTGTTAAACTTTCTTTAATGTCCTGTCTGCGTGTTAATTGCCAATATCAACTAAAGTTATGTTTAGATTTTATTAAAGTTAATGCTTTCTTGGATAAAGGATTGAAACTGCTTAACGAGGTCGAAATCGTATTGTTGACTGCTTCATTGAATTTTGGAGGTAAGAGAGTACTCTTTTCTACCTCTTTATAACTCTTATGTTGAGTTTAATGTTTGTGGCAAGGTGTAGTTAATGGCCATGGATTCAGTGAATATATTCCTATTGATACACCCGGATTTGGACAGATCGGATGGTTAAACGTCGATTTGATCATTAACTGATACTAGTACTGGGCAATGATCTGAATCTAATTCAGGAAGAGGAACCTGTGAGATGGGAGTATGTACATTCTTTGATATAATAATATCCAATATATCTGGGATTATATTAGTATTATACGGATATACAGGTACCACATATAGCCTGTGTTGATGTTTGCGCATCTTTATAAACAATTGCCTACAGTTATTAATTTTGAAGCCATTTATTTAATAAATATAAAGAAATAGCAACAAAATAATTGTTGTAGATCTGTAGTTTGATGGGTAAAATGTAATTTTGTGAATTTGTAAATTTTGTTTAGTGGAATGCAATGATGGAGCAAACGGTGGCTGATTTTAAAAACAACTGGCCGGCGTAATTAATTTAAACAATCTGTTGTTAACTCAATGGGTGTCTTGTGCAAGTACTTGTGCAGTATTTCGTGATTCCGCCAGTTAGTTTATTTACTGTGAATTTTTTAGTTTTTATTGATGGTACTTCATTTAACCTGTGTAAAGTTTTGCGTTTCTTTTTAAACAATTGCCTACAGTTATTAATTCTGAAGCTAATTGATCAATAAATGTAAAGAGATAGGAACAATGTGGTGGTAGAAATTTTGGGGGTTGCCGGTAAAATGTAGTTTTAAGAATTTTTCCATCACTTTCTTACATAAATTTTCTTTTTGTAGATATTTTAAATTTTTTTAAACAATTACGTTTGATAACGGCAAAATGGAGTAATTAAATAGTAGTTAATTTATTTATTGTTGTTAAATTTTTCTGATATTTTCTGTATTATTGGTTTTGTGGCTAGCTAGCTTCAGGTTGAAGCTAGTTGACCCTTGATTTTTTTAAAATGGCTGGCGTAATTAATTTAAAATTATGGTAATTAACGAGTAATTAATTAGTATTAAACGATGGCATGTAGTTTCTTGTGGTCCGCTATAGGTGGCTAGCCAGCTTCAGAGAGGTTTAGGCTACACGTGGTAGCAAAGTTTCAGCCCCAAGCTTGGTGTTAGCATTATAAATTGCTTACTGATACGACAGATTGTTAAAGATTTTACTTTGTTCGACTCTTGAAAACTGTATTTGGAGGTTTGAATGCTAAATCAACTATGTAATCCATATTATGTATTGTAGGTGTTATTCCTATTTCTTCGAAGTTATTTAAATTTAAATACTCGGACTATGGGCGTAATTATTCTGGATTACACCTCCTCATTCCTTGTCAGCTATTTTGTCATATCTGTGAATTCTAAAGCCAGAAATATAAAATTAATTACCCGGGAAGAGATGAGTCTCCCTTACATGAGCAACTGAAACCTGAAGTTGTAGTAGAAAATTAATACAAGAAAGAGAAAAAGTACCTTTTATCTCTTCCATCCCTTTGCGTTCCATTGTAAAAAAAATAGTCTTGTTACTATTATTTTTCATAATTATTAGAAAAAATTACTTGTACCATCATTCTGTGAATCGTTTGAGTAGCAATAACTTTGGTACTATGGCATTGATGAGATTTAAATTCTTTGCCAAGGATGTAGCCTACTTGTAAAGGTCCGGATATGTCTTTCTGTTAATAGCGGGGGAGTTGTGAATGGAGCTGTATGGTTTTGGGGGGTCAGTATATCATATATTTTGAGATTCAATATTTTCCAAATGATTAAATTCTTTAAATTTTGAATAACCGCATTAATTCGCGGTGTGATTTTGGTTGTGTGAGTTTGAGAGGTTTTGGCCGCAGTTAACTTAAATAGGAGGAGAACCAGCTTATTTTGTGCAATGTGACCAATGATAATCATCATCAGAACGAACTCAGAGAGGAGTAAGATTACAGTATGCCTGAGAATGCACCACGATTCCTTGGCATCGTTTACCCTAAATTCTAGATTTACTTTTAGATCTTGGTTGAACACAACGCAAATGATGATTAATGATGCTGATTAAAGATAATATTCTTCTTGTTTCACGAAAATCATTAAGTTCAATAGAGCAAATGGCAATAGGATGTTTAGTTTTACTGAAAATCGAAGTACTTTTGAAACACGAAAGCCTAGTTCGGTAAGTTGTTTAAAGATTAATTTTTCTTCCAACGAAACTGAAATTCGTTTTAACAAGACAGTTAATTTGCGAGTTGAAATGAGGTCCCTGTGCAAGTATTTGTAAATTGTTTCTTCACAAAACGTTATGTAACGTCTAAAGTCATCTACAGTTGTAACTATACTTTCGCCGTTTTTTTATCGTTTTTAGTTATAAACTCTGATTTTGTGCAACTTTTAATCCCACTAACTGTAAATGAACTGGACATCACGAACAAAAATTAGGCAGAATTTTTACTTGAAAATTGATTTAATGTTTCTGGAAGGTTATCGTCTGTTAATAATCTGTCTATTAACTGTTTACTGTCACTTTGAATACAAATTAGTCTTAGTCAGTAAAACGATTCTTTTTATAGTTACTCACTGATTCAGTTGATTCTTCTGATGTGTACCCTACTGTGACGGTAGACGTTGCTGGTGCACCAAGGTTGATTGCGCTAACAGTTAAGTTGATAAGAGTGATAACAGGTGAACCTAGCAAAGTTGCTACTCACTCTTGAAGCACTGACAGTGGCTGATGCGATGAACTCAATTCCATTGCTTGTAACGTCGAATTTGGTGGAGTAGAAACCGGTAACACGCTTGAGCACATTATTCCGGGAGGGGTTTGAGACTTAGATTATACGTTCATAAATTCCGTTATTATTCACCGGAAAGGGGACCGGCGAGAAACATTTCGAATATAGTGGTATCAGTGGAGTAGAGGAAAGTAAGCTCTAGAATTTAATCGAGGGAAGTTTTAGCAATAACCCGAAAATTTCAGAGCGAGCAATGCAACAATATTGAAACTTAAGGTTGTTGTACAAGCAGTTTTACGGATATTCACTATACAGTGAACTTAACAAAACTGCTGCCGTCGCGCCGAGCGCCTTATTGCTAATGCGCCAGGTCGCCACCAGAGGAGCTCTTAAGCAACGTCTATTCTCGATTTCACTAATCCTCTCCAATCCTCTGTGAGGAGGATTCTGATCCAATTTTTCTCGGGAACCATCTCGTGTAGTTTGTCTTCAGAATTTATGTTCATTCTCTATATCTGCATAGATGTCGCAGTCATTTCATATAAATTTCGATCAATTTATTATACTTACCTGTCAAGCGTTCAAATTAAACTTATTTTGTTATGAAACTTTTGCCATTATGCATCAAATTGTGAATTCTCTTCAGAGTATACGATAGATTTTTTCCCTTGAAGAAAGTTGCAATTAAGCAGAGTAATTTCCGTGAGTCAGTTATATACATTCTACTAATTGAGATGTTGGAATCAGAAGTTAGTTCAAAGAGTTCTCATTATTGGACATAAAAATCATATATGTAATGTGAAAAAATATTATATTTTAATTTTTTATATTCTAAGGTAAAATGATGGCAATATCTACCCCAATATATTCGCACATCACATAGAGAAACATCACATCATCCGATAAACAATGCATACTTCTAAAAGATACAACGATATTGTATTTACCGCCACTTCAATCTATTACTTCTAATGTCTTCGATGTTACCTATCAAACAAACTTATTCAACTACTATGATTAAGTTCACATGGTCAATTTAATTGATTTTTCAATGGAACAATTAATTAAAAATTGCTTATTTTCGAGTTAATACTTTTCTGCGTGACGTACTGTATGTAATTCCATGTTCCGAGACGTAAGAAAAATATAAAGTTTACCACCAATAAACATTTTCATTACATAGGAATTTAAAAAACTTAAAAATATGTTCAAACTCTGGCAAGTTCAAGTTTCAGTATGCATGCATGAGTTAAAATATTCGTCGGATGATTAGCGGAATTTGATAAGAATTAAAATGACAATTAGATTTTAATGGGTCGCAACTAGTTAAGTCTAAAAAACTTTAGTTGGACGAAATATTTATGCATGTACATTTCAAGATTAGCAATAATTCTGTCAAGAAAAAATTGAGGTGGAGTATTTTGGAAATAATGTTTTAAAAAAAGTGTATTTTGAACTTTTGGTCTCAACATCTTAAACAACCTATTTTAATCAAATGTTAAAATGTTTTCTATTAAATGCACAATTTCCATAAAAATAGAAGTCATTCTTAGGACAACAATATATTATTTTCTCAAACGAACCGAATCACCCCTTTTTTACTGGCACAAAGAGAAAAAATATTTTAGCAAGATTAAAAATGTTAAAAAAATACTTTTGTACTGTGTACATTTCTTAGAACTCCAAGGACAAATTTATGAAGGCAATGAAAATAAATATATCTTTTGGCACATCAAATTACAATTTTAGTTGAAAAAATATAAAGTTCCACACCCATAATTATTCTGAAACTCAATAATTAAGCGAGAGAAGGTATTTAAAAACCTTCCCCAATATCATTCTATTCTCTGGGGAATCTTTCACTACACTTTCTCAAATGCTTCGGTTCGGAAGTTATTGCATTTATGTCCCACATTCTTGACGTGAAAACCGGATAGTGTGGAGAAGTATCAGTGATTAAACAATGAACGGCGTACTTACCACCAGAAGCTTATCAAAACGCCCGAAGCAACGGCGTTGAACGTCCACGAGGCGGAGCTGAGCAGCGCGTAACCAGACCGCGGAGGCCGTGGGCTCCGCACTGACGCATTTACGGGCGAGAAGGCTATTCTTTATTTGGAGCTCAATCACTTGGACGTAAAAACGCACAGCCACGCTCGAGAAGACAGCCAACTGTGAAGAATAAGAGATAACATGATTCAACATGCCGTACATTGATGAGAACTTACGCATTTTATTTCTTCAAGCCGTACCATACGGGAGAGCTCGGTCAAACGGGATAGTCGAATAATCGTATTCTTGTGATTGATACTGAACTTTCTGTTATCAGAAAGAAAACAAATGGCCACACATTTACAAAGAGATGCAGGCCATTGAAACGGAAAGCACTCCTTTTAGCAAGATAGCATTGTTCCAAATGGACGACAGTAGAGCAGGCAACAAGCCAATACAACTTAAAAGAATCATAATGCGGTTTCTCATCATGTTACAGTTATAAACTGATTTTGTAGCCGCGACATCAACTCTATCAGTTAACTAGTTTAGATTATCAAACACTAATTCAAGAAGAAAACGAAGAAGAAATTCAGGTCAAAATCAGTGTATTCTGAAGGTTACGCTTGAAAATAATGCGTGTGTACATTGACTACTAAATTGCAATAAGGTACACTATCCAAATGTTCAACTTTTTTCAAAGTTTAAGTTAGGTTTTAAAATTTGTATCGCAAGAGCATTCAATATAAAATCCCAAGAGCACTCAAAATATTAAAAATTATCAAAGATTTGTAGCTAAATAAAATGGCAATTTAATCTTGAAAAGTCAAGCAGTAAAAAAGCAATGCAAAATAATAACTATAAACTGAAAAGCAACAAATAGAACAAAAATCCATTAAATATTTTAAGTGTCTTGCCCCAGGCTTACAGTATACTAGAAGTGCTGCAAAAGAACATATTTTCTTGTAATATGTCAAGTTTGGAACTTTCAAAAATTCAGAGAGTTCAACGAAAATGAGACCTGCGTCATTTTTGAAGCGTACTTTGCTCTATCAGAAGAAACAATTTAAAGAATAAATTTGAAGTTTTTTAGAAACAAAACTAAAATTCCAATAACTTCAAGCAAGAATTATGCAAAAACTATTCGAATTTTAAAAAAATTGTACATTACATTATTTAAAGATCTAATTCATTTAAACAAATTTCATTAAAATATCTCTGTCATCAATATTGTACTAATGCAATGTTAACTTTTTTGCAATTTCTGAAAATTATGTTCCCAAAACAGGACTTTTCAAGCATCTAGGCCTGATGCTCGATCTCAGAATAAAATTAAAGAAAAATTATTCAGCTTTTTTTAAAAAATTGATTAATTAAAAATTGCTTCAATTTATGCAATATTACGCGAAAACTGCCCATATTTTCGAAAAATTGTACATGAACTTATTTAAAGGTATATCTTCCAAGAACAACTTTCATTAGGAAACAGTCTCTCCTCAATACTGTATTTGTAGGAAAATGTCGAAAAAATTATAAACTTTTCAAATTTTTGAAAACTCAGATATTTCAACGGAAATAAGGTCGCTTTTGTAATAAGATTCTTAACACTAACCAAGGAAAAAGTTTAATAAAAAAAACTTTGGTTCTGGGGAAAAAAATTGAGCTGACCCTATCAGTAGCTACGCGCTTAGATTGTCCTTCTCCCAAATACGTCAAATTCAGTATTTTCGGTTCTTTGACGAAAAATAAATAAATAAAGAAATAAAAAAGATACAACTATGCTACTGCCACCATAGCCCTTGATTTAATAGGAGAACGCAAGACTCCTTGGAATCACGGACGGTGCTAGTGCAGTGTCCTTTGGGTGAGAATATCCATTTAAAACTGGCAGGACTTCCAGTTTGTTCTGATCGAACACTGAATATAAATTATGGAAAAATTCGTCTGAATGGTTTTGATGCTAGCAATGATATGAAACGTACTTACGGACAGACAGACGTTTTGTCGTCAAATAATTTTTCAGTGTCAAGGACCCACCATTCGCCGGTTTCGACGTGTGAGAAAAAGTATTTTACTACCAAGAGGAAAGAGATTTAGCTACTTTTTGGCACCATAATACAATTTTGTTCTCTCTAATTGTCACTGTTTTTGGCGCAGCATTATAATACTTTCTCTTGACTACGTAGGTACGCAGAAAGCCAAAAAATAAAAGATATATACATATATATCACAATTTTTATTATTCTACTGTATGCCATATATCGTGACCTTTCCTTGTTAACACTAAATTATGGAGGGTCAACTTACATAGAATTTCAGTGTGAAATTATCCATTATAAATATTATGTATCAAATGGTGAGAAATTTTTCTTTAAAAATTGCCTTCGAAAGGCGACCTTATTCTTTATATTAATGACGTATTAGACTTTGAATGAGCAAATATGTGCTCATTTTATCGAAATGTATAATTTTAAAAAGACTTAATATGTAACTAGTAATGTGCTTCGGCTTCTAGATCAATGACCCCCTGGTTAATTGATTTTTTTATTATACTTCGATGTGATGGATTTGTGAAAGAAATGAAATAATTATTCTAGAGCAGATTTTCGTCCAATTACCCTAATCCATTGAGCAAAAGCTGGTATGGCCCCTTTTTTTGCCCCCTCCTTCCCTCGATTGATTGATTATGCGTTTCCGGACGCGCCAATTGCTTTTGATCGCAATTGGTATTGCTAATTGGCCGCAATTCCGCAAGTGTAGTGCATGATATATTTCGAGAGGTGGCTATCTTCCTCTTATAAAGTGTAGTGTAATGAAGTGTGTATGTGTAACTGTATGTGTTTGGTGTATATAAATTTTAATAACTGTATGAGTGTGCGAATCTTTTAAAACAAAGAACGACAGAAGAAAAATAATTAAACGAACTTTCAAACAAAGTAAATAAGGACATTTGTTTGTTTGATTAGTGATTCCGGACGCGTCAACTGCTACTAGCGACATTAGTAACGTAAGTGTAGTGCATGTGGTTGATAATTTAAAAAAAAATAGAGCTATGCTACCGCCATCTTAGCCCTTGATTTTATAAAACACAAGCCTCCTTGGCAGCTCGGACAGTGCCATTGCAAGGCGGTATCTTCCTCCGCTGGATGGTGAGACCCGGCGCTGATCCAACAGCGTTTTCCCCAACCAGATATCTCCCAATAGTGGGGCATCGCCGCAGCCGGAAAAAGTTCATGTGTATAACAAGAGGTCCAAAGTGACACTTGTATAGCTGCAATAGTATTAAGATTTGTTTCAGTTAGTTTAATTAAGATACACGTCCTCCCAAATCGGCAAAAGCCCTACCGACTGCAGAGATTTTGTAGCCACTAAATTACAAATAAACTCCCGCCACTCCAGGGTTACTGTAGAGTAGTAAACTGAACAAATTTCCTTCTGTGCTAGAAGGCTGAGATCTGGCGCAGACTTACAGGTCTTCTCACGTGTTTTTTCCTTTCATTCATTTAGGCATTAGTAGTAGCTAGATGTCACACCGAGCCGAACTTTTCTCAAGAGGTGAGCAGCCAGCCTATAGAAAGAAGGGAGTGAACCATTAGGCCGTCACACCGCACCTTTCGCAAAGCTTTAATGTTACGAAGAAATCGAGGCACCCAGACAATGTTCCCCCAACTCCTATAATCCATTCAATGCCTCCAGAACCGTCTACACCGTAGATTCTACCATCAGCCGGCCAGAGTATTCTAATTCTAATGTGAATCGCTTTGTAAAGGAAGGCACGTTAGATTTTTACCGAAATGAAGGAAGAATTCAAAATAATAATTCATTTTATAAAGAAAGAGTACTAGTGCAAAACTTCCTTCATAGCGTATTAGATACCTCTCCAATTTAGTGCTTACGTACCATCTATAATTTTTTTTTGAAAACATAAATTACACACCAAAATAATATGATAATGTTTATTTAGTTTTAAAGCCCCACAAGAATTAACGAGGGGGATGTATACCACATTTTAATAGCAATATCAAAAGACGCTCTATTTCGATAATACACATTTTCTTTTTATAACAAAAATTTGCATTCCATGTGAATATCTTCGTTTTTTATGTACTTCAGCCCTTTAGCAATAAATTTTCTACAGGGTCCTTCTTCATCTACACTTTCTGTTTCCTCAATGGTGGGAGGTTACAGTTGCTAGTTCCAAATACCAATAGCTAATACCTCTAGTTATGAAAATAACAGGTCATCGTTTTTTAATAGATTATTTAAATGTTTAATTTGTAGTAATTTTCTTATGTGCATTTCCATAACTAACAGGCAAAATGTTCCAAATACATAATTAAATGTTACACAATTACAAATTCACAAACATAAAAATTTGATTAGTGTACAAAACATTTTATGAGAGCGTAGGCTTCCGCGGCCGGAGTCAGTATTTAATTGGCTGTCCGGGTGACGCCGCGTCCATGGCAAAGGTGCCGACGTTTCGGTCGCCATTTTGCGACCTTCCTCAGGGCATTACGCTCTGAAGGTCGCAGAATGGCGACCAAAACGTCGGCCCCTTTGCCATGAAAGCGGCGTCACCCGGACATCCACAGCTCTCTCACTGCGTAGCGTGTTTAGATTGAGTGTCAAACTAGTTTCGCTTGCACAGCAATCTACGTGTCTATTTTAAATATTTTATATTGTTACATCAAAAACAGTTTAACTTTGCAAATAGTATCATAAGTATTTACCACAAGTGAGTGAAAACCAACCCGTGGCTGCGAGTGGCGAAATGAACGTCCAAGGTAGCCCCGAGTCGGGGCTACACAGCACATCACAAGTGTTGGTGAACGCTATGGATACCTTATATGCAAACAACAGCGATCAGTGCATTCTCCCAACAGCACAATTTCAACTTTTGCAACAACAACAGCAACATCTGCAACTCCTTCATCAGCAACAACAGCAGCAACTACTGCTGCTTCAACAGAATCAACCCACAGCGCAGCAAGGGCAACCGTTAATGCAGCAGCAACCGCCCCAAACATCCCTGCCTCAAGAACACCAAAGCGAGGAGATGCACGCAACTACTTCCAACGAAACGCTTTCAAACGTAAGTAAACGAAAGAGAAATGATGATGAAAACTCTATGCCATTATACAATGTTCAAACTTCATCGCGTTTCGAAGTGCTTCAAAATCTTAAAGACAGTGATCCAAGTACTCCAGAACAAACATTAAAAATTCCGCCCATAATTATGCACAACGTACTTGACTACAACCAAATGATTTCCGACATTAAATCAGTCGTCAAATGTGATTTCACAACCAAGACAGCCGGTGATCAACTAAAAATCATGCTCACTACAATAGAAGATTACCGTAATTTTAGACATCACTGTGTTGAGAAGAACAGACAATTCTATTCTTTCCGCGACCCTTCTATTAAAACCTTTAATGCTGTGTTGAAGAGCATCCCCACATGTTACTCGGAAGCTGACATTTTTAAAGAACTTGAACTCAAATACCCTGTTACCAAAGTGACTAGATTATTTGACAAAAAGAAAAATCCAATCGAAATTTGTGCTCTAGAAATAAAAGACAATAGAGACGGGAAGTCAATTTTAACTTTAAACCGCCTGATGCATTGCGTCATACAAGTTCAACCTAGAACAAACCGAAACTACCCAATACAATGTAAACGTTGTCAAAGGTATGGACACTCGCAAGCAAACTGCCGACTCACTCCGAGGTGCGTTAGATGTAAAGAGTCACACCACTATTCTCAATGTACAAAACCAAAAAGTGACAAACCGAATTGCGTAAACTGTGGCTTGGAGCACACGGCCAATTACAAAGGCTGTCGCATTTTCAAAGAAACTCAGCAAGCACGTTCAAACCATCTAAATGAACGCAGGTCAGGGTCAGAGCAACAACCGCCGCCGCGCAACAATCCCTCTCGTAGCCCTCCAACATTTAGCCCTCGTGGATTTCCTCCCCTTCCCAAAACCAATACCCCGTGGTCACCGGTTCAATCTTTGCAAACCCAAATGCCAACTGATGTATCTCAACTAATAACCACAATAGTATCACAAGTAATCTCAGCTATAATCCCGCAAATTCAAAATATTGTACAGTCAGTGCTAATAAATTTCCATAATGGCAAATAAAATCACATTAATGAATTGGAATGCAAACGGAATTAAAAGACAACAATCACAAATAGAAATTTTTCTTCACGAACACAAAATCGATATTGCATGCATAACCGAAACCCACTTGGTTCTAAATGAAAAATTCAAAATTTCCGGTTATAAAATATATAGAAGTGACAGAATTTCAAATGTTGCAGCGGGGGGTGTTTTGATTGCTCTTTCAACCCGAGTCAAACATCAACGGTCACTTAGCCCCAATACTTCTAACCTGGAAACTGTGTCAGTCACCGTAACCATAGATAATAAAGATTACACAATAATAACAGCTTATAAACCTCCGAATAAACAATTTCCAGTAAAAGAATACAAGGAAATATTTAATAACAACACCAACGTTATTCTACTAGGAGACCTAAACAGTAAAAACCAAGCCTGGGGATGCAATTGCACAACCCAGCAAGGCACTAAATTGCAATCTTTCGCAGTAAACAATAACTTAGATGTAATAGCACCTTGGCAGCCAACACACTACCCGTACAATAGTAATATTATCCCAGATATTTTAGACATAATGGTGTCTAAAAACTTCCACTTACCTACATCTCAAACCTACATCTCAAACCGTACTTCCTGAATTAGATTCAGATCATTGCCCAGTCATCATTGAAATAAAATCTTCAAATCTCTTGCAGTCTAATAATCCCTTCACAGTTTTGGGCACGAAAGGGCACGTCAACTGGAATAAATTTAGAGACCTATTAGAAGTAAACCTTCACTGCCCAGAACAGATACAAACAACAAATGAAATAGACAACCAGGTAACCAACATCACACAGAAAATCTACGTTGCATTGCAACAATCAACAACTCCTTTCGCAAGACCTCTCTCTAACAATAGAAATCCGATTCCAAGGAATATTCTAAACCTAATTAAAAGTAAACGTAACCTTCGACGGCTCTGGCAAATCAACCGCAGACATGACCTTAAAGCAAAAATCAACAAATTAGGGAGAACAATCAAAAACAAATTAAATCAAATTCGAATAAGCAATTTTCAAAGATCCATAGCTCAAATACACCCTAATAGTAGACCACTCTGGTCAACCATAAAAAGACTATGTAAAGAAACCACTGACATCGGATCATATGAAAGCCAATATGTTAGGTAAATATCTGCAAAATAGTTTTACTCCAAACCCAAATACAAATTCTTCCTTTACTAATTATATTGCAAAAAACGTCCTGTTACCAGACTATAATGTCCCAGATAAAATAAAATTTATATCCCCATCCGAAACATCTAAAATTATTAAGCAATTGAAAACCCAAAAATCAGCAGGTCACGACCATATTAACAACAGAGCTCTTAAAGAATTACCCAAAAGAGCTATAACTATTTTAACCGCCTTATTTAATTCCTGTCTAAGACTGGGCCACTTTCCAAAAGATTGGAAATTATCTATAATCTTACCCTTCTGTAAACCAGGCAAAGATCCTCGCTTTCCTACAAGCTACAGACCAATAAGCCTCCTACCCTCAATCGCAAAGGTATTTGAAAAATTAATTCACAGCAGATTGTCTACTTACCTAACAAAAATTAGCGCTATCCCAGACTTTCAGTTCGGATTCAGATCTCAACATAGTACCACCCATCAATTGCTCCGTTTAACTGAATATATTGCAAATTCATTTCACAGCAAAAAATACACAATTGCAGTTTTCCTAGACATTGAGAAAGCCTTTGATAAACTCTGGCATGAAGGTCTTTTATACAAACTTCGTCAACTAGGAACTCCCAAGTATCTACTCCATCTAATCAGAAGTTTTCTAAAAGATAGATATTTTTCTGTCCGTATTAACTCAAGTCTCTCAAACAGATTTGAAATTAATGCAGAAGTCCCTCATGGTTCTTGCCTCTCTCCACTTCTCTTTACTGTTTACATGTCGGATTTACCACAGTCAGACTATACAGAAATTGCTCTTTACGCAGATGACACAGCACTTTTTACCTCTCACTCAGACATTAGCTGCGCCTTCGACAACATACAGATTGACCTAAATAACTACATTAAATGGGCTTCAAACTGGAAAATAAAGATTAACGCATCTAAAACTCAAGCAAAAATATTCACACTCCGCAAACTTCCTCAACCACCCCTCCTCAGCTTCCAAAACACAAATATAGAATGGATGAGTGGAAATACACCAGCAAAATACTTAGGAGTACTACTTGACACCAAACTAAACTGGAAACAACATATGAAATCTATAGCAGATAAAACTTATGCAAAAATATCCAAACTATATCCAATAATAAATAGAAATTCCGGTCTTAGCACTGACTGCGGCTTAATCATCTATAAAACAATAATAAGACCAACCCTCACATATGCCTGCCCGATCTGGAATAACGCCGCAAAAACAAACCTAAATAAAATAGAAATAATACAAAATAAATTTCTCAGAAAGATCATTAAAGCTCCTTGGTTCATAAGCAACATACAAATCCAAAATGAACTAAATATATCATCCATTAACGAATATATAAATCTTATGACTCATAAATTCTTCTCATCCCTTCCCCAATCGCGCAGTACAACAATATTCAAGCTAGGTAAAACGTATGGTTCATCAAAAAGAATAAGATCACGATTCCCTAAAGACTCCCTTCGTCCACCTTAAATCACCTACCCATCTTCCACTTTCCAAAAATTCCACCCACTGTCACCCTCTCCTCAAAATTATCACATATAACTCCAAAAACTGTTATCCACAGTTTCTTCTCATAGAACAACGTTTTCATCAGGCCCCTGAGAGAGGAGGTAACGCATGCGGATGTCCATCCCTAAAAGTTAATGTGTAAAATATTGTATAATGAACATCCCTGAAAGGCAGAAATGCCGAGCAGGTAGAAATAAATTTAAAAACCCGGACATCCTATTAAATAAAACATATTATATCAATAATATATTTGATTGAATTCATAAATGTTAATAGACCTAGTTTTACAAAAATACAAACACATAAACTATTTTCAGATAGAGTACATAGTTTCGTATCTTATCCAGATAGTTTATGAAATAAATTTTCTATTGTTGCAAAAGTCTACAGTAATATTCTCATTAACATGTAATGTTCCCGTCATATTTAATCCACGTCGCCAAATTCTAAATGCCTGCATTGTTAGAATTTTTCTTAAGTATTTGATTTGTTCAACAAAAACCGAAAACCTGAGGCATGTGAAAACACAGTAACTGTGAAAACCATGGTAAAAACACAAATTCACTCTATACTTATCAAGTAAAATGTGCAAAATCGCCACAAAATCCCGAGATACCTCAACCAACGCACGCATAACGTAAGCAGGCACATAGTCTACAGCGCGTGGACTGGATTGTGGGAGTGGGGGGAACGAAAACAGCTGGAGAGAAAGGATTTCTCTTCTCTAGTATTCTATGCTTCGTGCACCTTACTGCTCTGCTCCGCACCGCACCGTACCGGGCATCTCAGTCTCTCCCTTCCTTTCCTGCAGCCGGCCGAGCGGGCGGTCTGACAGTGTTCTCGGCGCGGTGGCGGCGGCGGCGACTGAGGCGGAGGTGACCACTCGGCCACCTGCCTAGCTCTCCGCCGCCCCGCGACCGCCCGGCCCCACGGATCTCTTCTCCTCCCAAGGGCCTGAGCGCACAAAGCTCGCCTCATTGGGCCGGAACGATTTTTCTTCCACGACTCCCTGCTGGAGCTGGTATCACACCTCGCCCCATTCGTTTAGTAATGCGTTTGCCACGTATTGTGCAACTGAGTTGTAATTTTATTATACAAAACAATTTCTTTAAAAAAGTATTCCAACATATGAAAAATATATTTTTAAATGCTAAGATCCATAAAGAACAGAGGATTTTGTAAGTGACAAGTTGTAAGATCAGAACGTCAAGATAATTCACAAGGGAACGCCTTTGATTAGGTGTAGGCCTCATTCGATATTGGATTCTTTCTATATTCGTCTATAAGTAATTCCCTTGCCGGTAACGTCTAGTTTCAACGAATCAACAAATAAATTAATAACTGTCGGAAACTAAGGAGACTAGTAAAAGGAATCTACTTTTGAGGTATCCTTCGAAAGGCGAGTTCTAGTGTTCCCATTTCTAGTCATTGAATGTCTCACGGTTTTTTTTAGAAGCTTCGATGGAATAGTTCATCCTCTTGGTTTAGACATTTTGAAATTTGGTTTGATCATACATATGAGCTGCAAGGTACGGAGTAAAATCGACTAAAACCGATTCACTGAATGATCCTAGATGAGCTTGGTTCAAACTTGTGTAATTAATTACTGAAGTGATTGTTCTACAATAACCTTCCACGTGTGCATACTCATATGAAACTGAACTAACATACTTCCTTCTCCATTCCTTATAATGTTCTTCAGATAATGTAATGATCTTTATTGTATTTTCAGTATTGTCTGGGTTCGAAAGTGCGTCGCGAAATAGAAAACTGAGATTGACCACCAGTATTACTATTTGTAAGCAGTGCAAACATTTGCAGAGTTCGATGTAGTAGGCGGGAAAAGAAAAGATAGTATTCTTCCTGAGTCACGAAATAGAAAGTGAAATCGAACCGTGAGAAGACTGCTTCAGGCGTAAGCATGACGATTTACACAGACCTATAAAAATCACATGTCAAGTGAAGTTTGCCAAACAGCTACAGTTACTTGAGGAGGAAAGAAACTTCAAAAACTACAGCTGTGAATTTTAATTGTGGCGGAAATCTTCGTATTATATTCTTCGCTGCTTTTCTGAATTGCATACAGTAAATTCTTTTTACTGCATTACTTAATTGATAAAAGTGCGTTACCTAACCATTGCAGTTTTTAATTTAAGTGCAATCTTAAGTGAATGTACATGTTTCAACAAACTAACGAATTAACATCTAAAGTAATATTACGTAATAATGTGTTAGTAATATTATTACTGGCATATATTAGTGTTAGATATTGTAAACAGTGAATTGTAAACGTAGTGACTTTTAGCGTACACGTGATTTGCTCATAGAAATAATAATAAATCTTAGAATAGAACACTCTTGTTGTATAGGTGCAAATGAATGTTAAATATTTGCCATTAATGTAATGCCTTGACAGTAATGAAGGAGACGCAGAGCTAGCCATTAACAGTACACCATAAAGTGCATCTAGTGAAACATGTTCTCTGTTTGTTAACTACCGGTGAGTGAAAATATGTAGATGAATATAACGATTTGGGCCTTAACTCAGGTTTTTCAAATAAACAAATTTTAAAAAATCTTTCCCAATTTTGTTTTCAAATTTATATTGTTTCGAAAGAAATTAGGAGTTTCAAATTATTATTATTATTATTATTATTATTATTATTATTATTATTATTATTATTATTATTATTATTATTATTATTATTATTATTATTATTATTATTACTATTATTATTATTAAAATCATAATTGGCATTAGTATTATTATGGCTGACTGCACTCCACCACGAGCTTAATCAAAGGCAAATGCTTTTGTGTGTCTATATCTATTGTGTCTGTATTGATTTTTTATTTATAGAAAACTAGTGAGTTTTCACATGGAATTGAGTATAGTGTTGATACATCTTTTGTATTTTTTGTAATTGTTTGTATTTTCTTCCTTCCTTTAAACAATATTGCAAATGTTAGTTTTGGCTTCTTCATTTATAAACTAATTTTATAAATACATTTTCAATTGGAGCCTGTTGAGGGAGACATAACAGTCTTAGAAACGTCGACAATTTTCATTAAATAAAGTTATGAAATAACATTTTATATCGTGTATTTAATTGTGGTTGTCCGAAATTTAAAAAAGGATTCAAAAATATTGGAAAATATAAATTATAAGACAGGACAACTAAATCAAAACTTGTATCTTATTTAAGTAATTTTTAAATATGTGAAAAATCTCCTAACGCTCTGGAATATCAAAGCATTTCCGCTCCTAGTTAACAGAGGAATCAATGCGGCTGAAGAGTAGCGCGCAAGTGAATCTAGTATTTAACAAAACGATGATATTTAGAAAAGTAGTAAGGCTTGACAAAATCAATATACCACATGAACTGTTTTCTCATTGTTTATTGTTAAAAGTAAAACATATGGCACTTGCATCAATGCAATTGTGTTAAACGAATTTAATAATTGTAACAGTTGCATTTACTACTAATTGCTACCTGAAAAAACAGATGGAAAACTTCTATGAAAATATTTCTGTGAAAATATTTCTATGATAACTGTGTATTGGATACGCAAGGTTATATTATAAGAGACGTATGAATATTGGAAATGAACTGCAGAACTTCCAAGGAGAAAATAGAAATGATCAAGAATGATCAAGAATTTAATAAGAATTTCAGGTACCGAAGATAAGAGTACCAAGAATTCTCAACAATTACCACACTATTATTGCAATATGAAGGTTAACAACTGAAGGTGATAAATGAGAAAGGTTTCATTCTTTATGTTGACAAAATGATAAAGGGTAATAAATGTATCTTACACAATAAACATATACATATTTTACAATTATTTCTAAGACACTGTGCATTTCAGAAATAAAATATGAAATAAATTCTTCGAAACTGATCTAAAATTTAAAAAATGTATCAAAACAAAATTGTAAAATGAGGCGTAAAAGAAAGTTATGGACATACATAGATTTTTGTAAGTGAGGCGATTGCAAACAAAACCAAGTTATCTCAATATTTACCATTTAAAATGTTTGATAATATAGGGAAGTTCTTCATAATATCGAGAATGCTTGAAGTTGAAATTCATATTTTTAATGTATTTAAAGTAAAAAAATTAAAACTATAGTGTAGGAGAATAGTGTTGGAGTGCATTTTCATTTTCAATGAGACAAGAACTATTCTTGTGTATTACATTAAACCATGCATGCACGCGACAATACGTTTATCTCTCGTGTTTAAACTTTCGAAAATTAAATGAGCTGGTTCTGATAGCAAACGCATTATTTATTTTAATGCATATACCTTCGAATTAGAGTAACAAAACGCGTGTGAAAAACCGAGAAGAGTTCATGAAAAATACATACAACACTAGATTCATGCGTGACATATTACATGAAGTAAAACATTGGTACAATTCAATAAAAGCCCTTCTTCTAGTTGAATAACAGAATCAGTTAGGTAAGTCTTGGCTAAATGTAGGAAGTACAATAATCGTGCCAGGAATGTTCCTTGTCTCTAGAATAATGTTGGTAATTTATCACACAAAAAGCACAGCAAGGATAAACACGTAATGATGCCGTTGGAATAGCCTCAGAAAGCGCAAGAAATAGCAATTTAGTGACACCCTACTTACGTCGGTAATAAGTCCATTTACGTTGAGACAAATTCTCATTGCCAACACGCGCCCACACTGTGAACGAGAAATCCTTTTACATGGACGCGTATTTGTTCAGTCCCTCAAAATGTCCAGGGCTTGGTAGAAAATCAAAACAAAAACACTAATTTGTATCGGTACAATTTAACTTTTATAAATACAATTGGATAGTGTGAACTTAGAACTAGTAATCACACGGCACAGCTAAATACTTTTAGTCATTGGAAGTGTCCTAAAGGTTTTTTGTCATATAAAAGTCATAATGTCAAAAGTAACTACTAGTCATCTAAATTCGTATTTATTTATTAAACTTTACAAAAGCACAATTTAACGCATTTAACGCTACAAACTGCATTTGAGCTTAAAGGCGGCAAAAATTGTATAACTGTCCGGAAAAAAAGAAGAAGCCATTTCAGAATTTGCTCAATGGATGGAAAGCAAAAGTGGGACTTGAACGAATCAAATTGATCTTGCGTATGATTCAACGTAACAAATCACTCTTGGTTGCAAACATGTGTATAGCTACCATTAGATAGAAACATTAGAAAAGTGTTGTCCTAAGGTCTGGTCGGTTGTGGTTTCTTACTACTGTAATTCAAAGGAAACGCGTAATACGACTCTTCATTGGTATTTATCCATTTTCTTTCCTCAATGATTATTCACAAGTAATACTTTCAAATGTATTTTTTATCACTCAACCCATTCGATAGTTGTTCTACAGAATAAACACAGCTTCCAAATATGAGCAATAGCAGAGAATATGTGTTAAGCAAGGACCAGACTGCTGTTGAATAGTTTCTACCGCTTGTGAAAGGCGAGATTTGTAGTTTCCGAGTTCCGATGTGTCAGTCGTAAAATTCTTTTCGTGCGATCCACTCTGATTCCAACGCCTTGAGGAAGTTTTGGCGGTATCATTGCAAAGTCAAGAGCCAACAATAGTCAGATGAAGTCCGAAACGATCCGTTCGTCATTTGCATAGCCTACCGTCTAGCTAATTTGAAATTTAACCCTCTAGTAGGCAAATTAGCTATATTCAGGGCTTTCGCTGTAACATATGGGCACAGAGGCATGTCTGTATTTACAATTTTTATTCTCTGGCTGACAAAATTTACAGAAATGTGTGTTAGCACAATGTTGTTCCGACCCATCCAAATCGATTTTACAAATAAAAGTAATAGTGTTTGCAACGTCGCGTCGGTTGGGAAGAGTCTGCAAAAATATGAATACCAGAGTCTTGGAAGAACATTATTTTGTTGGGAAGTGAATTTCGATTTACAGCGGCGAAGACGCAATCAAATGAAAGAAACGAATTGTCTCATATGAAAAATGAATAACGGACAAGTAAATGAAGTAAGTTCTTTTATCTTGACAGGCCATCTAGGAAAGCAATCTTGAATGGAAGCTGACATACGACTTTAGTCCATTAACGTGCGTAATAAAGATTTCTAGCATATTTGGTGACTTATGAAGAGAAAAAATCTAAAATATTTTGTACAGGAAAAATTCGTAAATTTTACTTATTTTTAGATACTACAGATTCCTAGACTGTGAACATGCGAAGGAATCTAAGGCATACGAAATTTTGGAAGACAAACGTTACTTTTGTTAAAGTATAGCATTATAATCATCTTCAATATCATTCACATCATCTTTGGAATGAAAAAGTTCACCATGAGGCGAACTGCTATATATTCGTACGAACGAACAATCTCGTTTACCCACAAACATCCTCCCTCCACATCTAAACAATACATTCAAACTTTTCTTAGTCAAGTTATTCAAATTTGAAATTTTAAAACAGTGGAGGGGTATACCGAGACACGCATTTGCCTGAGCATAGCCAAGTAAATTTATGTATGTAACATTGTACCTGTCAAAATCCCCTATAGACGAAAATCGAACGGGAAAACATAAATTTAAAAATTCAAACAAAAAAGTGAACAATCTCTAAGATGTGCTCGAAACCATTTAATTTTCAATGAATGATAAAGACAGAAAAGGGGACGAAAATATAAATTTACAATAATTTTTATGTAATTCATTCAATCACAAAATAAAAGGTTTCTTCAAAAATCTTGTTTCGGTCATTTACTGGAACAAAAATGTGCCAATTTTAATTGCGTAGATTACATAAAAGAAATTATAAATCTTCTAAAATACTTCTAAATTAGTAATAGTTAAAATAGAACGCACATATTACGACGCTTTTTATGTTTTTCATGAAAAAATCGTTTTTTAAAAGATTACTTTAGAAAACATAGTAGCCGTTTTTACTTTCTTGCTACAGAATAGAGAGAAAGTTATGTAATGCTGTGCGGAAAAACGGCGAATTTTTGGCAGAAACCTCTTAACGGAAAACGGCCCCGGTAACGAAAAAGTGGATACCAGTTGCTAAATTTAAAAAAAAATCCTCTAATACTTGCTGTAGACAGAATTCAGGATAAGTGGGTACTTGATATCGAAAAATCGAATGACAGCAAAACGTCTGTGTCTGTCTGTCTGTCCGTCCGTCCGTCCGTCCGTCCGTCTGTAAACAACGTTAGCTGCTAACCCGTTCCAACGATTTGCTCCAAAATTGATATTCCTCATTGAATCTGGTTGATATTGCTACTCCATGAAGTTGAAACGGATATTTTAATTTTGGTGGGTACTTTACACGAAGCCCTTGAGACATTTTAAAAAAAAGGCATCATTGCTTTTTTAAAAATTTTGTTGTTGGATAGTGTGAAGAACATTAAGAAAATGGTGCAGGTCTCATGTTAAAAACCCTGATTTTTAGAAAATTGCAAACTTTCAATTTTTTTTCGGAGTTTTCCTATAACTAAAATATTAAAGATATAGATTTTTTGCTCTAATGAAATCTGTTCCTGCAAGATAGATTTTGAAATAAGTTCATGTATAATTTTTCGAAAATTTGAGTGCTTTCGGCGTAAGTTTGTGTAAAAATACGGGTGAGAAAATACGTGCTGTTTTAGCACCACTAGTTTGAGTATGAAATGGAAAGAAGGGTTTTTATACATACGTAGAATTTAAAGCACGAAACAATTCCGTACATTTCATCTTTCTATTCAAATATCTAAGTCATTCTTAAGACCGAATGATTTTTAAGTTTCGAAAGGTAACAAATAGATTAACAAGCAAACAAATTGAGGCAGATTGTGTATTGGTCTAATGAAGCTTTTGATCGAGGAAGTTCGTCAACATGTAGGAGGACTAAGAAGCCGTGAAAATCTCAAATAAGTAAAAAGATCAATCATGTCGGAACTTGTCTAAGACGATTCGAGCTAATTCTTGATCATTCATGGAACATGTCTGCCAAATGTTTATGACATCAACTCTGATGCATGGTCATCAGATGGAGGTACTTGTAACATTGCGTATAAAACCAGCAAGCAAAACAGGTTTATAACACCAGGTGTGAAAGATCCTCAAGTGATAAAGAGAAAATATAAAAGAAGAAAGGGAAGCGACTAATAATATACGATAATGGCTGTAAGAACCACTAATCGTACGAGAACATAAAGATAGAAAAATATATCCAACGTAAAAGTATCTGAAAAAATGAAAAACTGACCTGAAAAAATGATATACTGAGTGAAGTTTACCTGTTTTACAAAAACATTTCTGTAGTAATAGATTTTTAGATGCGTTTTCATTTAATTTATTGATATTTTATTGATAAATTATTGTTTAATCAAAACTTCCTTTACATACTGACAATAATGAAGTTACATAAGTATTTTCCTGAAATGCTACAATAATTTGTTTCATTAATTTACTGCAAAGCAAAAATAATTGCAAAAAACATAAATAGAATGCTCCAATTACCAAGTAATACACAGTACCGTCCATGAAACAAAATCCATCGAGTAATTTATGTACATCGTTCATTATATCTCCAGTAGACCCATATATCCTACTTACATTACATTTCAAACATGGATATTATCAATAACAATATAATATCTGTCGCTGAAATATGATCAAACGGCATCAGCGTCTACGTTCTAGGAGAGTAGAGAACAGGGCTCCGCGTGGAAGGAAGGTGAAATTTTGGAATTATCTCACTCGGCACAGCAGTGCGTGGGCCCACAAGCAATCTAATCCACTCTAATGAAGTTTAATACACAAGAGCATCGCGAATACCAATTCTCAACGCGTAATTGGTCGGCGTAAACATGAGACGGAGGCGGAGGCTACGCACGGCTTCCATCCCGCAATATCGACAGCCCGCTTGCCCGCCCGTTCGCCCGCCTGCCCGCCCGCCTGCCCGCCCGCTCGCCCGGCTGCCGGGTCGATGCGCAGCCGCCGGGAAGGCCCTGGAGTTTTCAGAATGAGATGTGGTCATAACCTTTCTGCCCCACAGATGTGATGGTGAGATTTTCCGCATATGCTTTTTCAATAACCGGAGCCAAACAATTATGAACGTGCATTTTGTAACTGAAATTCAGGAAAATGAACCGATTCCCAGACACGAATAAACAAATAAGAAAATAAAAAGAGGGAAAGATGTAAACTAGAAATCTAATTGAGTGTTGAATACAACAGTAGAGGAGTAATGCATGAAGCTGCAAAGAGGAAGGAAGGAAAAGAGACTTAACAGAGACTAAATTTTGCTTCCTTTTTTTCAATGCTGACACCCGATATATTATCCATTCCCACGTGCATACATACATTATTACATACATTACACAAACTTACATTATTTATATAATGATAAAAGAGCGCTTTAAAAATCGAAATATTTTAGGCAAAAATACCAACCATCCATAACACAAATATCAGTGAAAATATTTTTACGTAACTGTATCACTCACTGTTGTATGTTCTTAACAACTCACATAATATGAAAAATATATATGTAAGACTATTAGGGCGCGCTGATTTTACTTCTCCCCCATACGTCACGTACAATTTTTCTCCACTTTGACAAAAATAATTCAATTCAAAATCAGACTTAGCACTCAAAACTATTTCTTTGTAGGAAATACACCTAATAGAGAGACATTTCGCACACTAATTTTAAACAAAATAATATGTGATTGGAAACATTCATACTTTTGTTTAACATCGACTGATTAATGGTTCGAATGGAAATACTGATATTCAATAAAAAAGTATTCGAAAATAGAATAGAAAATAAAATAATTTGGATGTATTATCTTTCGTAATGGCGTTAGTAAAAATAATACTCAATAGATTATAAAAATTACGATATGACATGCAAATGAAATGTTTAATTCGTATTCTGAGACCTGCCAGATGTTTCAAAATATAGAAGCGTTTAATTTTCGAAAATCAGTTATATAATAATAAATCATAAACGACTGTCATCCACTTGTTGAAAACAATACTATTTTTGTTTAATTTTGCTGTTTTTGTTTCCCTGTTTAGAAAATGAAAAAATTAAATACAAATTCTCCTTCCATTCCTGTTTCTAATTTATTTCGTTGATAGTCCGCTTCTATCACACTAATTGTCAAGGGCTGGTACAGTCTTACTCTTCCTTTCATCATACAGTTGTTTATTTTACATCCGTCAAAATTAATACCATTCAGTAGTCTCGTGCATTTTAAATGCCGTTAATTAATAGATTGAAATTGGCAACGCATAAATCATTATTTACCGATGTGCAATGGAATGCAAAATATAGGACTTGTATAAAATCAACATTCTCACTTTCTTGAATGCAAATTCTTCTGGAAGAAATGTTTCTTAATTTAAACATAGTGAGATCATCACAAAAATACATTATTTATGTATACTAATTTCATTATATATTAAGTCAGGAATATAACGGAAAAGAGTAATACAAGCATTACCAACGCATCGTGAGAACAATTGGTTCAAGAGCAAACATATTTGAGATATGGAGAAGGCGCGAAGCTATATCAGACTGAATTGAAAATCATTATTTACCGATGTGCATTATTTACCGATGTGCAATTTGCACTACAATTTTTTTATAAATTTTTTCACACCATCTTATTTTTAGACACTCATAAGTGTGTTCCAAGTATATTCGCAAAGAATGATTCACAGTTGTTTAATCAAAACTTGATCGCTTGTTTCAATTTAATGGTTCTTGTATTTACGTAATTATTTTCATCAGTGTGAATCAAATTAAAGTCATCAATAACGAAGACATTGATTTACAAAGAAATGAAAAAAACTTATATACTTTTTTAAAAATATTCCTTCGGTCATATGAATATTAACTTTTTGAGTGTGATAACATTTGACAATATATTGGCAGTCCAATTCCTCCAACAAATTTAAACGAGGAAGAAACATTAGCACCAGGAATGTAAACAAGGCAGTCACGTGCGATTTCCACGTGCCTCAGGACGCAGTGGCAACGTCGAGGAGCGACAGTACGGCTGTGCGCCGGGAGAGGGACGAGGGGGGAGGCGGTGGTGGGCGTGGGTTCGGCGGCGCCGCGCGCGGGAGTTGAGGAAGGAGTGGGCGGAAGGGGGCGGCGGGTAGGGGGTCGAGGCGTCGCGCGGGCGGCGAAGTTGCAAGCGACGCCCGGAACTAGGTCGCGAGCACGACTCGGGGCAAGGGCGCCGCGCGGAGACGTCAACAGCCGGGTCCACGCGCCTACCCCGCCCCGCCCCGCCCCGCCCCGCCAAGCCCCGCCCAGCCCCGCCACGCCCCGCACCGCCCCGCCCCGCTCCGCCGCCGCAGCCACGATGCGACGCGACGTCCTCGTAAACAGCCCTCGTAAGATGCGCCACTGCACCGCCGACCTTCCCCCTCTCCGCCCGCCACGCCTCCCTCCAACCGCTGCGCCGCGTGGCCTCGCCCGCCCCCGCCCCCGCCTACGCTTCGATCCTCCCTCCCTGCCGCCACCCAAGAACCCTAATCGTCGCCGTTACCTCGACCGCCATCGTTGACCCCGCTAGCCTCTTCGCCTTCCATTGACACCACAACAACCAGTAAGGACTAGCATCACGGCCGAACGTACGACACATGGCTGCTTCTTTAGGCCGGCCTTCGCTCAACTCCAACACCTTAAGAAGTTACCTTTACAGATCTAATAGTCAATGTAACGGAACCTGGCATTTTTCGACCCGCAGCTTCCTCTCCTCTCCCGCATTATTCGCGCTTCCACAGCTCTCCTAAGAACCCGGCGTGCCCGCCACAGGTCTCGAATTCGGACGTGGGAGCTTCTTGGTCTCCTACGCCTCCCTTTCCCTCCCACTCCGCCACCGCCCCCGTCGCCGCCACGCGTCTTTCCCGCGCCTTCCCATTCAATTGGCGAGGAGGTTCGGCCTCGCTGGAGGGGCAACGCCGCGGTCGGGTGCTAGGGCGCGCGAGGGGGGAGGGGCGGGCAGGCGGGGGAGCCGGAGGGAGGAGCCGGCGGCGACCCCGAGCGCGTCAGCTCGAGGAGGAGGGGCGACGGCGGGCAGGGGGGCGGCGCGAGCGCGCTCTCCGGAGGGGAAAGAAGCATGGACGGACGGACGTCGGGGGCGACAGCTCGCAGAAGAATCGAAGGGCGAGGGCGCGGCCGTGAGGGCTGCCGGAGCCCCCGAGGGGGGAGCGGGGTGGAATGGGAGGGGGGAGGGCAAGAGGGAGAGGGGGCAGCGCCAGCGCGTGGCACAAGTTGTGAAAAAGGAAGAGCGGGCCCGACGCCGCGGCGGCGTGAGGCGCGCGCCTGCGGCAGGCGGGCGGCCGTGCGTGCCAGGCCGCGCGGCGGAGCGCCCGAAAGGAGTGGCCGAGTCCCGACTGCGGCGGCGGCGATCGCGCGTGGCGGACGCGGAGGTGGGTGGAGATGCGGGCGGGCCCCGAGGATGGAGGTGGGGGCGGGGGCGGGCACGCGCGCCCGCCGGCTGCATACGCCCCTTCCGCCCGCCTGCGTGCTCACTGGCCCGAAAAGTGAGCGGGCGGCAGGAACCGCTTGCCCAGTATAGGCACGAATGGCGGGAACAAAATGCTGAAATGTTTCTAATTTGGCTGTTTTTGTTACTTTCTATACAACTTCGTTAAACGTTTCACGTTCATTTCATAAGTAATCGAGAATTAGATACTATTACATAAATTTTCAAAGTATTAAAATCAAAACCAGGAATATTTTACCGTTGCAAAATTAAACAAGTCTTTTCTTAAGAATTATTGCATAATTACTATGAAAGGTGGATAATTTGATTTTTATGTAAGTAAAACCAATAAAAATTTTACATTTAAATGAATGTTATAAAATTGAAATACTACAATAATTCTCTACCTGATTGCAATTTTCAGAAGAAAACCATTTTAAAGAATTTAATTCATGCCATTAGTGTAAGAAATTATTCTTGTCTCTAGTAAAATATAGTTAGAACACAGAGGGCAGCACAGAGAATGGCAGCACCTTGTACGATTAGTAAGATCGTGGTACACACACAAAGCTGTGCTAGTTGTGAATTACGTGTTTCTGTTGTAAGCTCCTGCGATGGAATTAGTGCAGGGACTATATAATAATATGTTTCATTAACAGTTTCCTTCCAGTTCTTCACTAGAAATTTGCTTATCACATGTGAATACACATAATAAATTATAAAAATGCAATATTAAAGCGTAATAATAACAATAATTATAATTGTCTATGTGCAAGTGTGTTATGTGTACTTGCAAAATTTCCTTCGTAGATAAAACGATTATCCAGTTAGATATATCCACTTACGAAAAACGAAAACCCTGCAAAGTATAGAGTAGAAATGAGAATGTCTGTGAAGGAGTCTCGGTCCCCTCACTGTGCAGTGCGGGTATTGATTTCTTGAATCGACGCCAAAAGAAACTCACAGTACAAGACCTCTGTTTGTTGGGAATGCAAGAAGCACAGATAATGTCATGTTAATTTCAGTTTGCGTCTGGCTATTGAACTATTGTATGCTATGAGTAATTTTGTGTTCTTTGACAAAGAGACAATCTTTGCCAAACTTCAGAGTAAGCTCCCCAAAATTTGATTGTATATCAAATACTAAATGATCCTTAATCATGTACTATTATATAGAACGACTTTTGGATAAAAGACATAATGTGTCAAAGAATGAAGTCCCAACTATTTTCATAAAATTGTAGGATCACCGAAAAACAATATTTAGTAAGTGTAAAGGGACGAGGTGTAGAAAACTAAATAGAACTAAAATCCAAATGGTATTAAATGTAATTGAAGAAGTACTTATTACAATGTGCTCAAAACAATGCCAAATAACACAATGAAAATTGGAGTCAATAAATATAATTGGATATATCAAGGTTTTCAAAAATGCCCACGATAATTGGTCTTTTTCTTACTCTAGGGTAGTCGGTATTAAAACGTTTGACCAAGAGAAATTTATTACCGGTAACTTTCCTATATAATCAGCTATTCATTTTTAATTATTGACCAGAATTTTGCATCCTCAAACAAGTATTTAATAGCCTTGTATTCGTATTTTATTCTCATAACATATTCCATTAGTTTTGTAATTATGAAAAATCCATGAGGGATACTTCTGGATGCTTACGGACTATGTTTTACTTTCGATACACATATTCAACGTCCAATTAACAAATTTTCAAGTTAGATGTTCAATAAACTTTTAATTACAAATTACAGCAATTACTAAGAAAAAGCGCATACATCGAACTGGACATCGTTATCCAGTGAGCCGTTTTACAGAAATGAAAGTTTTTATAGAAGGGATAGTTTATACAGAAATCGCAAGAGAGATTTGGTCATAAAATACATACGCACATATATATACATATATATATATATATATGTATATATATGTATATATATATATATATATATATATATATATATATATATATATATATGCTATCCAAGAATGCATTCCGTCAGTCTGACAAAATAATACTGAATTTAAAAGCTTTAAATTTCGCCGAATTATTCCACTAACATAAAGAAGGTCAAAAATTTACTGAGTTTTATCCTTAACCAGGGTAGTAAATTCCGTTGTTGAATACTTACTAACAGCGAGTCAGATTTTGGTATGGTACGACAAAGGGGAATGCAATAATAGGATACATAATTCTGTAGCTACAGAACTTCGTTAATGATCCACTACATACAATTTGCGAACTTCGTTAGTGATATTAGAGGAATAGATGGGGCTACTCTGCCCATGTTTACTGCACTAGTGCGTGACTTATTTACAGATATTCCGCCTTCAAATTTTGAAAACAAGTATTAACTGGCATTTAAAAAAGCAAATATCAACACGCGGGTCAAACGAATGGAAAATGTGAAAGAGTACTATTTTAATATCGCGTAAGAAATGTGAATCTTAAAGAAGAACTAATATTTGTGTCTTAAGACGTACATAATCATTATGTACCACTACAAACCATACATTTCAGTTGCGTTTGTGTATTATTCTGGCAAAGGACATTTGTAGAATGAACATTTCGAAATCTTTCAAAATGTTTGTATGCAATTTTCAAAACATTGAAAACAAGCTTTGAACACTTCGTTGTTATTGAAATTTCATTATAATTGAATTCTGAAGTGATAGTAATTACCAAAACTTTAAAATAGGACTGTCTGACGACGGGGATTCGTAGAATTCTCGCAGTTGCTTCAAAATATTAGGTTATATTCAAAACATCAAGAAAAAAATACAAGATACGGAATCTTACATGAAATAAATAAAAAATTAATTGTTTTTGAATTTAATGTAACCTTTAATACGGAACACAAAACATCGGGAAGTTAAAAAAAGAAGCTGCATTTGCACTAGTAAGCGGCGTTAACATCATCAAGGAACCCGAACCCGCCATTCACAAGAGGCGCTACTTAGCTATCGATATTTACGAAAAAAAGTGGAATGAATTATTTTTCAGTAATGAAATTATTATTTTCACAAAATATCAAATAAAATAAACAATAAACTTTTGCAGAGATACATTTTTTAATGATTTTCTTACATAGTCAGGGTCTTATTCACATTAGTGTATAAACAACTCGCATCCGCAACCCGCTAAAACAGTACTCGCTAAAAGAAATAACTACAACCCAAAATTTAAAGTATCCTGGCGGACGCAAATTCTATGCTTGCCGTGGGCGCCTGAATACCTAGGCCTCTGTCTGATGTTACTTAATGGTGTTTCATAATATTTCTGAACTTCGACCACGGTGTTATTGCCCAGTTTGTTTGTTCCACATTCAACGAATAATTAGTATTTAAGGACACAAAAAAGTAAAAGAAAAAATGTTTCTATATTTTCATGTAGTAAATTGAACACTACTTTTTATATTTTGAATATTACATAGGAGAATTTTAAAACAATTCGGAGGGTTAAGATTCCACGAATGCTTCTGGTTTGTCAGTCATTTTTAAGATAGTTTGGGCCAATAGCAGGCACTTAAGAATGAAATTCTATGTAGTGTCCAGAACAATATGTTATAGTACAATGGGACGGTACAATACCAACAAAAAGCCTAAATGAATATTTGCAAATTTAAATTTATTTTAGCTTTAGAGTACACGATTTGTTTAGCAAAATCCAGTAAGAAAAAATAGCAAGCTACATTACATCTAGTCACGAGTGTGTAAATCGTTGTGCTTCATGTGAGGAAGTCCAGTTTTCACATTACTTAAGAATTTTTTATGATAAACGTTTTTACTTTCAATTCCCCGAAATGTTATCGTCAAAATCATTAAATACTATTTTAAGTACGTTAAATAATAATAATGATAAAAATATTAATTATTAAATTATCTAACTTTTATTGTAACAACAACCTCTTATCCAGTCAATGTTAATATTGGATGAAATTCAGCTTTTTAATTTATGCTGTGATCACTGCAATTAGTACTATTAACCCCCATTATTCTGGATGACATGCCTTCTTTGAGTAAAAAAAAACAGAACATAAAATTTTATTTACATCATACAATAAAATGTCATAAACGGTATTAAAAAACTTTGTGAACTTCGAGCCTGGAAATGCATTACTGAATATTCGAAAGAAATAATTTAAAAATTAAAAAAACTCCAATTTTCTTCCCGAAACTTTTTAAGCGTTTGAAGTCGAAGAAACTTTCAAATTATTAACAACACACTCCCAAATGACAATCAACACACTTTTAAGCCTTAATTTCCGTTTCTTTGAAAATCGTTTCACGATACAATTCAGAAAGAATACACCAAAAAGTTTTGAAGAAAGTTTGTAGACATGTTTTAGTAAACAGATACCAAGCGTGCTTAAGGGTCTGGAGACATAAAATATGTCCATAATATCGCTTTCAGTATTTAACACGCATAGAAAGAAACTTGCTTTACAAATAAAATGTATTTTATATAATTTAAACAGGGAAGAGTCCTCAAAAATGACGATAACAACAGCGGTGCAATTAATCGTACAAATGACTTTTAACTGAAAGGCTTCCATAAAGTAATCGATACTAAACAGACATATTCTTCTAGGAGGAACAATTTAAAAAATGTTCATGTAACAAATTTGAATATAAAACATTTCCTTGCCCATACGTGTTCTAATACAAAATAATTTCACTCTTATTTCTTTTTCAGTGTCATATCATTTATTTGTCTTTAATAGAATAATTCACACGAAAATTTGTCAACTTACACAATGTCAGTTGAAGTAATATACTGTCACGTTTCAGTAAACTGATAAAGCTATAAGATACACATTACAAGCTCAACTTTATGAATTATTCTGATGATACAGTATGTTCCTTGCGAATGAACTACGTTTCATTTCGTCCTACATTCTTTCAATTTTTTTAAATTTAATTTTAAGCAAAAAGGATTGTTTTTTCACGAACATCACAAATTGTAAGTGGTAATTAATATCAAGTTCCTGGTAGAATGGCCAGATAATTTATATTTCGTGTACTTCGCCTAAAAACGTGTCGGGTGTAGTAACATATCACGCAAAAATTGGGTCTCGTGTGCCAGTACTGTTCATTTTAACCTAAACTACTAACTCCCAGTTCAAAAATAACTATGTTCAATGCAAATGAATCCAGATAAAGAAGTGGTCATCTTAACAAGATCATCTTGCATATTAATTATCTCTGCCTACGCGTTCTATTTCCAGCCAACTCTTTCTCCCTCCACCAGCCGGCTGAAAAATTACCCTTTTTAACTCTTCAGAGACAGCGTAAAACAAAGATTTACTTATAACTAGCAATTCAAATATGCTGGGGAATATCTCCCAGACGGATGCTTCTCAACTCTAATTGGTTTTGGTGTGTTGTTGTTTTTGGCAAAAGAAATCATCTGTTTAAAATTACTCGGTCACCTTGCCTGAAAACTGAACAAGCAACTGCACTAGCATTGTCTTAGTTTGTTTATTTACCCAAAAACATATTATTTTCTTGCCATAAAGATAAGTAATATCAGTACTATTACTCCAATATATCGAAAATACTTCAAAATCAGGTCGTTTTATTTTTGCAAGTAATATTATAGGTGTAAATATAGTATATTATTCTCGTATGTTTTTACCGACAGAATGATTGAGCAGCTTTTATTTGCTGACTCATCAAGCTATCTTAAATTGGCGGTAGTCCTCCGGCATAGTTATTCTAAGCAGCAATCCTACCCTGCGTTTAACTCCATCTGCACTTGCAGACTCCGACCTCCGCTTCAAAGGCATCCGCCGCCCCCGGGGTCGCGCGATCAGGTGCGAGACGGCGCGCGGGAGGCGGCGGCGGCGGCGGATGGGGAAGGGGCGGCGGCGGTGGCGGCGGCCGCGGAGGGAGGGCGCAGGCAGGCGGGGGTGGGGCGGCGGCACGTCTTGAGGGGTGGCTTTCAAGGGGCACGCCCACGTCGCGTCTTCGACGGCAGGCCCGGCCCGGCCCATGCCTTGCATATTTGCCTAATAGCCACACAAAGGAGCATCTCCGCCATAGCTTACTACTTCCCTGGAAACGCTCTTTAACTGGAATGTCTTTGAGGGGCAGGTTTTAAAAATGAATATATACACGGTGACCCTGCTTTAAGTCTATAATCCGCAATATTTTGGTTAGAATAGATCGAAGGTATTTGATAAATTATCGCTGATTACTAAACTGTTTTCCAAAATTAAAAAAATCTACCTTGAAAATGTTAAAATATATATTAATTGCAAACTTTTTCATATCGAAAAATTCCGTGCATTTAACTTAGTTCTAAGTGATCAACACAAACTAAAGTACTTAAATTTACCCGTAATTAATCTAACACGATTTTCAAAAAAAAAAAAAAAAATTATTGCCAAAAATAATTGTTTGATTACAAATACTGTATTTCTTGTAAATCTAAATTTTATTTTTCATTTTGAATAAGTATTTATTGATTCCGCAAAATATCTAAGCGAGCATATTGTATTCTGACAAATTATTTTTCAAACAAGATATTAATCATACATCAATTTAACGTTTTTATTATTCTTGGAACAATGGGTTATTGTGTTTTAGTGGGATCAAATGTAAATTAGGAAGAGAAGTAATTTCGAATGAAATATATGAAAAAATATTCGAAAACTTTATAACAGCGCACAGCTAACGTTCAACCACTTCACACTGCGATCGAAAATTTCTTTTCCATTGTCAAGTGAAGGAAAGATTTTATGCATATCAAGTATACATGACGTGATCATTCATAATAACCTGTACAGCATCACCTAACTATGCATTCAACGGTGCTAAAGCAATTTTTTAGAAATTAAACTATCCTACGATCTAATCAACCAAAGATCAAGTTTCGATACTAAAAGTTCTATTTTAAGAAGTGAATACACTGAAAATGCTGACTAGAGTGTTCGGAATCCAACCAAGAGTGGTGATTTTACAGTACTTACATACGATATTAGAAGATCTGGCAAGTATTCTAAACCCATTTTTCATAATATAGTTTAAATCAATATCGAAGTCACATAATTTCTTACATTATTGTCTACAATGGAAAAAAAGTATCTAAATAATAGGAAAATTGAAATATCATTTCATTACACCAAATGTGTTAGCAATTAATTGAGAATATCCATATCAGGATGAATAGATATTTTAACTAGTGTTTTAAGTAAAAATCAAGGTGTGACGGTACTTCAAATGTGTTAATATCAAATAATTAAAATAAGAAAATAGATAATACCTACATTTTCAACGCATTTCACTTACTAAATAAGATACTTGGTTTCGACCATTGTCCCCGGAATCACTCTGCAGAGGTCTACCAACATACAGAGCAAAATAACACACTCTCAATCACAGACGAATTACCGTCGACAACCTGATTATGCAGCGAGGCGTCCGCATGATGAGGTGCCGGTGGTATTACGACACATAGAGACAGGCGAGCGGTTGCATCCCGGGGATTGATTACGAACTAAAAGAGACGCGTTGCGGAAACGAGGCAAAGCTGGGGGGACGGCGCCGGGGGTCCGCCTCGCCCCCTCCCGAAAGCCGACCCGGCCGCGGCCCCGGCCCCGGCCCTCGTGCCCCATGCCCCTCTCCCCCGGCCCCCGGCCTCGGCCCCGGCCCGCCTCAACCCAGTACAGCCACGCGGCGCCCAAGAGTCCGAGTTCGACGCCCGCTGCCGGCAGCGGGAAAAAAAGCCGCATCGACAGACACAGCCATCCGTTAGAGAAGCTCGCCAGGGGGACGCGCCTAGGCGAACCATGGCCGCAGCCTGTCACGACAAAGCTAGGCAGGCTAGAGAAACTGGTTTCCGCGAGTGAAAACACATCGTCTCATCGGGATTCAAACTCCGTACCCTTCTTCACACGGCCGGCGTCGCCGGCGCCGTTGCAACGGCAGGGACAGCCGGGATTCGAATCCGGCAACCGGTTGCCATTGAGCGCTGCGCCGCGGTGACACGGCCGTGCACTTCGGAGCGACGGGGCACGGCACGGTGCGGACTGGGGCGGTGCGAGAGCCGGCGGGGCCACGCGGCCCCGAGCGCACCGAAATATAGTGGAGCTTCGGGGCGGGGGAACGTGACCCAGGCACTGATGACGTCCCAAGGCGTAAAAACAAGGGGCCAAGGGGCCTGCTTCCGCGGAAATGTGCACAACGAATTCCTCTCGCGGAAACGTTTCTTCATTTGAGAGTAGAGCTGCTTCTTCCCTAACATCTAAAGAAATAGAAACGGAGGTTAGGAATGCTTTGGGAAGTTAATATCAATTCAAAGCGATTAAGAAAATGTAAATAGTTCCATCTGGGAAACATTTTAAATAACAAAGAAATTGTGGCAGTGTTTTGCCATAAAATATTAGGAGTTATATTTCCATATGCCAGTTTAACATTGAAGTTTGAAAATTGATATTTTGTGATTTTCAGTTTTCTTATTTCATTCATTCACTGTTCATTTTATCGTGTTTCGTTTTTATTATATTTTTTATTTATCCTCTTACGAATTTGTAAACAATTATTTAAGCAAATCATTTAAATATGCTCAAAGAGATTAAACGAAAATCGATGAATCTGTTTTCAGAACCACTGAGAATTTTGAAGTAAATATATTTTTTCAACACACAGGAAATTTTATTATTCATTGAAATTGCTAATATTATGGTCGTACCCATCTATTTTTTACAGAAACGCAGGCAATTCTTTTCATACCTGTGTATCTGCTATCAATACTTAATATATGTGGGAGAAACAAGAAACACTGCGAAACCAAATTCAAACAACACATACATTGGCAACCAAACATATTGTGGTTGAGAAGCTTACGTGGAAACCGCAAGTTCCATTTGCCAAACACGAATAATCATTTCCGTGAGGACGAAGAGAGAAAACAGACGAAACTTTTGTTTTAAGATTGGAAGGATGTATATTTACTAATCACAGCCTGTTCGTCGATTAGAAACACAGTGCAGTAGCCTAAGTAGCGGAATTTGGGATCATGAAAAACTTCCTATAGAAAAAAGAAGATAAACATGATACATCGAACAGCGTGGATCAAAACCTGTTTTGAATAGGTGGTACCCACGTTGCAGTCTCGTTACTGGCTTCAGTCAAGTCATTAATGGTTCCGGGTGGAGGGGGGTGGAGACGGAAGGGGGAGAGGAAGCAGAAGAGGGTCGGTAAGTTCTCCTTAAGGAGTCTTGTTCCTTCTCTGCAAGTTGGTAAAATAGCCGCAATTGTGATTCCGAGTTCAAGCGAGAATCGAGCGAGCTCGAGCGGAATCTAAGTCGTTTTCAACACGTTTGTATAGAAAAACTAACTACGATACGGGGATGGCTTGCTCTTGAGACTGCAGTTGCTACACTGTGATCACTGCAGACCATCTCAAAATGAGATGGATACAATATGTAAACGCACTATTTCTTACAGTATTAATATACGAAAAGCAAAATTCTCCAAAAACAAGTGTTTGGATTTTATACATTAAAAGTTCTTACAGTTCGTAATTTGTTGCATACATAGTAAATTTTAAACGAAAATGAGAAGTAAACTCTTAATTGTACATTATAAGTAATAACGTTTGGGTAAAAACGTATATATCAGATTAAACCTGTTGCTGTATATTTTAAGAAAGAAGTGGTTTTCTTCTTTGGCTTTTCCACGAGCCGTCTGGTTGAAAAATAACGTACACTGATGCTGAACTCTAAAAGTGTTCGTAAATGTAACGGGCTTTCTTTGAAAAGTCTTTCACCCGACGATGATTTTTACAGCGACAGGGGTTCGTGAACAACGACACCGCAACAAAGGCACTGACTTCACCTGCATTCGTTTAACCACAAAGGTACCGTAATTGGTACGTTGTACGCAGCTGCTACAGAAGGATAATGATCATCTGCGTTACAATGTCTTGTACTAAGTGCAATTTCTTTACAGTATAAATTGCTTGTCGCGTTAAAACTCATTTCATTTACACATAAAAAGTCATAAGTAAAAACTTTTCATGTAAGATGTTATTTTCATTAACTATTCTTGAGAGAAAATTTTCAAGATAAAAACAAATTTAACATCCACGACTGCTCTTAAATTGACAACATGATATTCGTAATGACAAAAATCGTCGTCAGACACATTTTATAATTCCTAAATATTTGTGTTTTTTGGTATAAAAAAGGAAAAAAACTGAACTCTTAAATGAAACGATGTTCTGGATTACAAAATGTTGGATCTCTTGTTATATTGAGTCATAAAGCATTCTATGAATTGCTGAAGTTTTTACACAATGCGGTGTAAAGTTTTCCGAACAAATTCTACACGTCACAGAAAATACCTATAGGTAATTCACCCACACAAATTGAGAGTAGAAAAGAACGTTGAAATTTAAAAATATGTAATTTTAATAAATTAATTTACGAGATATATTAGGTCTCATTAGATCAATGGCAGAGGCGAGGAAGAAATTATTCACATCCGACTGCGGTAGCCCCACTAGCATTCAAGAAGGAAATATGGCAGCATTTAAAGAGTTAATGAGGCTGTACCCTCAGGAAGATCTGATCCTCTGAACGGCTGCGATAGATTAGCGGCAACTTCGTTGCACTGCAGGATCGTTTACCGGGAGGTTATAGGGTTCGAGTCCTGTTGGCGGCGGATATTTTACAAAGCTTCATAGCTGGATCGAATTCAATCATTGTCCGGAGAATTCTAGCGGTTGCACTGATCGGTACTTTTATGCAGTATCTCTGTTCATCCCGACATATGCAGGAGCAATACCATAACAAACGACCTACGAACCTGGCGCAATATTTCCTTCCTCTTCCTTTATACCGCGATCTTTCCTTCCTCCCTCCTCTCGTTTTGTACGCACACTTACACTTGCATACACTACCTCACACTTCGGCCAGACGGGTGCTTAGAGGGTGCCCCGAGCGCGGAGGTACCCCGATGAGGGAGATCCCTGGAAGGGGAGATCCCCTTAAGCCGACGTGTAGGTTAGCACCCGATCTCCCTTTTCAGCGGAAAGGGAATGACGGCACATCCCGGCGTAGTACTCACACTAAACTTAAGGAACTTATGGCCTAAATAGTTGACGTACCGAAAACAACTCACGCACTCACAGACTCCGACAATCCGAGAACTCCGCGCCGATGTTTTGAAGGCAATTGATGCTGAATGTTCACAACCTCATTGAATTGTGAATCCGTCCCATTCACTAATTAATCAGACACCTCATCAATTCTCACACGACCACCATAGCAATATAGCCGATTAAAATATATCAATAGACGCTCGAACCCCGAAGCCCCATTTCGGCGCTCTTCAGAATCCGTTTTCTGATCTGCTTCGACATGCACCTGCGTATCTCAGCTGGATCCGCATAGCAGCCGCGAGCTGCTGCAAGGAAGAAGGCGACGCCACATACGAGGCGCCAATTCCTCTTGCATGGCCCGCGGCAGTGTTTTACGCAGCGCCATCAATTGACGGGAAAAGCATTGCCGATGACGGCAGCGAGGAGCGCGGGAGCCGGGGTTGGCCGGCCGGCGATGGCGGTGGCGGCTCAAGGTGGCGGTGGCGGCGGCGGCGGCCGGTTCAATCATATTGTATTCACGCGCCGCCGGCTCACAAGACGCTCTAATGAGCTGGATATACGGCCGGAGAGTATGAATTGCTCTCATGGAAGCATATGTATCTTTATTATAATAAGGCGAGATGATCGAATGAGCGGGGGCTGCTGCTGGCGGGGCGAAAGCCGGACGAAGAAGATGCGCGCTGATCGGAGAAGGCGCTGAGGAAAGGGGTGGTACAGTCCCCGCTGAAGATGCTGGTACACCTTCGGGACCTCCAGAGGTGAAAAAAGCGGGGCGACGCCGCGGTCACATGATCACATAATCTGAAGTATCTTTCTGTTTTTTAAGTAAGTCGCAAGTTCGCGATGTAGTTTCCATTCTATTCGGGTAAATGTACCCTTAGAAACGCGAAAAGAAATTAATCGCTGTTCCTACTGAGTATTAATTTTAGAATTAAATCAGAAATAATGTGACTTTTGTAAAGGACGTATATGAGTCGTTAAAACATAAAAAGCTGACCGGTATAAAATGACCAAAGAAGACATTTGAATGATTGTATAATATACTGACAATGCAGGAGACAACGGACAAACTACAGAGGGCTCTACACCACCTTGGTAAATTTCGAAAAATCTACCACAAGGAAAAACAAACGTGATGGCAGATTCTAGAGAAGGGATTCACCAACGTCAAAAATTGTCATTGAAAATAAAATTCTGGAATATATTGTCTCCTACATTTATTTAAGCTGCAAACTAACTTGTGTAAAGATAAAAATATACCTGTAGATCGCAAATTGACGCAATAGCAAACAATATGTAGAACTACATACAACGTCTTAAAAAAAGGCAGGGCTATAAACGCGAATTAAATTTTAAAATATAATGGCAGTTCCTTCATTACTCTAAGGATATGAAATTTGGATAGCAACAAAATGAAAATTAACAGGAGGATACAGGAGTGAAGTGAAATATTTGCAAGAAATAAAAGGACACTCAAGAGAAAACCGAATGAAAAATCAGGAAATATGAAAAGTACTACAAGTGTCAGCAATTAATACTAGGATGCAAGACTAGGCAAAGACAGGTAGACCATGCACAGAGAATAATAAAATAGATTTCGAAAATCAGCTTTATATTACGCACTAAGAGAAACAATAACTGTAGGAAGACCAAGGAAAAGATGGAGAGAAACTGTGAGAACGGAACAGTCCAAAGCCGTGAAGTGTAAAAAAATAAAGAGTCAATTATGATACTACATTTGTAAATACTGCAAGCTCAAAATTTATTGTTGTTTCAACAGCTGTAAATATTAATATTAAACGATTCGTGACCCTCTTATCGGGACGCTTTTACCTTCCTTCACAGGTTCCAAAACAAGTTTTCAATGTAAAATTCATTTTCAAAATAGTTTATTTTTAATTTTTGTTTTGCATATTATCATTAAGAGTTCAACCCCTTTTCTCCTGGAACATTTTCCAGAGATGAAAGCTCAGAAAACAAAACATTGTTTAGCATTTTGTCACATTTCCGAAATGGTAACATGGCTTGTTTTTACAATAATATCAGAATTAACTAGTTTTGTTCACAAACAAAATTATTTTTTGCCCAATTATAATGACTGATATAATTCAATAGTTAAATTCAAAAAGTTAATTGCAGACAAGGGATAGTAAGATACTTAACTCAAAGTGGTGTTGATTTCTACCATATCTGTTTCGTAGTAGGAGTGAGCATTTTAAAAATTGTATAACAACAATTAGAATATCCCTTCTCCTGAATATCTTTTGATAGCAGAAATCTCCATTCCACCATTGTTATTGAAACTCATGATATTATAAATAAATTTGTGTCGTCGAGCATATACTGACCTAGTAATAATGTAATACCTAGTAGTACATACAGTAATATCTTGATGTATCGATATAAAAGAACAGAATTCACTTTTGAAGTTTTTTTTCAAGTATTAATTATTTAAGTGATACATTTTCATCCAAAAAATATTCGTAACTAGGGAATATATTTTAACATTTTGGTTGGTTTCAGGCATTACGCCACGTAACAATTGTGAATTAATGAATAATGGATTACGTTGACAACATAATAGGATAATTAGTGGTTCGCCAGTGTTTTAGCCTGTTGTAATGTACAAATACCATCACGTTGAAATGTTGAGGGAATAACCGAATTTTCGAGAAAATCATTCTCAAGAATTTGAGAATGAGAAAGTAAGATATGTTTGTTTTAGACTAGAAGCAGAGTTGGATTTGAACGAAACAAAAACAAGAGCGAAAATGCGCAAGATGAGTTGGATTTGCGATGTGTTAGGGGAGACTGTTTAACGAAGAGGATTGTGAAAAGTAAAGTGAAGAAGAATTGTAAGAGAGGAAAAAGAAAAGGGAAGTTGATAACCGACCTGAAGAACGTTTACGTGAAGAGAAGAGATGATATTGGGAAATGTTTGTGGAGATTGGAATTAAAGTGACCAGCGTGAAGATCCTGCTACCAGCAGCAGGACATTTAGAAAGACGAAAAGAAGACGAAGAAGAAGAAGTGTTCTAGTGAATTCAATGTAACGTCTAAATGACTACTTAATATTTAATATGCTTGTACGGGAAAGCAAATAAAATGGAATATTCATATATGGAGATTCATACATTATAACAGTAAACATCTCTGGAATTTCTTGAACCAATACATTTCAATGATTCTTCCGAAAGTTAGGTACACTGACTCCTATATTGTGACTATAAATTTACGCCTTATTAGTTAATTTGGCATTTGAGACTTAAAGAAATTGACTTACTAAGTTGGACAAAGTTCATGAACTGATTCGAGTGATGATTTATGAAATATTTTCAAGAGTATCTACTGAATTTCTTTTTGTCATCAAATCATTATAATAATCCCATAATCAATATTTTCGTTGTAGTCTTTACCTGAGAAACGTCGTTGGGAATTATCAATATTATCTATATTCAATATTCTTGCAACGGCATCTGAAAATACGCAGAAAATATTAGACGCCACTCAGAAAGACTGTCTTAAAACAACAAAAACAATACGCAGTGAAAGGCTCGTTTATCGACAGGAGTACTTAGAATGTTTGTTCAGGAACGTAGCAAGTTGCGAGTTGGCATTCGTAATATTATCCAAACTCATATAATACTGAAACAAAAGTTCTCCTTCTTACAAAACATTACATTGCATTTTTACTTTCTTGATTGCATAGTGCAAGCAAAGTTATGTAATAATTCTAAATATCGATCTCGAAATTTTGACAGAAATCCACGTTTTGGAGATTCTGGATTCGAAAAACGTGTTTTTTGTCGTTTTTTTTTTTACTACAATTGATATTTTCTAATCGCTCTGGATGATGTCGCGGTCCCTTGAACAGGAAATGAAGCTTTTAGTTTTTACCTTACTTTACCTAAACCCCCTAAAATATTTTCGAAATTTTCTCAAAAATGTTCGCACATTTTTTCTCTAAGTGTTTTTACTCGAAATGAGCAATATGACTATATAAAACTTTATATTCAAACTTCTCAAATTTTAAAAATTGCAAAAGTTTAAACTGTGTTTGGGTGCCCTCCTGTACCCACATGATTGAAGACAATATTTTCACTAAATCTGTTTTGAATCTGTTAATGAAATCTGTTCTTCAAAACTAGATATTTTATCAATGTCATGAACATTTTTTCAAAATATTTATAGTTATCGCGTAATTACGAGAAAATTATAAAAATAAAAACTCATAAATAAGAATTTCTGAAAAACAGCTCTATTGACATTCATTCAGCTTTCACTGGCCGCGATGTGCAAAATTTTCCCAGGGACTAAACTCGTATTAACATTTACAACTAATGCAAAAACGTATGTCCAATTCCACCTCTACCACTAGTTTAAGTACAGTCATAATATAATATAAGTGCAGTCATAAATGTAATTCTAAATGCAGTCATAAATATAACATCATAATCCTTGTACATATTCTAGAGTTCAGTGAGAAATATAGTTATTCAAAGTTCTCCATGTTGCCGCGGCAGTAACCATATTTCTTCACAAAGAATATGATGTGGGCTAAGATCACAAATCTATAGCTGATTTGTTCTTGAAAATAAATAGAATTACAACGGAGCGAATATTTTGTTAACAATTCCTGCCAAAAATGCTCATTTCTTTCTGTATTCAGAATTCAATTTGTATATGGCTTGAGGTAGGGATCCCAGAATTAAGAAAACGTGCACAGAATACACTTCTCCCCGTAGCACGTCACGCAGTTTTAACCATGTTTAACGTACAATAAAATAATTACAATTAAAAATACGCATGTTTCCCCAGCAAATATGCAATGTCAAAACGACACAACAAGTAAAGACGGTATGGTTTCTAAAATATCGATATATTCCCCCCAACCACATACTACTGAAATAAATGCCCAATTTGAACAAGCAAGAATTAGAACTGTACTGTTTTTTTACGCAATCTAACAAGTTTTTCTCTCATTTAAGGTAAGTTAAGTGCAATTCTACGAGAAAAGTACCTAGTAGACTGTGGTTCTGAGAAAGAATGGAATGAAATGCTAGTGCAAAAGAAGAAAAATATTTAACAATTACAAACCATCACCATCAAGTAATTTCAAAATTTTTGTTTCGCAGCAACCTGCGATATGTATACATGAAGGTGTTGCCGTCATGACGTGTTCTGCATACTCCCAAGTTTGTCTAGAACGTGATTCCAACTGCCCAAGATACGTACTTTAAACGTGCGTAAACTCGATTTACCAAGAAATCTTAAGAACGCGACACATTTTTTTTTAGCAAAAGTCAAAAGTACTACGAAAAAATATTTTCAAATCACTCGTTATGTTGCCACTAAAATATTATACTATTAAATTCAAAATAATTGACGATTGTCTCATATTTTATGCGTAGAAATGCATTTACCCTTCGAGCGATCGTGTGGACGGTGTAAATGCCTTTGAAAATAAAACGGCGATGCGCCTAGATGTTTGAACTCAGCCAGGTATTCTCTAGTTATTTAATGGGAGACAAGGTAGCGGTAACGTCCTCTTCAAGACCTGTTCATGTTTGCGCTAAATTCACGTAAAAGTGACCAACGTCATCAATCTTTGCTCTACGCGGCATAGACATTGCCACGCGATCGTACCTCTCCCCCTTTTTTGTTTTTGTTTTTTTACGAGAGTGATGAGTATGTAAGAATATTTTTCATATATTTTAGTAATAAAATGTTACAATAATCAACTTATGTTAATTATTGTGTTAATTAAATAAATTGGTTATTCATTTCGTGTAATTTGTAAGTGATTTCACTGGATTTTAGGGATCTAGATTCCTAATACTTAAACTTCTATTAATTTCTTTTAATATAACATTTTTATAACATTTTAATATAACATTTTTAGTTACCTACACATTTTCTCTTCCCCTCTTTGACGTTTTCATCTTATTAGATTATTACGTTTCTTCTTCATTAGATTTTATTTTAGATTTTTATTATGCCTTGTTATATTGTATGTACTTGTCATCAGTGTTTTGTGAAGACAAAGTAGAAGACGGATTTTGCGGAGAAACTTCCTTTCTCGAGAAAAAACTAAACTTGTTTCAAAATGTTTTAATCTTCTACAATGCGCAGTGAATATATTATAATAATATATTACAAATATGTGATCATAATTGGTTATTACTATTGAATGATTCTCTGCAGCAAAAGTAAGCTCTGAAGAGGTCCAGCATGACAGGACGAGAAGCTAGCAAATAAAATGTGTTTTATTAAAAACACCAGCTGAGTTCCACCAGGGCACTCCGTCCATCTAATGATATTATTATAAAGATATCAATCAGCGATCATTCTGTATAATATTGTGTTATTTCGTATTAATTTAAAAAATAATGCTTGTAAACATAACTTATATTTGAATGATGTTCTGTCAAATCGGCTGAACATAGTTACGTGGGTACATTTTCTCGAAAAAACTGCATAAAAAAATCTTGGCGTAGTGACATTCATGGCTAGTAGGGAAATCTTAGCAGGGCGAATATTGTTACTAATATTGTTATTTTTTACCTTTGGTCAAACAATGAGAACGTTATCTTTTTCAATAAAATCTCCATCCATAAGCCATATTCTTTGGATGAATTTATTAAGTGTAAATCCCCCCCCCCCAAAAAAAACACATATCAGAATCTTCTGACAAAATTGTAATAAAGTTTCTACACGTTGAGTTTTTAAAGCTATATCATTGAAAAAATGTTTCCATGTATTTTTCGTAATCTTCGCATTAGCATATTCTTTAAGTGAATCAACCCAAAACTCAAAGTATTATTAGGGCTCACTGAAAGGGTGCGTAATATTTTATGAATGAGGTGGCCTCTAGAATAATGATTTTTAAGTTTGGTTTCAAAATAACTGAAGTATATGTAGTACAGTAATATTACACTATATTCATAGTAGTATGTAGTCATACTATTATGAATGTAGTATAATATTATGTTACATAATTAAGCAATGATAAATAATTTTAGGAAAAATACTTTACACGTATCAGTATAAAGTAATTTTCCTTATGTTCGAAAGGAAATTTATTTAAAATATAACTTAATGTATCATACAAATACATTTCTGTTTTTAGTTTGGCCGTTGAATTGTAAAGTATTATAACATACATTCCGTCTGAAATTGTTCTCTGCTAAGAAAACAGGGAAAGAATTCCGGGGACCAAGCATATTTTTGGAAAAATAAAATAAAAAAAACTGGCATGACCTTTGTTGGTTTCCGTTGTTCGTAAAAGAATACATTTTAAAATTTTTCAAAAGCTCTTAAAATAAACGCAATTCGAAGAGCCAAAAATATTTTCATAGCTAACAGGAAACATTGTGCGTTCGCCTCTAGGGCTGAGCGGCAAGCTTTCTATTTCCCCTCGATAGTACCTCAGAGGAGACGGGAATTTATTTTTCATAAATTGTATACATTGCGCTACTGCCTTTCGGCTTACGTAGCTAGAGGGGGCTCTCCGTATTAGCTACCAAGATAAACGTAATCTACCTGTGCATATAAAATGTTCGCGGCAAGCGGCTGGGGTCGATGGGGCGACGGGCCGTCTAGACCCGCGGCCACCGCAGGGAGCCCGCCGGAGCAGGGGAACCCGCGGGCCGGCGAGGCGCGGCACACGGCGGCACGCCGCGGCGCCGGACGACCGCACGGCCGACCGCCCGCCCGCCCGCCGCCACCGGGAACCATCGCACCGCGGCCGTAGGTAGCAGCTTCGGCTCACGATAGCCCTCGATATGCCCGACAGGGACGGCCTCCGCTGCTTTGTGTCGTTTTATTACGCTGGCCCACGCCGACAACTGCCGATCGCTATCAACAACAAATACATTACGCTCAAAAAAGCCCCCGGGGAACATCTCCCACTGGATCTTTTATTCATAAACGTTGATATTATGAATGATAAATTCGTACTCGCGGGGTCAGGCGATTAAAAAAGTACAAAGAAGAAGAAACTTTTCTACTTCAGGAACACGAGAACTTACTTTCAGTGTCGCGCGTCCTGCAAAATACAAAAGAATCGAGGTAAATATAGAGGGGCTGGCGGTGGAAGTCAGAAGAACACATGATTAAATGAAGAACCGGGCAGGCAGTACGCTTGTGAATATGAAAAATATACAGTCTTTTCAAGGAAATTAGAAGCCCCGCAGGAGGTAATTTTGTACACGAAATTCGTGCCATACCAGTTGTGGTGAAGACGGCAAGCGAATCAAGGTTCCGCAAAACTGCTTATCAAGAGACGAGATTTATTTGTTTAGTAAAATACTGTGTTGGTATAAGGAAACATTTTCCACAGTTGCCCCCACTAAAATATCTTTTTTACAGGTCTTCATCACATGTTTGAAACACAGGAAATGTATAATTTTTCGCCGTATAACATAGAACACGTAACATTGAACAAAAAAGGAAGTAACCTTACTATACATAAAAATTTTGAATTGTACACTGAAGAACTTGCAATAAAACAACTAATCTATTGCAAATGTCATGTAGAGGACAATCTAGACATTTTTATAATTAGATACTGTAAATTGATTTTCTATTGAAGATGGATATCTGGATAAAAAAATTGACATCCTTCGATTTGTCACAAAAATGTGTATGTTTTATCACTTTTTACATACATTTATTCAACTTCAGTTTATTTGAATAAAAACAGCTTAATAAATACTCATTGTTCTGAGAAAATGAAACCAACATGTATCCCCTGAATCGAATTCTTACGGACAGTTGAATTCCACTTTAACAACAGTATTTTGTAAATATTCTTTTATAAAATCCTCTTTCAGATTAGTGCTTTAACATTTACTACTTGGGTAAGTACTTTACATTTTAGCATAATATATCAAGTTTCTTTGAACATTCAGTTTTAGTGTCAATATAAATATCTTTACTCTTCCAATCAATCACCCACAATTTTTTTAGATCACCTTTCATTAACACAATTTGTGAACCTTATTACTAACAAAGGTTTCCTATTTAATGTAATTGACAATGTACCATATATTGCAGTAACAATTTTCATGCAAAAATAATTGTACGTTTACTACTGAATGATGTATCTCCATTATTGAAGAACAAAAATACTGTAGCTTCGCACCCTGATATCTGACCTCCAGACTCATTAGGATGATGCAAACAGGGGGAGGTTGGAGGGCACTCCGCAAAGGAAGTTGTTCCGCGCAGGTGCAGACAGGGTCAGAGGGAGAGGGAGAAAGTTCAGAGAATGTATCACTGCGGCAGGTAATAATGACAAGCGCTTCGCCAACTTCATTTTGAATTGTTATTAATATCGTAATAAGTTACATAATTCAAAGCCAATGGATCGTCGCTCAATACAACAAGACTGCATGCATTATTCAAGCAATATTAGCAAGCATACATTTTTCATAGGATAACGAGATAACACAAATTTCAGTTTAGGTAATTGTATACAGTGCATTTCTATACTACATTTTAGGGAGAAATGAACCACGTAAAAATTACGGTTTACGGCAAAAACAAATTATTCCGACAGGATTATATGTAAGAAAGAACTATTATATAATCAAATTACTTCATAACACATTCGTAGAAATGAATTTGTTAATAATTTCAATGTCTTAATTCAATGTACACAATATAGAAAATATTAGCTATTTTTGTAAAATATATTATTTGAGCCCGACATATTATACCTCAAATTCTATAAACAGTAAGTTGGATTTAGACTTAGGGCAAACATATCCGAGACTAATTGCATATTTTCAGTGCCCATAAAGACCACTGTTTAATTTCAGTAATTTAAATGTTATTTCCGTAATAGATGTAATGAAATGCAAGAATGAAATATTGCTAATTAATTTCGACACTGTTTTTTCAACCAAGGGCAAACAATCATCGTAATTTCATTACGTAAGAAACTTAATAATGTACTAAAATATTTGTATTGTCATTCATGTAACGTTTGGGTTATTCTACAATATTCCGTTTTCCATAAAATATCCTGTACTTCTTTTGAAAACATGTTATAACATACATAGAAATCACCTAATGTATGTATTATTGAAAATACGACTGCACTATCATTTCTTCATTTGATGCAAAAAATTATTCTGCATTTTTTTATTAAATTGCCATGACCGTCTACTAGATATTAGGTTCCTTCCCTAACTTCTATTGAGACATAAGGTAGAGGAATACTTCAAGAAAAATCAAAACTTGCAAAGTTCCGCAATGTGCTGTGTTTTTTCTTATGCACATTTTTTGCAATACCACAACTGTTAAAACTAATAAAAATATGAATAAATTTGAAGATTCCTATTTCTTTCATGAAAATTACGAGTAAATTATAGTCGAGAAAATTAAGTTACATATGCATGGTCACAATGGCAAAATCCGACTGCACCAGAAAATATTTTTAAAACCAGTATAAAATCTATTAAATATAGAAGAACATCGAGCAAAAAAGTAAATTAGGTTTGAAATGTATGTACTTTTGTTGCTACAAACAATGCTTTTTTTGCACGCAAGTAAGTGTGGGAAGTTTATATCTTTCATAAAATGAAACGAGTATGATCACTTTCAGTTTCTTACTTTGAATCACTGCTACTTCTTACTTGCACTCACCATAGGCCAAAACCGCAATGAGCTGTTGTCATAAGTTTAAGAGAAATATGATTAAAAAATTAGACGGAATATATTTCACGAAGGTAGATTTATCAAAATCACAGATTTTATTGAATACATTTTTGCCGTTACTACGGACGTAGATATCTCAGTACTTCAGTGCTCTAGACCTCTCAGCAGAATGAGCTAGATAAGAAACCACTTCTCTGGGAAGTGTGAGTAACGCGTAATATCTTCCTAAGACAATTTGTCGCGATTACGGACTGAATTGAAAACAAAGGGAAAATTACACAAATGTATGTAAATTATAGATGTCATTAATTCCTCAAAAATCTCATTAATTTCATTATCCATAATTTTAAGTTCCATTTTTGAACATTTTGCTTTTATTCAAATATTAAATCAGGAATTTTCATTTGGATAGTGGATTATACTACTAGTATATTTTAATTTTGCATTAAATAGTACATATGTGGGGCGTTCTGCTTATGTACGTATAATGACAATACTGAGTGTCAAAACTTAAATGATATATTTTATAACGATACGGAAGAATTAGAGTTTTTTTGCATTGCATAATTATTAAATATTTTGTAGGCCTGCATCTATCGTAAAATTCTTGAGTCTTTGAGTCCATTTCAAATTCGTTTTCTCGTTTTACATGTTCAATTGAAAAAAAATACTGAGTACAGCCCCTTGCGTACTAGTGAATATCGCATAGTTGAACTATTTTTGACTTTTAACAAAATCTTAAAAAAATAACTTTGGACCAAGACGCTATGGATGCACTTTGAGATTTGAAACGTTCGCTTTATCTTAGGAATGCATTTCGTTCAATGTGTACATTACATCATTTAATGTATTATTGTCAGTTGGAAATTCCTTCTACGTTTATTTAACAAAAACATATCATTCATCACATATATTCCTGTTCTTTAAAATTTTTCACTACTTTTAAATCTACTTCGGAATATATTTTCCTTAATTTTTTATTAGGCCGTAAAGACTAATAAACGGTCGGGTCTAAAACTGGTGATTTTTAAATTGCCATCCTGCCCCTCCAACAAACCGCAGCCCCTCGAAAGGAGAAGTCGAGGTGGGGCGTATGGCGAGCACGTCCGCCGAACCACTTGTTAGTGGCGACCACGTGCGAGGCGGGCCGCCCACCTGATGGGCGTGCTTCGAACTCCGCGCCGTTCCTTGGGCAGCGTGGCGGTGCCGCCTGACTCCTGGCGTTGGCGCGCGCGCATCTCCCAGGGCGTCCGCCCGCCCGGCCCCGCGCCCCCGGCCACGGCCACGGCCCTGCCCTGCCCGCGTACGCCGCCCGCCGCGTCGCGCCCTGTCCCACCCGGCGTGGCCGGCCTCCTTGCGCCCGCTCCTGGAGTCTCCCAGGCGGCCCCGCCCCTCCCCTGCAGCCCGGCGCAGTACAGCCCCTCCGCCGCCGCCGCCGCCGCCGCCGCCGCCGCCGCCGCCGTGAGCTCCACGTGGTGAAGCTGCGAGGCTGCCGCGTGCCTGCCTGGACCACCCGGAGCAGGCGTTACTCTCGAACGCTGCCCTGCGCGAGCAACCACTTGGAAAGAAAACTAGCGGAACTTTTCTTCTCGAACCCTTTTGTGGAAGGAACGCTCAAAAGAAAATTCAAGGAAAGTAAAAAGTGTTGGGATTGGCGACTAATAAAAAGAAACTGATTGAATAATATCTACAATTCGTTGCAATTAATTGCATTTAAAGGAAACCACAAGTTTCCGCGGTCGGAGTTGATATCTGCTTGGCTGTCCGGTAGACGCCGCGTATTACAGATGCCAACGTTTCGGCCGTCATACTTTTCATTTAAATTTCTACAGACATTTTAGAAGGGCTTTGCTCTAGATAGTCCTACGACATATCCAGTTCATTCTGAGAAATAAGAAAATAAGAAATGTTTCAGTTCGACATACCTTGTCACAGTAAAGCAGAAATGTCTCCTTACAGTCATTTGTTACATACTTACGGCGTAATATCTTACACCAGCGCTACAATACTCACACAAAATGTGGCATACACGATATATGTGGCGAGTACTAGTAGTTATTATATTTTTGTCGAAAATGTGACATAGGACTTTCTAGAGTAATGTCATCAGTTAATGCGTGACGTGTGTGAATAACGGCCAAGTATTTTTTAGGCCCTTTTTCTGAGATATGATAAACATGATTCCTATAATGTTCGTCATCTTCTTCTTCTTCTTCTTCTTCTTCTTCTTCTTCTTCTTCTTCTTCTTCTTCTTCTTCTTCTTCAATTATTATTATAAAAATTACGCCTAGTGACCTCCCCCGTTGTCTCTCCGGTTTATGTTTGGTCCCACTACATTTTTTCTGCTTCAGGGAACATAGCCCAAAATTTGTTTTGGCAATCCATCATTGACTATTCGTATCCAAATTGTATTCTATATTGGCTGTTCTGACTGTTTCTGAAAGTTCGAAGTTACGTAACTGTCGGCGTACTGTTACGTAGCTGTCTTCTTTTCGTTGGTGGTCTAGTTAGGTGAATCCAGTAACAAATCGAATAAACTTCACTTCACATCTCTCAATTTCTCTTGTGTGCTTTATTTAAAGACCTATTTTTGAAGACAGATATTAATAAACGTGCAGCAAATAATTCGTGAAATTTTAATTCGGTCTGTCGCCTGATAATCATTTTTGGTGTTCATTGAATTGTTTCGCACATTTGTTAAATTCTACCTATATTAATATTTAATTTTGTCATAATTAATATAACACATTGCTGTTTAAATAATATTAACGGATCATACCTGTTCTTTTTATAGTCAAATACATTTTACAATCTCTCGATCGAATCCGAAGAAGGTATTGGATTTATATTTAGTTACTAAGTGGAATGTATTAGATTCTTAAGTAGAATGTAAGGTTTGATTCGTGTAACGCATAAAAATAAATGGCCATCCAAGAGTAAGTCAGATTTAACAAAAACTACTGATTGATAAAAGAATAAAAAAACCAATTGAAGAATTCAAAGATAAGTAAATAGAGTTATGTAGGAATCACGTTAATCGTATGTATCTATTTATTCGTAGACTTTTTTCTACGATGTATATCATTAGAGATTTCACCTGTAGCTCAATTTTGTTTTCACCCTTCGGTAATTTGTAAGTGTAGGCAAATCTTGCAAATTTATTATGCTTTTGAATTATACTACTTATAATTTTATTTTTCTAAATTACTTTTTATCATTGGCACTTGATTTTATAATGATATGGCTTAATTTTGAACCAACTTATTTCAGTATGTAGGCCTACTCCATAACTACGGAGTTACTTTACTGCACTACTAGGTCGTTACAGCATAAAACTGATGAATAATATTTACAACACAATTATTCATGAATAAATTATATATTTAAAAATCCATACTTCCCAAACATGCATGTTCCATAATCTCCAATAATATAAAGGAAAAAATCAAATATTACACTCTCCAAATGAAGCCCATGTGACAGTAGCACTGTGAGCATGACACTAAAATGTTAGAATGGTGTTTTACAATGAAAGACAAGCATATATTATATTAAATGTCCTAATTTCTTGTGAAAATGTATTTGTATTTCACATTATCGAATCAAATTGTTAATATTACTAATAATATTAATAGAGCTACTTGATACATTCTTAACGCATGAACGCAATGCTCGCTTGATAGAATGTAAATATTTTTTGAGAACGTATTGTTTAGCCTATGGAAGTTTAAGATCAAGGAATTTTCAGAATATCCAAATGCGAGATACATAGTGAATTTAATTTCAATTTCAATGTAGCAAAGTCTCGAGAACTATTACAGCTCTTGCAGCTTAATAGACTCCACATTTCCTTCCACTGCATTTTCAGATGATTTGGAACGGCAAGTTTAACATCGAAAAACGTTTGTCCGAGGATTTTGAGACTTTAATTCACACCACCAGTATACAATGTATGAAATATAAAATTTATCATAATTGAACAGCACATGTATGTAAAGCAAGCGCTAATTGATAAACCGAAACTATTTTTTTTCCTCCTGCATTTTTCACCAAATTTATATTTCAATATAATTCTGTTAATGCCTATGGCTGAAATACTAAGCTTTCCTCCAAATATTCCTTCATGAGTCAAATATTTTAAAGTTTTCATAACTTTGTTAGTTTTATTTACACTATGCGTTGTTTTAGTTACATAATGGGTTAAATATATAAAGTTATTGAAATTGATATTATCTTTTCAGAGTAATAAAGAAGAAACCCTTATGATAACTATTATTATATTCAATTTCTTATTAATTTTTGCGAGAAATTTTCGTTTAATTTTTATTGGGCCTTTTTGTATATGTATGAATTTTCCATTTTCCTTAGTTCTGTTAGTTCAATAACCCTAACAATAGCAAAAGAAATTAGTATTAGTAAAATGATATATTTTGTAGTTCACTGCCAAAAATGAAACCCATTCCAGTTTAGAAGATTACGATTACAAGAGGCCTGGTCAAAAAATATGCATGCACATAATTTTAATTGGTCGTACAAATACCTTTCACATTTCTCAGAAGTTCTGCGTGGAAATAGAATATATATACCACGAGACATACAATCATTCGTTTTTGCGTACTTTTATTGCAGGTGTGAAAAAGTGGCTAATCTTTAACTAACCTGGTACTCCCTCTATTCTTAAGCTGCAAAAGAGAATATGGGTGGTAGGGAAAAGCGCCTAGCCGGTTTTTACTGGCACCAACGAGTGGAAGCGCGCCGATGGCGTGAATCCGTAATAAAACAATTAGAAACCCCGACAGCATCTTACGTAAAAGCACCGTTTCATTGGAGTTGACGTCATAATCGCAACTGCAGAATTGTGGGTGCAGCATGTGGCGATTCTTTTGTCGAAAAATAACGCTCGCCTTTGAAGAATATGTATTATTAGATATCATGTAGTGATATTACCTAAGGATATAAATATATTTTCCCAACGCATGAAATAATTTGTCTAGAGATTCATACGCAACGATTATGATTATTATTTCTATTTCAACGGATGTTTTGATTTGATAATGTTTTGATTCGTCAAAAAACAGAAAAAACTGAATGTGATACATAGAGAAAAGTATAATCTGCGCACATTTGGATCCTTTGCGAATAAGTAAGATGTGTGTAAATAGAAACAATATTACACTCAAGGAAAAATTAATTGTTATATTTTTCTTTAGGGGATCAATCAAAAGAAATAACAGCTATGCTTCGCTGCTCGGTTTGTTGACAATAACTTTTATGCAAACGAGAACAATGAATGAGTTTGCATACAGTTAATTAAAGTAAAATGAAATACTCGTCATTTAATTGGCGAAATTCCTGCCGTCACGTCAACCCTGCGCTCTGACCACTTAACATGAATTTGAAGAGACAGAAACAGTTGTTTAACTTTTGTAACCTGAGGTGCTCTTGGCAGCACGATTTTTCATTCCCTAAATTAACGATCAGAGCCCACGGACTTTACATTAACTCTGAAAGAAACTACGCACTCGACGTGCACTCGCCGAAGAAAATAGTGTTGCTGGGATCGAGCCGCATCGCGAAGTGAACGAGGTCATCTCTGTGTCCCTGTTCTAAAGAGGAACATATTCAGAACATAATCATTTAGAAAATGAATGGTAAAAATTTGATAGAAAGTACTGATTTTCTAATTCACGTTTTTAGATTAATTTTAGTCTGGAAGTAGGAGTTTTCGGGTACATCAGTAGGCAAATCGAACAATAATAATCGAATGACGTGTCCCCGAAAGAGAGGGAACTGGTTACTTAATCTGCGCCGACATTACTCGAACGAAGAAAGGGCACTCTCCCCATGAGGGAGGACATGCTTTTTTGAGAGACCGTCCCCTTTGCGTCTTTTCCTGCTTCGTAGGCGGCGCCGTATTATCGTTCATCTTTTACTGTGTAGGAACTGCTTTCGTGAAAAGTCACAGTATTATGACAAGGATTGACGACTTTCCTTCTTTCGCCTCTCATCAAACGCTCTTTCCGTGTTCATATTTTCAAGTTCTCGTCTGTATAGAGTACACAATACCGTTCCTCCCAACGAGTCAAATAGTTCTTGATATTAGTATGACGTGAACATATCTCTCCTTATGCTCCTCAAACTCTTACTTTTCCTTCTTCCTGTACTTATTCTCGTGCCTTTGTATATAGGCGTACACTCTCCTAAGTTGTTCCCCTCATGTGGAGGTAATAAGGAGTACAAGAGAAAGAAAATTACACTTAAGTGACTGGCAAAAATGCCTTGTAGAGCGGAATGCCTAAGGGAACAAAACGACCGGCGCTTCGACGAAACCAAGCGAGCTCTTCTTCTACTGAGAGCGCCGAGCAGCAGCCTATATATTTCATAGACAAATGAAAAACTCGTTTGCGCTCGCAATTTTTCCGACAGCTCTCCGGCGAATGACGCGAGCACGACATAAATCAGCCCCTCTCCTTTGTGTGCCATTTACATCCAAAGTTAAACTTCCTTCGCATCAAGTGCTCGGCGTGGCTCGACTCGTCCCCAACGAGGCCTCAAAGGCACACTCGGCTGCACACCATAGGTCGTTTCCTGCCTCTCGCCAGTCGGATTGTTACGTATCGGAACGCCTCACGACCGTTCCCATGCAATGTAACGCCACGCTTCACTCGCTCCTACGGGAAACTACTATTTAGGGATTCACACATTCGTACGAAGCGAGTTTCCTACGCGTCGGAGAACCGTGGACTCGTTGGGGAGGGGGGCAGGGGCGTAGTGTTCCGCAGAGGGAACACTGGCTACGCGGTCGGGGCCACGAGGCGTTGGGGCGGGCGGGTGGGCCCGGAAGCTCCCCACGTGCTGGCAGTTTCAGGACCCGGTCGCGGATTATAAATTGAAGGCACTGCGACTCCCGGACGAGACGCGCGGAACCTCGCGGCGGGCCTCCCCTCGCCCCCTCACGCCCCGTCCACGAGGAGCACGGGACGCACCCGCTGACCGGGGTTGACCAGCGCTGTCAATCCCACGCACGCACGTTTGGATGAATCCGGTGGAGCGCTCGGGCAGCGAGCGTGCGCGCGACAGTTCAAGACATTTTGCCGCATCGGCGGCGTCCGCTTCGACGGACGCGAAATGTCAATAAAGTTCAAGGTGCGGAGGAAGGGCACGGCGGGGGGAAGGGGTGGAGGGGGAAAGGGCCTCGTTCGAAAATATTGTCTAAGATGTTATTGATCTGAAAAGAAGCAGAGGAAGAAAGAAAGGCAGGCGAGTGGGCGAAACGGCGCTACGTACCTTGCGACCGGCGGGGCGGCCGCAGGCGATCACGCCGTAGTCGAGTCGGCACGAAGAGGCCGGTGGGCGGCGGGGGCGGCGGCGGCCGGGGGCGGGGTGCGCGTGGAGTGAAGCGCGGCCGGGCGCGTGGCGGGCCGGCGAGGCGCTGTGCCAAGCGAGGAATTAGCACGTGCCGCAAGGACAATCTTAGTGCGACTGGCCGTAGCGGCGAGGGAGGAGGCGCCCGCGACGCGCGCCGCCATCTTGGCGAGAAAGAAGAGGGAAGACGGAGAAAACGACGACGGCGGGAAAAGGAAAGGAGACTGCGACGACGGCGGCCGAGCAGGCGGCCGCGCGGCAATGCCGAGGGAGCGGGAACAATGAAGGTGCTGGATTCGCCGTGCCGCAGGGGCTCCAAACACACGCTCGTCCGCCGCCCAGTCGATACCCACTGACACACGCGATGATAGATGTTCTTCGGCGCGTCTTGGGAACGCGCGTCGCACGCGCGTCTCCGGCGCGTCGTAAACGCGTCGTAAGCGTCATTCACGCGTCCGGCACCTTGTAGCGTCCGCGTCGCGGGCATGACGTAGGCGTTGCGTAGACTCGTCTCGGGCGTTAGAGATCCACACACAGAAACGATTGATGGCCGGTTGAATACGCTACAAAATTACATCGGTCTCACTTCACGCCACAGGTCCACATTCTACACGGTCCGCGACGAAGAGGCGTCTTCCAGTTGCTGCGTGGCGATATATCCGCAACGATTCCGCGCACATGAGCCAGAACCCGCGAGACGCACGTCGCCCGTCGCGGCGGCGTCGCCACTGGCCCCCTCGCGGCCGGGGGGCCGGGGGCCCGCGGGCCCGCTCCAGCGGATGCAGACAGATGTCCGGTAGCCGCAAGCGGGCGCGGGCCATTTTTGTCGTTTTTTGTTGTTTTGTGATTGTTTGCGGAAGGCGCGAGAGGTCTCGCGAGGTGCGGCCGGAGGGACCCGGAAGGACCCAGCGTCCTGTGGCCCCCGGCCAGGCAGGGGGGCAAGGGGGCACCGGGCCGGGGGTTGGTCGGGGACGGGGTTGGCGGCTGTGTCCAAAGCGGCATGCGGAAACTGGGCCCCCGAGCCACCCTTTCAAAGAAGGGCCGAGGGTCCTGCGAAAGGGTCGCCGAAATAAAGGGGTGCGGCCGCCGCAAGACCTTCCTTTTCAAGTGGTCATAGAGCGTCAAAAGAATGCTGGGATAATAGCTTTATTAAAAACAGATGCCCGTTGCAAACCCCCAGCGGCCCGAAACAAAAATCGGCGGTGGTGGCGGGCCATAGCGGGCGGGGTCCAGAGGAAGGGAGGAGAGCAGCTCATTCACGATGCAGAACTACGCTCAAGATTGTGCTCCTGGGCAAACCGCCACCACAATAATAACTTTCTCACCTCGTTATATTTATATTTTATCGCTAAATTTCGCAAAATTGGTAAAGTTAGGCATAGCCGGTTAATTCTCACATTACCCTGACGGTGCATATAAACCTGCATGAATGACCATGAACGGATTATTTAGGATTTCGTCCGGTTAATGTTGATATAAACAAAGGCGTGTTTGCGAAAAGTCCGTTGTGTTGCACAAACTCATTGTTGTTATACGTTAATCGCGAAGGCCGAAGGTAGAGGGTCGTTGCCAACACGGAAATGTTTAGCGACAGTTAATGGCATTTCTTTGATGGTATTGTGTAAATAGAAATATACAACTGAGCGAGTGGAACTCGAAACTACAAACCTTCTTGGCCATATTCAGCCAAATTCGGATTTATACCACGGATTTATAACACACACCTACTCACGCGAATATAAAACGATAGATGGAAAGATAGATAGATAGATAGAAATAGAGAGAGAGAGAATATATATATATATATATATATATATATATATATATGTAGAGAGAGAGAGAGAGAGAGAGAGAGAGAGAGAGAAAGAGAAATCAGTACTTTCATCATCATATTAGAAATAATTGAACTATTTGCCGCTTTAGTACCAGGAATTTAGACCCCCAATTTTTTGTTGTAATTTTTCAATTTCGTCGCAGCGATATAACACCGAACTTAAAACGCATTTACAAGACTCAAATCACTGGTATAAAAACGAAAGTTCAATAGCATCGTTTGTGAAAAGCGAGTGCACTGCAATTCTGTCTGCCAGTTGGTACCGACTGCCTGAAATTGGGCGCGAGCACAGGGCCGCGCGCGATACAGAACTGTCGTAATTTCAACACCAATTCCGTCAATTCACAATTTTGCTTTGCCTTCGTTTGTTTCAGAATAATTCTTTGTCAATAGTTGAAATTATTCACAGAACTTGAAATCACTATATGCCTTCTACTATATGTCTCTCACTATATGTTCTGGTAGACATAAAAGAAGACAAATTGTCAATGAGCTGCTGTGCAGAAACGAAGCATTACTCAGCAGAGAGATGGAAATTATAAATATATAATATATTATAACTTCTGTAATGATCCTCGTAATAAAATAATTTAAATAAAATATATAACAAATTTAATTTTTTTAATTGTCTCATTAATTTCTAAGGCAACACAACACTCACTTAGCATGTTCGTCTTCCTTCCCTTGCCCAAATTTTGTTCACAGATGTGATCCAGAGTTCTACACTCAGTGGAACGGGAGGAGGTGAATAGGCAAGGCTACAAATGAAGCAAGGGCATCCTTGGGCTGTTTGTCAAGAATTGCGAACTAGCAATCTTCAACGATAATTGCATGAAACAGTCTGGCGTTAGTTATCCAAATAAAAAGTGTATACTAATTTTAAAACATGTTTGGCCTAAACGAAGGAATGCCATCGTTGGTAAAATAGATCAGAGGATTACTAGGTTCCCTCCTAGCTCTCTATTCCGCTCGTGACCATATTCTGCACTTCTGCGAGTACTAGCGTTTCAGTTTCATACTACTTTTAAAACTTATATTTGGGCTAAATGAAGGCAGTGGTAAAATAGATCAGAGGATTAGTAGGTTCCCTGCTAGCTCTCTAGTCCTCTCTTGACCACATTCTGCACTTCTGCAAGTGCTCAGTGTGTTTCAGTGAAAGAGGTCGAGCAGTAGCCGAAAGGAAGGCGAGGACGAGAGGAAGAGTGGGGACGAGCGCGGACGAGTAAGCGCAAGCGGGACGAGCGTCTCGCGGCGATCGCTGGCCCAGAGGCTTGCGGCTACGACAGAATTTCGCCCCGACGCCCAATGGTGCCGGGAGGCATTCAGAGCATCGCCACCCCCGGCCCCGCCCCGCCTCCACCCCTCCCCACCCCCTCCCCTGCTGGCGCCCGGACCGGGGACGCGTGCCTTTGGCGACGCAACGGCGACGCCTCGCTTCAAAGCCCCAATCCGGAGGGCGCTCTTTCACGCCGCTACAGACGCGGAAACCGCCGAACTGCAATTTTTCTCCCATTGCGCGCTCAATACACCGAGAGATAAATACCTACTCGCGGGACTCGGATAGCCGTCTAGTTTGTACGGGCCCGGAGAATGCAGCGTCCCTCCCCCCACCTCCCACCCCGCCTCGTCGGCCCGGCTCGCAGCGCACCAGCGCCCACCGCGAAATCGAGCGGTATCGAGGCGGAGTCACAATAACGCGCGGGTATCGACAAGCGAGAAAAACGTCAACGCTATGATAAATACGTGGACGCACGGTCCGCCCAGTCACATAACGGGCGAACGTTGCTAACGGCCTCTGTATCTACAGTGACCTATACATAAAGGATACTAAATGCCCCACTGCGTTCTAGAGGCGCGCGGCGCCGCGTGGCGGGGGGCGTGTGGGCGTTCGGGAGCGCGAGCGAGCGGGCGAGGGGGCGTCTGGTGAGACCCGAGGAGGCATTCATCCTGCATAATGCACTTTCGCTCGATTCCGCCAAGGAAAAGAATACAAAAGCAGGGTTCGTAGCGTGGTGCACAGATAAAAGGGAATTAGTCACCGCACCGAAAAGTGAAAATTCAGAAAGTTTTCATGAAGCATGATCATGGATATTTCGATGTATATAAATCATGGCAATTAGCGTACAATTCACAATACAGCATATATTTTGTCCCTGTTTTGATGAAATATTTTGGGTTTTTCTCAGTTGAGTGACATTTCCTTTGATTCGTGCAACCAACAAGTTCGTTTAAAAATAAATGTTTCGGAAATGCCACACGATCGTCCGTGCTTTCAAATCTCTTCAAAATGATATAAATAATTGTGAGAAGAAATTTATAATTTTTAGCCCTTGTATTCTGACGTGAGATTCACTTGAGCCCACAAGCAGTTTATACGATTTGTAACGGAATGATATGCTATATATGCTAAATCTTGAGTATAAAGGTAATCCATTAAAATATTTTTTTACTTCACGATATGGAACAGCACGTTTGGTCATGTTAATAGCGATATCCATCTGCCACACACGTGTTTCGTACTTGTCGCACAAGGCAAACTATCTCATCGGTGTTCCTCCAGCAAAGCTAATGCCGCCGCAGACCCGCGTGTGCGTTTGTTCTGGTCCGGTAGACTGCTGCGGAAGTAGTACCAACACCGGACCTGTTCAGTCGTTATTCTATAGGCTATTGGCGAAGTTCAAAATCCTCGAATGAATGGATATGGATTGCCCTTGCGAACAATAATGGGGACGTGAGTACCACCTCGCATTGTGCGATTGTATTTCCGATCAAATAAAATCGCGCTCATATAGGCATCAGGTCGGTTGCAATATGAACTAAGGATACGACATTGTGACTTACAGCAATACAAACTAATATCTTATTGTTCTACGCATTTAGTAATAATGCTCGATTTCATTCATGAAATATTTGTTGATTATGTTTACTGTCGTAAAAATAGTTTCAAAGCGCGGGCGTAGCAACATTCTACCAATAGATGATTATAACCCAAGATCACAATTCACATAGTTGGATTACAATATTAACACTTATTGTAGAAGATTAAAAAAATTGACATGCGTAGTTTTGCTCACAAGATCACACGAACACACGAAAAGCCTATATATACTCATAAATGAAATATTTATCTGGGGTAAAATTAGCACATCCTTAAATCACGTAGAAAATAATGTAAAAGCTTTAATTTGCATCTGTAGCTCATTGATGCAAAATTAACGATTAATAAGAGCATATTGACACTTCAACACCACACTGTTACAGCCCCTTTACGATGAATTATGCACTACCGCTTTTAAAACATTTATTACTCGCACGAAAACCGTACGGAAGGAAAGAGGTTACTTCACAGCTGAAAATACTGGCAAGATTTTTCCCTCTCTTCCTTCCATCAACAAAACGCACCGGCTTTTCTTCAGCATATCACAAGGCGCCTTCACCACACTGTTTCATTGAGGAGGAAGCGGCGTGGTCCTCAAGACAGGGGCGTCGACCTCCTCGCACCTTGGGCCGCCCTCGCACGTGCAGGTAAACCCCCGACTCGGCGGCCGCCCCAAGGGAAAGGGGAGTCGCAGGGGTCGTAAGGGGTGCTCTCGGGGAGGGGATGAAGGAGGTTAGGCCACGCGCCGTGAATGGGAACCCCGCCCACCGACTTCCCGCCCGCCTGCTGAAAGAAACGCTTTTTTATATACAACCTTCGGCAACACAATAACTCACAAGAGTAAGATATTTACGTGGCCCCACGTCTCACAAAAATTCCCCCGAGCCGACGTGTGGGCCTCGCCGCTTGAACAAATATTTCTCCTCCGCACTCCCCCTCCAAGTGTCAGAAAGGTCTCTGCGCTGGCCCATATAATTTTAAAATATCTCGTATCATGTTTCAAAATCACTAAGCGGTCGCGACGCCACTGTGGTGGAGAAGATTCACCTATTCGATCACGCACGTGGCGGGTGGCGGCGGCGAGAGCCAGGTAAAAAGAACGGGTCTCCGGAATAGGGCAGGCCCTGCGGGCGAGGCGGGTCGGGAGGCGGGCCGACACCGCCCGCTGTTTTGCAGCCGTCAAATTAGCAGCCAGAGGCCGCCGGCGGTGGCGGCACCGGTAGCGGCGGCGGAGGCGGGGGCGGGGGCGGCGGAGGCGTCGGTCTGGCCCCACGACCTGCCACGTTTTTACGCCTATGCTCTCTACTGCTGCCGAGCAGCCCGCCTGCAGCGGTTTTGCGGTTGAAAAATCACGCCGTGTCACATGGCCGGTCGACTTTCGCGAAAACGGAGCGAAGTGGTGGCACGCGCAAGTAAGCACAGCCTCACCTTCATGACAATGATCTCTTTCCAGTCACATAACGGGCAAAGAGTTGATAAGTTATCGCAAAATAAATCATTCAAGAAGTTGTTAATGGTATTTTTATATTATCAGCAATCAGAGATTGTCCCTTGTAAATCTGTTCAATAAAACGAGTTGGGATATTTAGAACATTAAGAATCATGTGAATACATCAAGTTCCTTGTGATATCTGAAGACGGTCCCAATTTAAGGTACATAGTTATTTTTGATTAGTGTCCTCATCCCAAATTAAAGATGAAATAAAAATGCGGGGCTTCATTTCTCTGCACGGAGAGAGTGTAGGTCGAGGCGTGGTCCCAAGAATGAAATGGGTGCATAGTTACCCTTGCACAGCGGCGCCGAGGCGCGGGAAGCGGCCGGGGAGGGGAGGGGCGGGCGGGCGCCGCAAGGCGAGGCGTGGCGGCGGCAGCGGTGATGGCGAGTGAGTCGAAGCGGTGGCGATGGCGGCGGCGACGTCTCGGGCGGCGGCGCACGCGCCGCGGAGGCAGGCAGGCGCGCCGCGTGCGCAAAGGACGACGTCGGGCGGCGGCGGCGGCGGCGGCGGTGGTAGCGGCGGCGGCGGCGGCGGGCGAGCGGGCGCATCCAGACCTCCAGACGCAGGCGTCGAGCGGGCGCGCTGCAGACGCCGCGCGGCCCCGCAGCCTGGTAGCGCGGCCGCCGCCACGTGGACGCCTGGGCGCGAGGGCGTCGGGGCGCGGCTGGCCGGGGCTGGCCGGGGCAGGCCGGAGCGGGCCGGTGCGGGCCAGGCTGGGCCGGCCGCCTCCCGAGACGCGGACGCGCTGGCCAGAACTGAGCCGGGCGCGCAGGCAGGCGGCGGCGGCGGCGGTGGCGGGCGACGCCGCGCCGCGCCGGCCACAGAACATCCGAGGTCCGCTCAAGTGCGGCTGGTCCGCCGGCCGACCGGCCCGCCGACCCGCCGACCACCGGCCGGCCCGTCTGGCGGAGGAGGAGGTGGCGGCGGAGGCGGCGAAGACGGCGGAGGCGGCGGAGGCCCGCTGGGCCCTGCGCTGCCTGCTGCCCGCCGCCGCCCGCTCGCCGCCCACCCGCTCGCTCGCTCGGTCACGCGAGCCCGGCGAAGGCGGGACGAAGACGGCGAACCTCCGCCCCCGCCCGCGACGGGACGGGATGGGACGGGACGGGGGGCGCTCGCCGCCCTCATCTTCTCCCCTCCCCGTCCTCCTCCGTCGCCACCGCCACAAACAAAGACGGAGCGCGCGGCGTCTTCGCGGGATTGAGAGAACTCGAGGCGAACCCAAAATCGACCTAAACAAGCATCTATATACAATGGGCGGTGGTGGGCGAAGGATGCGAGGCCCTCGCGGGGGAGATACCATCCCGCGCAAGAGTGCCGAGCTCCTTGAGCCGGCGAGGTAATCCACGCTGCGTCACGACCTCTGCGGCAAATCAAAGCGGCGCAGGTGAAAGGAGGGAATCGGGATCAGACCAGAAGAATTGATCAAGAAACTAACATGAGATGTTATATGGTATCTACCTCATTTCAGAGTTAATTACACAAAGAGCTCACCCACATGTACAATTTTCTATCATTAAGAAGAATTCTGTTGCATTGTATTCACTCGTTTAGATGAAAACAAATTTCAGTAACTTTTGAAACGGTAAAAAGTTAATCAAATGAGAAATGCTGGCAACGATCCTCTCTCAGAAAAGGATAAAAGAGACAGATACTTGACAATATTTCGTGGTCTTGAAAAGTCACGAATATGCATTATCATGGATCATAGAATTTGATTCATCCTCCAAAGAATCAATGTACAATTAGGGAGAATTTTTGTACAACACTTCTATACATTATAGCATGATTTATCTGTATTCCAAGATCTAATTCATCAAAATCTAAAATATTTAATTGCATTATTATGAACAACAATATTCATGAATTAGAAACTTTCTGTATTAATGTTTCAAGAAATAGAGAAAGAAAACACATTTATTGTGTTTCTTCGTCCCTTCATGATGATGACTAAATCAAGAATATATCTTTTGACGCAGAAGAAAAATAGCATAATTTTTCCCATTCGCCCTCCCACAAATTCTAATTTCCCCCGTAATTTCCTTCATCAGGTGAGGTTGAATTTGTCCACCATGGTTCATAGAAAAAGTAATTAGAACGAGTACGACTTCTAATGTTTCCCAAAGACTGTGTACTTTCCAGGTGTACCAATAAGACTCCTTTTAGGAAAGATGTAAATCACCGAATCGTCTTTTGTAGATTTTATTCACATTAGATCAAACAATTCCCATAGGCAACATTTTCTTCGAAATTGATTACGCAAAGGAGCAGATCACAGCAGACGAGATCAGATGTATCCACTCGTAACTGTGACAGTAAATCCAATTTCAATTCGAAATAGAGTGTGTTGAGAACAGCAACAGCAAGAACATGATTTGAAAGAAGTTGGGAGATGAAATAAAAGAAGTATAGTATGTAGTATTATGTACTCTAATGGGTGGTCTCCTGGAAGGTCCACGTGGGAACGAACGGATACTGAGGCAGCTCTTCACTAGCCCCTCGAGTGCCCCGCAGGATCTCGCAGGCACATCGCGCACGTTTGTCGCAGCGGCGGTGCCGACGAGTGCAGGAGGAGGGTGACTTGGGCGGAGCGGGTAGGGGGGTACGGAGATCTGCCTGATTTCGCCAGGCGACCGAGACTATTTTTGCCCGCGCGACAAGGCGCGTGGCAACGACGACAACGGCGACGGCGGTGATGGCGGCGGCGGCGGCTGTGACGACAGCGGCGGGGCCGCCTGGGGTCTTGGACGCCGCCCGTTCCGGGAGAGCCGATATGACAACGCTGGGGCAGGAACATTAAAGTGACCTTAAGAACGGCCACCCTCCGCCGGGAGGGTCTGGGCCTCTCCGTACGCGCGCACCTTCCCGGCGCCGCGCCGTCCCGCCCCGCGCCGCGCCGCCCCGCGTCGCGCCGGCCCGCGCCGGCCGCACCGCCTCACAATGGGCTCGGCCGCGCCGGGGAGGGGGAGGGAGAGGAGTCGATGAACCTGCAGACTCTTGCGCCCGCCCGCCGCCCGCTCGGCCTTCGCCGCGCGGGGGCTCAATGGCGACTCCAGCCGGACCATCAAGCCACAAATGAAGCTTCAAATTTCGCTTTGTGGGCGAAGGAAGACCTCTGGGAAGTTATGTGGCCGCCAAATCCACATCAGCAAATGGACGCTACAAAATATCTGCTTGACCCGACTTAACGAAATGGACGACGAAGATTACACTCTAACTCTGCTAGAAAACATTTATATGTGGCCCAGAGTTTTTTTCGTTATTAGCAAGCTTTATAAATAAATTACATTGTATACGGCTGAAAGCTATAGTTAAGTGACATTAAGCTCTATCAAATACCAGTTACGTATGAATAGATGCGTGTCCTGGGCGGCGGGATTTCAAATTGGTTAGGACTTGGTTAAGACTAGGTTAAAATTAGTAGTGTTAAAAATTAAAAATTAACTATATTAGTAATTAAAAATTAGTTTACATGAAAAAAAATCAGAATATTCATATAATATGGAAGTAAATGAGTGAACCAGGAGAAATTCGTGCATTAAATAAGTAAATAATAAATAAATAAGCAAAACTTCTAGTTTGCCTTTTATTGAGAAAACTACATTCGCAAAATAAAAATTATCTCGTATGCACTGCACACGTCCATGTGCTCCTCTCAGTTCTAAACTGAATAAATCCGTTTCTACGTTCAAAATATTGGGAATTTTTTTAAAATAGAGAAAAAAATCAATGCTTTCCAGTTAAAGGCTACTTTTCAATTCCCAGGTTTTCTTTACTTTGAAAAATTGCAATTCTGCTTATCGGAACTGCTCAACTATATCATGCAAAGCTACGACAACATTTTAGGTGATAGTGCGTTGCCTTATCTGAGCATTGCCCAAAGTTGAGGGGCCTTCCCGCAACTATTGAGTTGACATGCCGTGCAGTGGACGAGAAATGGTACGGTACACGAACAAATTGCATAGATCCGCATTGCTGATGGCATTCAACTAATGCTTAACACATTCCCATCATTCACTTCACTTAATCGCCGACAGCCGCGTTTCAATAAAACTTGTAAGAGTTCAAAAAAGTCAAGGAATGTAAGTATTCTATGGTCAATCAGAAAATATAAAATATAAAATTTACAGTAATAAAAAATTAACCATCATTTAATTCAAATGTTATCTAAATCTTGTATTGCGTAATGTTTTAAGCAACTTTTACCGAAAATATTTATTTATGGATGGGAAAACTCTTTAGAGTATTGTTACAATGGTTAAATACGTAATTGTTGTTCACACGTGCAGCAAATAGGGTCACCAATACTTATGAATTTGGTCTTACAAGGTTTTAGAGAATGGACTTCGTGTGCTATAATTTCCGAGCAGTTTGGGGAAGAGTGTTTGGCTAAAAATATTCATAAAACATAAAATGTAATATAATGATTATAATTTTACGCAGCTATTACAAATAATACGAAAACTGCAAAAAAATGAAATAATACGCACTGTGTTGTAGCAAACCACTACATTATACTGCAATTTCAATCAACTTGCATATGATTTGATTGAATTTCAATCAACAAGAAATAGTTTTGGATATATACGCGTGTTTGAATTCAATAAATAACAGAAAAAATAAATATTATTGGCTCAATTACAGAGTAATAATGTGCTTTATTACTCCGTAATTAGTTAAGTGTCTTAACTTCATTGATATTTCTAGGAATACCTCTGAACTCCAATCAAAGATGTAGAAATTTATAAAATGGTCGGTATTGAAAAATTACTAATTTCTCCGTCTGTTTTAAATCAATTAATATTAGGGTTTAAATTTGTAAAATAAACATTTCTTTGGTTTGTTAACTAAAGCCAAGAGATATGGTTGCTATTTCTTGATAAACGATCCCCGATATCTTTGAATGTACCAAATAAAATTCTACCAACGAAACCAAAATTGTATACGTATTTCAATCATTAAAATATTACATAGATGTGATAAACATTTTCTAACTTGTCATCTGAACTTCTCATAGCAAAACTCACTTCTGAGTAAAGAACAGACCAACCCATCATGTCGTGAAGTTGGTAGTGTCATGGAGTACCTACCATGATTTGCCGTTTTGTAGAAAGTGCAGCGAACAGCCAGCACAAGTTGACACATGCGATGCAGGAAGAAAAATCAGGTCGTGTGAACAAGCTCCCCTTCCGGCTGCACCTCATGTGTCGAGGGGTGCCATCCCCTTTCCTCTTGACCAAGTCTTTTTTTTTTATCGAAGTCTCCTTCGTGTCCATTCCCCCAACATTGTAGGTTCGTTCTATTTCCCCGTTTCTTCCCTTTCTTCGCTTGCTTCCTTGGCTTCGCAGGCGCACGTTTTTTTAAGTACCAAGAGACCAGTGTATTAACTTATGTTCAGAAAGCAACTAGCTTCAAAAAGCAGTGCGAATGATGCGATAGAAGAATAAAATTTGTTTCTGTGATGGCAATGCCAACAATATATAGGCATAAACAAAAGAGTAAAAGAACTGAAAACCTCTCGGTGCATCTTTTCGCCTACCTTTTTGTCCGTGTGTGGTGGTTTTTTGGTGCTCATACGAGAGACCATCACATCAAATATCACAGTTCTGAAAACACTTATTATTTTATATTCATTCGTTTAGTGTTCCATTCTATCCCCACCCTTCAACAAATAAGTCGTTTTCTCATATGGGCTGAGTTTCCCCCAGAGTAAGCATTGTCTCTGTAGTGATCCTGAACAAGAAGTCGAAGAGTTCGAGTCCGGACGGACGATAATTTTCGACACTAGCTAGATAGTTCAATTGAATATAGCAGTTGCCTAGAGGAGTTCTAGCGGTCGGCAACTCTAATCGATATTTTTCGTGGTTTCTCCAACCAATATCAGCCAAATACCGGAGCAGTTACCTATCGAACGGGCCATGGACCACGAACGATTTATTCTTCCTCCTTCTTATTCTATCCTCATCTTACATACAATCACACTTCCATGCACTACACTTTCACACATGATGGGTGATCAGTCGGAAGCTTAGTGCTTCGCTGAGGGAGACACCTGATGGAAATACCCCGAAAGCCGACAAGTACGTTGTCGCCGGATATTTCCATCCAATGAGGGAGGAATACCGCCCCCTCCCGGGGTAAAATATTCACTAGACCAACGAGACTAATGACTATAGCAATCGGCGTGTCCGGAAAATCAATCATTCGTATTCTCGTCCACATTTCTCTGTTACGTTATGAGGATGAACAGGTATCATCACTCCTCTCTCAGTACGCCAATCAACAGTTTAACGTGCGATGATAATACTTCCCTCTTCATACACAATTTTGACTGCTCTTTGACGAAAATAAATCACAACGGTCTGGAGTTCTTTGCCGGCAAATTTGACACAGCTTTCCATTTTTGGGCATATTTAAGTAGCTAGGGCATTTTCACCTTTTTTCAAAAATTACCCAAAATATTTCCTTTCTTAGTTATGTAAGGCTGCATGAAAAAACGGCTATTTTTCGAAAAAAAACCTCTTATTACAGGTCCCTGGTATCGAAGAAGTGGATAAATCTAGTTGCTAAATTTATAGGGGACACGGTGTAGCCAGAATCCATATTTGTTGAGTCCTTAACAAAAAAAAACAAATGACGGTAAAACGTCTGTCTGTCCGTCCGTCTGTCTGTTCATCTGTGAACAAAGCTAGTGGCTAAACCGTTAAGACGATTTTCTATAAAATTGATATTCCCAATGCGGCACCTTGAATTTGAAACCGATATTTTAATTTTGAGGAGCATTTTACATGAAGCTCCTGGGACATTTTCCAAATTTTCAAAAAATGGCACCATTGTTTTTCATTAAATTTTGTTGTTGTATAATGCGAAGGTCATTTAACAGAATGATGTAGATATTATGTTCGTTGAAAACCCTGATTTTTGAAAATTGCAAAAGATAAATATTTTTTCCGGAGTATTCCTACAACTAATATATTAAAGATAGAGATTTTCCCCTTAATGAAATCCGTTCCTTAAGATAGATTTTGAAATAAGCTCAAGTAATATTTTTCGAAAATTTGAATCCTTCTGGCGTAGTTTTGCCAGAAAATACGGGTGAGAAAGAACGTGCTGCTTTAGCGCCACTAGTAGAGTAAAGAACGAATAGAGTAATAGAGTAAAGAACGTTTACAAAAGCGGAACTTCCTTCTTCAATATTACTTCTGAAATTTCGAGAATCTAAAAAATACACTTTTTCATGTAAGTATCCTGTAACTACTACATTATTGAAGATCATGTCTCCTTTACATGAGAAGTATTTGAAGAGTTGTCTGAAGTCGAATCTCTGAAATATTTGCAAGACAAGTTATGTGATAATGTGTAATATAGTATAAACGTTACAATTACCAACACCATAAGAATTTGAGTACTGCTGCATCATCAACATATTTTAATATGTAAAAGAGGTCTGTAATATCTCTAGACAACATTAACTCATTATAGTACGAAGCACAAAACTCTGACATCTCAATAATCGCCTTTATGAAATAACTTATTTATACTAGCAAAAATGTCATAAAGGTTAATTCCCAATGCAGCTGGTCTCTGGAATAATTCTTTTTTATGCTCTGTTTAGGACAAAACCGTTTTCCTGCAAACTTTTCTTGTGCAACGTTTTGTAGTCCCTTGCAACAACACCATCGAGGACGTAGCAATCTCTATCCCTACTACATCTATCCTCGCCGTCAATAATGGTGTCCGATCATACGACTCAAGTACCGAGAAAGTAACTGGAAGGGGAAGAAACACTGTTATGGCTTCTCCTGAGGCCATTGTCCAGTTCTTCGCGACAACCTCGAGAAAGCCGAACATCGTTCTTGACGTACCTGGAGACTAATGGAATGCGGAGCAGGGAGACACAAAGTAGTTTTACTGCAATTAGTGTGCGTGGATTGGGTATGACTACTGTGGAATAGCTGAAATGCATCGCGGTTATTTCATAGCGTATTATAATGAGCGTCGGCACCTTTGCAACACGCGTACTATTCAATTTAACACTTCCTTGGAGCGTAACTACTGTGGAGCTTAACAGCCAAAGACCTGGTGATTTTAGAACGTAGGACAGAAATTAGACGCAATGCCTGGAAAACCTGAAAATGGTTACACGTAGGAATTGTTTGGTATTTTATAGCTTCTTAATAAAACGTAACCTTCATTTATTTTTTCGTATGCCAATTTATTTAGTATAGTGAAAGTAGTGTAATGCTGAAAAAAACAGCATTGTTTGGCAGAAAAACTCGTATTATGGAGCCTACGTACAAAAATGGATAAGTCTAGTTTCTATAGGAGTTACAGAAGGAGAAACTACTTCATCTAAAACGTAATGTACTTAGAATTAACGTTTTGTGGGTCCATGATGCGAAAAAATGGCTGATGGCAAGATCTCCGTCAGGCCGTCAATCAGTCCGTCCGCCTGACGTGGCTCAGGGCATCAACTGATGTCATTGCATTGCCCCTGTCCGAGAAGTCCCAGGGTATACTGCTAACTCCCATGATAAAAACATTATCTACACTTCATGGACTAATGTCCATTGTCGGAACTAATGACACGCCGGGATCACGAAATAAAAACCCGTCCGTCAGTCAGGTAATCAGTTCGTCAGTCCGTCCGTCACCCTGACCGTCCATTCAACAGTCCGTCCATCCGTCTGTCCATCCCTCCGTCCGCCCGTCGGTGTCAGTCCATCCATCCTGACAATGATTTTCCGATTAATTTTTCAAAATTGATTGTCCCCACGATTTGGCCAAAATGGATGCTCTGTGAATTTGAAACGAATATTTTAACTTTTGATAGTACTCTACATAAAGTCTTAAAACCATTTTCAAAATTTTCTCAAAAATGGCTCTAAATGTTTTGAACAAATTTTTTACTAGAATGGAGCAAAAGATGTTTAAAATGGCAAAGATCTCATATTTCTTTGAACTCTATAATTTTCGATGTATAAAATAAATATACAATAAAATATTATCTCAAAGAGAGCTCTAAATTGTTTCTTTATTTTTTCTAGAAAAGAGTTACGAACTCTGATAAAACTATTGCAGGGCCTATTTTCACTCTGTATTTTTGAAAATTGCAAAAATTCAACATTATAAACCTACATTAGTGTTGATAGAGTTTTTTGTCACTTAATGGGAAAACCGGTGGGAAAAAACATAATAATAATAATAATAATAATAATGTAATAGTTCATTGACATTTCAAGTACAATATTTGCTTAATGATTCAACTCTAAATTACGTATATATTTTATAATGTAATCAAGTACCTATTTTCATGTCAAACACAGCCAAGGAATGTTCCTAACTCTTCCTTTTTCTGTCCTCACCCTTTACACACTCTTACACTTACATGCTCTACAATACCACTCATGACGGGAGGCCAGTCAGGAGTTTCGATCTAGTTTCGACTGGAGCGACGCCCTGTTAGGGGCAAATGGTTGAAGACGATTATCCCCCGCAAGCTGGCATGTAGGGCGGTGCTGGACTTCACTCTCCAATAAAGGAGAAACACCGTGACGTGCCCTCTGCATCAATCAGTCAATCCAGTCTGGTATGCCGGAGTCGTAACTCTTGAGCCTCTACCACGTCGCTATTTCAATTTAACAAAGTAATTTAGAATTAAAATGTTTGAAATTTAAGCTAAAAATGTTATTTACACATTTCAGTTCATATAGTACGTTCCATTTGATCAATTTAAGTACTTTTATTTCGCTTCACAACTATCAAACCACATCACAACTATTGTAAGAATGTAGATTTAAATTTCTGTTTATCTTTATTACAGAGTAAAGCAGTAGCTAAGTTAAATGTCAACATAGACTTATGCAGATGGAATAGTTACATTACTTGCTGGGTGTCTCCTTGCTTCCTCTACAATCGTTCGTCATCGTATCCTCACAACAGTCGTTTTCACTCTCACGGTATCGCCTACATAAACGTTATTACATGGTGCGTGAACTTCTCTCGATCGCCGCACTTGCACAAAACAACAACGACGTAACAGAAACTACAATGCGATTACAAGAGACATAACTACCTAGTCGGTTTGTTGTTTTAGCACACTAAACCGAGAGGGTTAACAACAAAAGGGACGGAAGTTGGCATCCTATGTCTGCAGTTGCGAAAGGATCAGCATGGAAATAGAAATAAGGAATTCCGTCAAAAACTTTCCGAATACGCGTATGGACCATCTAAGTCCCAGTAATGTTGAGGGAGTTGAAGCAGAATGCTTGTCTCTGGTGAAGAATTCAACACATTACATCTATAAATTAATTTGCTCTCGAGCCTACAATTAATAACACTGATCTTCAAAACAACAACCCTTTTTTCCATAACAAGAACAAAACACACTGTTTCTGTAAGATACTTTGCCTCTCGATCTAGATCTAATATCAGAATTTCTTTATCGGCCCTGAGTTTTCATGTGATATGTGATGATCGCGTTTTGCAGATGCGTATTCTCGCTATGTATTACATGGATCTGGCTAACTATCACGCCCTAATAACAATAGCTTCAAAGTATGCATTAACTACAGCAACGTAAATGCTAAGAAAAGTGGCAAAACATACCTAAAAATATTTCCTTTTCGATTTCTTGCGATACTTTGCCTCATCGAACCGTTGCATCTTCATAAGTTCCAGCTGTAGTTGGAAAACATTGCGCCACACAAATTACCTTGATAACGGTTTCCCATTTGAGCAATGCCCTTGTGGATCTCGTAATGGACTCTATATTATTACAAAAAAATTTCACTTTACTTGAAATATTTTGAAGAAAACTATTTGGCGATCACGAAAAATACTCAGTTTCATACAGGGGAAAAGAAGATTCCATCCGTTTAGTTGCGAAGTCAAAAGCTCAGAATGTTGCTTCGACAAATTTAAATCAAGAACAATTTCGTTGAGATACCCTTAAGACAAAAATTGAGGTACCCTTAAAAAATGTGGTTCATTTGAGTTGGAGGAGGCTTGAAATATCAATCTGTTGTGATCCGTTGGTTCCCTCCAAAACACGGGAACAGCAAAGGGCATGAGTCATAAGGGTAATAAATTGGATGCTTATTTGCTAATTGATACTAATTAACAAATGAAGGGCAAGTCCTATATAAAATGTGCTCAAGTTAAGTTCTTAGAAAGATAGCAAACATATTATTCCTGAACTCTTGTCGTTACTACGCTGCATAAGTTCTCCACACATTTTCTTTTGTTTAAACCAGAAAAGTATTCATGGTCGGTACAAGGAAGTGTAGTGTTGAATAGCTGCTTGTGATGAAACCCACGTTTACCAGTGAATGGGTCAGAATATTTGCAAGAATCGTGGCTTTTGGGAATTACGATTTCATTGCTATTGTGAAAAATATATACTTGTGTTCTAACATTTTTTCAATACACGATGATTTATTGATTACTAGTGATTCCGGACGCATTACCTGCTAAAGATCATTAGTTCCGTAAGTGTCCATGTTTTGGTCTTGGTGATGTTTATTGCGGTGATTATGCCTAGCTGGATGGCGAGATTCGGCGTCGTCCTATCGTCGGCTAGCCGTCGGGGTTTTCCTCAACCAAGTATCTCCCACCAGAGGGGCACAGCCAGGACAAGCTCTAAGCTCCCGACCGATCTCCCGGCGTGTGTGGTAGTGTAATGCATGTAAGTGTAAGCGTGTGTAAGGGGTGAAGATAAAACAAGGAATGGGAAGTAAAGATCGCGCGCGATCCGTGGCTCGTTTGGTAGGATACTGCTGTGGAATTCGCCCGGTATAGATCGGAGAAACCACGGAAAACAACTGATTAGACCAGCCCGCCTCTAAAATTTTCAGACAGCGACAGAAATTGACCTAGCTAACTGGTTAGTGTCGAAAATCCTGGACCCGTCGGGACTCGAATTCCAGGACCTCCCGATCGGAGGTACTGCAGTGACATCAGTGAATTTTTGAGCCACCTCTACCGTTTCTTTACCATAAAATTTTCTTTCGTAAAAAAGTTGTGTTTATCTCGAAGAATACATTTTTTTTACATAGAGCGGTCACAAATGATCTCACCGTGTTTGTTATAAAACTATACGATAGATACAACTATCACGCGATGATTAAATATTGTGAAGTAAGTTACTTATCTGTGAAGTACCATGTTTTAATTACAGATTGTTAATGGTCTTAATTCATTTTATTTTAGAAGATTGTTATTTAACTCAGTATATGCAAGTCAGGTAATGTAACATTTTCAAGTCCTCTCGAATGTCAGCACCGGATCTACATGAAAATAAATAAAGTGGTATTTCTTGTACACCGTAGCTTGTAGAATCTAAGACAATAGCTTAATATGAATTTCTGTGGTTTCCCAGAAAGTTGGAAATCCAAAGCCATTCCCAGCATTGTAATGTGTCTCAGTTGTCAGCTAAGGTTCTTCACGACCAGTGAATTTCTGCTGTAGACAATTTGCCGTCCTTCTACCGAACGGGAAACTACGGGCATATAGTAATATATAATTACTATATTTACTTTTTGTTCATTAGGAAACCAATTTCTTGGGAGAATGCTCGTCTTTAACTACGAAAAACAGATTAGACGAAGTCTTCATTACAGGGTGCAATGTTGCGTCACTGTTCCACCGTTGCAGAGTCTTCACGAAAAGAAAGCTTAGAGATAGCAATACCATGATAAGTTTTACGAGTTATCCTCAAACCGTTTTCCAATTTACGAAGCTCGTGAGGTTGATATTTTAATCGAAAATACAGGTTGCAGTGAGAATTGAATAGCCATTATTTTTTCAACTGCCATGTAATGATTACGTGCACAAAAAGTAAAAGAATGAAGAAATATGATCATACTCTTTGATATATCTTGCACCATTGATACCGTTGAAGTAAACTTACGATACACCACCAGCACCGACTGTATAAACAGTGCCATTCTTCACTTAAGAGTATAGAGTCTGATTGCACGCTTGGCATTGACAAACAACACAAAAGACGCATCCATCTAGTCCGGAGTTATTCTCCTGCGGTTTAAATCACTGCTCGAAAAGAGTTCTACAACTATTGGAAATCGCAGAACTGCCATATTTTAACATTTGATGGGATTCCGAAACTAAATCCACTCCATCCGACCCTCTTATCCATCATTCTGTCCTATACGGAGACGTTACCACAAGGAAAGAGTTGTGATAACAACACATATCCATTCTTATGATGCAGCTTTAACTAGATATCTTGAGAGCAGGAAATGGCCAGAAAATAACTCGACGGTAGAAGCAGAGCGAGATGTAAAGAGATATATGGGAGATATAAAGTAGGATGTAGGTCCATTTTCAGTCGAGTTATAAAACTCTCAATTCAGCAAAGAAAATTTGTATCGAAAATCTCGAAGTTGAGAAGGAACTAAACACCGAACTCTCCCAAGATTATAAATTTTCTCCCTGTCCAGTCGATTGTCTCCGATAAAGGCATGTGATATATTTCGAAATAAGATACTCCTCTCCCAGAAATTTACGTCGCCAAGATCCTGTTTAAAATAGCTTCAAAGAAAATAAGTTACGTTAAAGACTAAACGAAGAGTAAGAGAAACCTTTGGGCCGTCTAAAGCAAAAAGAGCCAGCGGAGATATAAAGAGTAACATGAAGGCAATTGTAGACGCTCAAGCTGCAAACAGAGAAGCACAGCTAGGACCTTCTTTTTTTCGAATCGACGAGTGCGTAAAAGAAGAAAGACGAGAATACGGCCAGCTCGCGGGCCAAGGCGGGGACAAGAGGAGGGGTTGGGAGGGCGGGAGGGGCAATAGAGGGGCGGAGACGTCGGCGAGGGGCCACGGAGAGACGCAGGACGGGGACGTCGTCGGCGGGGACGCCAGCAGAATGCCCGTGGAGCGGGGGGTGGGGGCAGCAGTGCGGTCTCCGCAAGCTCCCGGCCTCGGTGCACCGCTGCGCAACCGCTGATTTATTTATCGTGCGGACGGCCCGAGAATTCTGTGGCGGCGGTGCGCCGGGCGCTGCCATCGTGGCGCCGGGGTGGAGACGATGGCGGCAGAGGCGAGGAGCCTGGCGTGCGTGTTGAGCGATCCCGCGCGACTTAAAAACTACACAGATGCTCCCGCTGTCCCTAACTCTCACAACTTTTCAATATCGTGCCTCGAGGCATTGCTGACAAGACTATTACACAGTCGTATTAATTGAAACCGCGTCCTTTCTTTTTTTGTTTGGCACTGTACACAAAGCAACATTTCCTGGAAAACGACACAGAAGCATCATATATCAAACGGAATTGACGATAATATAGTATTTAATAAATAGTCCAATTAGACAAATTTAACACAATCGTTTTTGTTGAATTTATTAGATGTTCTTCAGCCCTACAGTGGTCTGTGCACATTCCCCTCTGAACGGATTGTGTAATATTATTTACTAATAAAAAAATATTTTATTTATTTTCTTCCCGTTTGACTTTTGACGGGCACAATGTTCCATACAATGACTTTACTTGGTCATCCTCAGGCAAATGCGGGTCTCAGAAGAACCCTTCACTAATTTTTAAATTTCTTATTTGGATATCTTCACTAAGAGAAGTTTGCATTTGTGGTTTAGAGGAGGAGGGAAAATGCTTGTGGAAAGAGGGGACAAATAATTTTATGAATTAGGGTGGGCGAAAGAGATCTTTGGGGGATCTGGATCTAATGCTTGATGAATAATGTGCGTTTTGGCCGAGATTGAATATTGGAGTGTTGGGGCATGCTGGGAGGAGAGTAATATTTTTCAAAGGTTTGTAAGATGAATTCTGAGAGGAGAGGTATTAGAAGCTCTCGGTGGATTTGTGAATTTGAAATAAGCCAGGGGGCTTTCAAGGTTTGTCTTAGATATTTATTTTGGATTGTCTCAGATAAAAATTATTCAAGTTCTGATGATTTGCAAAATAAAATTTATAACATAACTTTTATAAAAAAAACACTATGAACGTTCTACAAAGTAAGGTTTTGCTTACACATATGTACGTCTTCTAGAGATAAAATTCTCAATAATTCCATTATTTTTTACTGGTATTTAATGTACATTTACGAAATTGAAAGAAACCTATTAACTAATTCTGCGATCAATAACAACGGACAATGTTATGCATAAAATAAATTGAAAAATGATGAATAGTTTGTTCTCTGATAATTACGAAAGACCTTCAGTAACTTATTGTATTTTTCAAATTTCGTCTTGGTCTAAAAATAGTATAAGACATTAGGATCCAGTGAAAAATCTTTAATATTTACAGAAGTACTGTATGTTTTAAAAAAATTAAATTTTGCATTTAGAAATGCCATACTCAAAGAGAGCCAGATATATTTGACATTTACATTAATAAATTCAATGTTTGGAGGCATACTAAACAAGAAAGCAGATTCGTATTAATGATTCTTTAGTAATTAAAAAAATTACTCTTAATGACTTATTGCACTGTTTTACAAAAATTCTTCATAATTATATGTTTTATCTGTATAATTTCTGTATAATTATATGTAAATATCAGGGTATAAGAGGTTCGTGGCAGGAATGTTTCTGAAGCACAAGTGGCGCCCGTTTATCAAAAAAGAAATTTAAAAAAAGCGTTTTAGAATTCAGAAATCAAAACGTAAAGACGCTATACTTTCAAATAACGCAAACAGAGACACTAACTCTGCAATAACAAACAACACACTACAAACTGATAAAAATGTTCTTGTCAAAATATTTATTACTAATACCTACATTTAAATTTAATTTTGCAATGATTTATTTTTATTTTCTAACATATTTTCTAACAAGAGCTTTTGATGACACTGAAGATATACCATATTTATAAGCATATATTACTTAATTTTAAAAAAAACAAACAAGAACAAACGGTGCTATATTTGAGTAAGTTTTGAAAATCTCATAAGGGTGTTATGTAATGCACTCCTTCCCCCAAAAAATAAAAGATCTGTTTCAAATTTTCAGGTTCTCCAGTTTGACGTTCCAGCATCGTTCAGGGATTATCCACTAAAAAGAAAATCCAAGGTTTAGCACCAAGTGTTGTCAGCCACACAGACGGAGACAGCCACACAGATGGACAAAGAGACGGAGACAAACCGAGACAAACAAGCGGAGACAAAGACACACACGGGGCCAGACACACACACAGGCATTCACACATTCACAGGTAGACACACAAAGGCAGACATTCATAGAAAGACACTGGGATAGAGGCAGACACACAGGCAGAGTTAGATTCACAGACAGGCATACACACTGACAGAAGCAAACACAGAGGTCGACACAGAGAGACAGACACTAAGATAAAAGCAGACACTCAGATAGAAGCAAACACTCAGAAACAGACAATCTCAAACAGACAGATAAACCCAGACAGAAAGATACAAACCCAGATAGAGACACAGACCGACCCAAATAAGGACAGATACAGATAGAGACAGACCCGGTCAGATACATACCCAGGGAGAGACAGACTCAGGCAGACACAGACCTAGAGAGTGGGAGAGGGAGAGAGAGAGAGAGAGAGAGAGAGAGAGAGAGAGGCGTAGACAGGCCAACCGTGTCGGTAAAAATCTCCACATCAAATGTTTTGCAGCATTATACAACTTTTTCTCTGCTACGAGAAATTAATGTATACAGGTAAGTCATTTCAGGTGGTGAAAACCATACCAACATATTTCTCATAATATTGTATTTTTTCGATTTCATCGCAGCCACGACTTTAAACCTACGTTCAAGAAGTGATGGTTGTAGACTCTATAGGTCGTTAGTATAATTTGTGTATAACGAGTGCTCAAAAATTCTGAAGGACGACTGACTGTCTATGGTTCTGATGGCTTTAAATCATCTGCGATCGCAAGGTTACATACGATACAAGACTGTCGTAATTTGCCGATAAGTCCGACAACTCCCAAATTTTCATCTTTATTCGTTTGTATCATAAAATGTAAATGATTATTCGGAAATACTTAAGTATTTTTAGACCTTCGACTGACAATAAGCACAACATTCTAGGCATTATAAAAGAAGAGAAATCGTTCAGAAGCTGTGTAGAAACGAAACATTTCGCAGCAAAATACCATAGGAAACATTTGTTCACCTAACCTAGGAGAACACGGTAATGTTTTTTTACCACCTGAAATGAATCATTCTGTATATACTAACATATTTATCACGCTATTAGACAGATTATCTTAATATATACACCGGGAGACGGGGCTAAGTGAATCAACTGATGTCACTGCAGTGCCTCTAACCGGGAGGTCCTAGGTTCGAGTCCCGGCAGTGCCAAGATATTCGATATTAGCTTGTCAGCTAGGTCGAATTCAGTTGGCGTCTGGAGGAGAAATCTAGAGGCCGGCTGCTCTGATCAGCAGTTTTCCGTGGTTTCTCTGATCAACACCAGGCGAATGCCGGAGCAGTACTCTAACAAACGGGCCGCGGACCGCGGACGTTCTTTTATTTCTCTTCCTTGTCCTATCCTCATCCCTTACACACTTACACTAACACGCACTACTCTGGCACGCATGCCGGGAGGCCGGTCTGGAGCTTAGAGCTCGTCCCGGCTAATGCTGTGCCCCGATGGTGGGAGATACCTGGTTGGGGAAACCCCGCTGGCCTATGGTAGGTCAGCGCCGGATCTCGCCAACCAGCGAGGGAAGATCAGTGCCAATTCCCGAGGAAAAACATTCACAACATTTACGAGACTAATGACCTTCGCAGCATCATCTTAATAGATATTGGTAACCAAATTCTTGTTATTGGCATTATTTGTCTTAGGTTCACACACTGCATATTGACGCCATTCACAAATACGTTACAATTTGTTGATTAACAGACTTTCTAATTTTTTATTCCAAATTTTGACGTAAAAAATATTAACAGCACATCTTTTTACACCACCCATCAACATAGAAAAAATTAGCACGAAGGCAAACAATAGTGTTCAACACAGTTCGATGGAATTTTATGAAAAAGTGACCCGATGGAAACTCGTCCATTTAAGGCAAGGGAGGTTTTTACGGTACGTTAGCCGGCGCCCATAAACCGCAATTACGCTTTGAAGGACAAAGTAAGTTCAGGGAAAAGGCTGTCGGAATTGTTTGAAGGCACAAGTTCAGCGTTTGGGGGAGCTCCATTGTATCGGTACAAAAATTCATGGAAATCTCTAATTAAGACCGCAGATTACAGGAACCGCGCTCTACAAATTTAAGGAAATGAACTTCACACGAAAGTATAAGATTTTTATTTCTCAGAATTTAATAATTACAATTCCTACCACATTCAATGTTACTGCAACATATAAAACGATAATAAAATTTTAATGTGCCGTTCAGTTCGAAATATTATTTGATGTCGGGTACCTTATTTATTAATTCTTTCTATTTGAAATAGATACATTATTAAGTTCAAATTACCTTAGTACTTGTAATATTGAGAAATATATTCTTCAATGTACTTTGTACTTCTCCATTATATTTGGAAAGTAATAATTGCTCTACAATAACCGCTCTAGTACTATTTATTACACTACTACGTTCTAAACCTACGGCTTCTTTATATGCTGAATGAATGGGAATTGATTAGGAGATTTTTATACGCATCTGCGTAAAAATCAAACGTCGTACAGACTATTTCAAGCCTCTGTCAATTTTTGTTTTTTGGTTTTATGCCAAGCCTTTACACAACCATCTATTCACCATTTAGGCCAAAGAGTTCCTGTTGGTATGGCGTAAAATGAACATTCAGTAATCATTTGTTTAATAAAAGTTAACACATTTATTTTTTAAACAATATTAACATTCTAAGCATTATGCCAATAGCATTTCATTTGACTGCCCACTTTTACTTAAGATTCTCCAAATTTCGGTTTTATTCTTCACGAACCACTGTTAGCACGTATTGCATATATATTCCTGCTTTCTTGTATCTACATGAAATCAATGTGAGTAATGACAGTTACCAACAATCCATCCAAGTTCGACGTTAGAACAACAGTTAATGTCTTAAGTCATTAATGAGAGCAAATGGAACATTGGTAACACACAAAGATGCAGAGGAGTAGTGAATCACTGGAGGTGATCGCGAAGACCATAGTATTTTTGTTAGTCTCTCTGTGTTAAGATCTTTGAATAAAATCCTACAGTCCGGGATGGAGGCAACAAAGACGTAAAAGTAACAGTTGTCTCTCAAAGGGTTGAGATAAAACAAACAATATGTAGTGTGTCCTATCGTTGTTGCTGTACATATTGAATTACAAGTAAGATAAATGCAATAGACCGGGACTTTATCGTTATTTCTAAGAATGTGAGCAATCTCTTGGGTTTCATTCATCAATATGCTTAGCGAATGAGCTTACAATCAGACTATCTGGTACTCTGCACAGCAACATACTGCATAAACAGTGTAGAAGTCTGGGTATGCAATGAACTAGTGATAGACAGGAAATGAGAGAGTGAAGGAATGATGAGAGCGATGGAGACGGGCAACCTGCGTTAGAGAAGGAGTGCGCGAGTTATGTAAAGTGATTGAGAGAATGGAAAATAAAAAGTTATACCAAACCTACTCCTGGATTTTTCTTTGAATGCTCTTCTGAGAAGACTGGACATCACTTTCATCTTTAACAATTTGCTTTGGTCCGCCAAATAACCTTTGAACCAATTCGACACCTGGTCACATAAACAAGCTTTTTTTTACAGTAGAATATAGTAAGGTTAAGATTTAACGATTGTCTATGGCTCTACGTACATCGTTAAAAATGCAAGAACGCAGATTTGCATTGCAGTTGTCTGCGGGCCACTCATCTTTCACTAGACTGCGGCCGATCGAGCCCGAGCGCTTACCCTCTCATCCCTTTCCGACGAGCCGACTCAACAATCAGTGGGCCATTGGTGGTCCGCAAATGAGTGTGAGATCAAGACAAATAGAATGAGAACGAGAGGGAGGGAGAGTACGAAAGAGAGAGAAAGTGAGAACCAGAGACGGAAGTAGAAAAGAACAAAAAGAGAGAAATGAGAAAGAAAATGAGAACAAAAGAGAAAAGAGAAAGAGAGAGAGAGAGAGGGAGAGCGAGAGAGAGAGAGAAAACAGTTCTCTTCACGACGTATATGAGAAAATAAAAATTATATAACACATCGTCGGTGCACAAAAAAGTAACATCTCAGAAATAAACACATTTTAGTTAAGTGAACAAATACATTTAAAATAGTATTTTTTCTACTAAAATTATCATAAACATAATTTAAAGACGGTAAAGAATAAAACACTACATTTTAAAGAAGTAGGTGGCTCCACTCAAATTAAAATCGTTCTCCCGCAAAAAACGAATGTTTTAGATGTGTCACCTTTGTGGTGTAATGACAGTTTAAAAAAATAATTAAAATGCTATATTAACTATTTCATTATGCAACATATATCAACTAAACATTATTTGTATGTGTACGTTTTAATTTAAAGTATTAAAAAATCGCAACTTAACAATTTTAAAAAAAACATTCAACTCTACCGTTTTATCTACTAGAGGTATATTAAACTGTGAGGCAACCTTTAAAATATTTTATTTGAATATACGTCAATAAAACAATAAAATAATTTAACTGTTAATAAAATGATATAAATTTAGAAGTAGTGTATAATTTTGAGTTATAATTCCACGAGGTTTCAAAGAGGTTTTATTCTGCCCCCCCCCCCCCCTGGATCCCATGGACCGTCTCTGAGCAGTTCTTGCTGTGGGATGTAGCACTGCCCAGAGTGCCGTAAATATGCCACTCCCTCTGTGAGTCTCCGTGCCTGCTGACGGGGTTGAGGTGGACGCAGAGCTTCCACTGGTCGCTTTCTACTTCAGAGGGCGGAAGCTCTCGCGCCCCGCCCCCGCCCCCACCCCCGCTGCGCCGCGCGGCAAAACGCCCCGCGTCAATTCCACTCAGCAATTTCTTTCGCCCAAGCTTGAGCAAGCTTGCCTTGATGTGTGGGAATGCAGTTTCTTTCCAACTGCCGCTCGGCGACTGCCGACAAATCTCCAATGTTGCATATGTGCTATGCGGAGTAATCAGCAATCAACTCTTTCGTTCGAACGAAGCGCAGTAAAAACGAAATCAATTAATTTTTTTTTCACAGATGAACAGAAGAGGTTTTGTGTCTCAACAGTTCACTGGCTGGGCGGTCTGGGTTTGAATCCTGACAAGAACACTTTCCCTCGCCGAAACATTTCTTCATCCTTAGTCATGTAGAACGATCCTCAAGAATCGATCTGTTAAAAGCGTACTGAAATATTCACGGGATTAAGATGGTCAATGAAAAAATGACTATTTATTTCGAGATCATGGAAATGAAGATTTCCACGATAAATCATGATGGAAATTTCCGTTAGAACAAATGAAAGAATGAAGAACGAATGAAGAAAAGGATACAACTGAATAGATTCAGACCAAACAGATTGAGAAATGTCTCAATGTGGTTTCACTTGCTTCGTGTAATGATAGTGTAAATGTCAAAATAAAATCGATTTTATGAAGAATAATTATCATAAAGGCCGAGTAGAAGTCGATACTCCGATTCAATAAAACCAATAACCTTTTATTAATATATTATGAGAAAACAAACATGCATAGAAGACTCCAGTGTCACATGTAAAGAAAGAAATTTGACTTAAAAATTCATTAACATGGACACAGTACTAATTACAATTCAATTCTGCTACCTGACACGTATAAAAATGGGCGTATGTCTTATTACCGTCAACGTCTTTCAAGGATGAGGTATGACGTACATTATACACGACTTCCATAACATCCTGTCACGACCAGTCACGTTCTTCGTGTTAACTACACCCCACACTTCGGTGGTCGTGACGTCATTTTGTGGATGAAGGTGAAGGAGATCGGTTAGTCCCACGGGCTTCTCAACAAAGCTCTTCCAAACGTACGGATGTACCCGGGCACCAGCATTCAGTTTTGAAGACAGTTTATTACAGTATATGTACAGAAGAACTATTACCGACTACATCTTATCAGCCTAGATCACTAAAGTTTAGTAGTCATAAAAACGAAACAAATTTCTGAAAACAAAAACAATTATTATTATTATTATTATTATTATTATTATTATTATTATTATTATTAACCAACTAAGATCCGTTAATGGCAAGGGTCTCTTGCCTTTTGCAGGGAATGCTGAATGACTTGATAGGGTGTGATGATGATGATGATGATGATGGTGGGTGAAAGGACTAAGCTGATTGTGAGAGGTGGCAAGTGGGATGGTTCCCACCATCACATTTGGCGTGGCATTTTTAAGCAGCGCCTTATTATCAAGGGAAACTACGATTTACTCCGGTCAGGATGGCCGGCCCGAGGATCGAACCCGGATCTCCCGATTAAGTCAGCGCACTGAGCCACTTCGCTCGGTGTGTAACGTATCGAGGAGTACAATCTGAGCATATTTTCTAGCGCTCCAGAACTGTCGCTCTTTTTCTATTTTAATTTGAATTATGAATTAAGGTTTCAAGAGCGTTTGGGTAAAAAATTATCAAAAAGAATTTTGCGTTTCGTGTAATAGAGACTATTGGCATCGGCAAATGATATGCAGACATTAGATATATTTCTTATTGTCCAACGTGAAAGACTCTCGTGAGAACACGAAGAATATTTTCGACGGTACTGTTGACTAAATAACTAAATTCCTCACTATAAACACACAGAGCTTTAAGAAAATCATTCCCATTGTTAAAGTGTCAGCTTATATTGCGTTACAATCGGAAACATTAATGAATACGTACTGTATTAATATAAACTATGATTCCCTCCCATTATAATTTCTGAATACATATTCATTTCAAATTTCTCATAAATAAAATATTAGAACGAATAAAATAAAAGTATAATAATATAACAAATAGAATAAAAGATAGATGAGCGTTTTAAAATAGTTGTACGTTTATCGGTCAAAAAAGAAATAATTTTCAAGTCTCATTATTACAAGGGGTCTCAAAATAAAATACTTTGAAGATTTAAAATATTCATAAATATTGATGCTATTATTTTAATTGGCAAATTTAATTAGAAAATTTTGGCTGGTCTACATTAATCTATTTTGCATAAATTGAAAAATGTCTTACAGTAAAAAAGAATTATTGCAAAAGTACATACATAAAATGAGCAACGGCTGCATTAACCTGTGTTGTTGTGACTCGGCAAATAGAACGTTGTAAACCAAAAGATGGTAGATTCGGCTCCCAACGGTGCCAGATTTTCGACACCGCTTGAATAGTGCATAGGTTGAATAGTTGGAGCAGACCATGCTGAGATAGGAATTCCGGAGTCAGGCTTCTATAATGGGCATTTCCGACATTTCCTCCAATCAGGCCTAGACGGATAATGGAGTAATGTTTTAAACGGGGCATGAAGCGCGCTATCTTTACTAAGGACCGATCAATGTGTGTAATTCCTGTTTTCATACTGTAGCGCTTCTCACTTGCTCCGAGAACACTTTGTCATCGTCAGAGACGCAGAGAAAACTGTCAAATTCCCGCAAAAAATGTGTTAGGTATGTCAACTATTCACCACCATGTAGGTCCAACTAATTCTACGTTATTTTCATGAAACAATTCAAAGATTTTGCAATTAATTTTAAAGATATGAAATACTGAAAAAAAAATAATAAAAATTGAGTGTTTAAAATTGGATTCCAGCTTCATATTCGGTTAATGTTACCAAATGATTTTCTTTGATCTGTGTTACAGGTTATCTTATGTGAAAACCGATATCCATAATTTTTAATCTTATACTTATATGAAGAAAGGTAATCGATGTATCGGTGACCGTAGGCATTACGCCTACGCTCTGAAAACGGGGTGAGTTTCGACCTCCGGCAATGCTTAAAAATGTAACTGTCTCAACTCAACATTACCAATACGCAATTTTGTAAAATTCAGAGTGATGAACGAAAATAAGACCTACGCCATTCTTTCAAGCGTCCTTTGTTTAATACACAGAAACAAATTAAAGAAAAAATGAGACCAGTTTTTGAGAAAATGTTATTTTTATAACATTTGCATTAATTTCAACCAGAAATTACGTGAAAAATATTCATATCTATAGAAAACTACTCATGTCTATTGATTCTTTAGAACAGATTTTTTAAGGAAAAATCTCTTTCTTTAATTTTCGAGTTTTGAAATTAACTTTTCGAATTTTTTGCAGTTTTCGAAATTACGTGAGTTAGCGAGGTAGTAACGAAAATGAGACTAGCACCATATTTCTTACTGTAGTTTGTTACATACGTTTGTTACATTCATAAAAAATTAATGAATAAATTTAAAGCGGCTTTTAAGAAAATATTTAGAAATTATGTGTATTTCAGACACAAATTATGCGAAATCTACTCGTGTGTTAAAAAAATTGTATATGACCTTTTTTAAAGAGGTTGGTTTTTACAATATCAACAACATTTTGTTTAAGGCAAAAATCGCTATCTTCAATATAGTTTTAAAATTTTTAAAAATACGGAGTTCGCCGGAAATGGTACTGGCGCCATATTTTCAACGTGCCTTGATGCATAGGGGAAAAAATTAAAGAAAACACTTGGGGCAGTGTTTGAGAAATGAAACGTTAAACATTTTTAAGTGCCTGAATTTTGCCAAAATTTACTCGAAAATTACTTATTTCAAAGTTTTTCTATTTAAAGAACCGATATCATGAAAGAAAAATCTCTATCTTTAAAGTTGTTTATACAGGAAGACGTCCAAAAAATTGCACTTTTATAATTTTTGAAAAATCTGGTAATTCAACGAACATGAGCCTGCCTCAACTAGCATGAGCGGGCAGACGGACGGGCGAGTAGAAGAGAGGACGGGCAGACGGACTGACGGGCAGGTCAGACGACAGGCGGACGGGCAGACGGGAGAGCAAGCGGATGGGTAGAGGAGAGGATAGGCAGCGAACCGGTGGGCTGCCCAACCGGCGGACGGGCAGACCGATGGACGGGTAGACAAGTGGACGACAGGACGCCCATCCCCTTGAGGGGGGTCGGGGGACGGGCAGGCGGGTCGATAGGCAGACGGGCGGTCGCGGCAGCGGAGAGGAAGGGCAGACGAGTAGAAAAGCTGCCAGCCGACCGGCGGACAGGCAGGCAAGTGGACAAGCAGGCGAGCGGACTAGTGGAAAAGGGCAGGCGGGTGAACGGATGGTCAGGCGGGCGGATTGGCAGTGGACTGGCGGATGAATCGACGGGCAGGCAGACGGGCATGTGTGGAGACGGGTGGACGAACGATCGAAGGAGGAGCGGAGGAACAAGCGGAGGGCCGACCGGAGGGACAGGCAGAGACGGACAGATTGACGGGTGAGCGGACGGGCGAGAAGACGGGCAAGCGGATGGGCGAGCGGGCGGGCGAGCGGACGGGCGAGCGGACGGGCGAGCGGACGGGCGAGCGGACGGGCGACCGGACGGGCAGACAGGCTGAGTGGACGGATGTGCTGACGGATGGGCGGACAGGCGGACTGACGTGCGCACTGACGGGCGGACTGACGGGGCACAAACAGGCAGCCTGGCGGGCAGACGCGCGAATGGGCAGACGGGAGGACAGTTAGGCGGGCGATATGACGGACAAGCTGAGGAGGACGGACAAGCCGAAAGGAATGACGAGCGGAAGGACAAACGGAGGGACGAGCGGACGGACGAAGTGAATGGGCGAAAGTGAAGGTGGACTACGAATACGAGAAAATAAACAAAAACAAAGGAACAGGTTTTTGGCATTAGGGATACACAAAATGTGTTTGAAGATCAAAATAATGACACTCATTCTTGCTGCATTATATAACTTTTACAATACGAAGTATACGAGAAAGTGTGAACTGATTATTTGGGAAGTATGGACAGACCAGTTCTCATTTGACGTTTTATTAAATAATCACATACAAAGCCGCGAAAAGTAGGAAGATGAAGCCGTGGGTAGACCGTCTAAGCCTGGTAATGTGCACGCAATGGACCATACCTGAAGAAAAAACAAGAAATTACCAGAAAGGAAAAACCAAGGAGATTGGTAAGGGAGCTGTGTTTTTGTAGGACCAAATTGATGTTATTATGGTGTTATTTTATACGACTATCAAGCTTTATTCGTTCTACGAATGTAACATTTGTCTTCAAGGGATTATATAGTAGATGTAATTCCTCGTGAGGAATACTGTCTAGGGCATTTTTATTAACTTGTTTTAATTTATTATTTACCTTGTAAATGGTTCTGATATTAAATTTTATGTCCATAATTATATGTGATCTGGGACCCAAACGAGTCCCAAACGAGGTAAAGTCATATTATGATTGAGCTTTTTATAGACGTCTTGAATGGGAGGGCCTGTCAAGTCTTTTCTGCATGTTTTCAGCTCAAATTTATCGGATTGTCATTGGCGAGCATAATAGTCTCTATAATAAGTAAATTTACCACAACATAATCTATAAACATTAATTCGATAGTAATGCATTTACCGCCTAATGTACGTGTGGTCCTCAAAATAGTATTTCATCGCTGATATTTGGAAAGCACCCTCTGTAAAAAATGTATTTTTCAACACTTATTTTATTTTCTTATGGCATTCACTTGTGAGATCGCATTTACATCGACAAAAATTACAACATGAAATACACATTTAAATATGAACAAAACAATATAAACAAAGAACAATGAAACAACAAATACTGCACTTTTGTAACAAAAGTTCAAGTCTAGAATCTAAAATTTGTCTGCACTTTTGGAACGTCACTACACAGGTTTACAGCCGGACATCGAGCTGCTCCAACCAGAGCACCGCTTCGGGAGTTGCTCTTAGAAAGTCTTCCCTGGTACCACCAAAGGCACGGCTGGGACAATCGAAAGTAATGTGTTCAGTAGTTTGTAGAGAGGCACCGCAGTCACAGGCAGGATTGGTACTGAAACCCCACTTGGTAAGGTTAGCTCCGCATCGTCCATGCCCCGTGCGGACTCTGTTGAGAGTAACCCAGAGCTTCCTCGGCAGTTGGAAACCGGGAGGCGGTGAATTGGGGTCCAGTAGGGGGTGCCATGCAGTTGGGGCACTATCGATCCATCCTCTCTTCCATGCAGCGATGCCATCATACGCCTCCTCAAGGAGCCGTTTAGCGGTAACAAGAGGAGGGGATCTGGACTTGAGTTTGCGATGTACAGGCATAATTACCTCATGGACAGGAAGAGACTGATTTGAGGAAATCTTTTTGAACTCTCGGAGTAGGTTATTTTGTCGACGGATACTAGGAGGGATAATATTGCTCAGGACTGGTAACCAGTAGAGAGGGGTGGATTTCACTGTTCCAGAGATGATCCGCATCGTAGCGTTTAGGACTGTATCAATCCTTTTTACGTGTACGCTTCCCATCCATGCTGTTGAGCAGTATTCCGCTGTGGAGTGCACCAAGCTCAGCGCAGATGTCCGCAGTGTTGTCGCACAGGATCCCCACGTTGTTCCAGCGATTTTTTGAAGAATGCAATTTCGCGATCTTAATTTGGCTGCGAGATTTAATAAGTGTTTATTAAATGTGAGAGTGCGATCCAGGATTATACCTAGATATTTCGGTGTCGGATTATGTCGCAAAGGAATACCATCAAGGGTCAGTCTTAATGCAGTGGATGCGGCTCTGTGGTTTAGATGGAAACAGCATGATTCAGTTTTTGAAGGACTAGGGATCAATCGCCATTGTTTGAAATATAGTCGTAATATTTCAAGATCTGCGTTTAAAGTGTCTTCTAGGTTATTAAAGTTAACTTGTTGAGTAGCTATACACAAGTCATCAGCGTATGCAAATTTTCTGGATACTGTCTCTGGCTGGTCCGCAATGTAAAGGTTGAATAGAAGGGGAGACAGTATGGAGCCCTGGGGCAATCCATTTTGTAGTTTCCTGGGTTTACTTATTTTATTTTCAGTCACTACTTGAATGGTGCGGTCTGATAGCATGTGACCGATCAATTGTACAATTTTGTTACACTTCAAGGTTTTAAGAAGTTTATATAACATGCCTTCTTTCCAGACTGAATCAAAAGCTGAGGTGAGATCTATAAATGCCGCGCCGGTCTTAAGACGTTTTTCGTATCCGGATTCTATGTAGTGTGTTAGGGAGAGAACCTGGTCTTCACAGCTGCGATTTGGTCTAAATCCAGCTTGGTCATTGGGGAGTGTTTCGAGAATATATGGGCTGATTCTATTGTGGATTAATCTTTCCAGCAGTTTAAAAGTTGCGCTTAAAAGAGCGATTGGCCTATAGTTTTCCGCGTATTTTGCGTTCTTTCCTGGCTTTAAGACAGCAATAATTTTTGACTTCTTGAATTCCTTCGGTAGGATGCCAGTGTGAAGTATAAAAGAAAAGAAACTGGTAAGCCATTTCTTGGTATTTTTTCCACAATGGATTAGGAACTCTGGGTGAACATGGTCAAAGCCAGGCGCTTTCCGTTTCTTCATGCTTGAAATTGCAGTAGAGATTTCATCTTCAGTAAAAGGTTGTGATAGTTTAGTGGTTTCTTTACATTGTTTTTTTAGAGTATTAAACTCACTTCTTATGGTTTTAGTATGCATCTTGTCTGCTGGGGTTCTAGACATGTTTACAATACGATTACAAATTTGGTTTGGGTGAATGGCATGTATCACTTTAGAACGATGCGAGTTTCCGCCTAGTTTTTTAAGGAGGCTCCATGCTTTTCTACTAGAGAATTTAAAATCCAGTTTACCTACTGTTTCAATCCATTTTCTTTTCCTGGTTTCGTCTAAGCTTCGCATAAGTTTATCAGCAGTTTCTTTATCCCCTGTCTTCAGGAAATCTTCGTACAGTGCCTCGCTGGTTTCGTTCCAACATGGGGTATATTCTTTGTGTACCCCCGTAGGAATGTGTTTCTTGGCGGTGGACAGTATCATTTTTGCAAACTTATAATAATTTCGGGGAAAAGGAGGTATCCAACGTATGTTTCTATCTAGGTCAGAAGCAAAGTTCTCCCAATCAGCCTTGGCAAAGTTCCATCGTGGGAAATGTTTAGTCTCGATTACTGGGATTTGTAAGCCTATTTCAAGAAGAATTGGGCGATGTTGGCTGTGCGGGAAGTCGTTTAGAACCCTGCGGTTTACAGGTATAGGTCTATCATCGTTTCCAGAGGTTACGAAGCATAAGTTTTTCAACACTAACAAAGAATAATACAAATTTTATTCAATATTTTCTAACAGAATACATGAAAATGTCATAGTGTAAAGATCTATGAAGTTTCTAGAATCCAGTACCAACGAAGGTAAGTTCGAAGTGAAACGGATTTTCAATTAGAGAGAAATTTTGATAAAAAATATATCCGTTTCACGCCCAAACTGTTTTATTTTTGTATTATTGAGACAAACATTAAAAAAGTGAAATGTATTGTGAAAATTCCGTGTTGCCTTGAGCTATGCTAAATTCGGTGTGGTACGTATATATTCACCTCCAATCATCACAGTGAGACACTGCTCATGAACTGTGCGAAAACAGCTTCTAAAAGATACATAGCCTTCTCTTAATACGGGCAGATAACGCTAATGAAAGGTTTTCGGCATTTAGCGATCGCGCTCGTCCAACTTCCGCTCCGTGGCGCATGGGCTGAGCGCCAAAGACCCGAAGGGGGCGTCTCGGTCAACCTAATCACGGCCGGTCAACTTGACCGATAGCGTAAATGAACGTGGAAATTCGCGGATGCAGCGTTAACGCGAGCAAAGAGCGGTGGGCCGGGGCGGGGGCGGGGGCGGGCGGGCCGACGAGTGGCCGGACGAGCGCCGTGGGGGTGGGGGTGGGGGACGGGGCGGGCGGATGACCGATGGCCGCGGACACCGGGGTGGCCACTCGGCGCTTGCGCCCCCACCCCTAGCCCGCTCGGGCCCTCGCTCCCCCGCCCCCGGCCTTCGCCGGCGCTTAGCGCGGCCGGCTCTCCTCTTTTCTGCTGTTCGCCGGCAATTAAAAAGTGACGCCGCCACCCTGCGTGGCGACGCCAGCGGACGGAGAAAAATGCTGCGGTGCCGCGGCGGGGAAAAGAAGGGAGAGGGCACGACACAGAAGAAGAGAGGGACAGAAGACGGAAATTGGACGGCGTGGGAATAACGACACACATACTACATCGACGTGGAATTAATGAGAAATATAATCAGAATATGATGGAGTAAACGAAGAAAAAATAAGAAGGGAACTTTGAAGAAATAAGGCGAAGTGTCAACGAAAATAATGCAATATAAAAAGAAATTGCAAGTGATATGTCCGGAAAAGAAAGGACATGGGCAAGAGAAATGCAAATAAAAACATAGGAAGACAGAGGGACTGAAGAAACAAACCATATTCGAAAATAAGTACATTTGAGAAGAGGAAGAATGCAATTAAAGGGAATACAAACTCGCGTAAGAAAGGCGACCAAAAAGAGACAACATTTTAAAAAACACTCACAAATTGTGCGTATCTGCAAAGCATCTCCAGTCGCTTGATTAGTGCGGGAGAGGATAAGAACTTGTAAAGGGGTAGTGAGAATAAAAAGTGATGAAACGTAAGCAAAGAAAGAAGTCAGAACTACGCAGCAAATGTGATCAAGTAAAAAGGTGTGAAGAGAAGCTGAGAAATACGACAGAAGTGACGGCGAGGACTAGCTCGAGCAGCAACCAAGACTGCAATCTGTGCCTGCGGGTCTGCGGCCCAGCGAAGCGGTGCGGGGCGGCAGCGGGGGTGGAGACGTCGGTCCGGTGGAAGCGAGGTTGACAAAGCTGGCGGCGGCGGCGGCGACAGCGAGGGCAGCGGCTTGAAAAGGGGAGCCAAGGAGCAAAAGCTGCGACGACGGAGGCGGCGCCCCCTCGCGCCCGACCGCAGCGGCCAGCGCGGATTTGACCGAGGGGGGAATCGGGGAGGGGGACAGGCGGAGGAGGCCGAGGGGGCGGAGGACGCGGCGTAATTTGATTACGGGCCGTGCCGCTGGATCTCTTAACTGGCTCGCGTTTTTTTGAGGCCGCCGCCGCCACCGCCACCGACCGACGGATTCGCCTGGCACGGAGAACCGTTTTATTTAGGCCGAGCGGGCTCTCAGGCGGGCTCCCGCGCGGACAGGAATGGTGGGCTCTCACTGCGAGGGACTCATGTCTCATCACGGGATGAGCTGCTTATCGATACGGCACTTTCTTTAGGCGTTGAGGCGAACGTATCTCGTGCATTTTAGGAACGAGAATGTTCTATTTTCGAAAAAAAAAAACCTAAATGAAATATCAAAATCAAGCATTGTATAATGTTAATAATATTATTTGGGGTTAACGAACATGTGGTTGACTATTGTGAACAAGTTGAAGGCTACCACACACTTTTGGATGCTTTGCCGACTACATATTAATTTAATATATAAGGCATGAAATGCGTAGACATGTGAACACGGGGAGCAAGGAGACCGTGATCTCCCTGGAAAGTTTGAAAGGAGCCCCGAAGCCCAACGATAACTGTGTTAAAACCTAAATTAAATGTGATAAATCCCAGATAAAAATGAAGAATAGAACGTATAAAAACAGTTCAAGGTTTACAATGAAGACAAACGCATGGGCACATTAGTTCACCGGTATAGTTCCCGTATCTACGAGTCAGTATTACCTAGAGATATTTGTGTGTGTATTTGGCATTTTGGGTCGATTGTCTGATTTTGCCGGCTAGCTAACGGTGTCCCCCATGACTGGACTGGTTTTAAATTCCCACGTTTGGGGGGGGGGGGGGGAGGGAAATAAGTATGTACCGAACGTGAAGTATTCTCTTCACTGTAACTAGCAACACTTGTTGTTCTTAAATCATTCGATTTTCACACTTCATTTTTCAGTAATTAAAGATTAATTTTATGTTTATAATTTTTTTAATTCTTGCAAAAATAATATATAAATGCCCAAAATTGCAAAGTAATCCAACGTTTTGATGCAAAAAGTTAAGAAACTTTCTCATCTACTCTTAAAAGTTGGCCAATTTAGACGCAAATCCCCCTCCTAGAAACCTCTAAAAGTGCTCAAAAAATAAAAAAATCGGTCGAAAACAACTAAAATCCTGAAAAGTATTCCAACTACCCTGGGAAAATGTGGCCAAAACACAGACGATTCCTTCTAAATTTTCCTGGGGCTTTTTCTAGATTCAGGGGATGTCGATTACGCCGATCCGCGCCGGGTACCAACTATCTCCCTCAGGGGGATACATATCACTTTACACTAGACAAAGACACACTTACGGGTTTCTCGGTCTGTGGTCAGCAGACTCACAAGGCCTTCCGCAACGATACACACAAATGAAAGACAAGAGACAAACGACCATGCTCGAACCCGCGACCATTCAGAGAGGCGCTGAATCGGCACACGGTCTAGCCACCTCGGCCATCCAGGTCGGCTAGACAATTCCTTCTACAACCCCATTAAAATATTTTTAAAATTAAAAAAATATATACAGAACATTTTTGTACAAGTGAAATGTTATACACATAAATAAAACCTTTAAATGGATAAGGGGTCCCAGAAAAGTCGTTGTCTCCCTTTTCTTTTCGGCTGCGCACGCTGGAACGTCTTCCGAAATCTTTGTTGTAGGTTCTTCAGATTAAATCGATGAAGCAATATTCTCAAAGAATTTAAATGAATGAAACTCTATTTTGGAACATTGGGAAATATAACTAGTTCGTTAGTTTTGATGAAATGCAACACATCTTTAATATATTTATTATCATTTTTATCAGTTCACAATTATTACACTCTACACCTTTCGTCTTTATACTATTGGGTTTCTCTTCTAATCATCTCATAGATTAGTCTCTCCTGTAATATTGTATTTCATTTAAGTATTCTTCCTTCGTTCCACCTCTCCTGACATCCAGTATTTTATCATTCATATTTTTAAGCAATGGCAAATCATATGATTAACTCACCTTTATTTCCTAATTTTTACAAAATTTTGTATGCTATTTATATTGTTATTGTCAATATATTACACTTCTTTTCCAATAGTTACTTCATATTCATAATCATTTATCACTTTTTCATTTTTTGCTTCACTTTTTTACTTGTGTTACACAATATGCGGAATAAACTATGCCTTATGTCAATGTGATTCTAGAATCTAATTAATTTAACTATATATTCTCCCAATATAATTCTCTATGATGCCAAGTGAATATAATTAATTGAATGATTAGAAACACTTGAGACAATAGAACACCCGAGATTCCGACACTTGACTTTCATTATTGGTGGATGAGATTCGTTTTACAGACAAATTTTGTAAGCAATGTTCTGCGACTATACATAGTTCAATTTGGTAAACAACTGAAGAAAGACAACAGATGGGAGTTGATTTGATAAATAGGATCGTTTAGCGTTAACTAGCAGAGCTTTATTTTTTTCGATGACGCGAAGCATAGCACTAAATTAACTTCAATGGCCGTGAGTGAACCTCAAGGGCATGCATAACGTAATGTACACTTCGCATGTTTGCACATTTGAATTCTTGTCCAGGGCACTCCTTGATAATGACGGACTCTTGGGGACGGCATTGTGGAGATTCTTCATGGCTCTTGAAACATCTTTTGTGATAGCTGGTCACCAAATAAGGCGATGAATATTTAATTTGAATGTATCTTGAAGACTGACTTTTGCCTCAACGTGTTGCATGAGGCCTGGACGACGAACAGCACAATAAGAACTAAAACTCAGAGCATAAAAGGAACACACAAACCAACAAAACGGCATTCATTCATAGGCGGAATAATACCGTGATTTTACCAATGAATTCACGTGCAAGTGTATGTTTCTGTGGAAATCCAAACTTGAGTGCTATTTATGAAGAATATTCATTTCATGAACAAATTCCATATCTTTGTCGTCCTCTTCCTTCTTGTCCTTCACCATTCAGATCCTTTTGTGACGTATATGTCACTTACTTCGATTAACCAATGAGGTGGTAAGAAAAAAGTGATAATATTCAAGCAAGATTACAACAATAATAGGCGGATTCTTGAAAGTCGTCAGCGAATATTTCATTTGTAAATTCGTGTATCAATCAAGATAGCATTAACATTCAACATACACGCACTAATAATCGGGAAATTTTGTATCACAAAACAAATTTCTAGCTAAAACAATAAGTGGAAACAAGATATTGAAAGACAAAAGTAAAATAAATATCTAGTATGTTTTTCATTGGCGGAAAAAAATGACAGGAAACCATGAATTAACAATTCATAGCAAATTTTTCTCAAACGCAAATACAAATGTTTCAGTATTTCATCCATGACCTTGTGAATATGCCTAAAACAGTTGTAGTTGTCGAAGCAATTTTTTGGACAAGTTACATCATCAGTAAACGACGTCTAAAAATTGAGAAAACAGAAATGAACGTTGAAAAATTTTGCTTGGGTTTGAGTGTAGTGAATTACTTTTTAAATTTTCATTGTGATCCTATGTTCAGAACGATGACTCCCTTTGCTATTTAGAACGGTTCAGTTTTTTTTATTCCAAGAATAACAATCAAGAACTAGTTTCAAAATAAAGCACTTTTATAATATCATTGCAAAATACATATGGCAATTTTGTTCAAGGAATAAATAAAGTTTATATTAACACATCAGATAAAGTCTCTACATCTAACGCAGATGTTATTTTTCATTTTTCAATGTAATCCTAAAAATATAGATCATACATATAGAAGACTACCTGTATGTACTTATGGGACTACACACTTTCAAGTAATTGAACTTTTGTGTTTTGCTACTGCCCGTGCAGCGAGGGCGTATCTGCAAACATCGCCGGTCGCTTGAGTAAAACCTGGACTTCGTTCTTTTCTTGTTCGCGGGGGAGCCCGCACTCGGAGCTAAGCAGGAGGGTGTGGCGTCGTGGTGCGCTGCGCTGCGAGGCCTGAGAGAGTGAAGAGGAGGGGCGTCCTCTTCGTCGTCGTCGTCGTCGTCGTGCTCGTCTTCCTCGTCGTCGTCGTCTTGGGCCCGCGTGCCGAGCGAGAAGGCCTTGGCGCGGCGAGGCCGGCTGGCCGGGCGGGCGGGCGGGCGGGCGGGTGACCGGCCAGACGAGGCGTCCCACTGAACACAGGATGTACGCAAATACGGTGACAGATGACGGCGCGAAAAGAGCGGCCGCAAGCGCCGTGTCGCCCGCCCTCCCCTTCCTCTCCCCCCCCCTCCTCACTGCCCGCCGCCGCCCAGCGCCTTCCCCTACGGCCCCGGCGCGCCGGTTGATTTCCAGAATCTAGCGGTATTTAAATCAAAAATGCATATGCTCAAAACGAATGAAAGTCTACGTGAACAAGTTCCTTATAGTCTTGTCCGGACTCTAACAATCGCCATAAGTACAGTATTCGTTTCCCAGAAGAATGGGAAGGTCTGTTCGATGTGCGCTTCCGAGCCGAGCGCACAGCCGTGCCTCAGTCCTGATTTGACGCGCTTGATGTTACTGCCTATTGACGGCGCGTTGTTAAGGATACCTTAAATGTTCGATATGACTGAGAATCTGGAAGGTATGTTCTTCAAAATCCACTAATTCTTAAGTAGAAATTTTTACATTTTGGGTTGTTCTGTTTATGTAAAATTATCTCCATGTATTTCAGACAGGTTTCTTAGTAATCGGAAATTTAAACTGAGTTATCTTGAGTTGCCAACAATTGCTAAGAAGTTTCTTTGCATGATTATATTCCGTAAACGTTGTAAAACATAATAGCGAAAATAATTTTTGCCCAAATTTGCCCCATTGCGAAAAAATCGATTTTTTTCAGATGCTTGTACAGTCACTCGGCGGGAGCTATTCGAGCTCTTGCGTAAGGTGAACTCTCTCGTGCCACAGATATTCGGAATAGAAAGATGCTAATGGAGTATGTTTTCGGTAAAGTTCTTGGAAGAATTCCAGAGGCAGTAGTAAGTGAAAAGATACGGAGATTCACCACCCAAATTACTGACAAATGGAAGACTTGCAAAAGAATGGTAGACAGGTTCGCGGCAAGAACGTATACTCCAGACGAGGCACTTGCAATGATAATTGACTTAAAATTATCGAAGAATCAATACATCGCTTTACAATATGGCGCAAAAGCACGAAATAGTAATTTATATCCACCATATTATCATGTCCTGGAGGCGAAGAAAAAGTGTTACCCTGGCTCTACAGCAATTAGCGAAACCTCTGCCGAAGTGCAACTACAAGATCTTCTTAACCACACTTGCAACCGTCTGATAGCATCACAAGAAAATATGTTTGCAAGTGTCTTGGCGGAAACAGAAGTGACGTATTTATAAATGGTGTATAAGTGGGGCTGTGACGGAAGTTCGGGACACAGTCAATATAAACATACCTTCTCAAGTGATTGCGCGAAAGATTCTGAGCTTTTTATGTTTTAACTTGTGCCTGTTCAACTTACGTACCAGCAAGACGGAGCCATTGAGAAACGCACAATCTGGCAGAATCCATGAACATCATCCACAAGATTTTGTAGACCCATTAAATTCGAATTTGTCAAGGAGACACCACATAGGACTAACATAGAAATTGCTCGATTAGAAGAAAAAAATAAGAAAATCCAGCCAACAAAATTGAATATCAGGGGTGCTGATATATCTGTAAATCACAAACTGCTGAAAACTATGGTTGATGGAAAAGTATGTAATTCACCTATGTTGCAAGCCTCCTCTCAGAAGTGCTATATTTGTGATGGACTCCAAAGCAAATTAACAATTTAAAACATTTTAAAAAGACCTTGCGTAAATAAGCTTTTCTTTTTGGTCTCTCTCTACTTCCGCTCAGATACGTTTCTTCGAGTGCCTTCTTCACATTTCTTACAGACTACAATTTAGAAAATGCAGGGTTCATGGATCAGAAGAAAAGATACAGTATAATTTCAGGAAAAAGCAAATCGTTGACAAATTTCGAAAGGAAATGGGTCTGCTTGTGGACATTCCAAAACAAGGAAGTGGTACAACGAACGATGGGAACACTGCTCGGAGATTTTTTCAAAATCCAGAGAGGTCTGCTAACATCACTGGGATAGATGAAAACCTCATTCGCCGCTTCTCCGTTGTTTTACAAGCATTGAGGAGCGGATACGATGTGAATTCGGAAGCTTTCAAAAAATATGCAATTGAAACAGCAAACTTTTACATCAGTTTATGCGGATGGTCCTTCATGCCTGTAACAGTGCATAAAATAATTATTCATGGCGATCATGTGATCAATGAAATGGTTGTCCCAATTGGATTACTGTCCGAAGACGCGCAGGAAGCCCGACACAAAGTTCAAGTCATGCCGAGAAAGAAATACTCGAAAGTCATCGAGGGTACGTGGCAATGAAGATCTGCTTCATTTCCTACTGATTTCTTCCGACCCAGTAATAACAAGCATCCGGCCACTACCAACCAAGAAAACTGAACAGCTACCAACAGAAGTTCTGGAGTTGTTGCATGTTCCTGGTACTGGTGTGCCACTTGAAGGTGGAATAGCAGATTGGGAGAGCGACTAATGCCAACTATTGTAAGTTTTATTTGTTGTTAATTTTTTATATTTTTTTATTGCTTAGTTAACAATGAATTCGAACCACTATATTAAATTTTGAGTTGGTGTTTCATGAATCGTTAGCAGGCTATTGAATGCACAATTAAGTAGTTCCCATTTGATAACTCTTATCAAGACTCCAGGATAATGAATTTATTATTATACTATTCCACTACACTACAATACAATGCAAAATGACACAAGGAATAATACTGACAATTTTCAAGACCGCCGGCTTTACCGTTCTCTTGAAAATATTTTAATACCGCTAAATGAAGGAAATCAACCACTGTGCGGCGCTTTCCTCAGCTTCGAGAGACCGAAGGCTCAGAAAGGTGTTCGGGTGGAAGGGCTCGGTGCAAATATTTATAGCAGGTATTATAATGGTATTATGTTCATTATAATGGTCATGTGTTCAGGTGGAAATTCAGAAGAAATGTTGAAATCTGAGCACATTTCCGTGATTATTGCCTTTATGTATTTTATATAATTTTTGTAGTAAATTTGATGAAAATAAAGACGTTCGAGTTTAGTACTATCGCTGTTGTGGAATGGTATTTTTGCTCGTTGTTTTCCGAAAGGTCTTTGGAATTAATTAATCCACTTATAGTCAAAAGAAGAATTCGTTTATAAGGTGTCAGGTTGCACATTTTTTATTTATTTATTTATTTATTTATTTTATTTGCAATTTGTTCATCTGAACAATAGGCAAATCATTTAGCAAAGTTACAATGGCATGTGAAGGAACTGGGCATTCTCAGTCCTTCGTGAATTCATTTTCAGTAATGATCAAATAAATGGTATAAATCACAAATATAACATAGGACAAATATGACCAAGACAGAAAAACAACAGACAATATATAAATACACTGGCAATCATGAACGTAATTATGTATATATATATATATATATATATATATATATATATATATATAAATTTAAGCTGTTTTGCTTAGTTACAGTGCAATTACTATAACAGTACAATATACATTTTGTTTATTAATGATCGAACCTATTTAAGAGGTCCAGGGGATGAAATCTGCACAATCTTCTTAATTCTTGACTATTGTCTAGTAAGTTTAATGCAAGGTAATTTGGATGGTTTTCTAATCGCTTATAATATCTTTGGAATCTAAATTGGACTTCTTGGTTTATTGTAGGTATGTTTAAGTCATTGTGTAGTGTTGTATTTGAAACAAACCACGGGGCATTGGCAAGCAATCTTAGAGTTTTTGATTGGAATCGTTGCAGTATTTCTAGGTTTGAGTTAGCCGCAGTGCCCCAAAGTTCTATTCCGTAGGTCCAAACAGGTTTTATTGTTGATTTATAAATCAGTACTTTATTAGCCAATGAAAGAGACGATTGTTTGCCTAGAAGCCAATAATATTGCTTGATTTTAATTTCGAGAGCTGTTCTTTTCTTTCTGATGTGTGTCTTCCAAGTCATTTTTTGATCTAAATGTAGACCAAGGTATTTTACACAATCTGCCTGTGGTATATCCTTGTTGCTGATTTTAATTGGAGGACATCTATTTGGTCTAAGTGCAAACGTTACATGGACAGATTTACTTTCATTAGTTTGTATACGCCACTTTGTGAACCATTCCTGCAGCACAGTGAGGTATTCTTGAAGATTTTCTGATGCTTCGATGGCATTTTCATGAGAAGTTAAAAATGCTGTGTCGTCAGCAAACATGGCTGACGTGATGTCCGTTGAAACAGGTAGGTCGGCCGTGTATAGTAGATACAGTAGTGGACCGAGAACACTACCTTGCGGTACTCCAGCTGCAACAGGATAGAATGATGATGTTTCTTCCTTAAATTTTATTTGAAAACGTCTTTCAGTAAGATAGGAGCGAAGTAGTGCAAAAAACGGGTGGGGTAACATATTTTTGATTTTATATAAGAGTCCTGAGTGCCACACCTTGTCAAAAGCTTGGACTACATCCAAAAAGACACCAGAACAATAAAGTTTCTTCTCCAGCGCTTCATTAATGACTTTTACTACTCTGTGGATTTGTTCGGTAGGGGCATGTTTCAACCTAAAGCCGAATTGGTAGTCTGGAATGATGATGTTTTCTGCTATGATTGGAAGTATCCGCTTGAGGAGAAGCTTTTCGAAGATTTTTGACAAGATTGGTAATAAGCTTATCGGTCTATACGAGGATACTTCGGAAACAGGTTTCCCCGGTTTTGGTATGACAATAATTTGACTGTATTTCCATTGAGAGGGAAAATGTCCAATTCTGATGATGGCGTTGAAAATTGAGGTTACCAATGCTAGTGCTTTTTTTGGCAGGTTTCTTAGAACAATGCCGGTGATGAGATCGTAGCCAGGTGCTTTATGAGGATTAATTTGTTTTATTGCATATGAAACTTCGGTTGTCTTGAAATGCTTTATTGGTAAAGACATTTGATATGGTGCATTAATGAACTGAATAATATTTCTTTCTTGTTCTTCTTCATCTGATGGGAATGGTTGGAAAACTTTTGCAAAATGTTCCGCAAATACTGTTGCTTTTTCGTGGTTGGTTCTAGCCCATTTTCCATGTTTATCACGTATAGGCGGCACAGGTTTGATTGGTCGTTTAATGCGTTTGGTGGCTTTCCATAGGGAGTAGTCGTTGTCTTTGGTTGGTGATAGTCTTTCAAGATACTCCTTGGTTTTATTTTCATGTAGGTCTTGAAGAAATCTTTTAAGATCCTGCGCTGCCCTGTTGAAGTTTCGTTTATCATTTGGATCATGCGTGGTTTGCCAAACTTTCTTAAGTCTCCTCTTATTTCTTTTCATTTCGTCAACTATTTTGGGGTATTTGTGAGAAGCTGTTCCGTACGTTTCTGGTGTAGCGTACCATGCTGCTTGTTGGATACTAGTAGTTAAAAATTCAACTGCTTCATCTATATCAAATTCACTTTTTAGAGGAACGTTTGCAGTAATATTTACATTAAGCCATGTTTGAAAGTCACTCCAATTCGTTTTTTTATTGGAAATACTAGGTTTAGAATTATTTTCTATTATATGAGAGCTAATAGTTAATATTACTGGAGAGTGATCGGAGGACAATTCGAGAGAATTTTCAATTGATGTAAAGCTCTGATTTGTTCCTTTCATGATAAAGAAATCAAGTAAGTCCGGCAGCTTATTACAGTCGGTTGGCCAGTACGTTGGCTCTCCTGTCGATAGCGGTTCTGCGTTGAGTGACGTGACTACGTTGAGTAGTGTTTTTCCTCGTAAAGTCGACAGTCTTGACCCCCACTGCGAATGTTTTGAGTTGTAATCACCTCCAGAGATGAACCTTGCACCCAACGTATCGAAATATTCTCTATACATTTCTTCCGTTATTTTATGCTTTGGAGGGCTATAGACAGCTGATACTGTCAATGAACCGAAACTGTCATAAACTAGTACAGATGTGGCTTGCAGGTAATCATTTTCAAAATTTGATTTCAAAGAATGCTGTATGTTTCTTCTTATTATTATCGCCGTACCTCCATGGGCTGTGCCATCTGGGTGTTTTGTATCATATATTTCATAGTTAGGTAGTTTAAAGAAACTTTTTTCCGTGAAATGAGTTTCTGAGATGAGCATTATGTCAATTTTTTCGTCTTGTAGAAAATTGTTAATTTCTCTGCAATGTTGCGCTAGTCCATTGGCATTCCATACACCAATACGAAATGTCTTCATAATTTGCTTATTACTTTGGTCATGAGGCTTATCAGGTTGGAGATTTGATCACTTTGCTTGGTTAGTATTGATTCAAATTTTTGAAAAGTTTCTTGAACAGTTGATATTAGTTGTGCAATTTCAATATTACTATTATCATTTATGACTTGATGTGATGGAGGGTACTTGGCTACGTGGGCCCAAGTGCGGTGTTGCATTTCGCTAGGTACGTTACTATTTAAAAGTTTGTTGCTTCGATGGTGTGAGTGAGAAAGATACGAATTTTGTGTATTCTGGGGATATTTACTTTGTCTTATTTCTTGGTAGACTTCGCATCCCTTGTAGTTTGCTGGGTGGTTTTGCTCACATAGAGCACATTTAGGTGGGTCTTCTTTTCGCTTTTTACAGACTTCGGTCGGATGATTTTCTCCACATTTCACACAGCGATGTTTTCGATGGCAGTATGTCCTTGTATGTCCATATTCTTGACATCTTTTGCATTGTACGATTTCTTTCTTCTTTCGAGGTGCTTCTATTTTGATTTTGCAGTTCAGTAAACTATCTATGTTATAAATATCTTTATTATTTTTGCTAGGTTGTAGATCTATGAAGAAGAGAGGGAGTGGCGCTTTTGTTTGTCTGTGTTGAATATTATAAATTTGGCGAACCTTGTGGCCGTAACTTTCAATTTCATCTTGCAGTTCCTTAACATCTGCATTTGCATGAATTTGTTTAAGTACAACCCTAAAAGAACGCTCTTCTTTGAGCTGATATGTATGAAATTGCAATTTTTTATTTTCAAAATGTTTTATAAGCTTTCTATATGCTTCAACTGTACTTAATATGACTTTGACACTGTCACTGTTCAGTAATTTATAGCTGTATTCCTCTTTTTTTAATACTTCTTCAATGCATTTTTTTAAGATATTCACGTCTTTTATTCCTGGTAGAAAAATGGGTGGAATTTTATAACCATTGGTTCGTTCGTTGGATTCAGATTTTTCTATTGTGTTGTTTTCTGGTTCTGTAGAAGAAAGAAGTTCGAATTTGTTGTAATTTGTGATACTTTCTGTAACTGGTATTTTCTTTAGAGCTCTTTGTGAAGGTTCACTAATTTTTCGTTTCCGCCGTCTCGGGACGACTTCTTGCCACTCCAGAGTGTTATCGCACATACCTTCAACAGATGACATTGTTGATACGTCTGTTGTACTACTGCTTTGTTGTGCTAATCTATCGGTCTTCTGACAATCCGTATCTGCACTGCTTGTTGATAGCGGTAACTGTGGTTGCTGCGTCAGGAGTTGCTGTAGTTGATTTAGTTGCAGAGGCGGTTGTGGAGGCACATGATATTGAGTTAGAAGTTGAGAGAGTTGTATTTCTATTATTTGTTGCTGATGTTGGTGGTGTTGTAGTTGTTGCTGAAGACGTTCTTGCTGTTGACGTATTGCTTGATCTGGGATGGGTTGCACAGATTCACTGTTAAACGAGTTTTCACCACCATTTTCACAATATGTAGCGTCCATTGCGCTTCGAATTAGTTGCCCCGTAACGGAGCAACTACTTGTGGCCATTCACTAGTCTAAAAATGATTTATTGGTTTTTACTACAACTAAAATAACACTTTTTCTGAACGTGGCACTGTTCACACCGCTCACACGAACGACACTGGCACTGAGTGTTATCGCACTGCTCGCTGCTGATTCACCACTGCCAGAAAGCGATAAGGCAGAGCTACCTCGGTTACGAAGCGTTCGCCTCGGCGGCTCGGACCGGACGGATGCACATTTTGGACAGAAAAGCACGGAATTAAAGTATGCTTCAAATATTTAGGATAGGTAACCCAAATGTTCCCAAATTCTAATTATCCCAAATATGTCCATGTTCCTAATGCCGGATCCTAGTTCTATCTATTGCCGCTACAACAGCACATGATTACTTGCATAATTTGTAACTTTTGCAATTTTCGAAAATTCAAATATTTCAACGAAATTGGGATATGCGCCATTTTAATAAGCCTCCTTTGCTCTACCCAAGAATATTAATCCAAAATGTAATTTTCTTAGAAATGTTTGAAAATGATAAAACATCATGCAACGTACTCCCAAAAATCTAAATATCCGTATTGTATCTACAGTGATGAGCACAGACGAACGGATATCAGAATAGACGGACGGACAGACACACGGTTTGCTGTAATGCAATTTTTTCGATATCAAGGTATCATTCTGTCTACACAACGTGTTAGAGGAAGAAATGTTCTTCATACAGGGGCAAGACAGCCTCTTTTTCGATACCAGGTACCAGGAGAAGTGACTCAGGGCATCAACTGATGTCACTGCAGTCCCTCTGACCGGGAGGCCCTTGGTTGAAGTCCCGACGGTGGCAGGATTTTCGACATTAGCTTGTTAGCTAGGTCGAATTCAGACGGTCTGAAGGAGAATTCTCGCGACAGGATGCTCTGATCGGGAGTTTTCCGTGAACACCAGGCAACTGCCGAGGCAGAATCCTAACAAATGGGCCACGGATCGCGTGCGATCTCACCTTTCCCATCTCTTACAAACACTTACTCTAACACGCACTACACAACCACACATGCCGGGAGACCCGTCAGGAGCGAAGAGCTTGCCCCGGCTGGGGCGGTGCCCAGCTGGTGGCAGATAACAGGCTGGGGAAACCACACGAGCCGACGGTAGGTCGGCACCGGATCTCAACATAGAGCGGGGGAAAGACCACCACCTCCCTAGTAAAAACATGCATTACACTTACAGGATTAATGACCCTGGTAGTTTAAGTACCCGGAATCACTAATCAATCAATCAATCGATTTCGGGGACACACAATTCGAGTTTTTCTGACGAAAAATTGCTCCTTTTCTTACGCAGAATTACAATTCTTTCTCTTTACTACGTAATTACATAGTCGGTGAGGAATGGCTACTACCGGGCGTGCAATGAGATACTCTCGTATTTGCCCCACTAGTTCCAGTTTAAAGCTAACATGAGTTTGTATAGTCCCAAAGTAGCATTGCAACTTTCTTTTCAATTTCTAAAGCCGGATAAGTTATTAAACTACTCTTAAACGTTCAGTGTACTAAGCAAGTCGAGTATCGCGATCGCGATCAACTGGTTAATAATTTTAGAAGGCAATTTGTTGATGTACGCAAATTTTCGTAATTGTCTCGTGGGTTCCGCATTCGCCATATCCTCAAAATAGAAATTTCGAAAATAGCCTACTCAGAAGTTTCTGAGATCACCTATTTAGCGACAGTTGCAACATTTTTTTAGAAGAGTACTTTTATTATTACAGACATCACATCGTAATCTAAAATAAAATAGACCAATGAAAAGAGCAGTGATTGCTATTAAAACAAAATCCGGCCGCAGTGGATGGTTATGGAAGGTCACAACATATTAGTTGCGCCATTGAAGGACATTTTACGCTTTAGCTGTAGTTGAGTATCTCTAGTATCACCGAAAGATGTCTTGGTACTATCTAAACGTCCTCATAAAAGATTGAATGTGTGGATCGGCGACAATACAAATGAATCTTAAAACTTCCTTCAAGGCGTCAATAAACAAAATCAAAATGGAGGCACTTGGCGCATATCTATCCAGCAAGCAAAAGTGAAAAGGTCAAATCCAAAAGTACTCGATGCAATATTCGAGTACTAATAATACGAACAAAAGCTCAAAGTGAGAACGAATTCTTACTTTAGATATTTACGAGAATTTAAGAACATAAAACAGCTTTTTCTAAATTATTTTTAATTTAAAATAAAGATATTTAGCGTATTTATTTGGCTTAAATCACTATAATGTAATGAATTATTAACATTTTTCAACAAACCATATTTGACGCCATATTAGACTCATACCATTTTGATTTTAATCTTCTTACTTCGCAGAATGGCTGCAGAAAATTGTGCCGATTTCTCAATTGAAAAAACGCAACTTGTAAGTCCCTGATTTTGAAGAGGTGTCTATTTATTGTTCATCGACGTGGCAATTACTTCCTTGTATACTACATCATCTCACATTTCACGTTCTGTGTGTCCTTGATACCGAAAAAATGTTGTTGTTTTTTTTTAGATGTTATCTTCTATCTATACGTCAGTCGGCCTGTGTCTCATAACATTTACGGCTAAACCGTTCTCAGAGTTTTTGCCAAAATAGTCCAATTAATCTAACGTATGTCACATTCTTTCGAATTTCAAGTATATCTTTTAATTCTTGAGGGTAGTTTACATGAAGCCCTAATACCATATTTGAAATGTTCTCAAACGTGGTTCAAGTTTTTTCACGTATAGAACGAACTACATTTATAATAATGACACAAGGTCGATTTTCAGAATTTTCGGCATCAGAATTTTCGGAAATTACAAAAGTTCATTTTGTTTCGAATCTCTCCTAGACCTACAAAATTGAAATTAGCGGTTTCTGATATGATAAGTATATTTCCCAATACTTAATATTTAATTATCGTACATTTTGGTACAATTTTTCAACATGCTAGTAGTTGACATCAATTGTAAGTTGTAGTAAGAATTTTTTGAAGGTCTCACAAATACAAATTTTAGAAACTTAAGTCCGTGCTCTGACTCTTCGATACCCAAGCGCTCGAGTATTAAGTTTTTCTAATCTAAAGCCCGGATTTCGACTCCCGGCAATAACAAGGCTAAATTGTTTCGTAAACTTTCGTCTATAAGTAGATCAAACTCTCTTAAAATATGGTTTAGGTTCGATTTTCAATAAAAGTTAATTTTTGTAAATATTCGAAAATTGCAAATTCGAATCTCTTGCGCTTCTTTTCTGAAGTCTGTTTCACGAAATGGCTGAATAATTTGTTGGACAAAATTTGCAATATTTATATCATTACATTATAAATAATACGAGAAAACATGAAGCGTGGAGCACCACAATTTTTTCTTCTTTTGTTCTTTGTAATATGGCAAGCAATAAAAGATTTCGGACTATTTCTTGATACTTCTTGTAGAGTAGACGATACTTCTAACATTGTAACATGTCATATTATAATGTGGTGGGCAATATTTGGAATATGTTTATTAAATAAAAAAAATATACCTTTTTTTCTTCCTTTTAATAGATAAAACTACAAATAAAGCAGTGATTTCAACAATTTGTATTATTTGAATGAGGACAATTAGTATTTGTTTCATACTGGTGGTAAATATTCACGACGGTGGTACTTTTATTTGAAAATCTCATTAGATTGGCGATATTTACTGCCAATCTAATCTCTAAAATGTAACGAAATTTCACACATCGGTGGGAGTTGGGTTGTGAATTGAATCTTTAAAATAGTAATGGTTGCAATAACAAAATATTATGCCTTCGAGAACACGATCAAGCATTGTTTGCACAGCGTTCGATGCGTTATTCTGAACCAATTAACTTCATTACACGACCTGCTCTGAGATTTTATGACGCTATGTACACCGTTGGCTTGAGCCGAGGCATTATATTCTAAAGCTGCAAAAGGGCGGTTCTTCTACTCTCTGTATTTGATGGTTGAAAATAATTCATTGGCTGGACAAGAATTTCAAAGATCCATTTTTGTTAAGAGTTTTCGAATTTCTCCTTGAATCCGAATGACAAATGCTTTGTATCCTAGGAATAGACTCCCCTTGTAAACTCAAAGACTCATAGATTGTCCACGCTCAATGTTAGCCAATTTACGGCAAAACTAGCGAGATGTACTAGTACTAGAATACAAGACTTCGCAATTGCGAGTTCTTATAGCTTTGCAAACTGAATTAACCACAAAGTAAAAACACCATACCCAATACGTTCCATTGACTTGTTTTTAACGGTTTAAGGCATTGAGATGTGATGAGCACCAAAGCAAATTCATAGGATATTCTCATAGAATGATCAAAAGTATATTTTTTATTGTCCAAGTAATTGTCAATTTTATATTGAAATTGAATTGACTTCTGTATGAGACTTATGTATATAGAAGTAAATTTGGGGAAAATTAATTTACTGATATAATGAACAACAACGATGAAGCGCGTGAATTGGTTTGCAAATATCAAATAATTGGAAGACCCATCTCAAATTTTTCATTGGATCAAGCGTGCAACTCCTTCGCGTTTCACTTACACATAAAAGGAAATAAGCAATGATTTCACTTAGGTAGGTAATTTATATGTTTGCTATTGATTTGAAAACACCGTAACGCAAGAGAGTGTCACGTTATGCCTATGTAAAGTACTTTACTTTAACTAGATATGCCATCGCTTACTTAACTCCAATAATTGTATGATGCAAATTATTATAACATTAAGAACAAGAAATGTCACACACTTACTGTTTTATTGGTCACTGACGCTGGAATAATGATTGAATGTTTCATCTGCATCATTACCTAAAAATTCAAATGTAACAATGTCCGGCAATGCAGTTTATTGCCAGTTTCGCACTAATGAGTTTAAAAGAAAGGAGAAGGGAATAAAATTGAAAATAAAATTGAAAATAAAATTTCGCTTCCGAAATAGCAACCAGACGATATTTAAAATATGTGGTTTAGAAAGATTATTGTAGATTATTTGTACATCGCAAATATTTTATTGACACAATTTTATCATATCTTAATCCTTGGTTGCAAAAATGGCGATTTTGTGAGGAACAACTTCAAATAAACGGAAGAGAAAACTAGTAAGAGAATTGCAGTTATATTGACAACTTCAGGAGACGAAACAAGAAGTGCTGTATTAAGAGCACTTTCGTTTATTTTCACATTCTTTTCCTTCTTTCCTTCCTTTCTTTCTTATTTTCACATTCTTTTCACATTCTTTTATTTCTTCTCTCAGAGCTGCAACCAATCACTCACCTCCTACACCATTTTTTAAGACCCGGCCCCACAGTCGACAGAATAACAGGATACGGGAACAACAATAGGGAGGGAAATTCAAGGTAAAACAAGAGGTGAATCTGAGGGGCAAGGGGCTTCTTGAATATGGTATCTGTAAAGGTCTTTTGAACCAAAAGTCTGTTTTCGATAAGAAATGTAAACTCTCATTGAAGGTTACATGCGTTTAAACGAGTGTTCTCGGATCTCTTCACTATCCCTTGGAAATAAATTATTGCAGTTTTCAGCTTATATATATTCATTTTAAATTTAAATATTTTTATAAAATTTAAAAAGACGGAAATGTTTTAAAGTATCAGTATTTAAACATTTACAGCAGATATACATAGGTTGGATTTTCGAGAAAAAACCCTTCAATATTACTAAAAGCTGTTATAAAACTGAAAGAATAAGAGATGGCGTTGGGCGTTTCGTCAGTCGTAAAAATTTGTAAATTCATTTGCCCGTTATTTTGCTTATTTATTTTTTTCATTTATTTTCAAAAATATTTGTCCTTAAAATCAACTTTTTAATTTACACGTTGTGCAGATTCAACTATCGTGCTTTTATAAATTGTTTATATAAATGTGGTATAAAATGAAAGAAATTTTTTCAATTGTCCGTTCATTTGACTACACATTCAGTAGCCTAAAAGGAGCTCGGAGGTACTGTACTACATGTCTCGCATGCAGTATTAACATCTGCAAGCTTTCAATAAAAATCAGAAATATTTAAGTTAATGAGTAAAAAGTTGGTGGAGATAAATATTGTCTATAAATAAGATAAAATTGATGCGAAGAAATGTGTGTTGTCCCTTCTCTGTAGCCAGACACGTCAAAAAACGACCGTTCGTCTGACCTGCAGTTCCCCGAGAAAATAAATTGGTAAGATTTGAGATTTAAAACACAAAAGAGCTTCGAGTTTCTTACCCACTTGCCATCGCATCTTTCTCGTGAAATCTCTATGAGATTTTAACCTGGGAGTTTGCAATCCAAATGATGGTATCTCACCACAACTGAATTCTCCGTGGGTACGAGAACTGTTCTCTGTTCATCTCTTCTTCTGGGAAACATCAACGCTTTGCACAATTTTACAGATCACAGTTCCGTGAAGTGATCAGATGGGGAGATAAATGTTTTACTGCGAAGAAGGCGTGAATGATTCCTTATAATTGCACAGTAAGTATTCATTGTGCTCGACTTACGGAGGCTTTCAAATTTACAAAGTTCTCACGACAATGTTAGATGTTTTACGAATGGCAAAAGGACATACTAGTGATAATTTTCCTTATTGACGTAAGAAAAATATTAAGGAGAACAACGGTTGGGAGATGACAGTTTGTTCTGCTCAAAATATTAGTTATTTGCAAGAAACAATTAGAATACGAAAGAAACATTTAACAAATCTGTTTTGTAAATGAAAGGGAATTTTAAAAATAATTATTTAGAAGGTTAATTAAAAAAACAAAAAATAAAAAAGGCACGACATAAAAACAAAGGCATATAGAATGAGTAAATTCTCACTCACAAGCAAATGCATAAAAATATATTTTTCATTATAACGATCAATGCGATACAAACATGTTAACGTCGGTCCACTTGTCAAATTTTCACTTACAGTAACACGGCAATAGTTTAGTTGTGTGTCTTCCTCCAAAATCTCCAATGACAAAAGGGCACTGAAATCAATGTTCACCAGACAAACATTTCCATTTTCCATCGTTCAATGAAATGTCCCCATAATGTCATACCTCCTGCGATAAAGTCCAGCGTTTGTGGCCTTCGAGACTTCGATTAGAAAGAGTGAACGAGTGCGAAGACATGTCAACAATTCGATTGCGTTGCGGATAGTAACCTGTGTTGAGTGCGGTTATATTTGAGAAGAAAGTAGAGAAGTATGGTTTTCTTCGAAAATTGTGTTGCATATTCAGTCTTGTAGAAACAATAAGGTTGCTCAAAAATACTTCTTCTGTATCAGTTATAGCCAATGTTATATATGGAAGGCAATGTACGGTCCTTTTTTATTTGCTTGATGACAGGTTTACAAACATCTACATAAATAAGAATGGTGCGATAGCGTTCAGATGTTTATTATTATCCATTACATAAAACAACGTTTCGACAACTTATATATGTTGCTAACCTCAGGTACTGGAAAGACAAGTCTTGCCGTCTAGCGAATCAAGAAAAGAGATTGCATATTGCCTTCCTCAAAAATACCTTACATATACAAGGAAAATTAATGAACCCGTTGGTATATGTGACACATTTGATTTAAATCAGCTTAGATTAAAGCAATTCACAATTAAATTCTTATTTCTTCTCTGCAATACACACACTTGAAACTCTATTTGATACGATGCTTGAAGAATACTAAAAACCAGCGTTTATTTGAATACAATAGGGAACGAAACTTGAAATATGCGCCAAACAATTCATGCTCTTCCAATTTATATATATATATATATATATATATATATATATATATATATATATATATATATATATATATATATCTGTATTACTAATTTCGAATATATCTGTAAATTGACGGAAAACTAAGAAGTCGCTGGTCATGTGACAGGTGTCAATGGTTTTACAGAGCAACTACATATTTTCCCAACCTGTGATTATTTAAACTAAACTTTTAGTGTGAAAAAAGATACAAATAAATTTAAATTAAAGTTTAAAATTTTATAAAATTTTATTTTATAAAATAGGGGGTCCAATGTGTTCAGGATTTATAATCTGCCTTGTGCAGTGTCATTCAGCAAGTTGCTGCAACTTATACTAGGCTAATACTGCTAGTAATAATTATGATAATAATAAAAAAAAATATGTTATGTTCGTAAATACAGTTGTACCCATTACTCGTCAAACAAAAATAATTCGTGAATCTGATTGTTTACAAATGTAGAGAATTATTGCGAGAATCCTGTAGTATACTTGACTCAATTTCAACAAAAAGCTCACTTAAAACTCCTATTCCCCGGGATCAAAAAATAACATATCTTGCTTAAGTAACTAACTACTCTTGTCAGAAAAGCTTTAAAATGTGAGTCCTTTCATGCGTCTGTTTCAAAAGTTAATGGCGTCTAATTTTTTAAAATTCAATTACCTTGGAACTCTACTACGGAGGAGGATCAAAATCTCCTGCAAATCCAGACAATTTTAGCACACATTTATTCCACATTTCTTTGGGTGGGTTAATAGACCTTAAGGAATTTGACAGATATGTGATACTGGTTAAGGTGGACAAATAAAATGAAGATTCTACATAGATGTGTAACTAAAATGTTTATGTCGTGCTGAAAAATATGAAAGCAATGATAGCTTATGCGAAAGTTACTCACGTTTCCTTGACCTGTGAATAATTTTAATTTTTTCTTAAAAGGACGTAGTGAGGAAAGAAATACGTATTTGATGAACATAATATAGAAATGTAATGAAGAAGAACAAGAAAAGAAAATGGGTGAGGAACAATGAATGAATGAATGAACGAAAGGAAGAGCAAAATACAGGAAACTTATAATAACTAAGACGTGAAACGTTAGTGAGAAGGAAAGAAAGCAAGGAAAGGGCTACAGTGAATAAGAAAATTGTTAAGAGATGCGTTTATAATTAGCAAGTTAGAAGAGAAAGCAAGAGCTCAAGAGATTCACCAGAAGGCAGCCAGCAGAAAGCAGGCCCATTTCTTATTCGTTTCAGCCAACGCCGGTTGCCTTTCGTCTCGTTTTCTAGGAAGCGCTTCTCGAACCGCGGACTAGACATTTCACATTTGGAAGCTCCTAGGCTTTGGACAGACATGGAGACCCTTAGCAATGAAATGTCCAGGAAATAGAAACACCTGCGCGCTTCGACAGAATAATACCCCCCTTCTCTTCAGCCAGACGCGTTGTCCGAGTGCAAGCTGTAACCGTCTGGGAGCTCCCTACGGGTCGCAGCGGGCGCATTTGCGCCTAAAAATAAAGCTGCGTACGCTGTCGGTAGGCTCTCGTGGCTCCGCGGTGGCGGGCGGGCGAGCGGGCAATGGGCGAGCTGTGCACGGCCGCGGCGAGGAGGCAAGAGGGACCTGCAGCGCAACACCGGAGCCCGCCTCGGCCTCGCAGTCGGCGCTCGGAGATTCATGGGCGGCTTTCTTGCGTCCGGCGCTGCAGCCGCCGCCGCCTCAGCCGCCTCCGCCGCCGCCCCCGGCGATCGCCGCCCCCGCTCCGCCTCTTCTTATTCTTCTTCTTCGCACTGGGCGCGGCACAAGTGGCCAGGGCCGGTTCGAGCGGCGGCGGCGGAGGTGGCGGCGGTGGCGGAGGCGGCCGCCCAGGCGCTCGCCCACGCGCCGAGTCCAGCTGCGGCCGGCCGGCCGCCTGACTGCCCGCCGCCGCCGCCGCCGCCGCCCCGCGGACGCACCGCCGGCCTCCTCACGATCGCTGCTCCCACGCGTGTGTGGGCGGTCAACGCCTCGGGAACGCGTGTTTTAAGACGCGCGAAAGTTGCGTTTGAGCAACACGGAATCACCTCTTTCAGAGCGTGGTACAAGTATTTCAGTCGGAAAATTGCTGTAGACGTTTCACTCAAGTGTGATGGTAAATACTTCACAATCAACAATCGTCTTAAGTTAAATGTAAACGTGGTGGGAATGCTCGGATGAATTAACGAACGAAGAGGTTGGACGAATCGTTTACGATGACCCAAACCTTTCAAACGCCCTTATTCTAATTTCTGGATATAACGAGAACGCATAAGGCGCTGAGAAGTCCTCGAAGAGGAAACGACCTTTTCTGAATCGAGATTTATACAAACAGTTGATGTGCGTAGGTCATATCTCCGGAAGTTCTTGAGACCCATAATAAAGCGATATCACACACTTTTCTTGGACATCTATTATCTAATGCAAACAAAATTCATTAATCAGATTAGTAATTGTTCAGAAATAACGTCGCTGGTTCTCAAGTTTTAGGTACGTACATTCCGAACTATCTCATTAATAAATTCATCAATTAATTTGCTACGCAAACTATCTTTATTTTAATAAACATTGTTTTCATATTCGAACTTGTATAAAAGAGATTAAAAATTTGAAAATATTGTTTCCTCAAATCATGCAAATGTTAACGCAAAGTAGTATTACTTTCAATCAATCAAACTTTCACATTTTCTTAAAATTGAAGCCCTAATTAAAACTAATTTAAAATATTAACTTTACTCCATCGTTTGTAGTCATACAATTTTTACGCTCTACCATATTTTGTTTGTATTATTATTTTTTCTTTACAATCCTTTCTATTTCCTGAACTTTAATCTCCGGCAGTACTAAAGGTTCTTCTTTGATTTGTGCTTTCAAGTAATGTTGGTTTTGCTTTGCTATATTCATGAGAAACCGAGGTAAGCTCTTTTCCCTCAGAAAGTTTTTTCCTTCCATTGAATTTCTCATAATTTCTTGGAGATGTAAACATTTCTAGTTTTGTACGTATTGCATTCAGTGTAATACAAAGTATAAGAAAACATAGTTTTTCTGACAAGCCATTAAAAAGAACTTTAATTGTTGTTTCATTTATTTTCACTTCACAATGTCAAAGTTACATATTAAGAAACATTGAAGAATTCACAAAGTTATTTTGTTATTGGAAACATTGGGCAACATTGAGGTGGTGGTTATTTTGGTACGGTTGGAATATTTTTGATTTTCTCTTGTTACTTATTTGAAATGTTAAAAACAAGCTATCAAAAGTAAACAATATTAATCTGTCTCCCTGAGCACATAGAGATACTTTTGAATTTATTCACATAAAGAGTCTCTACGTAATGATGTTTTAGTATATTAAAATCTACAATAGGTTGGGCTGAAGCTAAAGAAGTTATGATTCAAATGACTGTAATAGAGGAAAGCAGTGAATCGTTTTCGTGCGTTAATGTGCATTTCATGACTGTGCATATAGTGCAGCATTTACGTACAGAGTATATGTAAAATGTAATTAATATAATGTATTTAATGGTCCACGAAGCAGTGTTACTTAGACAATGTACGAAATGCCTATCAAAATAGACACATTAATACTAAACTGGTATTTTCAAAATTAAGGCACTTTCAGAAAAGTTGGAACGTAGGCCATTTTCGTTTTACAGACTTTTTTAGGTTCAACATTTATCTGAATTTTGCCTCAATACTTACATTGATAACTTAAACTATATTCCAACAAACTGGATAATTTTCACGCACAGATAATATTTGTTTACTACAAAGATTAGGACTGTATGGTTTTCGTTCTAGGCATATGACTGTACCGCAATTTCATTATCTACGCCGTTTAGACCTTCTTTCAACGGCATATTTATTAATAAATTATCTGGAATTTGTGCAAAGAAAAAATTTCAATTGGAGCTGAAGATGAGCTCTTTTAATTTCCTTGAATTATCTACACAGTGTTTGTTTATACAAAAAATCAAGTTCTTTAAAAACCATTATTTGCTTAGTGAGACAGGTTAATATTATTATTTTTTGGAAAACGTATGCCCATAATTTTTTAAACATTTAAAAACAAAGTGAGGAGCTGGAAAAGCTCCAAACTTGCCAAAAGAACGACATGCCTACTACATTCCGTATTAAGTTCTAAGTAATGGGAGGTTTGGTAAGAATGTGATGCAAAAAGTGTCGGAAATTTACTTAAAATAATATTAAAAAACATCTAAAATCTACTCATTATTTTATAATTTTACTTCACATTCAATATTACTAATCATAATATTTTTATTCACACTGTTAATGTGTTCAGTGAGCATTGTGCTTCAAAGTGCATTTACCAATGTAAGAGGGCAAAGTAGAGACCAACATGCCCTTGAGTCCTTGAAGAAACAACGAATTTTGTCAGTTACCTTTTTCAGTGTAAGTATTTTTATATGTAAATATACATGTAGATAAAAAAGAAACTCAGCAATTGCTGAAAAGAGCAATGCGTCACAATTGGGAAAGTTTTAATACGTCAAATGATAAGAAAAATGTGAATTTAATTGAAGAGTTTGATGCAGTAACATAATAAACTACTCCCACCATAGCAGGGTCCCTCGTGATTCCTAAATATTAATATAGCGATTTTGGAGAATGTATGGCTTGTATTGTTCCTATAGGGGAAAGTTCCTGAATCTAGTCCGTCGCCTAAATTGGACCGCATAAGAGAAGATGAATCGTAGCTAGTGCTTGTGAATGCTCTAAAATAACTGTTTGGAGATTTTCAGTGAATAGCGGTTTTATTGGCTGGAATACAGAGTGTTACAATGTTTTCGTGAAGTGTCTTACTGTTTTGTGTTGTCGTAAGCCCTTGTGTACAGAGCGAGTAAGTAATTACAATATTCGTTTCTAGAATATTTAACAATATAATTTGTATGTTCTTGTCAAGCAAAGTCTAAGGCACAAATTTCACTGTTAAATATAAGATGATGATATAAGACAATCAAAGAACATCAGCTGTTAGTCAAATCGCTAATAAATCAGGCATATCGGAGTTATAATTTCAAATGTTTGAATATTATTATATAAAATATAATTTTAAAGAACTGAAGAAAAGTTATGAGAAAATGACCTCGAATATTTATTTTCTAAAACCGAAATAATCTGATGCAGGAATCTAACATGCATTGAATATCCGCGGTGAAGTATGTTTCATGTTCAATGTATTGTTGACCCAGTTACAGTCAGAATGCTATATGCTACCAGAGACACTATTAATATTCTCTTAAGACACCACTTAGAGAATATTCATAATAACATGGTATGTTTTATGTGCAAATAGGAAGCTTATTGAACTAGACAATGCGCATTAGTTTCTTCTGTTTATCTATTTAATCTAACCAAAAAGGATCTGAAGAAAATACTAACGTTGAATACATTTCCAACAATAGAAAAGAAATAGACACAATCATTTAGCCAGTAGATGAGAATGACAATGAAGTAAGATGCCTCCAAACCAACTTCTAACTCAAGCTCTCTTAACTCCGCCAATGGATAGTACAAATTTACCAAGCTTAAATAAGAAAAGTATTCCATCAAAATCTTCACAAGTATAATTACTTAACAATGTCAGCGCAAACACATCCGAAATGAATCAGAAGCATTCCAAGAAAAAAGACAAAATAATAAAATTGATGATGTTCCTTTTCAAGAAATCCTACCTCTCAAATCTGTTGATGAATTTATTGCCGCACTAAAAATCTAATGTAATCAAATCACCATAATCTTTCCCAAATTACTGGCAATTTAAATTACTTCTAGAGAATTCATTTCGATGAACAATTACTGTTCTAATTACGAAAGACTATTCTCATGATATTGAAGCAATTATTATATGATTGCTGACACTTATCCATTACTAACAAAAGTTCATCAAAAACAGATCCACTGGGATAAGCAAAAAACTGAAAATTATTTGACCCAATACACAGCACATTTGATACTGATGCAAGTTAGGATAACTTAGAAGATAATTAATTAACAAAAATTCTTCAATGGAATCTGAATGCATTTGCTACCAAGCTGGAAAGTTTTCAGCTCCGTTACAATCTCTATAATCCATATATTTTATGTGTTCAAGAGACTAATATTAAACGTAACATTGATGGAAAAGTAAAGAAGTTTAGATGCTTCAACAAAACCAGAAATATTACTAACTATACTTATAGAGGTTCAGCAACCTATACTAAAGACTACTTAACTTCAGAATAGCTCAATATCCAGTTTAATATCGATAAAGTTTGCAATTAAATTTTTTTCTTCAATCACCTTACATATATGCAATATTTGAAACAGCCATGCTTTTGACACTTGTGAAGAAAATGGCATTATGAAACAACATTCAAAATTATTTATCTTTTTAGAGGATATAAATAACCCTAATTCATTAAGGAATAATCTAAAAATTGAATCTGCTATATACACCAAAATTAAATTAATTATTCTAAATTTTGGGAATATTAGAAAAAGGATTATTCAAAACTTCAAAATCACCTCAAGATTAACAAGTCATTTGGTTTCAAATAATGGTGCCAGTCTATATTCATTAAACGATTTGTAACGTCATCAATAAATTTACTGAAATTTAACTCCCTGTTATATTTATCCTCCCTGTTATCGACCCTTCCCAAAAATACGATTTAAAATTGGATAAAGTATGTTATAAAATTAATTTGTACTATCGTTTTTTTTAAATGTAATTTCTGTATTCAAATAGTAATGTGCCTTATTTGTCATGTAAGTTGTTGATGCGAATATAAATAAATTACAGAAAAAATATTTGCAGAGATAAATGTAACAATTGTCATCATGGTAGATCTGGACTTCTCTTGTAGTCTTTTAGGACTTTAATAAAAAGTGCAGTATTTAATGATTCATTTACGTAGTGCTACATGGCGTTTTCATAAATTTGGAATATTTCAAACCTGAATGGCAAGTTCTGTTTAAATTATGTAAATGGTTTCCTCTAGATATAATTTAGTTCATTACAATGGGGTGTGAAAATCATTAAAGAAAGGATTCGATTATATTTTTCCACGTGTATTGTAATTTCATTCAATGAATTCAACAACATGATATTTTTTATGTTAAATTATTTTCAATAAACACGCTCTTTTTTATTATGTTATCATAATATTATAAATACTTTATTACCATTCATACATTTCTTTTGAAATATAACTTGGGAGGCTATGAGTCCAAATCAGGCAACCAGCATTCCAATTTGATCCGATTGCACACTTTCAGTTTTTCGATTCCCATTTATCAGAAGAAAGTTATTAAAATATTATATTTTTATAATGATAGTGAATGATTGTAGTCTGCTTACATGAGTATTTGTATTGTGTTTTACTGAGAACACGGTTATGAAGAAAAAGAAATATGGACTGTAAGTATTTGATAAATTTCCCCTAAATGTGTTGTTCGTACTAACGGAACAGTAGCAAGATGAGCGCAAAATCGAGATATTAATATTTAGAATAACGGGGAGGCTGGTGACTCCATTGAATTATCTCATTAATACCCCAAACACTTCTGTTAAAGAACTATTGTATAGAAACTAATACTCGATCATAATATTGATTGTACATATTGTGTGCGTATTCATCACCTCATTCAATATTTTGTTGGATCTCTTTTGGTCGTGACAGTTTAAGAAGACGGGTTTACTGGTGATCACTCCAACCAAACCAAAGTATCATTGAAGCAAAAAGTTGCTCTGCTTGAAAACCGGCTGTACTCCTATTGAGTCGTCGAAGAGAGACTGAACAGTTATTGGACTTTTGACAAAAAGGAGAGGTGCCATGACTACCATCCTTCATTTGTCGTTAACATGCAAATGCTTGTTTACTATGTAGGGCCTGTCCTATCTGAGTTTCTTTCAAGGCCATTATAATCTTTAACAATAGTAAATGCAGGAGAGAAATAAATAAAAGAAATAACTCTCTTTTTATTATATTGTTGTGGGAAAAGCATTTTGTTTCTGGGAAAGAGATGCATTTCTTCATAGTTTCTATCGTTAGTTTTTTTGCAAATATCAAGAGCAATGAAGTGATTGAGTTCATTGCAACAATGAAGTAAAAAATCGTAATTACCAATATTTCTATATCCTATGAAAGGATAACGCCCTTCTTATTATTTATGCATTTAAAGTAGTAAGAATGCACAACAACTTTAGAATTGTTCTGGAGAAATAAATTCGTGTTAATTTTCGAGCATCAATTGAGTTGTGGAGACAAATAACTTTCAATAGAAGAATGTTGAATTTAAAGTACTATTTTTAAATACATTTTTCGTTATATTTTTAATCACAACAATTGTGTTACATATTTCATATTACATCAGTACACTGATTAAAAGTTTTAAAGTCTGTGCGTAGCTGAATCCAACATTATTCCATAAATGGATTTTTTAGAATAAAGATAGTCCAATTTAAGGAAAGTATCATGACAAGCAGAACATACTGAAAATATTATTTTGCATTCACTAATTATTATGAAAATATTGGTATTGTGAGTAATTGGACTTATTTACGAACGTATATATTTGCACTTTTCCAAAAGAAGGTAAGCTGCGAATGTACCACAATACGGAATTCAACATTTCATAAAAAATGTTAATTGGACATAAGTGTACTGAAATATTAATTAAATCGAGATTTAAAGTAACGGTTCATTTACTTATCTTGTTCTAATGTTCAATTCCTGATTATTTTTCAGTACTACCTTTCCAGAAATTTTTTAGCAAAATGAATTATGTTACTGTCCTTTAAATAAGTAGAATGTGTATCACTCGAAGGAATACAATTTTGTTTCTTGAAAATATTTCAAAGATTTCATTTACCTTTGAAAATAAAGCTATAGGAATACCGTATCATCACACTTTTCAAATGTATAACACGTACATGTTTTGTATATTACACAATAAATTGTTAAAAATAGTATAATAGTACAAATATACAAAGTAGTATTTTAAACCTATTTTTTTCTTCTTTCTAATGGAGTGTCCTGTATAGAGAATGTCGATAGAACAACACTTGTTTTATTGAGGGAACCCATGACACCAACATGTGTCGATGTTACGACACTAGGACCCTAACAACACACATACCAGCAGATATTTACATTCATACTTATAGAATTCATTAAATTAAGAAGCAAATCCTGTATCGAAAATATCATAAAGATATTTTTTTACTGCCCCACCACAAATAATTGAAACGTATTAAAATTATTTTTCGAGAATGAGAAAATACTGTAAATTAATACTGTAAACATATTTAGCTCAAAATTGTAGATTGAGCATTGTCGTAGAAAACTTAAACACTATGTGTTGACGGTACAAATTTCTAGATCAGCTATGGTAACAATAGTAGATAAAACGTGTGTAAAAATTTAAGTATGATAAGAGAACACTACAGGCGATGAACAGTCAAGCAAGTGATTGTTGTGGTTAATTTCACGATTTTCATGTTAATTTCATGATACGATTGCTACTAAACTTAGACTTAACTCGGAAGAAATTTCGACATTGGGAGGAAAGCAATTGCTGAAGTTATGTTGAAAGTTGTATGAAAAATATTTTACAAATAATAAGTTAGATTTTAAAAAAGGGTGATGAAATGTCTGAAAGATTTAAGGATTACTGCATAATGAGCGTACAAAAAATCTGATTTAAAATGAAAAAAACATATTTAATTCGTAAAATAGAACTAGTGAAATGAAGTCAATGAAGCGAATGATCTAGCAAATGAAGTTAATGAAGTCAATGGCACTTCTATCACAGCTAGAAGTGATTTTCGAAATAAATATTTTCTTACAATTTTAGCATTGAACTTAGACCACATTATTCCTTATTTCAAGTAAAGGAGCGGCATGAAGTATGTATAATTAGGTTTATGTTGCGACAATTTTCTTTGGATTTTTGTTATAAATAATAGACTTTTAAACACTGTTAATTTAAGAGTTTTATAAAAGACAACATGAATCTTTCAGTGAACACGTTTCAACTTGCCCTTAATATTAAAAGTGTCAAGAAATATCCTATTATTAGATTTAATTATGTTTTATATTAATTAAATATGTTTAGCGTTTATTTAATGCACAGCTAGATGTGATTTTCAAAATAAATCTTTTCTTAAAATTTTGGCAACAAAATTAGACACAATTTACTCATTTGAAGACACCTGCAAGGAAATGAAAACTTCCCGGAACATAAAATTCCAAAAAATGCAACCAACGCAACAAAGAATATATAAATACACCCTACGGTCAAGGATGACAAATTGGGGTAAACACCAGAAACACGTTTCGTGATTACTGCGCATTTGACAGTGGCCTTGAGTGTTGATAAGACAAAGCAAAGAAAATGACAATTCGAGTAAATGCAGATCACGTCTTACTTCAATAAATGATGCATTATTGCAAACACATGTATATTAGTAATGTTGAGACATGTTAAAAAGAAGCATGTTTTATGATATAATTCGGTGGTATATTTATTATTATATAATTAATCTCGTGAATGTAAACATGACGTTACTGTAAGACATTCTCTAAAACTAATCGTTTCCATTTTATTTTACAATGATGCGCTTAAAAATGTCTGACACTACTTTGTAAAAATGTAGTTATACACCCTTATGGATGTATCATCAGGTGATATGCCACAGACATATTAGGATCAAATATATTGAATGAAATAATTGTGACTGAAATTCTCTCGGACACAAATCCTCTCCGATTCGAATCCATGAGTGGCGCCGTGTTCACCCGACCTTCCACACACGTTCAAGAACTTCTCTCCCACGTCGTCTGTGAGCAGTAAGGAGGCCAGTGTATTTGTAGCAGCAGACATCTTTTTCTTCGTGTTGGTCGACTTTGTTCCTCGGACAACACCCGCCCCAGCCCCCCCAGCGTCCCGGAGCGGCGTGCAGAGGGCCGCCGGCTCGCCGCCGCCGCCGCCGCCGCCGCCGCCGCCGTCGAGCGGCCGAGTTCACGGCCGGGCCAGGCGCGCGCCCGCGGCCGCCGGCCCACTCCGCCACCGTCGTCGCCGCCGCCGCCGCCGCCGCTTATCGGAGGAGTCCCTGTTTTTTAAGCTCTTCGCCCCGCGGCTCGACAAGCCCCGATACGGAATACGAGCTATATGCGCATATTAATGCAGAGAAACCCGGCTTGGGGTGCTCCTAGGAAAACTGTGGGTCAGGAGAAGCAGGATGTGGTGAGGAAACGTACGGCAAGGGAACCGGGTTCCCAGTCGAGGTTTCCGGTTTTGAGCTGGTTGCGGTTCGATTATAAGGTGTGCTCGCGGAGGTAAACTGAGTAAATGCAAAGATTGAACAGGAAAACGTTGAAGAAGGACATCAGATCGTCGGTGGTGATTTTGAATTTCTTTCTTGGATGTGGGCAAATCTTTGGGAATGGTTGAGTTTCTAAAGTTCCAAGGAGATTCCACAGTGCAGATGAACTTAAGTAAACAAGCAGAATATTAATTAAAATGTAAAAATGAAAAATAAATTATATTTTGGAAGAAAATATTTTATAGCGCGCGCTTGTGTGGTTGTGCTACAAATACTTTCAGGATATTCTTAATTAATTTCTTGCGAATGCTTTGTAGAAATAAAGTTTTGAAAATACTTACATACCACGTCTTCAAAAAGAAAAACATTGAAAAAAGTATTAAAAGTATTTTTACAGGGAGTTCATTCCATATTGGGGATCTACATTTAAATATATACACCTCACAACTAGGCTTTTGAGCGAATTTTCAGGCGACCTGCTTAATTGAGGATACGATTCAGCAGTACAAAACAGACTATAATTATAACAACAGATAAACCGCCTTTTTTATGAATTGACTGGAAAATTGTGGCATTGGATTTCACCAATTTAATACTTTCCGTGTATTTATAACGCAATTTTCTTTCGCAATTTAGTTTTGAAAGCACTTGAAACATTCCAATCCCGGAGAGAAATGAATCGCAGATTTAGATTTCAAAATATCCTCAGAAATACGTAGCTTTTATTGACATCTAAAATGTTGCAGCAGTCGTGTGTTACGCGTTCGTCGTTCTATGTTTACATTAATTTTCATCTAGCCATTACGAACAATCAAGAGGAAATATTGTTGTAAGCAAAAACGTGATATTCCAGGAAAATAAGAAAAATATTTGCTATTACTGGTACACATTATTACTGATGAAAACCGTTAATATACCCTATTCTTTATCAAAAAGTCATTGAAGGGATTATGCAGTTTTTATGATAGCGTATAAATTAGTAGAAAAATTGCTCAAACTTGAAGGAATATGAAGGCAGTTTACTCTTACTAAAATTGCAATACAATGGCAATTTTACTACTAAAATGTGCTTGTACAATGGAGTACTAAAACACTTCAATAATTGAATATAATTATTTAACGGAAATTTGTTTTCGTAAACTTGCATCAAATACAGATATCAGAGCATTTCACATCGCACGACATTTGTGTAGAAATAAGAATTTCGCTTTTCCAGAAGCAAAATGTTTTTTTAATGCAATTGGCGACAATAATCTGAAGACGTTAGAATGAATTACAAAATGTTTTTTTTTAAGTATACTTTATGTGATTTCGTTTATTGAATGTTGTCTAAATGTCGTTTGTTTTCAATAAGTGAGAAGCCGGTATCAAAGCAATTAGTTACATTTCGGGCCAGGAAATTAGACAAGAAAGTGTTTACCTAATCTTAACAATTGCAAAGAAAATATTCGTCAGTTAGTAGAAAAGTAAATAAAAATCGCAACAATTTGTTTAATATTGACTTGAAGGTTATAAATGTATTTAGAATGGATAGTCATTTCAAACAATGCACTTAAAAATTAACTGTATAGTTCTAAATACGAAACACTTGTTATCAATATCCGAGATTTTACAAAATGTGCTATTTGAGATGCGATGATAACAGAGAAATAATAAACAGTACCCTTTATTGGGTAGAGAGCATCAGAAGAATATTAGTTGGCGATCATTTTGAAATGAATGTAGGTGATAATTACATGTAAATAAATCATTATCTCTGTTGACGTCTGGAAGCAAATTCTCATATTTAATGTCACGGTATAACTCAGAGGCAGCCTGTAATACACAGTATCTTGTGCCGACAATCTCAAAGCAATTCTCGCGGAAAAACAGCTCGAAAGCGTACGTGAAAAATCGGATTAATTAGTTAATTACATCGTGTTAAACGTCGAAATGCGGAAACGAGAAGGCTTTTTAAAAAAGCCACGTCTCATTTTAAAACTCATTAAGCCCTTAGCTGTAATGTGTTTGCAAGAGAGCGAGCAAGGCAAATTTTGAGGCAAGTGAAACTCGGTTTAAAAATGAGATAAATTCAGCTTTACAGCGTAACGCCGCCACCGGGACTAAAAACACAAAAAAAGCGCGAGAGCCGACCGTAATTGGTTTGTCCCTTTGAGTATGTTTATCCAAGCCGCAACCTCTTTTTCCCCTTTTTTCCTTGTCGCTGTCCTTTTCCCCAGCGCACCCTCACATGCCTCTTTTTTTCGCCTCTAATGGAACGACAGAGGCAGAATTTCCCCGGCGCCTTTTTAAAACCGTCCAGCTCTCCCCTCTGCGGCCGTTCAACGGGGGTCAACTTACCAACCTCAACCCCGTCTGCTCGCTGTCTGCTAACCTTCTCGGACTGACCGCACCCTTCAACAAATTAACCCCAAAAGTGAACTCTATGCCTCATCACCCACTTTCTGTGAAAAAAAAAGCAGAGAAATAAAAGAGAGGTCAGCGAGAGAAAAAAGGGAAAAAAAGCCAGCGAATTCCCGACCTAAATCATCCCCGTTTCCTTTCCCGAGCGCCTAAAGTGAAAAAGGGCGAACAATTAAAATATAACAGGACCTGCAGAGGGGTGTTAAACGCTGTCCATCCTTTAGACGTCACCAACGCTAAGAGGCATGACTTCAACTGTTGTGATGGCTATAAAAAACGGATGTTTTAAACGCATAAGGGGTTGCATTTTAATTATCAGTCTGACGTTATGACATGATAAATGCTGCACGTTAAAAGTGAAAATTTTTAAAAGTTCTTATTTAACCTCATATTTATACTATCGATAAAGGCTCCACGTAAATGGCATTTTCTCGAGTTTTCAGGAGTGTCAAAAGCTATTTTTAATTACTCACAAATTTTCAATCACTTATTCACCGCAAACGTAAATACCGAAATGATTCAAATTGGTCAAGCATTGAACGTGGAAAATTTTTCAATAATTTTCATTTATTGTTCAAGATATGTAATGAAATAGCCCACGAATTCGCGAATCCAATTAACATTCTCTAGCAATGACATTATTATACTGATACGCCTCGGCATATGGTCAATTTTATTAGAAGTTCATTAGACTAATTATTTTTTTTAGAATCGACAAAGGTGGAACTAGGAAAAAGTAAAGAAACAAATATGTTGTTACCCATTAAAATAGATTTACAAAACCAAAATATATTACGGAATAAGTATTTGAAGTTTACTAGGTATTTATTACTTTATTGCTAACTGTGTTCGTCTCTCAATACTTAATCAATTAAAATATGCAAGACGAAATCAAAATAAGTTTAAGCATATGTATGTAACGTCTTTAATGTTTGCATTTGAGAAGAGGAAATATCTGACTGGGCGAAAGAGGAAGGCAGACGAAAATTCTAGAAATCCAAAGAAAATGAGTAACTATTACGCGATTGGTTATTGCAGCAAATATTGAGTTTGGCCTGCATTAAGATACAGGAAAAAAGAATATACTACAGTGACAAAAACAATTCATCAGTTTCTCAACGATACTCGCTGGGTGTCTATTATACAGGAGGATAGTTACATTTATTACGATTATTTCCAAAATAATTTTGGGAATTATTTTGTTCTCATTGAATTCTGCAAGCATTGCATTTTGCATTCGAACAAGTGATGGGAACTAAATCACTGGATAATGAAAAGATTCCACGATAGATTCTAAAAGTCGCATCAATTTTTATTTTTATATTTGCCTCAATAACCTCAACCAATTTTCAGAGATATCATTCTCTTGCATCAAGCCTAATCTTTTCTCGGAGATCTTTTATTAAAAGAGTACATCATTTCTGTAGTTTAGGTCGGGTGATTGCTCGTCCTTGAGGGAAAGAATCAAAAGTGTGCGAAAGGGCCGACTTTAGGCGGCGCGCCCGCGTTGTGATGGGAGTGTGGAGGGGATGTTATGGGTGAGGGGTGGGGTGGGGGAGCTCCGTGGCGCGTCTCGCGCGTGGCCGTGGCTACTTGAGGCAGCGCCACGAGGTAGCAGGCGCTGGAACTGCGTCGCCGCCGCCTGCAGACCGCAGCGCGCTCTCTAGCCCTGGCGGCAACTATCGAGACGGCGCTCTGCCCCTCCGCCACCCGCCTACCCCGCGATACTCCACCCACCGTGCCCGCCATGCGGTACCCCCTCCAACGGCAGTCTCGCCCCTCCCCTGCCAGCCCCGGACGTCCGTCAAACACTTTCTCCCCCGTAACACGCAACGAGCCGAGCTGAAGGATGCTCGCTCTGAGCGAGGCGTTTTTTGACAGCTTCTGTTCAGAATCCCAAAGCTGGGTGTGTCTGCATAGAAATGGCCTAAGGTGACTGCATATCAACTTTTGTTTTTCAATGACTCGACTGAACAGGCAGAAACTCAATTGATACGCCTCTGCCAAATGACATAAAACTAGATAAGAACGTATATGAAATTCACGAGAAAACAAAATTTGTTTTTTACAATTGAAAGCAATTTGTCACACGGAAAATACAAATTACATACATAGACAATTTGTCACATGGAAAAAAGATTTGAAACACGATCCCACAGCAATTAATTGACAAAAAAGGCTCAGTGGCTTCGTAAGGAAAAACGTTATCTCCTATCGAGAGTTAAAATTAACTGAGGAATCCAGGTAAATGTAAAATATTCAGGCATGCTTACATAGTTGAATAATGTTCTTTCATACATATGCAAACTTAACGCAAAAAGGTCTATTGAAATGTGAACATTTTTGAAAGCGTCGTTTCTTCTCTTTCAACACTATTAAGTTTATGATGTTTGGTCTACAGGATGCAAATGTAGTTGTCAATTTTTAAGGACCTGAAAGACAAGTATCATTGATTAGGCATTACGAAATATATTACCAACATATAATATGTAATACGTATCTCACGATGTGAAATAGAAAAGATTATTGGTCAAAACAGGGAACTTGCCACATTAATTTGTAATTTTTTATTGTTTTACTAAGTAAAATTCATCAATAAAGAAATATAATGATAGAAAAACGTATGAACATCACTCTTTCGAGTCTAAGAGTGAAAGGAGACACTGCTATTTATTTACTTACATATATGATATAATGATTCAACATAGTATCATAATACCCAAATGTGACTGAGTTCACAACCCTCTTCTTCATTCCACAACCAACGTGCAAAACATTTCGAATCCCTTGCGTGAGTTTGGATGAGTAGTCTATGAATTTATTTGTTAATCCTTTTTACTGTTCGTTATTATTGACAGAAAAATTTCAATGGGATGTAACTAGAAAAAATCCATTCCACCAATTTTCATTCATATCTTTGTACGCATAATATAGACATTTTCTTCTATTGTGCATTATTCTCCAAAATTGAGTTATAAACGGACACACAACATCAAATTTGCGTAGTAAATTTATGTTTTCTTCAACAGAGAATTGAACGCCTATACAAATGATATCGGTACTTAGGAAAATAACAAAGAATAGCTTGGGGCGATAGCATATTCCCTCCCATGCAAAAGGACGGAAATGATCTCAATATGCATCATCGGGTGTGTTTGAAGAGTTAATTTATCTGCAAATTGCAAGCACTTCCTGCTCCCAGAAGCAATTAACCAAGAAAGCGTTAGAAAAATCTACGGACCGTTTACATTGATGTAAAATAGCCTAGCACTATAATTAGGTCTACGATACATAGAACCTTCACATGTACTGCTAAATGAAGCGGTTATTTATTTATGTAACACCCGATCAATATATAGTGCGGCACATAGTCGAGTGAACGACCAATATAGATAGAGACGGGGCCGGGGCGGGGCGGAGGACTTGTTTTATCACATGAGAGGGTCTGGGCCGCGCGCGCGACGGGCGGCGAGCCCCACGTGGCTTCCTCCGACCACCGCCACCCCCGCAGAAAAAGGACGCCGCAACCCTTGCCACGTTCGTCAACGCAGGGTTTATCTTTACGAGTCGTGCATGCAAAGTGTCACGACTGCTTAGTTTTGTGCCTGGAAGAAACATATGCGTAGGTTTTGAAACGTATTTTTGTGTACTAGTGAACATTATTTTTCGTTTTTCATTGATTTCGTTTCGGTAATCTTTCCTTCAAATTTTTTCTTCTAGAATATGAAGTTCATCATTAGCCAATATGAACTGACTCATCGAAAGGCTTTATAATTTTATTACGTTCCATTCCGCTTTTTTCTGGGCCGTTAGAGGGTTCCTACAACCTGTAGATATCCTACAAGCTGTAGTTCCTACAACCTGTATCTAAAAAGTGGTGATCGTAATCTTCGGTCAAAGTCGTAATTGATAGAAATGTATTTGATATTTTGTTTTGGGGAGATATCCCTTGATTTTGTCTTTCTCCTTCAGGGTAAGGCCAGAAAAGTTTGAAAGCCATCGTGCCATCTTTGCAAAGGAAGGTGTGCAGGCGTGTCATTCATGTGGGCCCCGTTGCTCAAGAAGTGCGTGTGGCAGGCGGGCGTCGCCTAGGAATCCCTAGAGCCTCGTGGGCGCCGCCCCGCCATAGGTGTGCGCGCGTCCCCCGCCGCGCGTCTGGCTGGGGCGTCCGGCAAATCAGCGGGGTGATAAGACAGAGAGACAGAGAGCGGTGGCCGGCGCGCCGCCGCCGCCGCCGCCGCCACCCCGCCGCCGCCACCGTGGCGAGGGGGCGCCGGCGCCCGGCCCGGTGAGGGAGCGTCGGGACGCCGCCGCGGGGCCCTGTTCACGTGGCTCGGCTTGGCCGGGCTGCTGCAGCGGCGGCGGCGCCAGTGCGCTGCGTCTCGGCGTCTTGCGCGCTGGCGGCGGCGGCGGCGACGACGGCGGTGGCGGCGGTGCAACGAGCGCGGCGGCGGCGACGGTGGCGGCGGCGGCGGCGGAGGCGGTGAGCAGTGGCGGCGCGCGCGGCTAGAGCGCAGCACCGGGCGCGTGGCAGCGCGCGCGGGTCCTCCGCCGCAATCGAGGAACTTCGAGACGCGCGCCCCGCCACGCCGGCGCCCGACGACCGCGCCGCTTGAAAGCCAGCCCTCCGCCACGGCCACGGCGGCGATCGCGGCCAAGGCGGCGAGGGAGGCGGCGCGCCCGCCCGCACGTAGGTTCTCCCCGCAGCTGCCGCTGCCGCCCACCGGCGCCTCCTCGTTTGCCGGGTTCTTTCATCCGCCTGCCCACGCTATTTGTCCATCGATGCTAATTATTATTTGTACATGCCGCTCTCTCGCCATAATTTACATTTCCATTGCATAAATATAGCATTACAACCGCACGGCACAGACTGGCGCAATCCAAATCCCTCCCGCTCGGCTCTCGGCGCGCCCGCCGGCGGTCGCCCCACCCCGCCTCGCGCCGCTCCGACCCGCGCCCCACCCCGCTGCCCGGAGGACAAGTGTCCGCGGTGAGCGTCGCTTACGAAGTGGCCTTTTATCGCAGCCAGCGTTGGCGAGGTGCGCGCCAAAAACGCCCTCGCAGATATGACTTTTCGGGGAGAGGGGCGGCCAACTCAACGACTAGCGGCTGTGCGACCCCCCCCCCCTCCGCCACTGCCGCCGGCCCGCGGGGGGTGGGAGTGGCTGATAGATTTCCCGTGTCGCGATCGAGTGCAGAGCTGCGCCGCTGCGGCGTGGTTTCGGCATTTTACCTTCGCGCTTCCCTCCCTACGCCATGTTTCGTGAGCGGCCACGGCGCAGGACCACAAGCGGTGGCGGCGGAGGCGGCGTTTGCGGCAGGGATGGCGGCGGGGCACGCGGGGTGGCGGGGGGCGGGGGCGGCGGCGGCGGCGGGCGTGAGGCGAAAAACGGGGGACCTGAAATGCGGCGAAAGCCCTTTGGCCGCGGCGCGGAACACAGTGCCAACAGACTACAGCGATAAATACACACGCACGCGCGCTATACAACGATCTATATATTCAATGCGAGGCGATTTTTACTTCCCGGAGAGAGATATCAGAAGAGGGTTATTGTTAGCCGCGCTGCATTTTTTCAGGAAATGGAGCTCGCTACGTGGTTCCGATAAATGACGAACAATCGGAAATGATGAAAGAGCCTTTGCCTCTACCATTACATATTGACCAGAGACCAACTGCAGGAAGTTTTATGATGAGAGAGCACAAATATGATTGGATCAATAACTCAACAGATATTCAGATTGTCAAAGTTTTATTAGGATCACAAATTAGTATATAGTCGATGAGCCATAAATTACATATGTTTGCCCGACACTGCCTAGCTATTAGTTGTACAAACGAACGAGTTTCTATAAATTTTGAAACGACGATTTGCCAGAAAAAGAAGTGGCTGCGTCTTATTTCTCGTTCTAGGCGCGCTCGTCATTGGCCACTGGCCAGGGCACAGTGCGCGGCGGAGTGCAGGAGGGGGTGCAAAAGTGCTACCCCATGCGCGGTGGCGGCGGCGGGCACGCTAGTTGAACCCGCGAGAACAGCGAGGCCTCCATGCTCCACGGAAACCGGTTTTATGTCTGTCTGATGACTCCGAGAATAGATGGGGTGACCTAGTGCATTGTAATGGCAAAGGGAGATCTAAAGGCTGTAAGATGTCTTGCATAAAAACGAGCAACGGCAGTGGGTCGGGGTTAAGAGCAACCCTAGGATAACATAGAAACGAACTGTGATACCTTGAGTTTCAATAACAGACCTCACGAGTTGTTTTCAGCACCGGTAGAATGGATGAATCTTTGAATTTTTTAGTGGAAAACAAAATAAGAAGTAAGATATTTTCGCATAAACGTGGATGTCATAACCTAAGAACATTGTTACAGGTCAAAGCCGGAGGTTTCTGCGACGCGAGGCATGATGGAGTTCTCAGACGTCAGGAGGTGTCGCATCGAAGGCCGGTAATCCGACGCGTTGACCCTCATATCGTGATCGAAACGTCGGCTTGCTGGAGCACGATGTGTCGTCTCCCGGACAGACAGAAATTCATTATTACCTCGACAATTCCATTAAATATTGACTGGGATTGAGACCAATAGTAAATTACGAGTGTTCTAAGCTCGAAAAACTTTTTGCCTGACAAAATTTGAACTTGAGAGCTTCGATTATCCCCATTCCCTATCCCCCGGGGATAAGAGCTAGCCTCTACATCACTACGCTCGATTAACAGACATTTATCACACAAGTGTCTTTTAGAAATATATCTTTAATATTTAAAAATGGTAATTATGCCCTTGAATTCAATATATTGTATATAGTATAACTATATTTCTAAAATCTGTAAAAAAAAATTAAGAACCTTGTTTAGATATTATTGGCAATGTGTTCTGATACAACTGAAAATTGTGCGAAAAGCTTTATTATAATAATAATATTAATAATAGTAATGATAAAAATTATTATTAATTATTTTCAAAAAATTGTAGATATAATGATTTGTGGATTTAATTTTGAGAAATGTACTGAGAATGAAATCATTAGCTTCAACTGCCTGCAACGGGCAAAAATGCTGTACACCAAAACCATACCAAACGATTTCCCAAAAAGTAGCACACTCATTTCTAGAGTAAAAATAAAATTACTCCTTTAGAGAAAATTTGGTTCAGTCAACGAAATTTTGGAAAATCGTTAGATTTAAATGAAAATTATACTCATTTTCATAATTTGACAAATGTTCATAAAATAATTTACAAATCAAAATTTGAAGAATTGATTTAATTAAGAAAAAATCTCTAGTTGTAGCTGTAATGGAGATTGTAATGTAAATTTCTAACTGTAGAAATGTTTACTTAAAATATACTTATCGTAGAGATTTGTAAAAATGTTATTTTTTGCATTTTTAGAAAATGCAGTATTTATTACATAATCAGACATTTATTATATTTTAAGCATCCCTTCCTCTGTTTGAGCAAATATTTAACAAAAAAATAGTTCTTTTTGAGAAAATTTCGATCAAAGGTATTTTGTGCAAAGTAAACCCAGAGAAAGTGAAATGTATTTCGGACGAAATAAATTTGAAGTCTACGCAAATTTCTAAATATTTATAAGAATATAAGAATACGTGAAAAGCAAAATAATTACTAGCCTCCTCGGTATACTTTCCTTGAAATAAGAACAAGTAAAACGATTCTTTAGAATACTACGAATCATGTCATTCATAAAAGTAATCATGAATATTTTGTAGTAGTGGTCATTATTCCTTATCGATTTTGGATGGATTATGCTCCGAGAACTAAAGATCATGATCGCCAGTATCCAATCGAGCAGAATCAATCAGGTAGAAAGAAAAATAACGTAAAATTAATGTTAATCATGTTAACAACTAATTCTTCATTTTCTAATAAACTGTCATTCAAGTTGAATGTCTATCTAAACTGAAATAACGACTTATATGATATATTGAAACAACAAAACTTCTCAAGTAAAGAACACTATTAGAAAACATACAATTCACGAAACGTTTAAAGAAAGAGTATTTGGCTAATACGACGTTTATTACTAAAATACAATTTAAAGTATGAATGTCGATGTACATTTCATACGTGAAAGAACGTACTTGAAGAAAATTCAGTTAGGTGGTTGCATTATGTTACTCACTTTATACAATGTATGATGTCTGAATATAATTTAACATTCATGAATTTGATGAAGTTATCAGAAATAGTATATTCTTGGGGTATATTCTTGGAAATAACTGTAAATAAACCACAAAGAAAAAAAAACTATGTCATTTTTATTGAACCAATGGGGCATTTTCTTTCAAAGACTTGCAAGACTTCTTCAAAACAAATTATATCTTGAAGATGAATAAAAATGATTTATTAGGAAAAATTATTCTAATCACACGAGCAGATGATTGTCATGTTTTAATGAATGGTGTAAAACTTCAACGATATTTTTATTGTTTGTTACCTTTATTATTTCTTAATATTTTTTATTGAAATGTTGGTAAAGGCAATACCAGTTTTTCAAAAGTTTGAAAAGCCAAGAACACCTCAATTAACTAATTAATAATTGTGACACAATGATTTTAGATATTAGATAAATGGATTGATATTAGGGATTAATAACGCGACGCTCCTTATCTTGGTATAAAAATGTGATTTAGTCACTCCTCAAAATGCAGAAAAAATATATATCAAGAAAACAAAAAAATATTTCGAACTACATTAGCTTTCCTTTTTTTTCAGCCACGATTGGGGACTAAAATATAGAAAAAGTATGACTACCTCTCTTCGTGATCACAGTGTCGCAAAGTCACTTTTTGTCACCATGAATGTATTACATTTGAGAATTAGAATCAATTGCAAATATATTATTTAGAGTACTGACAATGAGATTATGGACGTTTCCACCAAGCAAGCTTTGTTTGGTGACGAAATTTCTTCTACTCATTTTTTATTTATCAATACATTTAATACTTGGCTACCTTACTTGATGTATTCTTTCCTTAATTATTTCTCAAATTTTAACATTTTACATCATTCGAAAACCTCCCTAGTAAATTCTTCCTATAATTCAAAGTATAACAATATCTGGTCACAACCAATATAAATATCCTCAAATATTTGACAATACTCGTCGTCAAATGAACACTTCTAAAATAATATATTTTTTGAGACCATGTCTTGTTATGAGTTAGTCAACAGTACAAAAATTACACCTACAACTTATACAAGTCTCTGACAGCATAGAAACAATCAGAATAAAATTTAACAATATAACATTATAAAATCCCTTTGCAGAAGATGAGAATATTTAAGTAAATTGTCCTAACGCCAGCCATAAATGTTAGTGAATTAAATTCCCTCAAAATTTCCTTTTAAAATATTTGTAATGTTCTATTTCACTAATTTGTAGGAAAAATATTGAGAAATAAAATTATAATGTTCAACGAATATCCACGGCAGCGATAAGTGGAAACGATGAACGCTGGATTACGAGTTTACGCTCAAATCCGTCACTTAGGAGGGTAAGTAAGAATAAAAATCCAAGAAACGGGTGAATGTACGACAGTAGAAAAGGGGTAATTCAAAGTAAAACCTGTCGCCAACCCGTTCCGCGTACGCATCGCGTCGCAACCAGGATGCGAACCGGGCACTCGGCAGGGAAGAGCGAGTTGCGCGGATGCATCGAGACGGGTGGGACGTGAGCACGCTTTTCGGAGCGTCCAAATCGGGCGCCGCCTCCGTCATTGCCGCCGCGGCTGCCGCAGCCGCCTCGTTCGCCCGTCCCCGCGCCCAGGGCGGCGTGGCAGGCGGCGGCCCGGCGCGCGCGCGCGTTCGAAAGGTTGCCTACACGACACGGCGCAGAGCGGCCACGGTTCCACGCACCCCCACCGCCCGACACGGGGTGTCTCTGAAAAAATATTTCATCATTAATATGGTTCATAATCCCTCGGGTGGTTCTTGGACCACGTGTTAGCTTTCGAATTCCGGGTTAGATATACTGTCGGTGTAAAAATAGAGCTGTAGCTTTCTAATACAAACATCTCATTTTCTATAGCTGAGATGAAAGAAAAGGTCAAGCTGGCGAAATAAGCAAGAAAAATGGTGGGAATACGTTATGCTCGCCACATGTCTCTTTTATCTCCAGACATGAATAATAAGTAAAGACAGGACCCAAAGCTTGGAACACCACTAGCTGCGAAAATCGGATTAATCCGACCCTAAATGCCCAATTCATACATAATATGATTAATTGGAAGTAGAAGGTATGACCCTTTTCTGGAATGCATTATATTTATACATATTTTGGTTTTAAAACTAAATAACAATATCTGAACCTCTCTCAAATTTATTTTTGCTTGAAATTCACCTAGTATTTCTCATTCCTATGCAAGACATTAATTAATCAAATGCGACGAATTTTGATGTTACAGAAACTTCAGCAGTAAGAAGGCAGAGAAACATTACTAACCATCTAGCTGGAACTAACAAAAATCTTGTGCCAACATGGCACGCACAATATTTGAAGGTTAGGAGGAAGTCATATAAACTTTAAAAATCTAAAAATAGAGAAAAAACATTAAGATGATTAAATACTCTGTATTATCAAATCTGAGAAAAATTATGAATTTATAAATAGTAAGTGTCTATAAACAGTAAACGACAATCAACGAGACTGCAAGTCTTTATTAATAAATCGTTTAATTTTCTGAAGAAAACGTTTTACATTACATTAAACGTTCAACAAATAAAAAATACCTAATGTCATTTTCTTAGAAGTATAAAAATAAATATACTAAATATTCATAATTTTGAAACTTATTAACAAAAATGCTTTAATACAAAATTATTTCAATTTTGTATGTTGTAAGGATTAACTGCTAAGTCTTGACTGTTGGGTAAGTTTTCTATCATTTCAGACCATGGTGATATAAACACAGAAAACCTGTTCTTGAAAGGACAAACGATTTCTACAGAAATAAATAGTTAATATATTTTCACAAATGACTGATTCTGGGACAAATTCCTTGAAGTGTAAAATATCATCTATGGTTACAATAGTTACTTATTATAAAATAAATACTTGTGAGAAATATTTGTTTCAACCTATTTTAAAACTCATATTATTCGAAAAAACTTATTAAGAAACACTAAGAAAAATAAAATACGGAAATGCAACTATTGTACTTATTGAAAAGGAACACGAATAGCGTAATGAATAAACTTAGTAATAACGTTTATCAACTGCGTATACTATATAAACTACCGATACCACAGTTTATGACAGAAATTTTTGCAAGTACGAAAGTACCAGAAAATATCTATGATACCATTTTGAATATTAAAAATATCACTCAGGGTTTAATAAGTTAAAAGAGGTCTCGATCTACACTGTAGATTCATTCTGTGTCACACGCATTCATCTTTGCCATGTTCTCAATTTAAATTCGTCATGGCTGATGTCACTTTACCCTATTTTTCTCTAATGTGATATTCTTTCGTGATTGTGTATTGAGCTCTACCACATGAGAACTTCAAGTTAACCATGTATTCGTATTCGGAACATGAGCCTGTAGAATGTGGAGATGTTTCCTTAAGAACGCTAAAATTTTACAATGTATTTACAATTTCTAAAAAGGTTTTTGATCGTTGGCACTGTATTAATATTTTTTTTAATTGACTTTTTTCAATTTTAGTTAGCTCTTATATTGATTCATTCCATATCCCTGGCAAAGTGAAGCTTTGAGTGAAATAATGCCATTTTGCACCTTAAAAGAAGTATGCACACGCAGTCTTTTCTTCTTCTACCCCGTTCTTTTCTCACCCCTTACTTACACACCCACACACACTTCCATACACTTACATACACTATATTACCACGAATGTCGGGAAAACAATCGTGAACTTAGAGCCTGTTCCGGCTGGTGCGATGGGAATAATGGGAACTATGAGAATAATTATCATTGGAGTTGAAGCGCTCGGAAACCCGAAATAATCAACAAATCCAATTTTGCTGACACAATTTTGCTGTCACTCATGCCTTTGCAGATACAATAACAATGTCATCCATTTTATGTTGGAATTGTTTTTTTAATTAATAATTTTGACCACTTATTGTTTATACGAGAAAAAGGAAATAAACTTTACTCTGTTGTATGTATATATTTGCACATTTTGAATTTATCAACAATTTAGGTCCAAGTTTGCGAATCACGAGGAATGGAACCTTTCGGAGTACGTAACTACATTTTATAAATTTCCGAAAATGTTCAAGAATTTTCTTAGCATTTCCCTAACGACTGTAATATGGTGTATGGGCTATTGGAATTGAAACAGTGGTATACACTCTATATAAAATGATCATAATACAGAGCTATGGGTTTGTTTATTCCTTCGTTATGTTTACTTGTAAAATATTCTCCATCGAAATGGAAATGTGCAGAGATGTAAAAAATCAGTTCTGTGAGTCCATCATATTTATAAAAAAGAGTAAAATATAAATATAATTTCAAAAAGATTCGGTATAAAAATATTTAAGAACATATGAGAAGAACTAGAGGTGATGTTGGGTTTCTTGACAGGATGCACAAAATTTTGTTTCTGGTGAAAGATATTTCCAATAGAAGACATCTGAAGGCCAATCTCGCCAATGTTTCGAATAATTTTTAGTTATTTGAAATAGCTTTAATCTCTAACTTCATTTTCAATTTAGATTGCGGATATTTTAAATTTTTTATTCATTTATTAATATACAAAGCCAGCGGGATCATTACACATACACACTTACAATAAAATACAAAAATGTATAATACAACAATAGCGATAATATATCACAGCAATGACTCGACGTATTTAACAGCAGAGTTAATTAATGTATTTAAAGAAACAGCAAATACGCGAACGTTCGATGCAACATTAGAAACAAATTCGTTAACACTGACAATCATTCTGCAAAGATCACTGTTTAGTAACCAAATGTTGTTAGTTGTAATAATATTGAAAGTGTTATAGGAACAAGACAGGTGACATGGGACAATGAAATTTTACTGTAAATAGTGAGGCAATCAACCAAGTTCTTTAAGATCTTAAGAAACAATTATCATTAGTAATACCACGAGTGTTTTGGAAATTATCGATAAATTCCAAAGTCCAAGTGGTATTTAATAAGACTATTCCACAAATGAAATTACGTCCAACAGAGTTCCAAAATGCTCCTAATATTGAGAATAACTGAATACATGTTCAAATCAAAGAGTTGATGTTACAGTACATACGCTGTTTATTGCAGAGAGTATTATTGAATATCAATACAGCTATTGATACATACCGCCTCCTAAGATACATTAGTCACAGCTTCTTACTGACCAGATGGGAAGGACGGTTAGAAAACTCGGATAGAAAAAGCTATACATTTTTTTAAGATACACCACCCTGATTGGGACGTTTTATATGTATGGTTAAATACTATTGATTTTAATCTAACGAGCGGAATAGTTAAAGGCAACCTTAAAAAGGCTAAACTTTGGATATTAAATTTAGCCAACAAATATTCAGAATCAAATTCACGAGAGGGATAAAACTCCAATGTCTCTATACTCAAAGTACTTAACAAATCTACGCTGATATTCTACTAAAATTTTACAAAGACCCTTACGATACCCAATATCGCGAGAAAGTCCAAGATTTTATTGACACTGTGTACCGGTTGTTCAATATGTGTCTTAAACTATAAATGACAATCGAATGTTACGCGGTTTTTAAAAATATTGACGGATTACTTTTAACATTATTAAACTTTTACGTGAAATTATTATGTCTCTTAAAATCCATTTCCTTCACTCTTACTTTACTTTCTTTCTCGAAAACCTGCGGGCTGGAAGCAACGAACACTAAACGATTTCATTGAAAATTTTCAATAAATATATATCCAAACCCTAATTTTGTTCGAGTAATGGCAGAAGTAGTCAGTATGTTATGCTTAAAAAGTGGTCCAAGTGATGGCAATTGATAGTGATTAGATACTCCAATCAGTAATGGCCAATCGATATTCCATCTGAACGTGTCTGAAATTTTAACAAAAGACAAGAAAGTACCTTTCATGTTACATTACTACAATGCCAACATGAATAATATGTTTTCACCTTGTTTTTTAAAACATAAAATAACGGAAATAAATAAATTACTGTCGTTCACCCCCCCCCCCCACCAAAAGGCATGCGCTCTGCGTTTGCCAATTTGAAGTTTTCATTTCTTACTTTTCAAATGTTATACTTGTGACCAGTTCTAACGCAGCAGCCTACAAATGTGTCTCGCTCATTAACATAGTTTAAGTTTTCCTCATCGTGAAACTTGAAAAAGATAAATGAGATTACCTATACAATATTCCAAAAAAGCCAAGAACATTTTCGATTAAAAAGAAGTAAAATATAGTTTGAATAAAATTACAAATCGATTTTTAAATACTAAATTTTGAAACTTCAAAGACGGTTAAGAGTAGTTAATTTAAGCTTGTTCTGCAAGACCAAACGGTGGTTATCTTTTCATTTAAGAGTGTAAATAAGACATTGAAATATAATTAATTTTGACTCTGATTTATTGCTTCACACTCTCACGGAAGAAGTCTGTCAACGTACCCCATGATAGTGCCAACCTATCCCAATGTATGTGGCAACCAACCCGACTTATCGGGTTATAACATTTCAGTAGTGGTCTGATACAAGACTCACTAATTGCCAATCGACTTAAGTAATGAGTCATTCAGTAATGACCACCTGTGGTGTTGGTTGGCACCTCTTGACTTGATGTATTTTAAAGACTGAAAGTTCGACAGTAAATATTAACGAATAAAAAATCCATAAGATAGAATAATAAATGTAGTTTCCTTTAATAGAATCATATGTCTGACTGGAGTCGCGTAAAAAGAATACAAACTGCCACCTCTTGCCAACCATACTCGGTCCGGCCTATTGCTACCAAAACTGCAACCTACAACCCCGATTCTACTCATACCAACTAGAAAAAGGAAAGCGGAACACAACTTAGGCATAGTAAAGATACATTTTTACGGATAATTCCTATACACTAAAAGAGAAGTTACTGAAGTAAAATAATAATCCATAAAAATCAGTTAATACGTTTCTGGTATGATAAATAGTCTATACTTATCTTCCTAATATAAATGCCAAGCTTGTAAAATACGTACCTCTCTGTCAAAGAACACCTATCACGATAGAGAATCTTTTAGTATTCTACGCAGAATTTTTTATAATGATCACTTAATGATGTTCTTATGTCAGAAAATAATTCAATTTGAAGATAAATATTATTTTCTTGAGAAAAATAATTTCTCCGTGATTCAAAATGTACTCCATTCCTTCAACTAGTCAACAATTTTCTATTCTGAGTGTTCGATTAATTTTACATTATTACCAAATTTCAAATTTAGAACCTTCTCTGAAAATATTTTAGATAATGTTAATTTTTAGAACCATTTTCATAATTCTTTTAAATCACATTTTTTTTCAATGACCATGGCCACAGCTACCAGTTGCCTGCTATTATGTTCCTTCTATTGTTCACGTTTGTAAACATAGTACAGAGAAAAATCGACGTCAAGATTTTAGAAGTTTTTGGTTACAAAAAAATGTTTTCTTTTAACATAACATACATATCCACCCGATATTTGCTTGTTCGTCCAGATGTCTGATTGACAGGTTGTATTCAACACTAGTGCTTCAACAATACATTGGATTTTACCCAAAAAGGATATTTCTCTAAAAATTATATTGTCCAAACTCGAGACCCCGTAAAATTGAGCCTTTTTTAAAAATACTTGGGGTATATTTTAAATGATAAACCTAGAACATTTTCGAAATTTTCTCAAAGCTGATTTTAAATTTATTTACAATAAAACCATTGAGGTTTTGAAAATTGTTAAAGCTCACGTTTATTAACAAGGACATTCATAATTAAAACTAATATTTTTTCTTGATACCTATTGTTCTGTATTAGAACGTGAAATTATTTTATGTTGGGGAACTTACATAAAAAGTGCCATTTATAAGAAAAAAGTTGGGTTTCAATTGTATACGTAGGAATTATTTTGGTCTTAGATTGGTAATAATTCTAAACGGCAATACAATCCCGCAGTGGTTAGGCGGACGAGCAGGCCCTATGGCCTGAGCCTCGCCATTAATAAATTTATTATTATTATGGTTATAATAATAATAATATTAATTATATTATTATTATTAATTATATTATTATTAATTATATTATTATTATTAATTATATTATTATTATTATTATTATTATTATTATTATTATTATTATTATTATTATTATTATTATTATTATTATTATTATTTATACCTTCTGCATCAACAGTGAATTCACGAGATCTGCCGTAGAACCTGAAGATGCAGCAGCACTATGTCTGGGCGATTTAATTACGTTATATATAAAAAAATTATCGATCCGTTAAAGCCATTTTTGCGATCTTTTATATAAATGTTCATTAATAGTTTTCATGAGGTATTTCACGAGGGAAAATAATTTTCCTCGTAAAAAATCACGGTAAAGTGTTGAGGGTAGTTACCCAAAAAAAACATGTTTCGAAATGTGACAGTTTGATTTTATTTTAAAGAAGCGAAAACTATGGTTTTGAATATTTTTCTTTCTATTTGATGATCTTAGAGAACATTAAAACCAGATTTATAACTTTGAAGTTGTTTACCCCTCAGAGTTACGAATAGAAATATATTTAAAAGTGAATTTGTAATGTGTCTTAGTATTATATATTTTGCTCGAACAAATTTAATTTTTGCTTTATGTTACCAATTTTGAAGGGCGATTTCATCTCTATAAAAAGTTTGTTCGCAGAAAATAAAAAATATCTCGTTCAATTTATTCCTTCAACCCTTACAAAATATTAAAAATTCTGCTAAAACGGAAAGGGATATCTCGGAATCTTTCTTGTCAGTGTGATGACTTTTTCCATAGAATGCTTAACGTTATGAGGAAAATTCTCAATTAAATGGTTTTCGTAGTAATTACAATTTTTATTATGTTTGTAATGTAAATCACACCTAAGACTATACATTTAATCCTTTCAAAGGCATATATAAATATGATATTCCAACTGTATTTTTATCAGAGTGTTCATAATTTAATAATTAACAAAAATAATACTTTTATTACATTCAAGAATATCCGATAGACTACAATATCTAGGAAATACCAGCAGCGAAAATGTAGAAGATGGGAAGAGAAAGTGTGAAACATTAAAGAAAGTTCGAGGAATTCAATCAAAAGCTCACGTTGAAAGCAAAGAAGTATGTTGGGGCATTATATTTAGTATTTCAGGGTGTATCAACTATTTTGGTCATTAATCTCGAGAGTGCAGTGGATGTTTAAACCTGGGAGGTGGCTGTGTTGCTCTTCTGCTCGAACGCGAGATCCAGCGCCAACCTACACTTCAGATGGAGAGGTTTCTCTTGGCCAATTATCTTCCCCAGAGGGACACCACTCTAGTCGGGATCAGGTCTAAGCTCTCGTCTGTTTTCCCGACATGTGAGGTTGTGTATTATATGCAAGTGTGTGAGTGCAGTGCATACGAGAAATAAGGGGATAAGCTTGAGGAAGGAAAGATCGCGCGCTGTCCGTAGCCAGTTTCTTAGGGTACTGCTTCGGCACTCGTCTTATATTAATCGGAGAAATCACAGAATATTATTGACTATGTCATCCGACTGCTAGAATTCCCCTTCAGATAGGGGCTAAATTCGATATTGCTAAATAGCTCGTATCGAAAATCCACCATCGTTGGGACTTGAATACTAGCATCTCGCAAAAGATGTTACTGACCCAATACAGTCAATCAGAAATGGAGAGAGAGAGAGAGAGAGAGAGAGAGAGAGAGAGAGAGAGAAATTCTTATACAGTCGAGTTTCAAAAACGAAAATACAATGATGAATAATAAATATCACGAGATGGAGATGCACACAAAAAGAACTTCGTTCAAGAAAGATCAAGTCACAAATAAAAATGAAAATCATAAATTCGTATAACTCTTCAAAGACTTTGGAGAAATCTGTAGGACAAAGTAAGTGGTTGTGATAGGTTATATGTAAATGTACATTTGTTTGCTTACGAACGACGATGGGAAGGGACCAGGCGATGAAACTTGGGAGAAACTAAAGAGATTTGTGTACATCAAAGTTCGCCAGAGGCAGATGATTGTCAGCAATGTACAATCCGTCTTCAATGGCAGAATATATTTAAAGATACACGTAATTATCATGACATCTAGATATTTGATCTAGAAACTGCAATTAAATTAATTTCTTTTTGAAACAGTTTCTGAAAACATTTTAAAATTGATACGAAATAACCTATGGTAGGGATTAAGCCACAACCAGATAACCGACATTTCCTTTATTATGAGGACCCAATAATTAATACCTGTGAGATGCATAAATCGAATATTACAACTATTTAATTACACACATTTATAACATGAGCTACGAATAGCCGGTAATGCGGTACAGGAATATATTTTTTTTAATAATATTTTTTATCTTGACCGATCAATTAATATTTTTATTATTTTTTTCTATTTTTGTATACATTTTTGTTTTCAACAGGGCGTAAACAGAATAGACTTTTTGTTGCACATTAAATACACATTTTGAGAAGATGTTTTACAAAGTGAAACACACACAAACGGTTAATATATATATAATGAACTATAATAAACTTGTATTAAACAATATTATTAATTTTTATTGCTATTTTTTTACATTAACACAAATTCTAGCATTTAGGTAGAAATTTACTAAATTTAAACGCTTAGGTTTTATATAAATCAAAGTAACATGCGTCATATATAAAGTCATTCTTAACAGTTTGTTTTTCAAAATATTGGTAACGTTGGAATATTTTGAGTCATATCGTGAAAATTTCCATCTTAGAATTAAAACACTCGCATCAGTGCAGTAATCACGCTACTAACCGCGTTAAACGTTTCAAAAAATAGAACGTAATGCACTACATTCAATGGCAGTTCTACCATATTCATTAAAACTTTGAACATTAATTTCATTGTTCTAAGATTATGGTACGTATCCTTTCGATTCTCTCGGGTGTGGTGTGTTAAGACAATTTTTCAAGTGATGGCTGAAGCATTAGTAGAATACATGCTGTAATACTATTATAGTATTTCGTAACCATTACAAATAATACGAGGAAGTTTGCTTTGGTGTAGTGGCACTAGTTCCTAATGAAATTTACTTTGTCATTACTTTTTATTTTTCAAATTTTTGAGTTATTTTTTAAATTTAATGTGAATGGCAACGACTTGTAAGTATAAAATTCAGTTTGGTTCTCATATTTAAGTAAAAATGTAAACGAAATACACTTAAAAATGAAACAATAATTTGATTGATGATAAAATTGAAAATAATCAATTAAAGATGGTAAGTATTACTAAATTTTAACGTCTCTCTACCCTTGAAAAATGTGCTCCGGTTTTCCTGTCAACATGTCTTGATTTGGAAATTTATCGTTATAAACTTTAATTATTAATTTTACCAGTAAAACTCGTGAAGCTAAAACAGCACACACTTTGTTGCAATATTTGTAATATAAAAATGTCTTTGTAATATAAAAATGAACCAGCAAGAATGTTTCCAACCCACCAAATGTTTTTCTTCTCGCCTGATTTCGACCTCAGGTGCTTGGAGTTGGCACGCAAATTCACGTTACTCCTACGTCCCAATCCCACACTTAAACGCAAACGTGCGGATGCTTTGGAAAGAGTTGAACACTTACATTTGCAATACTCAAAAACTCTAATCTTATTCACGGATTCTCATTTACTTTATTTCATTTTTCAAGACCTAATTTTAAACAATAGATTTAATTATGAAAAATGTCATATAATTAAATTGTATTTTTGGAGTGTTGATTATGTGTTACAATTTTCGAAAATACAGAGAGTTTGCAAAAAATGGTACCTGCCCTTTTTTTAAATATCCTTTGCTATATCCAAGGAAAACAATAGGATAAAATTTGGAGCCGTTGTGAGTTAAATTAATAAAATGCATTTACTTCAAGTAAAATTATTTGAAAATTACTCGTTTCATTTTTCAAAAAATTGTGTATTGAACGGCTTTGGCGCTAGCGTTGATCACGGACACACACATGTTTTGCCATCAACTAATTTTCGGAGGTCAAGGACCTTCAAAATGTGTATTCTGACAATTCGTCTAGAAAGTAATTTACTACAGGTAGGAAAAATATTTATCAATTGTTTTCGATTTCAGAGCCCTAGAATACAAAATTTTCTATCGAAGAATCACCAAATTTGGCCACATAATTACAATACTTTCTCTTTACTTCGTAATAAAGAGGTTATGTGAGAAATTAAAATTAATGGGACATTTGAGAAACAGGTCATAAAAATACATGTTGTACGCCACATGTGTCCGTTTTCACATCCCTGCTTTTCGAATTAGACTGCATGAGAGTTTCACTAGAAACAAACCATCGTTTCCTTAGTCTTACAATATTTCTCTTCTTCTTTACTTTATTATTAATTGACCCTTTGTTTTCCTTTCATCATACGTTTTTTGTCAATATTTATTTTTGATGAGAAAATATATCGTTGCTCGAGGAATAAAATTTTGAAGAAGTGAGACAACTGACCAGCCGCGTTACGTAATAAACTATGAGACGGAAGTTGAAGTTGCAGTGTCCTTCAGCTGCGAGAAAGTCAAAACGAAGATTGAATTCAACGCAAGATGTTTTCATGTGTGTATTGAGAGTTGTAATACAAAGGCAAACTATCAATAATACATTTGCATTTAAATTTGCATTAAAGAATCAACATATAATTTATCAACGCTTAAGTTTTTGAAAAAAAATCTGATGGGAATTGGCGCACTTCAATTACTTTTCTATAAGAATAAAAGGATGGGAAGTTTAATGAAAAGACGAAATGATATAGGATAGTATACGACGATTATTTTTATACATTGGGAAGAAGTAACGGTGAAGAGCACTTGAAGGAAACAGCAGAAAGCCAACTTAGAATTGGTTTCTGGTTCGAGGACGTATACGTCACGCAAAATGTATACTTGTACGAAAATAAGCACAATATAATAAATCAACTTCGGAGCACAAAAAAATTAATAAAATGAATGTACCAAAAACTTTTGAAGCAACTTGAGAGAGCGAGTTTTGACATTGCAGAAAACAGGTAATTGTATATAGTACCTTAATGTTGGAAGCAATGAGTTCACCAGTATTCTATCAAGTTATCAGCTATTTCTGCCGAGATTTTGCATTATCAGTAGTATTCGTAAAGGACAATAAGAAGATATTACAATTTTGACACTCCTGTAGGTGAAATTTCTTTTTTTCGTATTTTATATTTTTTATGACGATTTATTCAACAATAATTATTGTTGTTTGAAATATTTTATTGTCGGACAAGATGTGCTTTATATTTCGTAAGATCATAATATGTCCAACATATTCTTTGCGCGCTCTCTGTACGATAACGAGTTACGTTGTACACTATATTATGTACTTTGTTCTTAAATTGAAACAAACAAAAATTATATAAAAAGCAGTAATATAAAACAATTGAAACAAAAATAAATAGTACAAAGACCAGACACACATATTTTATTATTTAAAAACAATTCTCATCTGAAATGCATTCGATATTGTTTCGACTTTGATATTTGTTGAAAAGCTGAGAGGAAGGAGTGGAGTGCGTAATTGGTGCAATTATGTTTTGCATCTAAAAATATTTCAGCACAAGCGTCCATTATAGTAACAAGAAATGATATACTTTTAATTTAATAACAATGTAAATATTAAATAATATTTACTTTGTTATTCATAAATATTCATGGTAAAATTAAAATAAATAATTTGAATAGGGATAAGAATATGTCCTATTTAGAGCATGGAGCCAAGAAAGGTTGGGTAAAAGAAGTATCGCGCCAGCGATTGAAGAATGGGAAATATATCATATGAATTATAAAGCCGTTGACGGAGACGAGAAAAGAAGGCGAATTCAAAGTTTTCTTGACGTTCCAATTTAAACAATTATTAATAGTGCCGTAAACGAGATATTTCACAGAAGGAGTGGGTGTCGGGGCAAGTGGGTGTGGAGAAGGTTACAAAAAACAAATAACTAGTATAATTATGTTTTATATTGATGCGGATGAAGCTTTGTAATCGCAACATGTTAGAGCTTTGAGTTTTGGCGAGTGGTATTTTCGACAACATCTAAAAAGCTGGGTAGTAGCTTGGATGAGAATTTTAGAGACTGCTTTCTCTCTACCCGTTCCGGAATTTTAATTTCCCTTTCTTTAAATTTTTAACTGTTTTACAGCAATGTACGATTACATAAGATGGCGTAGGTCTAATTTTAACTACATCCTAATTTTCTAAAATGGAAAAAACATAAAATTGTTTCAAACCTTTTCACGAACTACATGATTGAAGATATATTTTTTGTTTTAAATTATTACTTTAAGGTCGCTTTACAACTGCTCTGGTCACGAGAGACCTGTAAATTACAATGGTTAATATTAATTTAGAGTTATTGATTATACTATAAATTTGTTACGCAATGATTAAACAGAAATGTGAAACCACTTTTTCTTCACTAAATTTCACTAAATGAGAAATATAAAGAACTGGAAAACTTTTAGATGGGTTCATAAATTTCATTACAAATATTATATCAAGGTCAAATCCTAATGATTTGATGAGTTAAATCTAGTTTATTGTAATACTCTTAGGATTTTGTCACATTCTTCCCGCGTCCTGCATAAATCAAGGAGGTCAGAGTTAATGCCATGTATTGATCTTTCTCTGGCTGTGTTCGGACACTCAAGAAGAAGATCGGTGGTTGTCACTTGAGTCCCATATTTTGGTTATGTCTCTGGGACAGATTGGTGACCATGACTTAATTTGAAATGGCCGATCCGCACTATGGTGAGGATGTCTTGCTTGGTTCTACTAATTTGTATTTTTGGTAATGACGATTCGTTTACCGGTTTTCTGGCCAGGTGGAGTTTGAGCGAATAGAGAAATGTTTGCTTAATAATACTGCATAGACGATCTTAAAAATATTATAGATACGAATTTCATTAGAACCTCTGGAATTTAAATAATTGCAAAAATGTAACTTTCCTTTTGAAGGCCGTAGGAATGTAAGCAGTCAGATTATATAGTGGCCAAGTCTGATGCTTGCGAAATTTATGTGTATGGGTTCGCAGTTCCTGCAAATTTTTTGTTGTTTGAAAACACCTTTTCGGATTCAAGTAACGTAACCGTTACAAACTGTGAGAAAATGAGATGTAGCATTACAAATTTCCCTTAATTCCAAGGTGTTTGTGAAACGGACCGTAGACCGCGCGCAATCCTTCCTTCTTGATCCTAGGCCCGCTTTCATCATCAAGAACGAGTGACGAGCGGACAACTCATTCTCAGACTCATCTTTCACGCTGCAGGCAGAGGATGAATGGAAAGTTTTGAAGTTAACTAAATATTCACAAAGAATGTTTGAATGTAATTTTATAACATAAAATATTTATCTAATGCACAGAGGTGCAGGTGCAGGGGAATTTTATTTTCAACCTCGAAGAAAATGCCACAACATGATAATTTCTTGGAAGTCTTCATCGTATTGCCACAGGATCACACTGCCACAGGATCACTTCACAAGCGTCTGAGAATATTATCTTTCGTTCAAGTTGTGCGACAACATAGTACTTAATAAGTCTCTTTCTCATTCTTACGATTTTCCATGTTGATTTACGTCACTATCTCTCGATGTAGAAACATAACAATTGTTTGGACTATACGGAATTCTACAAATCCTAAATGTCAATAATGGTATAACACATATTTGAAATCTTTAAGGGTAAAACAGCATGGTCCAAGGTCGTCTAGTTACACGAGGGGCAATCAAAAGTTAGTATATTAAAGAAAGGAAATTTATAACGTATTAGTTTAATATAACACGTTATTTTACAATCGAGAAACCAATGTGATATTCGGCACTGATTTTGTGTGTCACGTTTATTAATGTCCACTGTAAGTTAATTATGGCAACGTCTTACGCTGGATTACAGTTAAAAACTTTCAATGCAATTTATCGTATTTGATTTAATTTGGTTGAGATCAAAAACACAAATTTGAACCACCTGGTAGAATGGGTCTGCCTGAAGTTCACAATTTTCTAGTTGAAATTCGCAGAGCACGTCACTCTAATCTCCATTGGGTTGTCGAACAATGCAAGGCTTGGTTTGAGAGAGAAAAAAGCCAGGTGTAGTTGATGATCCAACTTCTATTTATTGTTTTTTGAACACAGGCAGCGAGGAGGGTATACATTTTTTTCAAACGTTTAATTCATTTTTTTTTTTTAAATTTAGTACGAAGGGCAAGTACCAACGAAATGAAAAAGAGGGGCGCATGACATCCGCAGGTTGGACCACACTGGGTTCAAACATATACAAAATTTAGTTGATGATGTTGTTGCTTACACGATCATATAGTAAATTTTATTTTATTTATTGGATTTAATCATAATTCATCTATACTTAGGAAGATTCAGGTAGAGATTCTGGAGCTCAAGAAAATTTACGCAGTTTACACTTTTCCTCCATACTCACATACAGGTTTCACCATTTTGTGACAATTAGTCAATAAAGTATTAGTACTGTATTATGTACTGCCGTATTTTGGAAAGAAAATACGAAGGTATTTTTCATTCCTTAGTGTTTTAATGTGACTGTGCGAGTGTGGATGCCAATGATTTCAAAGATAGTCCGTTGTAATGCTAGGTCAATCAGTCGTAAAAACCCTTTGAGAACCTTAACACTACTGTGAGATTCTATCAGTGAGTTTTTTCCATTGTGATATTTTCATTTGGGAATATAATCATGAACTGAAAGCACTTAGAATATTTTTTATGAGTTTTGTTGATGTTACAGGTCTTACACTATTTTTTATGTATATCTCTAAAAGAATGTTCCAATGTTATTGGCACGTGTTGTATGTCACTTGTACGTGTTTTACTTCTTTTTAATAATACAATCTACTAGGATTTTGTTAAATAAAACTTACGACTCGTTTAATTACTACTTTTAGGGCACCTCTTTAATGTTGAAACATATGTGAAAGAGACTTAATTATTTTAATTGCTTGTATCAACTTTATCTCGTTCTTATCTTTGCTATAAAAATAGCTGAAAATAGTAGACCCTCACATAGCATCAACTCAACCATGTTCGATTTTGAACAGAGATAGCACTTACGATATTTCCTACTTTCAGCATTTTCCCAAAAATAATTTGCCGGTTATCTGTGTCACGCTCTGTATTTTAAATTTCGTTGTATTCGATGGTATGTAGACTGGAATTTATACCTCCTTTATAATATAGTAAAACGGTACGAATATTTTTTTTCTTTCCTGACAAAAGTTTCGAATATTTCGTATTTTGGAATTAAAAGAAAACGTTTCGCGTTTTTCAATATCTGATGAACAACTGAATAATAGGATTAAAAATGCCATAAAATATTTATTTTCATATTTTTTAAGCTTGTTCTACGTAGAACGCATATTGTCACATGTAATTAAAGATTCTTCTACTAAATCATGGAAACCGGTGAACATCATTCGACTCGTACAATCTTTACAACAATTGGAATGTTTTAAGAAAACCATTTGCGTGAAAAATTAGTTGAGTATATTGGCGTTATTTTAAAAAAATTAATGTTACTACTTAAGCATAAAAAGCACTGTGGCTGGCCGGTATTGCCATACAAGTCACCCAATGTGGAAGCCTAGGACTAGGCATCCAACTTGCAATGGCAGTTTGTTTCTATAGTTCACCAGTCTTTAAAAACATATAGCATTGAGTTCGGTAAGCAATAAATAATATAATTAGGTTCAGCACATTTCAGCAAGCGAGCCGGCGTGGTACGGACCGGCGGCAGACACCCCGACGCTAAAGGCGTACAGCGTTGCCAAAGATTGTACCAAAAACGAATAGCTTTCTTCAAACCCGGGTTATATTTTACTTGTACTTAATTCTTCTACGTACAAATGCACTTCAAAAAAATCCGTAATTATTGACATCCTTTGGTGAGTTATTTTGATTCATTTAGTTATCATGTAATGCTGTTTCAGAGAAACAGAAAACAGTTCTCGGAAATATTGACTGACGTGAACACTATTGATTCAAATATTTACAAATGATAAAAATGCCCAAATATAATTGATATAAAATAAAAACAAAAACTTGATAAAACAATTATCATTTATTCTAAACATTCTTTTTTCCTAGAATTCTTCCCAAATCACATAAAACATTTGAAATTTAGTTCTGTCTACACGTCAAATGTGCGCAGTTATGGCTACATTTCGTGTGCATATTGTAACGTAATTATCACATAATACCATATAAATAATTTCCAAAAGAAAGGACTGTAGTTTGGGAAAGTCTCTTTAGAAACTAGTAATAATATAATGAAAATGTGACATTATCTAAAAATAGATTAACAGTTGTATCTTAGAATTGTTACAGCGGGGCATTTTTTAAATGAATTTCAAAATGAACTAAAATCTTTTACAAATTCTACTTAAAATTTCATAACATCAAAAGAATATATTTTCTTAATAATAAAACTCTAACAAATTTATATTTAGAAGTAATTGATAAATATGGGCATTTAATAACATTATTGACACGCCTGAAATTATCGAATATGATAGAAATATCTTTAAAATAAGCGGAAAAAATTGAAAACGAAAGACAGTAAACAATGCATGAACTGTCATTTTACTTTTCCTTCATTACTGGAGGAAGAGAAAGGGAAAAACTTCGTCATAGCTCAAGTTACCTTGCCTACTAGATTCTATTGGGTAAACTTCAATGTTATACTTGGCGAAATAATGTCTTGCAATTTTGGTTGGCAATCGAATAATATAAATCTTAACTATGAAATCACAAGAAAATACAAAAAGTGTAACATAAACATTCAAGCCGATTACAATGCAGACTACAACGTGAACACTAAATTTCGGGTATCTATATTCCCGTTACCAACGTATGGAGAACATTAACATATTCGTATTAAAAACTTGCCTTTCCGAGTAAAATATTTGTTTTGAAACCGGCCATGCTGCGTCGGAATGTGATGCAAGTGTCAAGATAATGTGCACAACTACATACACAAACATAACTGCACAAACTGACCTACAGTGTAACTAAAATGCCCGTCTTCACTGAAATAATATTATAATTTTTTGCTACCTTTGGTTTGTTTATTTTGCAATTTACAGTTCTCAAGCTATTTACAATTTTCTAGGCTCTATAATAACTACTTTTGCGTGATAATGAAGATTTCTTGTCTTCATATAGACTTTACTTTATCTAAGTCTTATCTAGTAGAAGAGACATCCTTGGAACCACTGTAAACAGTTTCGGATTTTCTCACTATTCAAGAGTTGTTTTCTTTTTCGAAATACATCAATTACGATCTGAATTTTCGACTACAAACTATCTGAAAAATCTCTGAAAGCAAATTTGAATTTTACGTTGTTATGAACAAAAATTTGAAGTTTAGCAAACGATTCCTTGAGTTATCAAAAAATTTAAGAAATATCGAATTATCGAGAGACCATTGTACCTTAACGAGTCTCTCAAGAACATTTCAAAGAAAATTTACGTAAATAAGTGAGACTGAATTAATGTAATATTTGGAACCACAGAATGTCTCCAATGCAGAATTTAGACTTGTTGAGGCGTTATTTTGATAACTATTTTTAGAAGTTATTGACTATATAAATATATAATTATATACAAAAGAAATTTGATTTTACAAAATGACACAAAAATGTGCAATTTAGACGGAGGGATTGAAGCAATACTTTTTCGTACGATGAGGACGTCACAAATCACATGACTATTCACAAGATGCATTATTTTATGTGAAGCAGTAATGAAGTAGAAGAGAAGCTTTCTCTGGCAACATTTAGCTTTGTTACGTGAGTTATATTTTACACAAAGAAGGAGAAAACAAAAAATAAGTTAATAGACTAAATTTCATCAAGTTTCTTCGTTTTATTACCTTCTCTTTAGGTAGATTAAAACAAGCTTTTATTTAGCAATATTATAAGTATAATTTTATTTTAATTGGAATGTGATTGATTTCTCGTATTTTCCTCCTTATTTTGAGTTTCTTTCGATCTGTAATATTTCCGGAGTCAAGATTTTGAGTAGCTTTATCATTTTGTAAGCACTTTAGGGTAAAACTAGTATCATTAATCACAATTTGTTAACACATAGTGCGGTACTCTTTTTAGCATTATAGTACACAGCTTTCCGATGCGAGAAGAAATTCTGGTTATGAACTACCTTGTTTCTTCAGGCACGTTTCTGCTTTCCGTTCATGAACATTACATCCATATGTCGGAAAAGGAACTTGCGAAACCGGTTTCTAAGCTCAAATAGAAGAAATCTTCTATTGACTCTGAGGATCTAGTCTGAACCAAGTAAAGAGGAAAACGGATGACGGATATTACATTATTCCTTCAAACCCGCATCACTGATATTTTCGAATTTTTCATTTCATCTACATGGTTTAGTGTTAGTATCACGCTGGCAAAACTTCTGTAACGTTTTTAGAACAATTAAACACGGAAATAGGCTGTCATCTGATGGGAAACGTGATGTTTCTTCTTAGTTATAAGTGAACGCCAAATGAAAATGTTGCATCGCTCATGTAATATCTTTTAATTTATTAACTTATCACACCAGACAATGTATTCTACTGACAAAATAAGATTAATGAGCTTTTTGGTCTCTGTTATCTGACGTTTATGTAATAAATAATTGTAAAACATACTTTTTAATTCTCTTTCTATACTTGAATGTGCGTCAATCTCTTGCCTAGCATCTTGTCGAGAAGGACAATGCAGAAATATTAAAATGTTTTAATATAAATCTGCGGTTTTATAATTTGAAACGTTAAAATGAGAATTGTTATCTTTTTTGAGTTTTTTTATTTATTTGTGTGCATCCTTCTATCGACAATGCAGCGCAAAAGATACATACACAGTAATAATAATATTTTGAAAAATTGTCTAATATACAAATTTGCACATGTCCTTAAATTGAAGAATATATCGCGAAAATCATACTAACAACTGTCTTATTGAAACGTTGTATACAGCTATGTTAAAATGATTGGAAAAATTATAACGGAAATAAAGTTAACTGTGTAGTAACTCAAAGCGATAATTAACATCACACTTCTAGAGTTCCTAAGGTGAATTTGCCTTGGCGTTATTTGAATATGCTACTGACGATTAAACTCCAACTGGTTTCATTGTTGTTTCTCAGCGATAAATTAAAGTTTACGTATGTAATTTTCTATTTCCCGCTTTTATGTTATGATATTCTGGTCTAGTAAAGGGAAACATGTATTTTGTACTTTATATTCCGCAACGAAATCATTCTATCGTTGAAACACGTAGATTTTGTTATTGATCGTCCGTTGATCCGTGTTCCGGACTCCACTTGACTCCTGATCGACACCCCATACCGCATGCGACGCAGTGCTCGCTTTCAACAAAAAGAACACAACAACACGTGCCTCCGGGCGAAGCACCCGCCGCCGCCACACAACCGCGCCCTCTCTCCCCCTCGCGCAGCGCAGTTCTTCCACCGGCGCTCGTTCTGCTGCGACACGGCCACCGAGGCCGCCGCGCCCCGCCCCCGACCGCAGCGCCCCGCCCCCACGCTCCGCCCCACGCCCCGCCCCACGCCCCGCCCCACGCCCCGCCCCCGCGCCCCCCCTCAGGCACACTCGTTCCTGAAAAGCCGCGCGTCAAATTCGCCTCCCGTGCCCTAAGCCTCCACCGGGCTCAGCCCCGATCCCCGCTCCCCGCTTCCCGCTCCCCGCTCCCCGCCTGCCGCTCCCTGCGCGCGCCGATGACTATTTCAGCCATAGAAAAGAGCGCGAGCTCCCGAGACGCGCCATGAAAGAATGAGAAGTGCGCCGGGCCGGCGCGCTTTCTGGGAACGGATGCGGCGGCCTCGCTGTTTGATTGGAAGCTTCGGTTTCTCCGCTGCTCTGTATTCCATGGAGAATTCAACAGCCGCCCTCATCAATACGCGTTATTAAAGCAATTTTATATTCTCATGTACTTGGCTTTCAAATAGATGAAGAGTAATTAAAAATATATTAGCACATCGCAGCCGTGCTGTGCGCGTACTCATTCATTTATATGGGAAGGAAGAGCCAGCGGAAATCCCGAGGGAGCGCCATGAAGCCTGGGGACGTCATGGGGTGTGTGATGCCTGACAACGGAGCCAAGTGTGGCATTTTGTGAACGAGCTGCAGAGCCATAATGATGCGGCAGCAATGGGCTGCTGGTGATTGCGCTTTATTGGACAGATCTCGTAATATCGGTTACCAAACCCACACGGTCGTTTTGCGCAAATGGTTCATCCTTACACGTATTACTAATACTCTTACGAAACTCTTGGTTCTGACGATCAGTCACTTCACTTTTGAAAAGTAAAGTGAGGTATTTGTACTTATTGAAACAGTATTCGGGTCAAATGAGACTAAATTTTGTTGAAAATCCCAATTTATGTAATAACACACCACTACACCACCTTCTCTGGCATTATTATTCGATCTTGTATTTGAATACCCGAATATTTAAAAATTGTGAATCTGCGAATAGGCACACATTCGCAGGAGAACTTTTTTTATCTATTTTATCATGATCCGTTGTTCTATAGTGGATCATAAATGTCTCGTAAAACTTTCCGACGAAACTTTCTCTTGAAATGGCGCGTTTTTTATATAGAGAGAGTATAAATATTTTGGCGAAGTACAGTGCCATAAACCATGTTTAGCTTTAAAAAAATGCATTTTACTAATTTTGTCTTGAATATTTTAATATTTAGATAAAAAATATCTTAGCATGCACGGAATGGAAAAATATATGTCACAGAAATGTAGCTTAAATCCTAAAATAGTCGTCAATGTTAAAAAATATCAATAAGAAAAAATTTTATTTCAATTTAACATTCTCTATTTAAAAAAAATACTATACTTGTATAAATTTATTGAAGTTTTATTTCGGTGTGATGACAAAACTGCTGAAATTACGAAAAAAAACTGTTTTCTCGCATACTATGTTCAATCTTTGTATATATTTAGAAAATTCGCGTTTAAGATTTACATCCAGTATTCTATCTGCCAAATTATTTTCATTTTTCTCTAGTATATGTGCTTGGAATTTATTGCACTAATAAAAGCCGTTTGCATAATCTTTATTATTATTGAAAATGTCATCAATTGCTGTATGACATTTCTATATCAAAGATTGAGAAATTAAATAGAACATTACCAACTTAATCGCAATCCATGATCAAAATCTCGTTTAGATACGTATTAGTGGTATATTTGTTTATTAGGTACAAAACGAAATGTAAGGAACTGCCATAACAATTTTCTCTGAGAATATCTGAAATGATGTTTCTACAGGGTTAAATAACGTTCGATGATGAGACAGGAAATATTAAATTTCACAAGAACGTTTAACTTAGTTCATTATTTTCTCTGCCAATATCTAGTTATTTCAAACCAAGAAAATTTCACATCCGCATAATCATTTATGAATCGACTCTAATTAAACTAAGTGGTATCATGAAAATAAATAGGACAGATTCTCGGCTACATTTTCGTGTAATTTCATTCTCATAATTATCCCTGAGAATTAAAAAATAAATAAGACCTAAAATACTTATAATTTCACCATAACGTTATTCTTCAAGAAGAAACTACAAAAAATATGAGGTATTTTCATACTTTCTAGAATATGAGCAGTATGTTAGCAAAACTTCCAACGACAAAATATTTTAATATATTATTTGGGAAATGGTTACTGAAGGAAAATACCGATTATCATTTATTTATTTTCAAATTAAAAGGGAATATTGTGAGTTACTCCCTTCACATATTTGAATAGTAAGCATAATTAAATCAGTCAAGAAAATTCTCAGTGAAATGTATTACAATAGAAGTATAGTACGAGTATATGAGATAAAAGGAATAAAGGGAATGTCATTTAAATGTTTTGAAAAAAAGATTGAATCTCATACATTCAAATCAAATATTTAAGAACAGACGTTTTCTAAAGGAAGTCGATTGAACTTTAAGCTTTTATTAGACATCAAAGAAACGGCACAATTATAGGAGTATGAAATACTCAAAAGAGGTAAGACAAACATGCGGTCTGAGGACAGCGTGCGGACCTTTGCAAGCACACCTGCGGCCCCCTCGTAATACACTCGCTCAACAATTTTTGTTTTATTTTCTGACCGCTGAATATTCTTAATTTATGCTTTTATTTTTTAGAATTCTCATCTTATTTAACCCTGCTGTTGTGTTCGGGTTTATAGGACTCGAAATTGTTTTTCTGAGAATCTTGCTTGAAAATTAAGCATTTTGATATTTTGTGACTTTTTTTGTATTTAAACATCTTTAAATCTATGTAATATGTTTTGTCTATTTGTTATAATTTTTCTAAAAAAATAATTGTTACATATGTACTATTACAATATATGCGACCAAATTGTCAAAAATCAACCAAATTAGTATGTAAGGCATGTGATTTGAAACTACCTTTACCCCCTGCAGAGAAACAAAACGTAATCAGGGAATGAGAGTACATTCTGGTCTAGTAAGTGGTTCGCACAAATGAAAATTGAAGCGATCTCCTGACAAAGGACCTGCAGACTTATGGACCTCTTTTGGTATTGTGGTGAGTTTACGTTGGCATTTACAATGAAGGAATTATTTGAATCGTCATTCTTGGCAATGACGACTCATATAATTATTTCATTATTGACCTCTTTTTGGAGATCTGTTGGAATGAACCGTCGTAATGTAATCTACAATCAATGACATATTCGTTTTGATGCGACAGCACTGAGCGAAGTTATTTGTTTGTTTGAAACCCATTAATAGCTCTTGGCATTGGGATTGTATCGTGGCAAGTTATTGTATTGTTTTATACGTCTTGAAGAAAAAGGCAGTAGTGGGCATTGCTAAACCTTATTTGGAGGTCATGGTTGAATGTCGTACTAATCCATTACCTTTCAATGCTGTACTGGATCGTAGCATAGTAAAGAATTGGATGAAAGTGATGAAGGATCTGTTATGGAAAAAACAAAAACAGAGAATATTATCTTCCAATCCAGAAATATGTCCAATTGAATTACACAAAGATTGGTTTTTTGCTGGGTTCTACAACTTACGCTGGAATTTACATTATATTCCAAATACGGTTGTCGAGAAATCCAAACCTAAATATTACCTTGAATCAGGCCCATATTTTCATACTTATCGTAGTATTATTCTTCACCTTTTGTACAGAACAGTTTGTGTTCGTTAGAAGAAGGACACTTAAGTACTATGTTAAAGTATGTTGTAATAAGTTGAATATGTATGTGTCGCAAGAATGAATTAACATACTTTGAAAAGGTGTTCATTATATTACTAGCTATTTCAGTTTGATGTTTAACTTGTCAATGATATTAAATAAAAGTGGTTCAAATATTCAATTGAGTTTTTTCTCAAATCTAACGTTCCGCCGATAGGCCTCTTGTCAGGAGATCGCCTCAATTTCACATACGATTATTCCCATACGTCATCAAGTTTAGAACAGCTTTAAAAATAAAAATGACAATACGGGATAGAATTGGAAAAATTAAGCCAGAACTTCCACGGAAAATAAAAAATTGGCAAGTTCAAAGTACTTCCTTTTTCACCATGTTCTTTGCTGTAAACTATTTTCCTAGAATGGAAAAAAGTACAACTCTAGTACATTTCATTGAGATAAAATAGTTTAGTAACAATGCCACGTAAAAAAACAGATTTTTTTTTAGATTTCAATAAAATGAATGGAGCTGTTGGTAGTTAATATCAGCTTACAGGTGCGTTCATTTGAAATCGGAAAATAAATAATCGACCATTCATTTTGTGCTACAATATGATCGATATTTTCTTTTTCGTTATGAACTTCAATAAATCCTGATTAGATAAAAAAATAAAGCTAAGATTTGGTGGACCTGGCTGGCATAAGTGAATTTATGAAATTTCGGAAGTATCACACGAAATAATTACCGGCAATAATGGTGTGAATTGAAAATTTCAACAATTGCTTCACAATTTATTGGCCAAATGTGGTAGTTGCAAATGTTGCCCTGTAAATTATAGAAACGAAATATATAGGTTATGTTGTATTTGTAGTGAAACATAATTTCAAATCACTAAAAATTTATTTTTGCTCATATTACAACAAACTATTTAAGTACTAATAATTAAATAACGTAAGCTAATAACATTCCACTGTTTAAATACGTAAATCCAACAAATACTTTTTTAATCAATGCTATTTCACAAAACAACTTTGCGGCTCATACAGACCAAAACAGTAATGCCGTATACTAAATTAGAACAATAGAGCAAGGCTAAAATGACAGCGCAAAGTGACTCATGTAGCCCTCGTCGTATCTTCAATTTCACAAGCCTGCTCAATAATATGGTCTTCGAGAATGCTACGTTGATGAGTTTTCAGTAAAAACGAACAAATATAAAGAATCGTTTCACTGGCAAATCATACGCAGCTTTTCTGTCAACATTTTCTCTATAAAGGGGACTCTTACACGCCAGTATTCTCTATAACCTTTTATACACCGAAGATCAATTTCTAAGATGTAAAATGAGTATTTAGCTAGTTGTGAAGATGTATTTAGAGATTATTAAAACGAATGTGATGGATAAATAATGTTATAAAATTAGGTACAAATTATATAATACTCCGATAAACATATCTTTGTTTGCTTTTGATTTCCTAGTTTTTGAGCCATTATATTTTCAACTTGTAGGAAACTATAAGTAATTCACATAAGCGTAATTTATTTTTTCACTCAAAAATATATCAAAAAATAGGTGGTGTAATACCCGCCTGCAAATGCAGCATTAAACTGAGAAAAAAGTTGTACAAATAATTTAGCGAATTTACACACTATGGGTACTATACATTGTAGACTTCTTGGAAGAAATGTGTATATTTTTAGCTAAGACACAGAAAAGCAAAATGTCATAGCAAAAATATATAATACCATTTACTAGAAGACTTTCTATTGAAATCAAAGAGATTTGTTACTTAAATGCTGAGGGCCGAATAAATAAGCCAATATTGGATTGCTCACAAGCTACTGTAAAATAAAACTCATCTGGAGACAGATACATTGAAGTGCTAGGTTGTCGATAAACGCGGTAACATCAATTGGATAACGGTCAACATGGAAATGGTAATTAAAAAGGCATATAAGAACCGACAAAATATTAAAACTTTTATACAATTTATTTAATGAGAAGTTCCTGCAATATATTAACATTTTATTTTCATCACTGAATTTTCTTTTTTACATAATTTTTTAAGTATAAAAAACGTTGGCATGCTGAAAATTAATGCCAGTGATTTTTTGTTACTGCGAAGTATCAGCTATTTAGAAGCAGCTATGAAGTTCGGATTACCATGTGTAGTACATACTCCTCAGTTATGTCTCATGCTGCATTGGAGTAAGCTTAACATTTTTTCCTTCAAAGTGATACGAAATAAAAGCCAAAAACATAAAGGGGTGTAATAGCGATATCACGGTGCATCTTAAATAACGGGCAGTGAGAGTTTTTGGCAGAATAATATGTCCGGGATTTATTAAACGTTGTTTATGGCTATCAACATGTCAGGATACACCACTTCGACCTCAAAAACAAAAGGTTAGCGAAAGAGTTTCGGCACAAAAGGATCACCTGGACCAAAATGTTGACTTTTCTATTGTCAGTAAGCAAACTTAAGATAGCAGTCTTTTTGGATATTCAAGTCGTGATACATAAGAACTTCATGGCTAAAATACGACCATAAATTCTACAAGGCAATGCAAAATATTAATGAACCTGAAACCAAGAATTAGTAGATTTGTAACCAGTGCAACGACAGACGCGGTGTTTTGGTTTCATTTTCTCGACCATCTTTCAGAGTCTCGAACTGACGTCATTGGATATTCACCTGTCCCAAGGGTTAAAGAACATCTGAGAAAGAATCTCTTAGATTTGAATGATGCAGTGCGGATGGAACATAGTGGTTTCATGGTCAAAATCAAAAATTCCAATGTTGATATTATGAAACTCGTTCAAAAATGTCGGACTCTTCTTGTGGGACTCTTACCACCGAAACGTTAAATTTGTAGTGAGATCACGTAGTGAGTTGCAGTTCTGAGAATAGTTCTATTTCCGAAGAAAACTCTCCTTCTTTTATACAAACAAATAAAAATGCAAATTCATGAATTCAAGGACTTGGGTATGGTAGGGTAGGATGTGGGTGGGGTGAAGTATCGTCTATCGCGCACGGCCTTAAGATCACGCCCAATTTGAGCCCGTCAGAACCTTAGCCCGCAAGAAGATCGTTAGAAATAAAGTACAATTGCTCTTCTCATATAACGCCTGACAAATGACCTCCCAAGCCTATAATAGCGCTTCGATTCGTGGAAAAGCGCATTAATTTGCGATGACATACAGATTGCAGAGAAATCGAAATGTTAAAGAACACTATCTACGTAATCTTTGTATCTGTGAACAAAACGGTAAAGGAAATTCGAAGCATAAAAACGGTATAGCTAATATTAAGAGGGATACACTAGTATGCTTTTTGTCCTTCTCAAATGATCCAACCTCTACACAATATACATAACTTGAGAACGCAAATAAGGAAACGTGAATGCAATACTATGTATGTGTGGTGAATACATTAAGAGGCAAATAAAAATGAAAAGGCTATATGAAAGAAAATTAGAACATTCGAGAAGACGTTTACAGAAATACGAGGAAACAAATGTAATAGACAAAGTGAGGATGACGATCTCAGTTAACTGATGAAAAAAATGAACAAATTAGTGAAGTAGCAGAACCGTTAAAATCATTTGTATATACACATTGTAATCATATGCCAAAATTTTAAGGAAGGGTTCACAGTTTAAAAAAAAATTCTTTATTTAGAGATAAATATTTAGTTTAGATTTAGTTATATAGTTTTAATATTTAGTAACTATTACATTAGTAATAGAATAGAAGTCTATCGAGCACTTAATGTATTTTCATCACGTACGTTCCTGAGTGCATGTGCCTGAAATTAATAAGTTTCCCACAGCCCTTAATACGTATTATTGCAATCATTCGGTATTAATTTTTTGCGTAAATTACAAGGCAGTATTTGTTATTATTATATCATTTTTAAGCAACTGATATTTTATATAAAATATGTTACATAATATTATTAATATGTCGGTACTAATACTGCGGTAATTTATTAGATTCTTGCTGTTACTACAACAATCAGGTGACATTTGATGCGAATATTCTATTAGAACAAACGATTAAGTTGTGATTACTATAAAAACAGAACATTTTTGGAAGTTGACGTCCTCTGAATTCTAAAGCCTATTTAATTTCGTACACGAATCAGCTTAGTGCAAAAATCGAATACTCACATTTCTTAGCGCAGCTGCGGCGTCAACCGAGGAAGTCGAGTCGCTTCAGCCAGGTGGCCGGGAGCGGCGTCTCCACGCATCTATCCGCGGGAGCAGGTTCGAATCCACCGGGCGAGCGGAGGTTGCGTTTGCGTATTGTCCAGCTGCGACCTGACTACACTTATCCCGGAAACTTGCAAGCAGATCAGATCACTGCCGCTGTCGGTGCTACGGCCCTGAGTAGTTCAGGAGGCAGTTCTGAACGGACAGTTGAAAAATTATGCATTCTGAATAATTGCAACTTTTAATAAAATCATAGACTAGGGAGTAAAATTTGCGAATTGTTTGTGTAAGCAATGTCTTAAAACGTAAAAAAAAAATATTTTATCATATCATTCTTTTCGTTTTTTTTGAAGCATATATTAGTATTGTCATTTTATGTTCTAACCAAATCCAAATTTCATAAAATTTTTGAACTGTTTATTGAACTCATTACGGGAAATCTTGTCTGAAAAGAAAGACCTTTAGACGAAGAATCTACACAATAAAACGAAATGATTTTAATTAAGAAACTTGATAATTATTGCCTATCTACTTATGAGAATGTCATTCAATGTGAAACCTGATGGAATGTTCGGAATTTTTGCCGGCTGCTGCCGCTTCCCTGCGGCGTTCCCTATAAAGCACCGCAACGGTTGTTTTCGGTTCTCCTCAAACAAAAGACCTGAATTTATGTAGGCCGACGAGCAACACACGTGCACAGAACAACATACGCAGTTGTAGCCCCACTCAAGGAGAGAGAGAGCGCGTCAATTTACCCATTAATGACGGGGCAAATAAAAACGGACGCGTCGCCGCCACGCACGATGGCAGCCTGTTGCGGTGGAGAGCGGGCCACCGCTGCAGCCCAGTATTAGAAATATAAACAATGCCAGGGCGGGACGCGGCGGGCGCGGGCGCGGGCGGGGGCGGGGGCGGGGCCGGCAGGGCCGGAGCGAGGCGGAAGCGGAGACGAAGCGCTGGCTCCGGGGAGAAAGGCCGGGGCGAAGAGCGCAGCGGCAGAACGGAGCGGGGTGAGGCGGAGCGGGGCGGGAGACCCAACGTGGCGGGGCGGGGCGGGGCGGGGCGGGCGGCACGGAGCCGCGCGAGAACCGGTGGCTTGCTCATTCTCCGAGCAGCTGACCGCCGCGGCTCCAGTAGCCATATGGTCTTCGCTCCTCGCGGGGCCGGTCGCGACCTCCGCCATCGCCATCCCACGCCACCTCCGATCTCGCATTTTTGCTCCCGGCAAGTACAGTTACTCGCGGCGACGCTACGGCCGCCGCGCCTCCGGACGCCGCCTTTGTTGCTGCTGCGCGGCTGCTGCCGCCGCTGCTGACCCGATGCCTTACCCTCGCCTGCTGGCCCTCTCCGCCCGCGCGCCCCGCTCCGTCCCGCCCCGCCTTGCCCCATCCCCGCCACGCTCGCCCCGCCCCGCCTTGCCCTGCCCGGCGCCTCACCCCGCCTAGCAACAACGCCGGCGTCCCGCCAATATTTGCTCCTGCGCTCGCGGCTGCTGCTGCTGCTGCTTCGCTGCGAGACGCCGCTACCGCTCAAGCCGGCGACGCCGACGCTGCCTCGTGACGTCCGACGCCCCATTCCCCCCGCTGCTCCGACTTCCCGGCTCTTATTGCGCGTCGTTGCGCGGAGGGCGCCGTCTAGATTTTGCATTCGGCCAGCCGTCACACGCGGCCCCTCTCGTCGCTCGAATCAGCCCACATTCACGGCAAAAACTGCCAGTCATCCAAGCTGGAAGGCGAACGCGCGGCGCGAAGGACGCACAATAAAGAATAGAGCTCGTTAGATGCTCTCTATGGCGGCGAAACGGAGATCCTGCGCTATTATTTTCGTCTTTGAAAACGCGAGCCGCGGGGAAGGATCTTTTCAATCTCGCAGACCGAGTCGTAGCCTTTCCCGCTTGCCGCATTCGTAGAAAATTTCCTTCCTGCAGGCTAAAAATGTATCAATATTTTAAACTGATTAAAGAGCAAAAATACGTATTGCGGAGAAGAGAAAACTAGATAATGAACGAACGGTGGTGAAAAGAGAACTAGAAAAGTAAAGAAAACTCCGCCCACTTTTCATAACTCGGAGCGCGGCGGAGAGCAGACTTTCCATTCCACTTGCACGTATTCGTCCACCCTGACCGCCGTTTCCCTTCTTTCTTCAATCCCTTTTCTGGTTTCTCTCCTCCTTCTCCTCTCCCCCACCAGGCTCTTTTCTACAACCCCTCCCACTTCCTGCCTTCCTTTTCAGAAAGAAAGAAAAAACCCCTCCCAGTGCCCGACAACGGCGACGACGCTGAGGAAGATCAATATTTGAGACGCCTGCCCGGGATTGGTCGAGAACGATGGCTTACCCCTCTCCTTATACTCTCTTCGGTCCTCAGCCCCCTTCCCCTCCTTGCCCCTAACCCCTTCTCTTAAATGACGTAGACACAAGAGCAACGAGGGGCCGAAGGAATCGGCCGTTTCTTTCGGGCCCGTCTCTCCCTCGGCCGCGCGTGCAGACGTGTTCGGCGCAGAAATTTTCTATATCGACGTCAATAAACGAATCTCGTAGGAGGGGGGTTTCTTACGTCGGCGGCGCGGAGGGGAGGAGGGGCGGGGACTGGGAGACGTGCAAAGGCTGGCCGCGACGAGCGCCCTCGCCTCACGGCGCGGCGCGGCGGCTCCACCCCCGCCTTGCAAGACCCCTCCACGCCGGCCCCTAGTGCCGCGCCGCCTCGCGCCGCCGCCGCCCCGCTCCGCCTCGCGGCCGCCCAAGGGCTGGCTCCGCGCCGCGCCGCGCCGCCCGCCTCCTGCTGGCCAACCCCACTCCTCCCGCGCCGCGCGCCGCGCGTGGCCTGCGCGGTTTTCTCGGGCGCGGATACTTCTCTAGGCGACCGCCGGCCCGCTAGGAATAGTACGTAGAAGTTAGGAGGTGTGGCTTCGCAATGAGAGCGGGAGTGAGTCACACTTCGAATACACGGTATTCCTGGGAGGTGCCGCCGCCGCCGGCCCGGGGAAAGTGGATTATGCAAGAGGGAGGACTTTGCGATGAAATACATCTCTGGATACACGTTAAAGCGTGTGTACACGAAGTCGCATTTCGAAAGGATCTGGAACCGGGAAGGATGAGTTTCTACGATGAAAGGCGGAGGCTTTGAGCAAAAAGGACTCAAAACAGAAAGTTATATATTTTGATTCACATCGATGTTTTCTCCGAGAATGTCAAGGAAGAGTACTGTTCACACAAAATATCAGCTCCCTCTACCCAGAATTTCCGTCAAAGATATATTATGCGTTCTGTTGATATCGTGGGAAAGCGTTCACCACAATTACAATCATTGCCGACATAAACGAAGTGAGTGTATGTTTATGAAATGTTCTGAGAAATTTTAATGCTACGTAGTTACCATTGTCGAATTTTTATTTTCTGGAGACATGCAGTCTGAATGTTATGTATTTCCTGCATTTTCCTTGACATTTGTGAAATAAACTTCTAGCTCCTGAAAAAAATGTAGTTCAACATAAAGTGCAACGTGAATAAACAGACATTTTGAATCATCTCATGTTAATGAACGATCTCAACTCATTGCTATATCGTGAATAATCACACAACTCGACTTAACTTATTAAAGTTTATGATGTTATGAAATGTATTTATGTTTGTAAATATACATGTGCCCCTTACTGGGAAACCAGAAGGAATTTAATTATATTAATTTTTACGAATATAGACAATAATTGCGAGAACCCACAAAATACTTATCCCCTTTTCAGCAGAAAGTTGATTTATTAACTTATGCACCAGTGTCAAATATATTATATATTATTTCATCTTATAAGAATAATATTTTTATTGTTTCTTTGGAAATTCTACGTTCGATATGAAATTAGATTTTTTCTTCCTTTTTACAGGGGTGACAGCCAATTGCATACATGTATATAATGTACTAGGTATAATATCTATCATTTTTAAATAATACTTCATTCACGTTACTGTCTTACAAATTAGTCACCAAACTATGAAATAACAAAATGTACAGGAAGTAAAATACCCAATTTTCCTTAATTTTAGTATAATGCATATTTGCACTTGTTCCTCATTTATTACACCAACTGAAATGTTGATTCGATAGAAATATTGTCGTTAAGTTTCGTAATTCAGATTTATTTTTTGTTGCGATATTTTGTTTAAACTTTAATTGTATGATTCGCACGCATTAAGCTTTTAATTCAAAAGTAAAAGAGGCAACATGTATTCATTGAACTTCACCAAAGTGCTACTTGAAATAGCATTAGAATTGTATACATTGTAATAATAATTGGCGATATAATGCCTTCTCCTGGGGTACTGCTAAACATCTAGTTGTCAAAGAGGAACCTTTCTACATCTCACTACCAGTGTTCTTTTCATGTCTTTGTTATTTTGTCGCTCTTTCGAAGGAACTTCGTAGGAAGAGAAAGTTATGAAATGGTGCGCCATGACAGAGCGAATTTTTTTATATATTCCTTGAAGTACTGAGTTTCAGAACACGTACATTCTCACCGACAGATGGTCTATCTGTCAAAATAGTGTATGAAATTATTAATCAATGGCGATTTATTTTCTTCATACATCGATTTATCTTCTTCATACAATTTAATAAGGTAATTCGTAAAAAATACGCTCTTGCCTTCTCGATCGGCAGAGCTATCATCATGAATTCATGCATTTCAGACACTAACGCTTTGCTATTTCACGAATGCTCCGTTAGTGTCAACGTTGATTATCCTTCCATTGCACTTTTGTTTCTTCTGGTGACGTCTTCGGATGTAAATTAAACGTTTCCTTCGATATTCTGTTGATAATATGTGCTGTTTTCTGCTTGGTGCTGCGTAATGAATGCATTATGGAAGAATGTTTTTGTGATTAATATGTATACATACAGCTTTTCCCGCCAACAGCTATACGCTGTCTATTCTGGCGTGCAGAGCATTGTGGACTGTATCTAGCGTGGTATGTTGTGCGTAGTAAGCGTGTCATTTAGAAGAACGTTGTAGGTTGGTGTTTTCAAATTTGTTAGTGTGAATAGGTTATTTATTAACACAATAATTATTAGCAAGACTACAGTACGTGTCGGTAATTATCAGCGGGCAATTAATAAATCACCTTCTCACAATAACCACGAACTTCAACAACAAACCACATTAATGTAACCTGTATGTTTACAAATAGATACCGTATCAGAAATCTTTAAAAAATATTTTACTACTTATTAGTACAGAAATTCACGAATCTTTACACTAGTACGTACAGGTTGTCTCTATGAGAATAGGAGATCCTTTCGTTATACTGTCTGTTCGGGCAACGTCGGTTACTAATTGACCATAAATTAATGCTCTCTTTTTGAAAAAATCAAAATATTTTTTTAAAAACAAATGTAGTCAAGTATCACTCAGAAATTTCTGAAATACGCATTGTAAATTGTAATTCATATTCTTCTAGATACTTTGTATCTTTAATTGACTGCAGGTAAGAATAATTTATCACTCCTACCTTCTTCACGGCCAATTGCTAGACATTTGAGTGAATACCGAAAGACAAATTTATCCGTAAATATTCATACGTGCTAATGAGGTTTTTTCAATGAAGAAAATTTAAAAATCAGAGTTGGTTATTAAACGACAATTATATTTATTTGATGTTTGAATTTATTCTTTTATTCACAAAAAGATTTAGTTATTTTGTTTTCTTTATGTAAATTATTTCAATTTACAGAATCAAAAAACCTTGGACATTTAGCAACAAATAAGAATCTGTACCTGCATGATTTGCATTGCTATTGGCTACAATTATTCTTAAAAATGACAGTCATGTAGCAGAATTTTTTTGGTTCAAAACTTACATTTCATAGTCGGATAATAAATCTGATAATCAATCAGTAAATCCTAGAGTAAACTATTTTAAACAATCAAAAAAACATGGTTTTACAGTATGATTAAGTAGAAGGATTTAACATTTACAAATATAATAGCAACAAAGAGTTGAACTTTCCTGGAATTTGTGGATAAGGAAAATAATTTCTGAATGCTACTCTACCCCACACTTTGAGTTTAAAGTAATGTATTGTACGATGATAACGAGTACGCTACATCTACTACAACTACTAAATGTTTACTTTGGACTATTTTCATCTTCTCTGATTTTGTTGTCTTTGATCCTTTGCTGACCACCCGACGTGACATTGCTGTGCAAGTTACTCGGGTACCTCACACTTTCTCCGATTTACAGTTAGGTCGGCGAAATCACACCCGCTTTTTTGCAATTGAGATGAACTACTCGTAATTTTTCAAACTGTTCTTTGCTATAGAAGTCGTTAGAGTGTGATCTTTTAATCCCAGGCAAACAGTATATGAGAACTTACAATAGTTATTCCTTTTGTCATGGTACACGACAGCATAAAGAAGCTTTCAGAGCTGTTTTTATCTGTGATGACCGTATATCATTACATCAGAAAGACTTTCCGAGTAGCGTAAGTTATGAATGAATGAAGATGAGAAATTATGATAACAAAAGGGAGTTTTCAATAATTTTAATTTTCAAAATTCGATTCAGAAATATTCTTACTGAGATTTGTCATGTCGCTTGGACTTTTAAAATACGGATTTTATCATTTTACTACATTAATCATAAGTCACAAGAAATACACCTTAATATGGTTTTACTGGAAAATTGTAAAATTAATAAAAATGAGTGTACACTTGCACTTCATTTCGGATGAAAATTTCATTCATTTTCACTTATAATTTCCTCTATTCGTTTTGCAAATAATCACCAATTTATATTTAAAAATCGCTTGTAATACGCTCTCAATGGAAAAACTACAATATAGAAGTTTTAACAATCAATGAATTAATTTAAATGTGTTGATGATAATGTATTGTATAATTTAACATACGTGATAGAAAAATATGTTTATTAAAGTAATCTAAATTAAAGTATCTTCTTTGGTAAGCAGCTTTTTGGATCACATAGTAGCTAACTTCTCGTTTTTACAAACACGTCCAGGTACAAAAAAGGTGATTAGATAACTGCTTTTCATACTAAATTAATTTATTTAATTAAATTATTGTATTACAATGTTATCATATAGACACTTTTATCGTAATAAACGCTGTTGAAATACACGGGTCAACACAAGTAGTGTAAAGGAATCCTTAGATATGTACAGTTGAAGAACAAAAGAAATATGAATGTTTGTGAACGACCACTCAATTCTTGAAAATATAATCAGCAATTACGCAAATATTTTAAAAGTTAAACTTTTAGAATAATGTCCTTTGGAAATAAAAAGGATACAATGCAATCCTAGAAGGAAAAGACAGTGTCCATGTTCTCCCATCAGCTTGAAGCGCGTTAACCGAGAGTCGTGAAGAGCGAGCTTTTCCGAAACTGCAAGGGCGGCTTTGGCCGTGCGGCTTACCCGGTCGATAAGGCGCAAGAAGAAAGAGGTGCGAGGAGCCCGCCCGCAGGAGAACGAGATAATAAGGGGAAGAACACCACAGCCGAGCATACACACCAGCAGGCATTGTGGTGAAACAACTGTAGGCGTGCGTAGCACACGACGTCGAACTGTTGGAAGTTTCTTCGTTATGGAAAGGAAATATACGTCTGTTATTGTGGAATACGGTGGAATGCGTATAATCATTGTTGTGGTAAATAAGATAACCACGGTTCCTATAAATAGCATCTTCCTCGTGATTTCATGATCATGAATGATTTTCTAGGAAGAGATTTGCGAAGTATGTTGTTCCTTGGTACATGTTTCGTGGATGCCATTTGTTCAGCAAAACAAGTACGTGTGTTTGTTCTGTATAATGAACGGCATGACCTATTGGCATGACCTATGGATTATCAAAATTTAGCAAATAATAATCAATCAAATTCAACAAAAAGTGTGTTATAGAACATGTTTTAATCAGCAAAAAGTGTTTCTTGGATGATCTTCACTATATAAACTCAATTTATTCGTAATCTGAATCATTGTGGTAGATTTGGGATGCCTACAATTTAATCATATTTCCCGTCAAATAAATTTACACACTGAAAATGTATACTCTCTCAAGATTGTCTGATTCATCTCTTACAGTGTTTCTGTTTGTCCCCACTTGGAGAGCATTTTTTTACATAAAGATTTTCATGAAACGTTAGAATGTTATTAACATATAACAAAAAACAAAAAATTATAGAATATAACTAAAAAAACGAATTTGATGAAGCATTCTTTTTTAAACATCAACTTTGTCATTATATGCCACACGAAATATTAAGCAATGATTTAGAAAAATATGAAGATCCCCTGTGAAATACGTTAAATTGCGCGGGAAGGTTCCCATTTTCCTGAAAACTTGAAGTCAACTTCTGTGTTCCATACTTGTATGTGACTGTATTTTCCCTATTATTTTGTTTGTGTAGTAGCCTAAACTCATATTGTTAGTTCACTGAATATTTTTTGATGCGCGAAACACAGAAATGGTGCAAAATTTAGAGTAGCACAGACATGTCTGATAAAAAGAGAAGTACTTCCGCATCCTCGAATTACAGTAGAAACGGGCAGACTTAATAAACTTCAGAGTGGTCCTCATTCGGGTGACATTAGAAAGTGTATGATCTTACGCTCATAATGAGCAAAAAATGAGGGAAAGGAAATTTTAGCATTATTGAACAATATTAAGCAACACCATTGAGCGCACACATTTTAATAATACTTTTTTCAATTATTGTTATAGAACCAAAGACAGGATTGGTAATCCTGTGTATGTGTCTCAAAACAACTGGGTGGCGTTGCTACTCAAACAATTGTATGGTATGCATTGCATATTATTTGCTGTGGTGCCCTAATGTCGACTACAATTCTTCATGAAACATTTATTAATGCGAGTAAAATTCTCAATTTCAGTCGTAGATACGATATTTTAATATACATATTTCATCTTTGGTTCTATAAAGAAAGGAAAATAAGAATGCTTAAAGGTCAAATATTCGATGACAAGGATTAATATTGTTCAATCACTCTATAAATTTGTATTCCTTACATGGATTTAGATTTTAAATATAACGACGGAAGAGATCTAAGAACTTTCAACCTTGCCAAAACAACGACCGCCATAATAAGCACGTATACTCCAACTCCTACATCTGTAGTATGAAGAGGCCGCCGCCAATGTTGCAGAGACGGCGGAGGAAGCGTTTAGTTGGCAACGAGGCGGAAGTGGTTTCGATGACATGGGCAATTACACGCTACAACATTGTGCTCGAGAGGACGAAATAGTGCTTGCATCAATGTTGTTTCTTTAGAACGTTTTTCTGCAAAGGCAATATGGGAAATGACCTTTTGGCAACGGCATATCGTGGGGGGTTCATTGTAGGCCACAGGGCATTTAAGACAGGAAGTTACCGTCTTGATTGGCGATTTCAGAGAAATTGCTTGAGCAGAAGGGGAACCTCCGGTTCAAAATCTATCTGGTCTAATAAGTCTATTAGAGATTTTATAATAAACGTTTCTTTCCTGAACGAACATTGTTAATAAAAAATTGAAAACAAGATGAACATGCATCTTACAAAATTACTTACACAAATCCTCTTCAGTTTGGTCAATGAAAATTGCTGTATTTATATTTGCTTTAAAATTCTTTCTATACATTTCTGTTGTCGATTAATTTATTTCAACTAGTTATTCTTCTTTCAACATCGGAATTAATTATTAAAAAGCTATTCTTCCTTTTTCTTCCTATTCTTCCTTTTTCGTTTCGGCATTCGGCCGAATGCCCCGGGCCGTTTCGGCATTTATGCCGGCGTTTCGGCATTCGTTTCGGCATTGTATAAGGAAAGCCTAAACGTTAAAAAATTAAAGTAACTAGCACGAGTTCTAAGTGGATAACTTTAAATATACAACTAATAGATGCACTGCTTCCTTCTCCCCAAACATCCTTCCTTCTTCCCAAGGCACTTCCTCCGGCCAACTGTCTTGTGACTGAACACATTACTGTATTGTGCGCGGCACACAGGTTATGTTGTTCTATGTCAAACTATGCCAGGAGTGGCCAACTATGTCCAATTACTGCAGAGTGCTGTAAGTACCTTTATAGGCAAAATATTAAGTATTTCAGAGCCAGTCGCAACTGTGGCCGGCTTCCTATTGAAGTGGTTTCGCTTACAGTGCCACCATACTCTAGATTATCCGAACGCGCATACCGACTTTTAAGATATGAAATCGTTCGCCAGCTTTACCTCTTCGGATATTTTCACAATCACAGATCAAAATATTGTTTTTGAGGGCTGAACTTATCACATTTATATATCAATGATACAAAGACTTGTTTATTTGCAAACAAGCTCGGAATTTTGGAAACTTATTCCAAAGTATGCTAACTACTTAAGTAATAGAAACTGATATAACTAATGAAAATATTGCACACAAACATGACTTTTCTGGCGCCGTCACAACGGACAAACGGACCGACAGAAAGACATTTTGCCGTCAACCAGTTATTCAAGACCAAGGAATTACAAAACCTGGATTGTGACTACACATGTTGAGGAAGTAATTTACTAAATATAGGAACCAGAGTTTTCCCTTTTTCGAACTAAAATCCCCACAATACAAGTTTGTTTGTTGGAAAAACGTCATTTTTGCCACAGAATTAAAATGCGTTGTCTATACTACGTATATAATGTGCGAGAAAGTAAAAAGAAAATTCAAGGATGTAAGATGTAGGAAAGATCGAGAACACTTTAATATCCCCCTAACAATAAAAGAACGCAACCCAACAATGCAAACCTCCAACAAATTGAATCCTGGCCCCGAGAATATTCCGAATATACACAGAGGCTACCTAAAAAGGAAAGGTAACACTCGTCAAAATATACAACCACCAATTCTTTCCCCAAAATATGGAAAGAAGGTATTATTTCAAAACGAGGGAAATTACCAACAAAAAGTGGTAATTATAGACCCCTATGTCTCAATTGAAATCTGAACAAAATATTAAAAAAATAGACCAAACTTCGACTCAGGACATACCTAACACTAGCAGAATTAAGCAATCCGTTACGATTCCGAACAGGACACTCCGTGATAAATTCACGTTGATAATTTCGTACAAAAGACATTGTTAAATTAACTATCATGTGTTAACTGGTAATTTGAATATCGAATTTGCTTACAACATGGTTTGGATGTATTGTGTGCCAAATTGCAGGATATTTGTATTGGAGGAAACATATTTAAAAGAGAAAAACAATATAATTTTTCTGTTAGCAATCAATGATGCACGCGAATTCATCTATTTTACTGTAATACGTACAAAATACCCTGGCGACATCACCATTTTATGCAAAAGAAATAAAATAATTTATCGTAAAGAAAATATGCAAACGGTGTTAAATACTAATTGCGCAGAGTCACTTAAATCAGGATATATATTCTCTGCCCACAAAACTTACTGCATTATTTTTTTAATACAAGGAAGATAACATAGGTAATCAAACTAGATAATCAAAAATTGAATTTTATTTGCAATACAATGTTATGACTTCACTTCGACCCTAATTAAAGGTGTACGAATGTGTTATTTGGCATTAACTAGTGGCCTGCAGCAGCAAAAATTCTGCTGAAAAAACCCACTTAAAATGGTTTTCCCCAAACCACTGAAACAACAAAAAATACTCTCGAAAAACACTGCATAAAAGCAATTTTTAGCAACAAAATCACGAATGATGTAATAATATAGTATAGTTTTTTTGATTCAAAAATACCAAAAAGAGTTGATGTTCCATAACACATCACTGAATAGAAAATACTTTTTTGGCAGGGGCCCCTTTCTTGGAGCCTTACCGACGTATGAGACCAACTTTGTAGTAAATCGTGACGCACTCATCGTAAGAATTCATTCTGTTCGCGCAGGATAAGTGTAGGTGGAATAACACAACCAAATATTTGTATATATTTCTCAAACTCGAAACTATTTCACTGTTTTTTTTTCCTCAGATACTTGGTACCTGACGAAACCACAGAGAGTTCTTACATGATCAGATGCTGCATTTTTTTCAATTTCTGCGTTCATTGGAAATTAGTAATACAGATGTGTGAAAAGAAAGATTGAAGAAAGTTTGACATTTCTCATAACAATAAAGGAGCAGATAGACAATTGTCACTGATAAAGCACTTGTGCACTCCAAAACTGATTACAGGTTTTAATGAGCGGTTCTGTTAACAAAATGTCCTAAAAACTTGAAATCATGGGTACAAATCATAGGGTATGACTATGCACCGGATAATTTAACACTAGTCCATTTGGAAGCATCTGTATTGAATTAATCGAAACCATCTTATTAAATCGCAGAGATACCTTAACCATTAAAGATGCTCTCAAAGAAGTCACATCAAACAATCTTATAATTTAGTAAGCTCTCTTCCCTAAGCTTTAAGATTACAAAGACAATCCTCGTGTAATAATTATAGACCAGATTATATGCAGCATAGAAATGGAAAAATATGCATGGGAAATAATTAAACAACACAAATTGTGAACATGTATGAAATAAAATAATCTTGTACATTTTAATCATTACTGTATGTAACATCAGGTATGTTTTGGGTAAAATATTGTAAAACCTGTAAAATAGAATAAATAAGCAAAAATATATGTCAATGTGTATTGGAATATGATCCGGTCTCTAGTAATAATATACACAAAAATCAAGAGAATGCTTGAAGAATGAATTATTGAGCGCATAAAACTGTAGATAAAGAAATAACAAAATCCCATGTTGTATAAACCGAGAAGTGTCTCTTGATTTATTCATGAAAAAAAAATAAAGAAAAATTATAGCGGTTTCTGAGAAAAGGTTTTTTTATAAATTGCAATAATTTCAAACACCAACTTTTGCAATTTTCGAATAATAAGGGATTTCAACGAATATGAAATCTGCAATATTAGCATCCTTTACGCTATTTGATGACGAATTTTATTCTTTTTAAATTGGAACCTTTTTTGAAAAAAATGGTTGAGGCTTCATGTAAAGTACTTCAAACATCAAAATATCCGTTTCAAATTTTAGGATCTCGGGTTCCCTTAAATTAATCCGGGAAATTTGCAGGACGGTTAAGGCGAAAGTGTTGACCACAGACGAACGGAGAGATAGACGGACGGACGGACAGACAGACATTTTGTCGTCAAACGATTTTTCGGGATCAAGAACACACAAAACATAGATTCTGACTACACAACGTGTTAGACGTAGTAATTTACTATATTCGTATATACAAACGAGATTTACCTGATTTTGTGTTACCATGGACCAACAATAAGAGTTTTTCTATCGAAAATTTGCCGTTTTCCGGTCACGATTACATTACTAAATGTTATAACGAAGTGAGAGAAAGTAAAAGAGAGGTTTGAAGGTGGAACTAAATCGATATGACGCATTCGGCTTTGGTGACTAGTCACTGCAAACAACTTTGAAATATTTGCAACTTTTGCTTGTTAGTTTTAATTGAAGCTTCCTCAACGGGTGCATTTGTATGAGGGTGTGAATCTTCTGGTTTTGTATCAATGAATTGCGGTTCAATTTGTACGCAGAGAAAGACTAAAACCCTGCTAGAAGGATCTAGAAAACATAAACTGTGTCATAAAATTCTGACAAGTAAACGTTTTCCAATGAATTTACAATATTGCATACAGTGTCAATGTATTTTTATCAGAAAACAATAATAGAAACGTATTTTCATCAAACTGGGTTACTTATTGTGAAGGAATGCTAGACACCTAATAATTATTTTTACTTCCTAAACAAATTCTCCCAATGTTCTTAGCAACAACTTTCGAAATCCTCAAAATGTAGTGACGGAATCTTTAAATAACCAGTATTGCTCTTCTGACATTGAATGTGATCAAATAACAAAGCACCCTCGAAGCTCACGGAAAGTGGAATTAAAATGATCGGAATTACGAGAATAGGGAAACAGCTAGCAAAATGTGCATACCTGATGGTCGATTCATAGTCATACGGTTTGAGATAAGTTAGTGCTATGTGGTTGCACTAGGAGAATGGGAAGATGGCGTGACAGCTAAAAGTAGATGGCATTCATAGCAGGGAAGAGGCGTAATAGAGAATTGGGAACTGTGCTTGTGGGCTTAGAAACGAATTTCATGTCGGGGGTATATTTTGATGTTGTATTGCTATTTATACGAAATAATTAGGAACATTATTAAGAAATGTTCACTGTATAAGAGAAAGGGCATTACTACATTAAAATATAGAATGTACCACTTGTGTTTTTACTTACCGTTTCTTTGAGACTGTTTAGCCTGTCTTTTTTTCGTTCCGATTATGTGTGTAGTATTAAGCATGGAAAGATATTACTTAATAAGTACTCGTAAATAAGTCTGTCTTAATTAATTTATAAATGAGAATGTAGTCCTAACAGTACATTTTCCTCCCCTCGCGGATTATTTTCATGCCTTAAACTTCGCATGAGGAATCCATACACTCGGCAGACATCACAAAAGAGAGAAGAGACGGCTGTACTGAATTCCGTCTCAAAAACATCGGAATCATAGCTCTTCGTCAGACAGCCTCAGCACAAACACATTCATATTTGTAACAAAGCACAAAATAAAGCCAACGAAACAAATGACTAAGTCAGCTTAAATAATTTCTGGGCGATTTCAATCCCTAGCTCGCATGACGCTACACGATGTTTTCTGAACAGCGATAGTATGCGTAGACGGGTCTACTGAGCACGTACATTATCTCCTTTCTCGTGTGTCACGCGCTCGCTTGAACGGTCGTTCAGTACACATCTCGCGTGAACTCTACAGCTGGCGTTGCACTTGCAAGAAAATGGCGAGCAATGTTATTTCGCCAGAAAAGTTGTCAATGTAAACATTGCGGCAATAAATATTTCTGATGTTGACAATATTTCTTGCTAGATATTCTGGTCGTAATGTAAACTCGTGTGTTTCCGTCCTCGGAAAGATATTGCCGGCTGTTGCTGGGACTAGAATTGGATTGAAGTCTGAGTAATATATTGCAGAAAGAAGCCAATGATGACCACGGTCACATGCGCAGGAAATATGATTAAGGTAGTATAAATGCGTAATGTAATATTGTATTGTAATATACGTTTTTCGTAAAATTGGTGTGTGAAAATGGTTTACCACAATAAAAGAAGTAGTAATAAATATTCTAACCCCTCTACGGTTATCAAATGATTCAAATTTTGATTGAGCTGTATATGTCTCCTGATTATTAATTTTTTTCGTTCAAAATTATTAGGAACATAATTTTATCTTAATCAATTTTAATATTAATCTTTAATATCTCAGAAGTAGGTATTTGATTTTTTTTACTTTTTACCGAATTAATAATTGTACTTTTTATAAAAAGAAAATTATATTCCTCCCACGTGAATCGAAGTCCATGAAATCATTTTGTTTTACGAAAAATATTGAGACACCTCTACGTAATTCGCAAAGGCCCCCTTTTTCTTTCTTTTTAAAATCGAGCCACACGTCGTCATCATTTGACGGCGTTACTTCATCTCTTTATTTAGCACAATAAGTGCGACCGCGACTCGCATCTTCTGCCTTTCTCTAGTTATGTCGGAAAGTGTGGTTTAACCTCACTGAAGTTCACGCGTCATTTTCATCACGCCGTCACCATCACGGCAACAAACAGTCCTAATGTAAAACGATCGGGAATATCTTGCAAGAAGCAGAAACAAATTCCTGATAGATATTGCGAAAACGCATTGCTATTGTAAGGCCAGCATACCACAAGGTCCTTACTGCATCTTTAATGCGATAGAGTAGTCCTCTAAGAAGAAAACTAGGAGTTGATTGCTGCAACTCCATCTATTCCACACGCATCAAATATAAGTCGCTTAATCTAAAATAAATAAAAAATAACGCCCTTTAGACATATTCCTAAAGCAAGTTTCTTAAATGGACCCGAATTAGAGGTGAATATTAGGTTTCCTCAATCGCAATGCTAGCTATACGTTTAATTTTAGTTTCGAAATAAGTCATCAAACATATGTAGAGTGAATGTAAAAATGAACTGTACTGTTACCATCATAAGGAAAACAATAAAAGAAAAGGAGTTGATCGCCTAGACATTTCGAGTGTATACTTTACAATAGTTTGAAGACCGCTTAAAAACCAGCCACACAGAACATTGCAATATACTTAATAACTATTGAAATAAATTTCCAACTAAAAAATAAAAGGAGGCGACGTGAAATGACGCGACGGTTCAGAGGCGAGGCATGGAATGGGAATTCTGACGCTATCTGGGAGCACCCAGAACTTCAGGGACAATGCGGCGAGCTGAACGGATAAGAGCAGTTAATAAGAAGCTTGACGAATGTGGAACTGAAAAATTACGCATGACCTAGCAGTAAGTAAAATAATGAAAATAAAAACAAACACCATTTGTGAATTATACACTTTTTAATTATCGGTAAAACTGCATGTCAAAATTACATAAATATTATTTAATTTGAAATGCCAATGCATATATAAAGGATATTCATATAAAGCAATTTTTGGTTATGACAGAACGTATCATAAATTTCGAAAAATGTTATGGATCATCACATTATGTCAGGAACTTTTAATGGCAAGTTTTTTAATTGCTATTGGTACTGTTAATATAGTAATTTTCATGTCAACTGGGATTTGGGCCACGTCTTGTGGTTAATTTGTTTTGAAGATTTAGAACTCTTGTTTTGAAATCTTGTTAGACGTCTTTTCGAGAACGCAGTGGAGATTAGGAAATTGTGTTCACAATTAACAATTTTAGTGAAATCAAAGTGTCAAATATTTATTACATCATCACCGGGTAAACTAGTGGATTTTTATATTCAGCAATTAGGCAAATTATCAATTAATAATTATTTTTAAATTATCAATGATATAGATAGAATCAAGTATAGTTTAAACAATCATACTACACAGATGACACAGCTTTCTTTGGAAAATTTGATTATCTGATGTGGCTTCATCTCATAAACCAATAAATTAATTGGTAGAAAGTTACCGTTTGTGTTTTCCTAATGACACCCAGTTCCATTTCGTCTCTTCCTTTTTTCCAAGTTAATAGAGATTTTTGTCCACCAAAGTCGCAAGTATTATGACGAGTGATAAGTTATTTATGAATAGAAAAATATACCCTGCGCATCTTAGGTAAACGAGTGTTGTTGACCTACAAGAAGCTCACAACTTCTTGTCATTTCTACTTTCACGACTTATATTATACCTCTTTCAGCAGAATATTTTTTATGGAATTTTGTATCATGTAATCCACTTACATTCCTTCGCTACCAGAGGATTCGACAAGTCAATATGATGTATGTACAGCAATGTACCGCCATGTTCTTTTGAAAAAGCACAAAAGAAAAGACTAACGGAGCGTCTTAATTCACGGGTTTGTTGGTATTGTTCCCGCGACCGCGCAAACGTACACACACGCGCGCCCCGCAGGGCCGAGCGACAGCCGCGGAGTGGGTCAGGCAGCGCGGCGGTTCGGACTTGGAACGTGCGAAGGCGGGGCGAGCGAGAAGTGGGGAGGAGTGGGCGGGGGGTCCGACAGTGGGGGCGGGGGCACGCGGCCGGGCCGCGCATCCGGCCGGCAGACAGAGAGTCCAGCGCGGCCCGGAGGAACGGCGCGCGGGACGGCGCGCGCGAGCTGTCTCTGGCCGGCCCGCGGCCCGCGCGGGAAGAAATATAACAAGGAAGAGCTCGGCCGGCCTCTGGGCACCGCGCGCGCCCATTACTGCTCCCGGTTAAACGTCAGCTTCTGTATCCATCAAACGCGAGCGCCGCGCCCCGCAAACCTCGCGGCGCGGCCGGGGCCCACGTTGTCCACCGGTCTCCCGCCATGATTGATGGGGGTCCCCGCCGGCCACCCGCCCCACCCCGCCCCTCCCCTCCCCGCCCAGCGTGTCTCCACGCCTCCCGCCCCGCTTTTTCTCTGCCTCGTTTCGCCGCCCGCGGCGCTCCCGCGCGCGGAAACAACGTTCGCCCGCCGAGGCGTCGGCCGCGTCTTTTACCGCACGCGCCGCGCGCGTTTTGCCGCTCGGGCTCATAAGAAAACGCGTCGTTTTCCCCGCGATTTGAACCGAGCGCTCGCCCCGCGCGCGCCGCCGCGTCCATACATCACGGTTTGACTCGCATACGTTCACGCACGTCCGCTCGTCGGCGCGTCCGTCCGTCTGGCCGAACGGCCCCCTCGCGCGCGTTCAAGTCGCGCGCAGGTACTCCTCGTCTCTGAGGGTCATCGACGGGGCCGCGCTCGCCCTCCGCCGCCCTCCGCCCCGTCCCGCCCTACCCCGCCCCGCCACGCCCCGCCCACCTCCCGGCGCTCCGCTCCGCGTACATTTCACCTCGTCGGATCCTCGTGCCCGCCCACGCCCGGCCGCCGCGCCCGGCCTGTAAAATACAGGCGGCCCGTTCGAAATTTAATGCTCCCTTTCCGACAACTGACGTGAAGTTCGGGACGCGGCGCCGGGCGGCTGGGGCTGGTGCGAGGGGCGGCGCGGGGACGGGGAGGCGCGGGTGGCGCGGGACGAGTGTTGAAGCCGGTGCTCCCGGCGCGAAGGTCTGTCAGCGAATTCGCGTTCTCTTTCTGCTCCTTTGATTGCATCATTATTTGATGCGGCGAGAGCGCGCGGTGCGGCGCGGTGCGGCGCGGTGCGGCGCGGTCGCTGAGAGGCGCTGGGGGAGTGGGGAGGGCGGGGTGGAGGGGGTCAGGCGAGGGGAGGGCGGGCGCCGGAAAGCGGGGTCGCTGTCCGCGGCGGGACAAGGCCCCGGACGTACCCCGATAAGGCCGCTCCACTGATGTACACCATTAGCGACAAGAAATGACTAAACGGCTGAGCTGGCTCCCGAGCTCAAATTTTAATGGAATTCTGGGGAAAGATTACGCTTGCGTTGGAGGGAGCAATGGATTTAGATGTAAGGTTGAAAGGGGGTATTTTATCGACACTGCCGTTTTCAGAAAATGTGAAAACGATTCATACTATCACAATAGCGTAATTGTTTATTGAAAGTATGTTGTTCGTTATAAGCAGACTTCCAATCCATACAGCTTTGCATGGGAAATAAGTAAACAAAATGAAGCTGTGAAAATTCTAATTGATTGGGAACCATTCTATATTTAGAATAAGTAAAATTAAATTACTGTTTAAAATTCTTAATTAATAAACATTTTCTGCATCAACACAGACCGAGGGACTTCGTGGAAACCTAGTACTAGTAAATTACGAGTAGGATAACTGCTTTTTGTCCTCTATTTGAATGCCCGTTAAATGAATAAACACCTATGAAAAAATAGTTTGGCAATTATGAAATTGAACAAGAAAGAAAATCGGCAATTTTGCGTCTAAAAGTCAATCACAATTGAAATCAAAATTTGGGAAGAATTCTAAAAAAAATTTTCAATCCTTTCCTTTTGACGTTCAGATGCGATTAAATATAATTTAGGCGTACATTATACAATCTTAGTACGCTTCGTAATCTTATATACTTTCGTGACATTTTCTTCTTTGAGGTCTCCTTCAATTTTAGAATATATCAACATGAGAAACAGTCACTGTTGCATAGTTGGAATATAACATACGTTCGGAATTAATTGTATGCATTGTCGAGAGCATTGTTAATTTTGAGCTATTTAGAAATTACTAGTTAAATATAAGGAAATTATGTCATTTCACGGCAAGGTGAAATAATTTTAGACACATTGTCAGTTTCAGAGCGGTGTTGCACTATGTCTCGATATCTACTAAAGAAAGAATGTTTATAATTAAAAATAAATATTTGTCTTTATAAGGAAAATATAAGCAAAACAATAATTTAATTTTGTCATTTTAATACTTTTGGAAGATTTTTGGGTCTAAACTGTCAATAAAATTCAGAGATCAATCAAAATCCTCCAAAAAAATATTCTAAACTATCCTGCTCTGTGTCGAGATCGTTTCGAGAAACTGAATAATATCAATGACTGGTGAATGACAGTACTTTAATAATCTTAACAGTTACTTATTGATTGGAAGCAATTCACAATACGACTAACCTAACCTATTTTTGTTACCGTACTTTTAGTTATTACACCTCCTGAATTCCACTTTAATTCAAATTTACTTTAACGGTTTGAGATGCGCTTTCTTTCGCATCACATCCCTACTTAAGAGTGAATTATGCGACATTTTTCGCTTGCGCTGCCCACATCGTCCAGGCCGAAAATTTCCTCCACTACTCCAGACTCTTCTAGACCAGCAACATAGGGGAGGAGTCCGCCCATAAAGAAGAAGAAGACGTAAAAAAGAAACGAGGCCATAACGAGCGCGCCTCGCGCCACCGCCGGTGCAACGGGGCGCTTGCTGACGACGTCTCGCTCCTAATTGCGGCTCCGGAGCGCTAAGCGTCCCGATAAGCGTGTGACCGACGTAAAACGCTCGCGGAGCTAATAAGACGGACGCGCGGGCCCAGCCAGAGCACGTGGGAAGCGCGCGGGGACGCGGAGACGGCAGCAGGGCGCACGCGGCAAAGATGCGAGGGGATGGCACGACGGGGGGGGGGAAGGCGGCAGCGGCGAGGACGACAGCGGCGGCGGCAGCGCGGGGGGAGACGGCGGCGGTGGGAGAGCGGAGATAGTAAAGGAGACGACTGTTGGTATGGGTACTGTTGGATGGGGAAGGCGGCAACGGGGAGGGCAATGGTGGCGGTTAGCAGTGACAAGGAGGGCGAGTTTAGATGCGCCGGGATGAAGATGTCTGGAGAGAGGTAAAGTCAGCGGCGGAGAGGGCGAGGACGGCAGCAGGGCGCCCATAGTGAAGAAACCGGGGGAGGTTTGAAGGGCGGGGATGCGGACCGTGCGGGCAAGGTGGCAGCGGGGAGAACAACAGCGGTGGCGGCAACAGAGAGGAAGATGACGGTGGTGAGGAGAGCGGGGATGGCGGTGAAGAAGACGGCTGTGGGGAGGGTAAAGGCGGCGGCGTGAGGGCAAGTTAGGCAGCGGGAAGGACGAGGGTAGAGACTGGAAGGGCGAGGTTAGAAGTGACAGGGACGGCGAAATTAGATGCGGAAAGGGAGAAGAGGGCGGCAGGAAGGGCAAAGACGATGGCGGTGACTGAGAGAACAAGGCGGAGGTGAGGTCAGAAGTAAAGACAGAACCGAGGTCGGCAGCAGGGAGGACAAGGGTGGCGGTTGGGAGGGTGAATTCAGCAGTGACAGGAAGGGCGAAGTTGGATGCCGGAAGTGTGAGGACGGCGACAGGGATGGCAAAGATGGAGGCAGAGAGGGCTAGAAGGATGAGGAAGGCGGTAAAGGGCAGGGCATTGTTGCGGATATGGAGGTGAGGACGGTGACAGGGAGGATTGCGAAGGGGACGAAGATGGCAGCGGGGAAGGTGGAACGGCAGGAAGGTGAAGGTGGGTCGGCAGGAATGGAGAAGACTGTGAAGGAAAAGGTCGGGGTGGCTGGGGCGGGGCGGCGGCATGGGTAGTGTTGGCGGCGAAGGCGGGGCCGGGTACGGCAGAGAGGACGGCCACTCCAGAAATGATAGGGAGAGGGAGGCGACGAGTGAGACGGGGGCGGCGCGAGCTGATTAACACTTTTACGAGACGCGACGCTGCGGTACTGGCGAGAGGGTACTGAAGTCGCGGAAGTCATGGCGACTCTACCAACGAGGCTAAGGAAGCCGGGGGTGATACAGAGGCCACGGAGATGGACGAGGCATCGTGCTTCCCGGTGGTAATGCTGCTTCTGAAAACAAGCGCTTTCAACAGCTCCGCTGGCAGAAGCGAGCGATGAAACCTGAGGGGAGCTAAGAATGAAATTGTTACCAACTGATAGATGTTCAGTTTAAAATAAAAAAAATGGAGTCTGCTTGGATATTTTTATCTTTGAATTACCAAATTAAATTAATTTTCTTCAGTGAATTCTAGAATTTCATCTTTCACTCATTATTTTAACAAATGAGTCTCGTATGGATGAGCACGAACACATTTTCTACACTTACTTCTTGTAGAGATGCCCGTTAAGTTAGAAAGTGATGGTATAGTTCAGATAAGGGTCAGTCCGCGGTGACTGAGAAACAGATGGTGAGGGTCACAGAAGTGATGTTGTCTTGGACGAATACAGAACAGGTGGTTAAATATAAGGCAGCAGGGAAATTGTTGGACGTACAGCAAAGGGTAGAGGTGACAGCAGAAAAAGCAACGCAGCCTGTACGAAAAGAGGTCACATGTATTATAGTAGAAAATAAATTCGAAGTGTGTTGCAGGAATTTGAAGTATTATGAACGTGGTGGGAGATAAAGCGCAGATTAACGACGGACACCGATGCACAAGAAATGTGACACATCTAAAAAGTAGTCATTTTGCCGGAGAAGGTTTTTGTTCTCATCAAGGTCTTTTATTTATGTGACAAATATAAATTGTTTTAGTTTGTATATGGGCTATTTTGATAATTATCTTTGTAATGTTTTTACTGGAGAAAATATACTATTTTCTAAACGTACATCTTTCATTTGCAAAAATTGATTATTTTGGAGATTTATAATTTTCTTCTTTCCTACGTCATGAACTGACAGGGGTAGTAGTTGAAACTTACGGTGAATATCTGAACTACATTCTTTTCATATTACACAATCTAGTAGTATTAAGAGTGTCGATACGATGATACGGTGATTCCTGCCCCTGTAGTTGGTGATATCAGCGCGGACGTATACGCATGCGGAGTATTTCCCTCTCTAGGAATCTTCCCCCAGCGGGGTACCCCTCCAGCAGGGACAATTCAAAGCTCCTGACTGGTCTGCCGATATGTGTGTGCGTGGAAGGAAATAGGATAGGTCAAGGAAGAAGAAGGAAAGGCCCCGCTCGGTCCCTGGTCTATTTGTCAGGGCACTGATCCGGCATTCGTCTGGTTTTGATTTAAAAAAGAAACACGGAAAACTACCGATCGGAACAGCTATAATTCTCTACCAGTTAACAGCTGAATTTTACCTAACTATAACGCTAGTGTCGAAAATCCACCAGCATCGGGACTCGAATCCCCTGGGTTTCCCCGCCAGTCGTTGCAGAGACAGCGGCAGCGGCAACGCTGGCTCTGAGCTAAGCTCATGCTGTTGGAAAAATGGACCAGTAGCCTATATAAGCCGTTTACTACTTCCCACCTATGGTGAAATTCAACACCACAACGGAGCGTTAACATGATTTTATTTCATTTAAAATGGTAACGCTGCTCCCCAATAGTGTATAGTATGTTGTTATAGTATCTCTTGTTCGATTGATTGTTTACTGTTCCCGGGCGCGACAACTGATATGGTAATTAGCCCTGTAAGTGTTGAGCGTGTTATTATCGCCGGAGGTGGCTGTGATCTCCTGCTGGATGGCGAGTTCCGGTGCCGACATACAGTAGGCGTGCAGGGTCTTCCCCGAACTAGATATTTCCCACCAGAGGGGCACCGACCGAGACAAGACTAACTCTCAACTACAAATGGGTTCCCTACATAAATGGTAGTGTAGTGCATTGAAGTGTATGTGTGTATAAGTAAAGGGCAAGGATAAGTCAACGAAGAGATTTGAAAGACCTTGCGCGGTTCATGGGCCGTTTGTTAGGGTATTGATCCGACATTCTTCTGAGAAACCTCAGAAAACTGCCGATGAGATGAGTCGGACACTAGAATTCTCCTCCAGACGGGTTGAATGTGATATAGTTATTTGCTATTATTGACAATCCTGCCACCATCGGGACTCGAACCGTGAGACCTCCCGATCAGAGGCACAGAAGTTACATCAAGTGATACCCTGAACCACTAACCCGGTTAAGTTGTCACGAAAGTTGCCTTTTGTGCAGCTTTTTCTGCGGTATGTTACCAAGAGAAACTAATAGTTCTTTTTTAGAATCCAACTTGAAGTGTGAAACGCCATGTACTCAAAAAGAGCTTCTTTAAAAGAATTGTGAATGGTTCATTCTTTTGGCACCGACTGAATGTTCTTAGAGAACTGATAAAGCAGACGTGCCAGTGCAGGTAAAATGGTGCAACTCCACTTTGCATGTCACCTGACGGATGGCTCCGCTTACAGCATACAGTTCTGTTCCTAACTACACTCTTGCTAAGCAACGTACAACTACACCCTTTGTGCTGTTAATAAAGATCCCACTTGCCGACCTCAACCTCATCAAAATAAAACAAAAAAAGAGTTCATATAATAAACAATAAAGTAATAATCGGTAAATTGTTTAATTGACAAATTCGGGAGCGCTTGCTTGGCCTGGGCTCCCGAGGAACGTATCTCTTCAGTCCTTTCGCAGCTAGGGTAGTGGACAAGGCGACCGTGTTGGTAGTGGTGGTAGAGGCGGTGTCGGTGGTGACAGCAGCGGACGGCAGCGGTGGCGGCTGTAGGAGTGGCGGGCGGCGGGCGGCGGGCAGGGGAGGTGGGCGACGCGAGGCGGGAGGCGGGCGGGGACGGCGTGGGCACCGAAGCAGGCTCTTCGCACGCCGCATAATTTGCCGCAGAGCAGCTTGTCGAGGCCAGCGTTTTTCCGGCGAGAGGCCTCCATTTTTCATCCAGCCCCGCGCGGACCCGGATGACAGGCGTGTGTATCTCCCCCTGGGCCGCGCAGCCTGCGCCCGGCCACGGTTTAGGCGCCGGATTAATCTGGATCTCGTCTAATTAATCCGCTTACGAAAATCCAACGTCCTTAAGTCTGGCGCTGGGGAAAAAATGTTTTACTGAACGTCCTCACGTCCCCCTCGAGAGGGTTATCGTAGGTGGAGTTAATTACTTTTTCCCTGCTGCTAGCATCTTGAGCCACTGGCCGCTCGGGGAATGTGGTGTCGGTTGCGTAGGTGTGCGCTCGGACTTCATCCTTCTCTTTAACGCTCTCATATCTGAACACGAATCTTTTCTTGGGGTTTTCTCTTACAAATATTTTTTTGGGTTGTATTAATACACAGGCTACAACAGATTAAAGTGTGTGTTCAAATTTAGATCCTGAGTAGATTTCTTGTTAAGATGAAATATGACGAAATTCGTTTTCTTTCGTTTCAACAAGGTTCAGTGAAAAGTTTCTCTGGCACATAATTAGTGTGTCATAAGTATATTTCAATAAGATTTACGATACCCGAATGTTTTGTAAAATAGCAGAAATTAAACATTTTATAGTTTTATGTCTTTCTTAACGATGATTTTCAAACAATTACATTAGACTGGTGAAATAAAACACCACTGGAAAAGTTATGCAAGTTATTAATATTTCGTTAATTTTATGTATCATGTTAACCAACGTTTCGCGTCAGTTACTGGAGTTTTTGTTAAAATGCCAAGGTGCAAACCCAACATTTTTCAAAATTTTGAAATATTTTATTGTCCTTAGAATTGAATGGGAAAACACCAGAAAGGTTTAATTGACATTTTATAAATTCTGAGGATTCTTTTTTATTTAAATCAATTTTACTGTAATTTCCTTGGTGCTTTGTTTCATCATTAAAATTATGGCATTTCAATTGTCCATTAAACCACGAAAACACATTGCCACTGAAATATAACTTAAAATAAACATTTTTTCTAAGAAATTATAAAATGTAATTTATGCCGGTCTGGTTTTCCGCCATTCAATGACCTTCATAAAAAATTCTTCATGAAAAACCCTTCATGGAAAAACCCTTGATGTATGTTTCTTCATTAAAAATGCCTGTAAGTCGCTAGCGTAAAAATATTTACAAATTAGAATGGCACTTATTATGATACACTCACTATGAGAGTGAAGATGCCAGCACGTTGGAATTCTCCCCAAACAACAGTTTGAAAGGAATTTTTAATTAAAAAAATAGAGAACACAATCAGAGAATTCTGAATTCTCTCCATCAGCTAGCAGAACACCCAAATTACAGTTGCGAGTCTAATAAGCTGCAAAACGTAATTTACAATTTCCGCCCAGCGCCTTGCTTCAACTTCCTGCGCAGAATCGTGCTAGCCACTGATAATCGCGCCGCGCCACGCCGCGCAGCGCCAAGACGCGCGAGGGGGCGAGGGGGCGAGGGGGCGAGGGGGGCACTTCTCGCCCTCGGGGCGGTGGCTCGCTTTTGAAATTCAGAGCGTCTGCGGCGCTGCCTCAAGGCGTCGAGGCGATAGCATCTGCGCGCGCGGGAACGGAGGGGGCGGTGGGGGCGGAGGCGGGGCGTCTGCCGAGCAGAAAGACCAGCAAGGCGCGAAGACTGCCCGGGGCGGCGGCGGCGACGGAGGCGGCGATGTCGGGTGGCGCGTGCTGCATAGGGACGCCCACGGTGGCGGTGAAGTGCCGGTGTAAAGTCGCTGTGACGCAAGGGACGCTCGGTTGCCGGGTTGGAGATTGGGAGGTAGAATGCTAATTTGCTGCGTAAAAAATTGAAAAACTTTTGCAAACTGATGTTATTAAAAATTTAGGATATAAGCCTTGTGAAAAAATTAAGTTATTATGTGAGGAGGGTAGTAGTTTTCCATGACATGGGTCTGCTCTGTTGATCGTGTAACACCATACTTTCAGGTTTCGAGAATATATATATAAAAAATGCTGGTACATAAAATAATTTCCCGTTCCCAAACACTCAATTTTGAAAATGAGTATTTTTTTAGAGCAATGTGTCTATTATTTATGTTTTAAAATGCTGCAGAAGAAGTAGGTTTATTTCTCGTTTTACTCCAACCTATTAGAATGACTAGTGATTTTATTTCTTAGAAAACTTGGAATTGGGAAGTATATTTTAGAAAACGATACCTGCTACATTGATATAAATTATCACTTTAATTCATTTTGATTATTGATGACATTTAGGCTTTATCCGAGATATACAGGACTGAAACACACAGCAAACATTTTCAGTTATAATTTTACTCGTATTGACTACGAGAAAAATAAAAAAAAGCATTTCCGAAACACTTCAACAAAAATCTTTACATTTCTCGTCACTAAATGATGAATGCTTAAACTCACATGTAATGTTAAGTTTTTTATTAGTATTTTTATTAGTATAACTTAGGTCTTTTCATGATGCCAATTTCTTAAGTCTCTAGCCACGTGACATTCTTTTTGAAAATAAGGTGCCAAATTGTGAGAACTCATGTAACCTCAACAAGTTGGACTGCAATCGAATTTACATAAATAATTAATATAATTAAATAATTTCGCCAAAATTTTCTTTTATAAGGCTACAAATTTAAATGCAATGATTAAATAAATATCACAGATTTATGAGTGATTTAAATTCATACACAATTAGTTGTATCATCGTTAGAAATTGGGAATATTATTTTCTTCTAATTCTAACGATGTTCTATAGATCCCCAAACAGTTGATTCATCTCGCGTTGTCAAACGTTTATTTTTACGAAGTTGGAAATTAATACCACACGGACTAAATATGAGTGATAAATGCCTTTTTTCTTAAATTAAATTTTGTTAAAAAGTGTAAGGTTAAAATTGTAAATAGTAATTCAAATAACGATAATTTTAATTTGAGTAGTCTTACTATACCTATCCAGTTTGACAATTGGTTTTAGCTTTCATTCATCAGCATGGCCACGTTTCGACACAGTGTAGTTAATAGAGCGCGAGCGGTGGCACGTGGTTGCATGTCTCGTGCGAAGGAGGCGGCGCTTAAGGCGGCGCGACGCGTGGCGTGCGGCGCGGGGAGGGGCGGGGCCAGCGCGGGGGCGTGGCACGGGGCCACAGAGGCGAGCGTCCGATAAAAATGCGGGGGCGCGCCTCTTCCCGGCCAACCAGGGGGCTGAGGTGGAGGTGGTAATTTGGAAGTAATGCGGCCACTTATTTCTGCTTCACGCTCTCCGGAGCGTGAACGGCCCGGCCTACGGCGCCACCGCACCACCGCCGTCAGCGCCGCCCAAGCCGCCCGCTCCGTCCACGCCGCCCACGCTGCCTGCGCCGCTCACGCTGCCCACGCTACCCACGCCGCCTTTGCCGCCCCCACCGTCTGCGCCACCAACGCCGCCCACGCCGCCCACGTTGCCCACGCCACTCATGCCTCCCGCACCGCCCGCGCCGCATGCCCCCCCCTCACCGCCCACGTCATCCGCGCCGCCCGCGTCTCCCTAGCTGTCCACGCCGCCCACGCCACCCACGCCGCCCACACTTCCCACGCCGCCTACACTTCCCACGCCGCTCACGGCTAACGCGCCGCCCACGCCGCCCACACCGCCTGCATCGTTGACGCTACCCGTGCTACCCACACCGCCGCCGCTCGCGCCGCCTGTGCCGCCCACTCTAACCGCACTCTTACACTACCCACGCCGCCTTCGCCGCCTACGCCGCCCGCGCTCTCCACGCCGCCTACGGCGGCAACACCACCCACGCCGCCCACGCCGCCCACAACAAACACGCCGCCCGAGCCGCCCACACCGTCCATGCCGCCCACACTGTCCGCGCCGCCTACGCAATCACGCCACCCATGCCGCCCACGCCGCCGCGCCGCGAGTTGGCGAGGAGCGGCTGCCAAAAGGGCGTGGGCACGGTGGCGAGCGCGGCCGGTGGAGGGCGGTGGAAGCGGGGACTATGGCGGGGATGGGGAGCAGTCGACGCGGGCAAGACGGACTGGAGCAGTGGGGTTTGAAAAAGGGCACCTGTCAACGTGGGTACGGAATGAATGATCAGAGGGTACATATGACATAACTATAAATTGAATCGTGTTGGCCATGTTAAACGTCGAGTCATTTTATGCTATCTCCTTTTCCCACATCAAAAATTCTGAAGGAAATATCGGTGACAGAAATGATCGCCTAATACAGTCAACTGTATAATCAATGTAGTTTTCTTTCCCATGATTCAAATCTCATACAGTAAATTTTACGACTGTACGATAAAGTTATGTACTATTTAAACGTTATAGAAAGTTTAAAAAATGACCTTTGATATGCTTTCACTCTTTTAAAAATCCTCAACCTTCGATCGGAATCAAACTTTCAAAGTGTGGCCTAGGTACTAACGGCTAGTCGCGAAAGAATTACAACTTTAGCACATTCGTTCATCAATACGGACACTTGTGTAAGTAGTGGTTTTGACAACTGGAGGCCACACGCAAGGGCATTGTGGATTCTAGTAATCGAATAAATCTGGTGGAATGTGGATGGTGCGTTGGAGGCAATAGGCATCAAGATGGAGATAAAGTAGGTTTGATTGGATGATTGATTGATTGACTATTTCGTTTCCAGGCGCGTAGATTGCTCTGCTCATTAGTTTCATAAGTGTAATGCATGTTGAATTCCGGGAGGTAGCAGTGATTCTATTCCGCAGGAATTAAAGATCTGGTGCCGAACTACATTTCAGCTTGCGGGGTTTCCCTCTCCTGATGCCTTCGGCAGCAGGGCACATGGACCGACCGGGCGATCAACTCTGGTCCTTACGGAAAAAGAAGAGCAGTCCGACTTCTACACCAGCTTTCGCCCATTATTAAATACCTCTAAATGTAGGAATGCAGGAAAAAGAGAAAATAATGCACAATAAGACAGCAAGAACGTTGGGAAGAAAACGCCTTTTCTCGCCTTGCGCAGCCGTCTTTATTTCTATCTGGATTGCGTTTCCTCCACTTCTTCACAAAGGCAGGAAAGGGCGCCTGTTCACTTCCTACTACACTTATATTTAAGTGAGTGCGAATCTTCATTATACTGAGTTCTGCAACTTTTGCGCATATGTAAACAGGGGTGGTCAACAGCACATTCTTACTTGTATAATTTTTTATATTTTTATATTTTATAATTTTTATTTTTAAATATTGCCAACTGCATACTACTAATACTGTAGCCATCTCTTGCAAAAGTTTTTCACCAAACGAAGACCGGCAAACAAAAAAATACGAACATGAAATTGTTGAATAGAAATGAAAGGTTTTAATAAAATTCGCAATTGCACCATAGAATTCAATATTCTCTATATATTCATAAAATTTAAAGCACAAATAAGCAGCCGTTTTTAAGAAAATAATGTTACGTATTTGTAGAAAATTGTCTTGAGTATACTCAAAATTTCGCAAGAACTACTCAACTTACGCAATAATTCTCTTTGAACTCTGAATTTTTTTAAATTGCAAAAGTTGCAAATAATGCTTGAAATTATGTACTATTGCAGCATAACTTGTATTTTCCGCAATACATAGAACTCTCTTTAGAACTTCGATTCACTATAAGCACAAAATTTTGGATGTTATAGGAGAGATGTCAAGAAACAGTTGTGTAGAAACGAAGCATTTCTCAGCAAAATGTCAAAAGAAATATTTTTTCGTGTAATCTAGGAGAATGCGGCGGAGTATTTGTTCTCACCTGCCTGCAACTCAACATGTAATTGTGAAAAAAAAGCACACATCATTTATATTTTCAGCAGAAAATCAAACAACTTGAAACGTCTTAGACGAGAGTAATTTTAATAATCTATTCTACCAGATCCCTTGATTAGCTAACCCTTATAACGCAAACACAGAAGTGCAATTCAATGTTTGGATTTATTCAGTAAAAAAAAAACAGTAAAAAGTGTATGTGACTTAGGGGGAAAAGATTATCTGCGCACGTTTTCTTGAGTTCCAGAATCCCTTCCCGCCAATTTAATTATAAATAGTTGAAAGGTAATTAAAGTTTTACATAAATAAATAAAATAAGTAAATAAATAATTAAATTTTAAAAATAAATTTTTAAAAAGACAAGATTAGCAATATTTGAAAAATAGTCATTTTTGTTTCTGAATTATAGAAAACTTTTTGCATCGGTACACGAGTTGCCTGCATTGCTAACAAAATAGCAACTCGCCCTTACCTCTACTCTTACCATTACAAGCAAAAGGAGAGTTCAACAAAACGTGCGTATAGTGAAGCTACATTTACGTCAAGAAGCAAAACAAGGGGCCATCTCAGCATTTGCTCAATGGATCAAGGAAACTGGACTAAAATCTGATCGAGATGGGGGACATTACCTTAAGGGGGTATTACATAATATTACTATACTCTTTCTGATTATGATTGAAACTTTCGAAAATCAATCTTCGTGTTCCTCTTCATAACCCTTTTCAAGTGAAAATTCCTTAAATATACAAACTATATGCGAAATAGACGAGACAAACCTTAGTACATTTTGAATATTTCAGGATTGAAACAGTACCACAAAGAAAACATTGAATTATATATTTTTTTACATATCGAGTCATTTTTAACATCTTTGCTGTCTGTCTGATCAATGAGTTTTTAGTCAGACGCATGTAGTTGTGAAAAATAAATGCGGTGTTTTTAATGAAGTAACATTTGTTTTAAGTATATCATCCGAAAACTATAATACAAGTGTAAATTGATGTAATATCGACGACACCGTTGTTTACCCGTTTCAAGTATCGATTAAATTACATCCTCTTTTTTCACATGATTCGTCACTATAAATGATAGTCAAACTTCCACACATCAAACTTCTGTAAACTGAAGTTCCCTCTTCGTTTCACGCAACAATAGAGATCACACATCGTATCTCCTTGGGACACAAGTTCAGTGTTTCATAATTTAAGATACAAAATTATATTTTAAATTAAAAAAATTCTTAGCAAATTATCTTTTCGTTAGTCATTTTCAAAAATAAGAATGAAATTACGAGAAAATTACCTCCCAAATTATATTATATTTTGAATTACAAATACAAGCTTATCCCTAGAATAATAAGTATAAAAATAATAATAGTATATATAAATATTGCAATAAAATACCGAAATTAAATTTCCATCGTGAGAAAGTAGATATCTTAGGAAACGAATAACATTTCACTTCCATTTATTAATTTAATATATTTATGCAACAATATACATCATATACAAATAGCTCTTTCCAATTCGAGAACGAATACTCTTTAAAATAATTGGGCTAGGCAATTGGTTATTATATATTTAATATTTGTTTAGTTATTATATTACACTAAATTTATTTACAAGAGAGAGATCGCAACCGACATCACCGACATTAATGTCACATCCCTAGCCCCCACGTCCAATGGCCCTCCCCTACGATGTTAATTCCTCATTTCAGGGAAGGTTCAAATTGATTTGAACCGCTTAAGAATAGAGTTCGAAATATTGAGACAAAAATCCCTTAATATTGCAGAAAAAGTGAACTTGATCAAAGATATGGACAGTAGTATGCAAATGTGAACAGTATTTTGAACGGAATGCATCATATGTGAAACTTGGCATTCGATTTTTTTAAAATTTCAATTCAATGATTTTTAGGTACGTACGCAATACTAATTTCATGTTACTACTCATAAATATGTGGTATTAATGATTGAAACATTTATTAATTATTTATTGTGAAAATTTTCATTTTACCCAATTTTACAATTGTTTAAAAGCATTTGTAAATGTTTATAATTATTTCCATGTTTCGAAGTTTCTTTATATCGAATATTATCGAAAAAACCATCAGATTATAAAAATGTAGGTCCGACTGTATATAAGAATAATTGAATTCAGATCTCTGCTTAGTTTTAAATATGTCTTGTGTGCATACTTTAGTAGAGCAGTGAACATAAATACAACTACTACTATCACCGCGGTTGAAAATACTACAGTCGGGCAGTAGTTGCATTTCCAAGCAGAGCTTATGTTAGTCTTCCACTGACCAGCTCAGACCGCCCACAAACTACCCGCAAACCGCAAAGGGCAACTGCATTACCCGTGAGGACATTCTCAACCGCAGACTAACGTTCAGTATCTTAACACTATGTAGTTTTACGGTGTTCTTGTTGGTTCTCACCGGTAAACACATTAACCGTAGTACGATAAAGTAAAGTAGTCAATGAGAACTCGTGTTGCTCAAACAGCACATACCTTCTCGCAATATTAGTAACGTTGGAAATTTTCGAAAATTCAGGGTTAAACAAAAATGAAACATGTGCCATTTATGTGAGTTCATTCCTGTGTAAGAGAAATAATTAAAGAAAAAAATGGAGTTCTTTTTGAGAAAATGTTCTTTTTAAAGTAGTCTTTAATTCAAGCAAACAATACGCAAAACCTACTCATATTTTCAAAAAAATGTACGTGAATGAATAATTTGAAGAACTATTTTTGTAAACGTTTGGCCGTTAACTTTTTTCGGTACCAAGGGCCAACAAAACGAGGATTCAGACTACACATGATGGAGGAAATAATTTCCTACATGAAGAAACAAGATTTATCCACTCTCTTTCTATAACAGATCCCCACAATAATAGAGTTTTCTGGCAAAAATTCACCACTCTCTGCTGCAACGTTAAAATATTTTTTATTTACTGCGCAAATACGTAGTAGGTAAAAAAGAAACAATGGTAATAAACTTCATGAAAAGCTAATTTTTAAATTTTTTTGACATGGATAGTAAATTTCAAGTTTTCTAAAAATTTTAAATCCTCTCGTACTGTTCTTACTACAGAAACGTGTTTTGGCCCTGCCTATGAAATGGAATCTCTCGGGTAGCCAGATAAATATTTGGACGCCACTTTTAGCGTATTTTTAATATAAGTTGAAATCGGGTCTTCAGAGACAATTTATTTACATTGTAGCATAGGAATTTTGGGGCATTTTCAGCTAGTTAGTCAGCAAAAATATTAACATTTTCTGAAAACTGGGCATGAGAGGTAATCACAATCCATGTTAGAAAGATATTACCTAATCTGAAGAACGGCACTTTCGTTTAAGGGAACACGTTTGTGTGATGAAAGTAATTTTTATAAATATTGGGAAGGTACTATTTATGCATTATTCTCAGTGTCATAAAAACCAAAGACACAGGAAGAATTAATACTTGCTCTGAAGATAATCACAATGTACCGTTAACACAATGTAAATTGTTTATTTTTATACTTACCGGAAGTTTCCGATGGTCTGTACTTCGATGTAGCGAAAGCCAGAATCTTAACTATGACTTCAAAGTAACCTATTTAATCAATTACCTCACTGTTGAAATAAAAGAATCATTGTTTTTCCAAGTGGCTCTGATTTGATTCACGTACGGGTTATAACTATGTAACACCGGTACATACGACACAGACTAGCCAAGAAAAAATCAGGTTGATGCTACCATTTGTCGAGAAAATTATAATGGTATGGGAAGTAGATTCTTCAGAACGTGTTATTGATATTGTGGCATTTGTATATCTCGCACTGACATTTCACATATTACTATCGTCTTTAAGGTAATATAACTAACTACTACATGACTGAATCCCCAATTTTGGTCACAGTTGAAATTTGAACTGAGTTTAGAGAGAACTTGCAGTTGTATCTTCTACCGATCAGAGTGGTTTCGTTGCAAAGTTTGCATGGAAGGCTAGGCGCATTCTCTGTATTTCTAACTTCTTGAGTACAGTCTTTGCGAACATGGTGGTTCTTTCATCATCCAAATTATGTGCGTGCTCTTGCCTGTGAGCGTTGAATGTGAAGTGTTGCTTCTGCTCTCCAATATAACAACTTGGTTCTTTTAATTTCGTCTTCTCTCGGCTACTTTCTTTAATTACGAAGTCTTGTGAGAGCTTCTCGTTTCTAAATGTGGCTTCAGCGAACAAAGGTAACGAAGATTCAAGAGAGAATTTTCACGAGGGAATATGAATTATCTGACACTATCCGTAATATACACATGAAAGATAAAATGCAACTTTATATTATCTGTATGAGCTATGGAATGGATATGAACAGGAGCGTAATATATTGAAACTTCAATCAAATCCATACTTAAAAAGTAAATTTCCAGTAAATGTATGAGATAAATGTTTTATTTTATTACAAATTCATCAATAGAGTTAACTAAATCAAAAATGACATTGGTAGTATTAAAAATGTATCTAAATAAAAGAAAGTTATATTAGAAGATAAATAGGAGTACCAACGCGCTTCAGTTACAAGCAAAATTTTCTTTGCATGTAAAAAAGCTATACTCAAAATGGCTCGTTACGAATGCCTACGTGGTACACTTATCTGCGAATCATGCAACTTCGTATGAAAATATACTTCATTTTTTATAGTCGAGCCCTGAATGTTTCACCTTTTATCGAATATAATGAGCTTTGTATTGAGTATTCGATGTTTGTATTTCAATTTACCATAAGAAAAAACGTAAAAACTGACGTACGGAGCAAAAGTTTCTTCAGCCCCAGAGTCCCTAAACCTACTTTATATAGACGAATAATGAATAAAAGTATCAACAAGCCGAGGTTCACAATATTTGAAAATTAGACATTTTCTCTCCCAAGTAATATAATAAGTATTTGCAATGGGAATAGGAAGAGTTACATGTATGTCTGTCACATGTACTGTATGTCATTGGATAGTATTTTATTAAAAATTCATCAATAATTTCCACATTCACTCATCCTACTACTCCCGAAATTCACAAGAGACAGCTTTCATTGATAAAGAGGACACGCATTTTATAGAACATTTAAAACAATTGCGTTGATATTCTTTTTCGGAAAAGAATTAAAGTCGAAATAGAAAACTCCCAAACAAATTTGTGGAGATTTAAATTCACTGATAATTTGAAGAGCGTGGTTAAGGAGAGGAAAGAATTATACTTCAAACACGTTTGTTCAAATAAAAACGGGGAAAGAAGAAAAATGTGAAATTATTAAAAAATGAGATTGCATGAGAATATGGGTTGGAGAATTCTCTCTATATATTATTTGCTGTGGATAGATGACAGTTTTTGACCAAATTTAAGAAATCATCTACACAAAACCCTGTAAGTGTGTTTCTGCTGTTAAGGAGATTACTCCCCAGATCTGCAACCGCCAGATTTACGACAAAAAATACGGTCCTCTTTCGGGACACACGATTTTTGGGAAGAGGTATGGGGATGATGAGGAGTAGGTGGGGGACATGTTAAAATATAAAGGAGGGCAGAAGAGACAAGTCTGTGACACTTGTTTAGTTTCTTAAGCCACTGATTTAGTTTCTTAAGCAATATACTACAAAATGAAATTGTTTTGACGTTCTATGGTATTTTGGGACATTTAGTTCTTTTGGAGCTTTTACTTCATAGCATAGAGGGTCAGAAACATACATAAACTCTAAATCAATCTAAAATTAAATTGAAGGAAAAATGACATTTTACGATAAAATTCAAGGGACTGTTTGATATCGTGTAGAATTTAATTTCCACGCTTATGCGTTACCCTCGCACTCTATCTGTCTATAATGCTGTAACACGCAGTTCATGTGCTGGACGTTCAGAAATGGTTATCTATAAAGTAATTGTCACTTTTAAAACAATTATTTAGAAACTGCGGACTTTTGCATAGGGTTCAGTTAATATAATATAATAGACCAATCAAAGCATGAAAAAAATTAAAATAGGATAAGTGATAACAAAAGTAAAGTGCAATTATTTAATCCTATAAAATGGACCATCTACTATGAACAATTATTGTAAGAAAATAAAGTTGTACACCAGACAGACGTGGAATGCACACACAAGATAGAAAGGGAATCTGAAATTTGTTGCTCCGATCTAAAGAAAAAACTGGGGAGATCTAAAAACCATGATTCAAAATCGGGGAAAAAATTTAAAAGAAATTTTATACAAAACTCGGTAATTTGGTACGTAGTAATGCTGGATAAACTTAATAATAATTTAGCCTGTTTAAAGTGTAATTCGAGTAACATCAGTAATAAAATGATGGAACTAATTCACTTCATCCATGACTGCAATGTGGGCATTGCCTGCATATGTGAAACACACACAAATAAAAAAGAACCATCCGTATACCATATACTGAGCTGATAGATCTGAAACCAAAGGAGACGGCTTATTAATTCAGGTTAAATCATAAATTAATCATGTTGCATTCACTATCAAATATATTTCTGAGATTCCTCAGGCACGGAAGCCATCGCGGTTAATATACGCGTATAAACAACCAAACATGGAAAAAATGGCAGCATACAAAACGCCTAGTGTCGAAATCCAAAATACGCACTTACAAAACTTCAACCTCCCGTGAAATATCTTTTTAGGACACTTTAATGCTATGCCTAGAAGATGGGAATCCTACATGCCTTCAAACCAATCAATCCTATCATCATCCGAAGCAACATATTATCCATACACCCACCCGGACCTGATATCCTCAATAGAGCAGTGACCAATTCAGAAATAAAATTGCACATATCAGCCACCTTCGAACTCAACTCAGTTCATCTAGGTTTTTTAATAACTATCCAATAACTAACACTCCAACATGCACCTTGCTCTGCAATAAATATTTTAGAAAACAACTGGAGTAAGTATCAAAGTTTAATCAGAAATATAATTCCGAAAATAAAATCTCGTAAATCCCAACACACCATATCACTAAATGAAACCAAACTCATCATATCACTCATACGAAATATCCACGCAGTGAATTAACTCATACCGCCAAAAACGCAAAACCCGTTGGAATAGAAAACTAAAATACTATGGTTCCAACTAAGAGCTAGGGAACACCAAAGAGAACTAACATTGTCAAAAATATTAAAAATTTCAAAAATTAACAATTTCCAAATTTAGAGAAATCTTTCAACACAAACAACTCGCTGTGACAATTAACCATAAAAATACTGAAAAAAAACAATTGTTTACGTATTATCCTTTGAACCTGAATAATACATTTATGAACATACTGAATATATGCGCGTACACTATAAATTTTTTTACAACTGGAAAATCTTGCAACGTATGAATCAATACCCTATACATTCTTTTATATCCGATGAAACCTAAAGCTTTGTGTAAGAATGCTTTTCCTCATACACTTACAGAATAATAGCAATTATAGTTTGGTCATTAGACTATTTAAGAAATTTAAGAAGTTAGTATTATTCTGCTAAACATTTTCTTTTAACTATAGTGTCGAGAATTTTAAATTAAGAAATTTAAATACTTTTGTTCCTCACAGAGCAAGGTAGTCAAATTTGAAAAAAAATTCAATTTCACCGAATTTCAGTTGAAACAATCATCACCGAACATACTTTTTTAAACTGTGGTAATAATCGTATGTCTCACACATGATGCTATGTCATGATTCTTTGTAACAAATTATTACTTTATGCATATTTTAGAAATGGCGTGCAAAAAGTTGTCAAATACTCAACCGTCAAGTAAACTCTAAGTCTGTTTTTATCTTTTTCCTTCTTTCCCTTTACATTTTTTTCACACTTCACACTCACAAGTGGGAACTTCATAATCGCTGGTATCAACGATGATGGTCATGTCCATCATCGTTGAGAGGTAGAGAAATGGGGACTGACTTTCAAATGAAATATATGGCGTCATGCTCACTTTTTACGTCGGACCGGAAGGAAAGGCGTCCTAGCCTACAGAAGTGACAGAAATCTCAATAAGAGAACGAAACTAGAACTCAGATTTATGAGGCTCATGCAACACTATTATAGGTTGAACTAATTTAGGCTGTCTGCAGTTTCATATAAATTTCAGGGGTGTAAGTTATCGATACAAAATGGTAAAAATACAGAAAAAAATAGGAAAATCCTCAAACACCATTCGTGGGAGTTTTGTGATATAGGTAGATGACATATTAGGATAGTGATATATGTATGTGTTATTTGATTTGTTATAACAATTCCTCTCGTTTCAATTACACATGTAATTTGATAATTATCATTAATCAATTAATTTGAAATAATAATGAGCAGTCAAGAATAATTTATATTGAAAGAAAACTATAGAACACAACATTTTGGTAAAACAGTTTTATTTACTTATAACTTCCATTATATTTCTTATTTTGTAAATATAATGTAGAGGAATGAGTTTTTGTGAAAACCACAGCCATCTCTGCAACTCAGGTCCAAGTGTATCAGTAATCAGGATCATCTGCAACTAATAAAAATAACACAAATGACTATCAAATTCGTATATTTACTCCCATGTAATGTAAATATAAATGCATAGCACAGTAAACAGAATACAAAGTTATTAATGACCTGCAAAGCACTATAAAGAGGTATACGTTTTACAATTCATAAATAAATCATAAATAACTTCATAGTACAAATAGATAATAACGCAATTGTCTAGAAATAGATACTACAGACCATAACATTTTCTTAATAGAATAAGGATTGTTAGTTATATTTAAATAAAGAAATCCAATTGAAAATATAGATGTTGCTACTTGTTCAATACCCCTGTTTATATTAATGAACTATTCTACAGTTGTCACGTTTTTCATGTTCTTACCTAAATCCACGAATACTCAAAAATGTAAATACATTGTGGGAACAATTTACATAATTTATATGTAAATGTAACATATAACACGATTTATCCCTTTGAGACATAACATTCAAATTTCCCAACAACACTTGCAAATTTATAGAGTAGTAATAAATAGAACTTGCTTCCACAGATACTAAGTTATCAAAAGATTAATTACGCTCTTGTACACTTTGCTGTATGAAATCTGCTTACAAAAAAGTTGTTTTGTAATAGATTGTTACATAGTTGGTCAATATGCTTGGTTTACAAAATATCCGTTTCGCAATCAGGTGATTGCTATAAATCTGAAAGTAAATTTATTTATTTTTTTACTTATGTACGTAAGTCAAAAAAATTCCGGTTATATAATATGATTCAATAAAATGCCATAGGAAAGCCCTCCATTATTTTGCAAGAGTTACAATCATTTTCGCCATGTCGTTCTTTTCAGAATTCTTGTATTTCAACTTACATAAATGCATTAATGTAAAAAGAACATATTCGTTTCTATCAAAATAGAGATAACAAACGGGTGAATGGCTACATGTTTAAATACTCATTTTTTATATAAAAAGAAACCTTGCCAATAATTTCTTTAGGAAGAAAACATATTGGTATTGAAAGAGTTTATAGAAAATGATCACTCAAGGATTTGACCCCTTTTCACCACGGCTTCTACTTGGAGCTTATACCGTGATGATGCAGCCGAAAGTGGAGTATGTCGTTTTTAATTGACTATTTGAATAATCAAGTTTCTGGAGGGATAATATAGTTCTATATTTGCTCAAGAAACGGTAATCATCCTCTGTCATTACTTCTCTGCATAGTGACAGATACTGATTTAAGTTGAACATTATTATCCTATTATTTAGGAACAAAATTATTTACCGTGTGATCGAACTTAGTCATAAAAAAGTGCACTCAAAAGATTAAATTGTCTTTATTTGATATGACAAAAAATTAAAAATATTTTGCACAGCCTGAAATGCCTTAATGAAAGTTTTCTACCAAAGGAAAAAGAATGCTCAGAATATAAGACTATAAAACCCGATTGGCTTTTATCTAGATCTGAGAAAACTAGAGACCGAGGGATTAAAAAAGACAGGTATGTTTGCAATCTTGTCATTTGCATAGTTTTCACAAAATTTGGAATTCCGGGGAGTAGTTGAGACTCGGACAATACGTGACGGACTGATAAAGGGTACTTTTAAAATTGCACCAACTCCAATCACAATGGATCCAATTGTACTAACGTCTATGTCATATGCTAATCTCAAGATACTAATTAAACATAAAATACAGGACGTTCAGAACTTGACTGAATTTATTCCGAAACGGAATCGGCTCCTTCAGTGCTTATTAGCGCCTTTGATGGTAATTACAGGCATTATAAGCTTCGTTGCGCAGATTCAAATTCGGCTGTGCTAGGTGGATTTTTGATGCGCGACAATCAACGTCGCTCTATTTCGCGATTGCAAAACGTTAAAGAACTCTTAAATATCACTTTCATACACTTGGCAGGTTAAGTATCAAATACGAGACACATGCCTCAGATCTGCGTACAAGTGTTTGTCACATCCTGAGGGAGAATAAATAAATTATAAATAAAAAATGAAAACTATTTTATTCATAAACGATATGCACTTGAATATTGGATACGGAACAAGAGTTCTCTCTGCTAATGATTTGTATATACTTTGTAAAGAAAGAAACAATAAGTAGCGACGATTTCTGATGTTTCAACTTGGTTTTGTAGCCACAAACTAATAGTAAACGAAGAAAAAACTGTTGAATTCCGGTTTGTAGTTCAAACAGACAATTGCATGCGATACTGAAAATGAATAAAATGCAATTGGCTGGTGTTAAGGTAAGAAAAATCGATCTTTCAATTCAGACAATGTCAAATGGAATACCATCATAGTAGAGTTGAACTCTAAATTAATACCAAGAGGAAAATGAAATATGGCAAGAAAAGAAGAAGTTTGGAGTTTCTGTGTGCATCTCGGTAGAGAAATATCGTGGAGCGTCAAATGACAGAAGGTGTGAGGTGCGCAGCGTCACTGCTCCGATCAGTCTGGGGCAGCGCATGCAGACCCAGGAAGACTGCCTCTGTAGAATTTTTTCCAGAAATAAATAATTTGCGTTCATTGTTCGCGTGAGAAACGGGAAACGCGAAGTAACCAATTGACTGTTGACGGGTTACACGGAAGAGATCTCGTAACGACCCCGTCGACACGTGTGATCCCCTAGAAAAAGACGATACTTTCCAAAAAGTGTCCCATCGGGTAGGCCAAACGTCCGTAGATCGAGTAATAAGAAGCAAGAATAAATTAATAACATAAAGGGAAGAATAAACCGGTTGCAAGGATGCGTGTGCACCCCGGTAGAGGAACATCGGGGCGCGTCGAATCGTCCAAGGCACGGGGCGGGGGCGCTAGGGCGACCAGTCCATGCCAATACGCGACGACCGCAGACAGGTAATCACTGCACATCCACCTGGACCTGCACGTAGACCGGGAAACGCGGCCGGGAAGCAGGAAAGATGCGAGGGGCATGGGAGGGGACGGGTGAGGAGGAGCCGGTTCTCGCACCTCGTCCGAGGGCGCCGCGCCGCGCGGACTAGTCTTCCTAGGCACCAGAGGCTTCCGCGGCCGGTGAACGAGGGTGCTACGCGTAGCCTTCCTGGCCGTTTGATCGCCCACAAACCACGAGGCCAGGCCCCTGGACGCCTCCGCCAGTTCCATCACAAATCGCCAGAACTAACTAGCTCGATTTGTATTGTAATGTAAGGATAATAATAATAAAATAATAATAGGAATAATACCAATACTAACACTAAATACTACTACTACTACTACTACTACTACTACTACTACTACTACTACTACTACTACTACTACTACTACTACTACTACTACTACTACTACTACTACTACTACTACTACTACTACTACTACTACTACTACTACTACTACTACTACTACTACTACTACTACTACTACTACTACTACTACTACTACTACTACTACTACTACTACTACTACTACTACTACTACTACTACTACTACTACTACTACTACTACTACTACTACTACTACTACTACTACTACTACTACTACTACTACTACTACTACTACTACTACTACTACTACTACTACTACTACTACTACTACTACTACTACTACTACTACTACTACTACTACTACTACTACTACTACTACTACTACTACTACTACTACTACTACTACTACTACTACTACTACTACTACTACTACTACTACTACTACTACTACTACTACTACTACTACTACTACTACTACTACTACTACTACTACTACTACTACTACTACTACTACTACTACTACTACTACTACTACTACTACTACTACTACTACTACTACTACTACTACTACTACTACTACTACTACTACTACTACTACTACTACTACTACTACTACTACTACTACTACTACTACTACTACTACTACTACTACTACTACTACTACTACTACTACTACTACTACTACTACTACTACTACTACTACTACTACTACTACTACTACTACTACTACTACTACTACTACTACTACTACTACTACTACTACTACTACTACTACTACTACTACTACTACTACTACTACTACTACTACTACTACTACTACTACTACTACTACTACTACTACTACTACTACTACTACTACTACTACTACTACTACTACTACTACTACTACTACTACTACTACTACTACTACTACTACTACTACTACTACTACTACTACTACTACTACTACTACTACTACTACTACTACTACTACTACTACTACTACTACTACTACTACTACTACTACTACTACTACTACTACTACTACTACTACTACTACTACTACTACTACTACTACTACTACTACTACTACTACTACTACTACTACTACTACTACTACTACTACTACTACTACTACTACTACTACTACTACTACTACTACTACTACTACTACTACTACTACTACTACTACTACTACTACTACTACTACTACTACTACTACTACTACTACTACTACTACTACTACTACTACTACTACTACTACTACTACTACTACTACTACTACTACTACTACTACTACTACTACTACTACTACTACTACTACTACTACTACTACTACTACTACTACTACTACTACTACTACTACTACTACTACTACTACTACTACTACTACTACTACTACTACTACTACTACTACTACTACTACTACTACTACTACTACTACTACTACTACTACTACTACTACTACTACTACTACTACTACTACTACTACTACTACTACTACTACTACTACTACTACTACTACTACTACTACTACTACTACTACTACTACTACTACTACTACTACTACTACTACTACTACTACTACTACTACTACTACTACTACTACTACTACTACTACTACTACTACTACTACTACTACTACTACTACTACTACTACTACTACTACTACTACTACTACTACTACTACTACTACTACTACTACTACTACTACTACTACTACTACTACTACTACTACTACTACTACTACTACTACTACTACTACTACTACTACTACTACTACTACTACTACTACTACTACTACTACTACTACTACTACTACTACTACTACTACTACTACTACTACTACTACTACTACTACTACTACTACTACTACTACTACTACTACTACTACTACTACTACTACTACTACTACTACTACTACTACTACTACTACTACTACTACTACTACTACTACTACTACTACTACTACTACTACTACTACTACTACTACTACTACTACTACTACTACTACTACTACTACTACTACTACTACTACTACTACTACTACTACTACTACTACTACTACTACTACTACTACTACTACTACTACTACTACTACTACTACTACTACTACTACTACTACTACTACTACTACTACTACTACTACTACTACTACTACTACTACTACTACTACTACTACTACTACTACTACTACTACTACTACTACTACTACTACTACTACTACTACTACTACTACTACTACTACTACTACTACTACTACTACTACTACTACTACTACTACTACTACTACTACTACTACTACTACTACTACTACTACTACTACTACTACTACTACTACTACTACTACTACTACTACTACTACTACTACTACTACTACTACTACTACTACTACTACTACTACTACTACTACTACTACTACTACTACTACTACTACTACTACTACTACTACTACTACTACTACTACTACTACTACTACTACTACTACTACTACTACTACTACTACTACTACTACTACTACTACTACTACTACTACTACTACTACTACTACTACTACTACTACTACTACTACTACTACTACTACTACTACTACTACTACTACTACTACTACTACTACTACTACTACTACTACTACTACTACTACTACTACTACTACTACTACTACTACTACTACTACTACTACTACTACTACTACTACTACTACTACTACTACTACTACTACTACTACTACTACTACTACTACTACTACTACTACTACTACTACTATTATTATTATTATTATTATAGTATCGGCCTTTTCTGACGACGCTACACGTCTCTCCCGAGCCCAGTCATATTCTATCCCGGACTGAAATTCACCTGTGTCCTTATAGGGATCAGCTTTTCGCCTGTATCCCTTTGTAAGACAAGGTGGTTAACCCTTGAGTTAATGAATTATGACGTGATAGGATGATTAGAGATGATCGTGGCCTTTTTGAACCATCCCAGCATTCATCTGTATGACCGGGGGACACCACGAAAACCTCGGGTCAGAATGGCCGGCCCGGGGAACCCCGGGGATCGAGCACGGGCCTTCCGCTTGCGAAGTCAGCGCGCTACGCACTGAGCCACTGCGCTGGGTTATTATTGTCAATATTCCTCTCCTTCACGACTAAAGGTGTCATGAGTAGGTTGAATATCAAATCTACTCCAGGTTCCTACCAGCTTTCTAAGCAGCTTCCTGAGAACATCTAGAGACTATCTACAGTAAAGATATCTACAATACTTTGTGCAAAATGTGGACTATTCCGAATAAAGTATTATCTTGTACTTCTCAGTCTTTTGAATGACCTGGCAATTAAGCCAAGTTCTTACACAAATTTTGCGGAACAAATCCCAGAGCTCCGACTATCGGGACGACCTGTGCTTTTAGGCCCTTCGGCTGATCTCCATTTTCAAACTTTTGTATTTAAGACGTGTCTCTGCCTCCTTTGTTACGACGTTCTGATAGCACGGCACGGCAATTTATACAAGTAGACACTTTTTCCCCTCCAAATCTTGGATAACAATATCCGTCTCGTTTGCCACTACCGTGCGATCAGATTGCATTTGTTTGTCACACAATATTGTACACAGTCCAACACACGTCACCGGTTTTGTTGAGTTTTCGTACCATTTAGAGCATATATTTGTAACTTCGAAGATGTTACAGATCTGCAAGCAGAGCAGTGGACAACCATACTGTGTCTTTTTAAAAATTCGGTCTTTGGTAGAATTGGACAAGATGTGACAATATGATAAATGATTTCTACTTGTTCCAGGGAAATGCGGCATGTATCATCTTAAGAAATTTTGAGAACTGCTTAATCAATGCCGTGTTCTCATCGCGTGATCTTGGGAAGTATCAGTTTTGCTTCATTCTTCCCTTTTTAAGCCAAATTCCTGATTGATCTTTACTGATATGCACCTTGCCCATTCTTTTTAGATACTATCCATGGAGTGGTTTGTCTCTCTCTATGATCTTTTTAACATTTTTTGTGTCTAATATTTCATATTAGACATGCGGGATGGCAGCAACGCTGATATATTCCGCCATGACTCCTTTACAATGCACGTCGTGCAAAGTGATATTTTGCACCATGCTTATCGGAAAGTGCAAGTTTCAAATTATTAAAAAGTTAATGGACTTGCAGGTTGCAATGAATGTGTGCTAAAAATATATTTTCGTACATAGATTCTTCTGTGTCTTTTTCGTGGCTCTATGGGAAACGTATAACATGTTAATTTTAAACCGAAATTATTTTGAATGATAGATTGTATTAAGATGTTGCCTAGATGGTTTGTGGGCGATTTAATGTTCCTTCCGATTTTAACTTATTTGTGTAAGATTTCTATACTAACTGTTTTAGCTCGAAGGATACATTGTAGATACCCTTTGTTTCAAAAAAATTCTTGGGTATTTTTCATCAACCTTTATTCAGTTTGTAATTGTGTGGTATTACGTAGTACCTCCTCATTCCATATTTCTTTAATGTATTGGAAATAAATATAAATGTTATTTTAAACTCACATTTGGAAGGTATTCAAAGATTTATTTTTATACCTAAACGAAAATTATCACAAAGAGATTAATTCGCTATTAAAGCAGGCATACTACCTTTCTTGCTAGTTCCTTTGTTTTACAATTTCGTAGTCTCATACTCAAGCGTGTACTTGCATTCAAACTTGCCTGTGTGCCTAATATTCAGAATATTATCAGCAAGTAAATATTTCTTGCAAATACACCGCGAACAAAGAGTTCCTCTTAGGTAATAAAGTAGATGTTTGCATAAGTTCCATTATTGAGGAGAGTACATACGTTTACGTGAAATGTACATGTTACTAGAGAATGTTGACAGTGGAAAGAGAAAAAGTACAGCTTTACAAGATCAATGTTACTGTTCTATGCTTATCAAACATCCTTTAAATAATTAGTCTACGACAAAATTGAAACATTAAAAAACATTTTTTCGGTTAAAACTCGAATTAAATAGTAGAATGAAATAAAAAAAGGCTGGCTGTGCTTTGAGTATCGATAGACATTGCTTGCTCGAAAATCTTATGTTTATTGTTATTATTATTATTACTATTATTATTATTATTATTATTTCATCAATTAATAATTAGTTTTTCGGTTTTCAAAATGAATGTTTACATTGATAGGAAACAAATTTTCGTCCATTTCTGTAGTTCACTATCTTTATTATTACCAATATTAGTTCTCATCACTTCTTGACTTTTTTCACTATGACTAGTTTATCTTTTTAGATCATATATGTTCTATAATACGGAATCCTACAAATATTTTAAATCTAGAATTAAATTTTAATGAAAAGCGAGTCGTCATCAAGCGAAGACTATTTTCAAAATGATTTACACACGTGATTTATTGTTGTCAATTTCCTTAACACACAGTACTCACAGATGTGTGAATTGAAAATCTGAAATACTGGATAAATTTGCCCATTCTATTGATGAAATTGAAAAGCCACAAAATGTGAGAGTAGAGGCTACAACAAGAGAAGATTTAGAATAAATTTTAAGTTCCAAGAATTCGAATATTGAAACATCGCTTCGAAAAGAAAGAAAGTGTGGGGGTTTTATTAAATGGAAGAGGAAAACTGATACTGTATCTGAGCACTGATTTTGTTTTGTGAAATTAGAGCGTAAACTTTACATATGAAAAACAGAATTCGAAAAACTATATAAAACAATAAAATAAATCTAGAACGGCATTAAAGGTTAACTGAGCCCTAATCTCTTTACTGGTTCCCAATAATATTTAGATGTTCAGCAAAAACATTAAGAACAGAATTTCAAGACTATAATTATTAAAGAAGTACGTTTGCTGCATTGTAATTCATCATAATCTTAGTGCCGGCTCATCAAATAATATCAGGTATTGAAAGAAACAAGGTCAGCAGTAAAAAAGCCGTATCCATGGAAGCGATTATACATAGCCTATTACTATAAGAAAACAAAACACGGTTGTAGAGCAATGCATCTCGCAAAACTAGGATAACATCTCGATAAACTCAAGATCGAAACTACACTTGATCCGTTGCAATGTGTGAGAGCACCACAACAGGACAAAAAACAAGAGAATACAATGAATATTGATTATATTAAAAATTGTTCACTCCAGATTAACTCACTAATAACTCACATGTCAAAGACACAACAAATAAATGCCCTAAATGTGAAACTGCAATAACTATTTTCCACTTGTTAGTAGAGCAAAATGATTACCAACGTATGAGAAATAGATTGCCTGACAATAAGAAGAATTGTTTGGACGATGTGGAAGGCGTTCATCATTATGAAAAATTTAAAATGCACTGATGCACTTAATTTAATATAAGATTTATTTCAAGCAGACAAAATTTATTGAGAGAGTATCGCATCTGAGCAGGTGCTTTTGTATTCCCGTGTTGTACTCCTCGTCCGCCAGGCATTCACTGAGGCAGGTATTCGCTGCAGTTTTCAAATCATCGCTTGTGTCCACCCAGGAACACTTTCATCTTTGTGAAAAGGAGAAAATCTCTAGGAGCAAGGTCCGGACTGTAAACAGGATAACAAAAAAATTCCCAACCAATTTCATCCAGCAGTTGTTTGGTTGTTGGAGGTATGTGAGTGTGGGCATTGTGAAACAGTAGGACACCACGAGATAACATTCCACGTCTTCAATTATGAATGGCTCGTCGTAATTCTTTGGTAATTTTCATTGGTCGAAGTATCTTTTGCCATGAAATCAACCAAGAGAACATCCTTGCAATCCCAATTTTTCTCGGTTAAAGAGCCATAATTTTTCTCGTTTAAAGAGTCTGTTTAAATTTTCGCGACTTTTGGTGACGACGAATGAAGCCATTCAAGTGATCCAGGTTTCCAAAGACAAATCCAGGTTTCATCATCAGTGACGATATGATTAAGAAAGGTGTCTCCATCCGCGTGATACCGAGTAAAAATGTTAGTGTTGCACTCATTCTGTCTGGTTTATGCGGGATCCTCACTTTCCGGAGATCCCATTGCGCACACATTTTGTTGTAGCCAAGATTTTCTGCCACAATTTTACCAAGCACAGAGCAAAGAACATTTGGAAAAGCCATGTGGGAGAGTTATGCGTTTGTCTGCCAAGATCCTTTCTCTTGAATCAAGTCATCTGTGATGAGTGACGGGCGTCCAGGTCGAGCTTAGTCAGGAATATTTGTTCGTTCATTGTTGGACATTTCGCATCACTTTCTCTCGTTTCTTATTGTCTCTTCATACACTTGCTTTATTCGATGATAAATTTCTGCAGGTTTCAACTTCCATGCATTCAGAAATCGAATAACACGCCTTATAACAAGGACGACGGTATTTTGAATCGCTGAGTTCATTTTGAATGCTCACACGCTTTACAATAATTTTATGAGAGATTCAGCTTTTCACGTTGTGAAGGCACGATGTGTCTTAAGGAGAATCCGCGCGTTGTTACCGACGCGACACATTCGATTGCTCACTAGGTCCAGAATCGTCAAAATCACAATACTTACTTCTGCAGAAAAATGTGTATTCGCACTCTTAATATTATTATCATTATTATTATTATTATCATTATTATTATTATTATTATTATTATTATTATTATTATTATTATTACTATTATTATTATAGCCTAATATTTTTAGTAGCGAAAATATCTAATACACAGAGACCCTTTAAATTTATTTTCTTATATAAGGAAAATAAATCTATTAAATTATTGATTGTGCCGTCAAATATTGAATAATTAATTTATGCAATAAATGACACACAATGACGAAAATTTCCCAAAGTTCGTTTTAGTACATTATGTTTTCTTTCTCGATCCTAAACTGTCACATTTTTCGTAGAATATCGGCACAATATTATCATTTCTTTCTGTTATTGCGATGTTTTTTTTCGCTTTTCAAATTCAAATCCCATTTCTATCAATAAGCGATAAAATGTGGAATATTTGAAATTTGGTAACCATTTATCATTAGTATTTTCATTACACACACCATTGTTACAGGAACATTTTAAAACAGAATCGCATGGAATTTGAGACGTACCGTATGTACAAAATTGTCGTACTTCATTTCCCTACTGATTCGATACTTCAGTCCAGTTCTTTTTCTCGGGGTTGTTATTTGTCCATTCTTATTTTGCTTTTTCTTTCTAAAGAAGGAATGTCTGCTAATATCTGTTACTTTGCAAAATTTCCTTTTACGATTGAATTCGTTTTTATACGTTCCATTTAAGTTCTTGACTCCTTTTAAAATGTACTTTTACCACTTTAAACTATTTCACCTTTTCCCCTGCCAACCATTTTGACCTCTTAAAATTAACACACTTACACGTTGGAATAAATTACGTACCTTCTTTTCTGTACCACTGTACATCCACCATCTTCACTCACATCCACCAGCAAAAATTGAGCGACCAGAATACCCAGCGAGATGAATTTCTGGAAAGGGTTCGTGATTATCGAATTTGGATGGCCCCTTCCGCTGATAACATCATATAAACAAACTTCCTTCCAGCACTCCGAGTCTCACATCGTGCATATGGGTCTCGCCTTTTCCTTAAGCCTCCCGTCCAGTCTCACGTCGCGCGTTGCTAGTCTTCAAAAGACACTAAATACACAGACGTAATGCATCCGAAGACCTTCGTGAGATGATAGAAAATAATTTCATCATTTTACCCAAACCTTTGTCGCTGGAAGTTTTTAATTGGACTTCAAGCGCAGCGACGATTTTTTTGTGCATTTGAATTTGATTTGTGCATTAGAATATTTCTAATGCACAAATTAAAAATTCATACAGTTTCGTTGAAAGTTCTTTCTTTAAAGGGTCACATTTTGACATTGTGGAAAAATGAAAGCATTTCCCCCATATGAATTAACTGAAATATTGTATTTCCCAAATATGCAATATCATAAAGAAAGGTTGAGCAACAGACAAGTAATATTGAACTCATTTAATAACACTTCTCTCACCACCCACACGTTCGAACACTCTTCATTCTATTGATTATGACAAACATTCAGTCATTACTACTCAAAAACCTTATAAGAAGAGAAATGTGCGAGGAATGATTGAAATTAGTCAACACGACACAATGAATTTTAGGACAGTCACAAAGAACCTCAGAATTATCTACAATATCATCCAAAATTGTCTTTCTTTACTTATTCCAAAAAGTCTATTCCTACACTTTTTGTATTTCGTTTAGTAGGTACTTACTTCAGTTATTGATAATTGTAAATTAAAAATTGCATTTAACAATATTCATTTACATGATACTCCTCACCATCTCCTATATATCATATGATAAATGACTGAAGATATTGTCTGGTATCAATTTTAATCAACTTATGATCATTTCGATCGCGTTGCGATCATCATCAGAGCTAAAATGTAATACAAATATTATTAAATACAAATATTATTAAATACAAATATTATTAAATACAAATATTATTAAATACAAATATTATTAAATACAAATATTATTAAATACAAATATTATTAAATACAAATATTATTAAATACAATTATTATTAACAGGTTGTAGGTAAGAGGTTATTGTATGTAAGATACGTAAGCAAACTGGGTCGTACATACCTAGCAGCTTCTGGGCCGAAAACAAAGTTCTGCGAATTTTTTGGGCGTGCGTCTCGTTTAAGAACACCGCCGGTCGGCGCTGGGAGGGGGCGGGAAGAGGGGTAGGGTGCGGATGTAGGGTCGTAAACCGCGGGGCTGCTGGTGGAGGCTGAGAGACGGGCGGGCGAGCGAAGATGAGTGGAGGGGGGAGGGCTGGGGGTGGGTTAGGGGTGTACACTTTGTGCTAATTTTAGCAGAGGTGACGAGAGTTCAGGTATTTGCTGATTGAGACATGTCATGTTCTGTTTTTTGAGGGCGTTGTGTATGTGTATGGTTTCTAATTTTATTCTGTTCCAGTATCTGTTTTCAATTTCTAGAATTCGGAAATTTATGTGTTTATCAAATGTGTGTTTGTTTAAATTTAGGTGATCCGCAAAGTGTGAGACTGTGGTAGTGTTATTTTTCCATGCTTGTTCGTGTTCTTTGATTCTCTGTGTGAATTTACGGCCTGTTTGTCCTATGTATATGGCATTGCAATTGTTGCACGTGAGAGCATAGACTCCGCATAGGGATGTAGGTGGGATTGGGTCTTTAGTGTTCGATAGTGTTTTATATAATGTATGAGTATTGTTGAAAGAAGTTTTTAGACCGAATTTATTGAGTGTGGAGGCTATTTTGAGAGAAAGGGGTCCTACATAAGGGATTGTGTGGTACGTGGCCGTAGTGCTTCTGTCAATTGGTGTGAGGGTAGTGTGTTTGCGGATATTGAGTGTATTTGCTTTTTTGGCTATGAATTTGTCAATCATGTTGCAGTCGTATCCATTTATTCTGGCTATATGTTTTATGGTGTTTATTTCTTTTTTTGTGTTTTCTGGGGACATAGGTATGGAAATTAATCGATGCACCATCGCATGGAAGGCTGCGTGTTTGTGTGTGGGGGGGTGTTGTGAAGAGTTGTGTATGATTGTGTCCGTGTGTGTGGGTTTTCTGAATATGTTAAATTCATGATGGTCCTGTGCTAGTGTGATGGTGAGATCAAGGAAGTTTAAAGATTTTTGTTCATTTTCTATCTCCGTGGTGAATTTTATGTTGGGATGTAGGGAGTTGATGTACTGTGTAAAAATGTAAAGTTGTCTGGTGGTGCCTGTCCATAGTGCTAACACGTCGTCTACGTATCTGTGCCAGTACAGGAGATTTTTTAGAAGTGGATGACCAGAAGTAAACAATATGTTTCCCAGTTATCCATAAATATATCAGCTAATAAAGGTGAGAGGGGTGAACCCATGGGTAGTCCAGAATCTTGGGTGTAGAATTTGTCATTATATTTGAAGTAGTTGGCATCTATGCAACAGGAAATTAGATTGTACAGTTCAGTTTTGATGGGAACGGCACATTGGGATCTGTCAATTTTGTCTTTAAGAATATTCTTGCAGTCAGATGTAGGCACACTGGGAAAAAGATTTACCACATCGAAAGAAACAAGTTTGGCGTTAGAGGGCACTGGAAAGTCCTTTATCTTGTTAATGAGGTCAGGGCTGTTGAGTATTGTGTGTTGAGGTGTGTAACTGACGTATTGTTTGAAGTCTTTGTTGAGTTTGTAAGCAATTCTGTGTGTTAGTGTGTTAGTGTATGATACTACAGGTCTAATGGGGATAGTAGATTTGTGTATTTTAGGTAAACCATATAATCGTGGAGGGAGTGGATTGCGTGGAAGAAATCTCTGTGGATGAGTGAATAGAGCTTTAGATTCAGCGAGTTCTTGTTTTAAGGAAGTGTGGTGTTTGCTAGTGGGGTCGTTTTTTAGGAGTGAGATGCCGTTGTTGCCATTAATAAAATCGAGTACTTTGTTGTTGTATTCTTCCTTGTCCAGAATCACTATAGAATTGCCTTTGTCCGCTTTCGTTATAACAATATTGTCTTGGGAGATTTTGTCTTTTAGTTTTTTAGCAGTTAATTGTTCTGACGAGATGGGCTTTGGGTGCGAGTGGTGTTCAATATGTTGTTTGATAGTATGTGTAACAGTGTGCTTGATTTCTGTGTGATTAGTATCATTGGGAAGGACAGTGTCTAGGTGAATATACAGATTTTTTAGAGTATTGGCGTTGGGTGGAGAAGGAGGTGAAAATTTGAGACCTTTTTGTAGGAGTGTGGCTTCAGTATGGGATAGAGTAGAGGATGAGAGATTTATGATACGAGGATGAAAGTTGGGGTGAGTCATAGAGTCAGATTGTTTTCTATGTGTTTGATATAGCGCTTTGCTGCTAGATAGACGTTCCAGCTTGCTTACCTGTTTTTGTTTCTGGCGGCTGCATATTCTGAAGATGCGGCTTCTAATGGAGTCCAGGAGCACCTCCCACTCAGCAGGATGTAGTGAAGAGGCCAGGTGTAGAGACAGTTCATATTTTTGTAGTGAGAGACGGTCACGAGTAGCGTACCAGCGTTTCCTCTCCCAATGTAGCCAGGATGAGCGGGCTGCAGCGGTTGCTTTTGAGGCGGCAAATGATGTGTTTTTTATTTTAATGTTGATGAATTTAGGGGTTACTCCCAACTTTCATCAACATTAAAATAAAAAAAAACACATCATTTGCCGCCTCAAAAGCAACCGCTGCAGCCCGCTCATCCTGGCTACATTGGGAGAGGAAACGCTGGTACGCTACTCGTGACCGTCTCTCACTACAAAAATATGAACTGTCTCTACACCTGGCCTCTTCACTACATCCTGCTGAGTGGGAGGTGCTCCTGGACTCCATTAGAAGCCGCATCTTCAGAATATGCAGCCGCCAGAAACAAAAACAGGTAAGCAAGCTGGAACGTCTATCTAGCAGCAAAGCGCTATATCAAACACATAGAAAACAATCTGACTCTATGACTCACCCCAACTTTCATCCTCGTATCATAAATCTCTCATCCTCTACTCTATCCCATACTGAAGCCACACTCCTACAAAAAGGTCTCAAATTTTCACCTCCTTCTCCACCCAACGCCAATACTCTAAAAAATCTGTATATTCACCTAGACACTGTCCTTCCCAATGATACTAATCACACAGAAATCAAGCACACTGTTACACATACTATCAAACAACATATTGAACACCACTCGCACCCAAAGCCCATCTCGTCAGAACAATTAACTGCTAAAAAACTAAAAGACAAAATCTCCCAAGACAATATTGTTATAACGAAAGCGGACAAAGGCAATTCTATAGTGATTCTGGACAAGGAAGAATACAACAACAAAGTACTCGATTTTATTAATGGCAACAACGGCATCTCACTCCTAAAAAACGACCCCACTAGCAAACACCACACTTCCTTAAAACAAGAACTCGCTGAATCTAAAGCTCTATTCACTCATCCACAGAGATTTCTTCCACGCAATCCACTCCCTCCACGATTATATGGTTTACCTAAAATACACAAATCTACTATCCCCATTAGACCTGTAGTATCATACACTAACACACTAACACACAGAATTGCTTACAAACTCAACAAAGACTTCAAACAATACGTCAGTTACACACCTCAACACACAATACTCAACAGCCCTGACCTCATTAACAAGATAAAGGACTTTCCAGTGCCCTCTAACGCCAAACTTGTTTCTTTCGATGTGGTAAATCTTTTTCCCAGTGTGCCTACATCTGACTGCAAGAATATTCTTAAAGACAAAATTAACAGATCCCAATGTGCCGTTCCCATCAAAACTGAACTGTACAATCTAATTTCCTGTTGCATAGATGCCAACTACTTCAAATATAATGACAAATTCTACACCCAAGATTCTGGACTACCCATGGGTTCACCCCTCTCACCTTTATTAGCTGATATATTTATGGATAACTGGGAAAACATATTGTTTACTTCTGGTCATCCACTTCTAAAAAATCTCCTGTACTGGCACAGATACGTAGACAACGTGTTAGCACTATGGACAGGCACCACCAGACAACTTTACATTTTTACACAGTACATCAACTCCCTACATCCCAACATAAAATTCACCACGGAGATAGAAAATGAACAAAAATCTTTAAACTTCCTTGATCTCACCATCACACTAGCACAGGACCATCATGAATTTAACATATTCAGAAAACCCACACACACGGACACAATCATACACAACTCTTCACAACACCCCCCCACACACAAACACGCAGCCTTCCATGCGATGGTGCATCGATTAATTTCCATACCTATGTCCCCAGAAAACACAAAAAAAGAAATAAACACCATAAAACATATAGCCAGAATAAATGGATACGACTGCAACATGATTGACAAATTCATAGCCAAAAAAGCAAATACACTCAATATCCGCAAACACACTACCCTCACACCAATTGACAGAAGCACTACGGCCACGTACCACACAATCCCTTATGTAGGACCCCTTTCTCTCAAAATAGCCTCCACACTCAATAAATTCGGTCTAAAAACTTCTTTCAACAATACTCATACATTATATAAAACACTATCGAACACTAAAGACCCAATCCCACCTACATCCCTATGCGGAGTCTATGCTCTCACGTGCAACAATTGCAAATGCGGAGTCTATGCTCTCACGTGCAACAATTGCAATGCCATATACATAGGACAAACAGGCCGTAAATTCACACAGAGAATCAAAGAACACGAACAAGCATGGAAAAATAACACTACCACAGTCTCACACTTTGCGGATCACCTAAATTTAAACAAACACACATTTGATAAACACATAAATTTCCGAATTCTAGAAATTGAAAACAGATACTGGAACAGAATAAAATTAGAAACCATACACATACACAACGCCCTCAAAAAACAGAACATGACATGTCTCAATCAGCAAATACCTGAACTCTCGTCACCTCTGCTAAAATTAGCACAAAGTGTACACCCCTAACCCACCCCCAGCCCTCCCCCCTCCACTCATCTTCGCTCGCCCGCCCGTCTCTCAGCCTCCACCAGCAGCCCCGCGGTTTACGACCCTACATCCGCACCCTACCCCTCTTCCCGCCCCCTCCCAGCGCCGACCGGCGGTGTTCTTAAACGAGACGCACGCCCAAAAAATTCGCAGAACTTTGTTTTCGGCCCAGAAGCTGCTAGGTATGTACGACCCAGTTTGCTTACGTATCTTACATACAATAACCTCTTACCTACAACCTGTTAATAATAATTGTATTTAATAATATTTGTATTTAATAATATTTGTATTTAATAATATTTGTATTTAATAATATTTGTATTTAATAATATTTGTATTTAATAATATTTGTATTTAATAATATTTGTATTTAATAATATTTGTATTTAATAATATTTGTATTACATTTTAGCTCTGATGATGATCGCAACGCGATCGAAATGATCATAAGTTGATTAAAATTGATACCAGACAATATCTTCAGTCATTTATCATATAAAAAGGTATCTACATCATCAACAATCCAATTAATTAATCCTATATATCATTTTTCTGTGCTTTTTAATTATTTAATTGACTGATTATATTTATTCCTTACTATACCAGATGTTAAAAATATATTTTATATTTTTATTCTGTAATAGTCTTACATTTTTGGTAATAATGTTTAAGATGCCAACATATTCGTCATTGTTGGCTGTCTGAATTATGATTTTTTTAAATTCAATATTCAACTGTTCATTTTTTTTTACAAAATGCTTGAAAGTTAAATACTGCTACGTTAATTGATGGTAATAATTTTTTGTATCAAATTAATATATAGATTAAGATTAATAAATATTATATTATAATTATTATTTGCTCAGTTTACAGTTCTTCCAATTTCGCGATCTAGGTGTACATATTTTTCCACATTTATGTCCAGGAATGTAGATTTTTTATAATCAATGGTATACGGTAAAAGTACTGTTGTAATTACTTTGTTTTTTGGCTGTTTATACAAATTGTATGACGACTCTGTTGATAGTCCCCGAAAATTTTATTTGGACGAAACGTTGAAAGAAAGAAATATAATAACTATTCATGCTGCTCATGCTTCGTGTTTTCGACTCAATCCACTAGTCCTTTTTTCCATATTTTTCAATAATTTTGAATCAATCAGTAACATCATCAACTTACATCTAAAGGTAAACTTCGTACATTACTGATGAACTTCTTCAGAAAATGTAACTATTTTTTTGTTTTGTTTGGTAGTTTTATATAATTTAAAAAGTTTCATTAGTGGTACTGGTAGCGTTTCTAGTCTCGCCAGTGAATTCATCTAATGTTCCGAATATTCTTGTCCGCAGTACAAGGAATGAAGAGGTGCGTGAAAGAGGGTTGGTTAATTAGTTTTCTTTTATTGGATGAAGATATGAAGAGAAATAGATTCCGGGGGGCAGCAGAAAAATTGTGTAAGCCATAATGTTTAGCAAGGACCAAGAGATATCAACCGCAAAGTTGTAAAAATATACTTAATATTATAAATAATTAATCCGACATGTTTTAGAAATCTCATCCCCTTTTCAGTAGCGCCAAGTATCATGAATTAAAGAGTTATATTTAATGTTACAAATAATTTAATTTTAGAAACTTTTTGGTTGATATCTCATGAATCCTTACTATTCAGGAGAGATGTAAAGTTAGCAGTAAGCAGAGAACGCTTTCTAAGATTGTACTATGTAAACTAATATTTGTAAATATTTTTTGTGCAAGTATACTATCTATAATAATCATCTTATTTACATCTAAAAATAAGTAATTGAGCACATTCATTTCATATTTTGTAATATAATTATTAATATTTTGTGACTAACGCAAAAAAATCAGAAAACGTCTTGCTAAAAAGTTTTTTTTTCCAAAGATTTCTTAATATTTTTGACATTTCACACAAAATTAAAAACAAAAGTTGTAGTTCAAAAGTAAAAAGAAAATTAAATTAAAAAAAACTTCCTTGACATAATTTAAAATGTGTTCTAGGACAATACTCAAAGTTTCGGCGCACGTTCTAAACAAATTCTGGAAACATGTTGATAATAACGCTATTGTGACTATTTACGCCAATTAAGTGTTCATCAGTTTTCAGATAGAAGTTAATACTCCTGCACTAAGGCGACCTTCGACATTAATTCAGGGAGCTCTTGTCTCATCATCTCTCTCTTGGTAATAACCAATAATAAGATATTGTAGTGAGTAGATGATAAATTAATAACGTGACCTGTCATTACCTTCTTATGCTACTACCGTGAAGTGAAATATGTTAATTAAGTGTGTTTTACAGATCTATTTCAGTTTTCTGCATTGCGTTTTCGAAGCCTTATGTTCATCAACGTTTTTCTTAGGCTTTTTTTTTTTTTTTTTTCGTTGATCGGCCAACTAGGACCACGCAGGCAAGCACTCTGCCTTTACCGTGGCCCAGTTTTTATTCATTCTCACGGAGGCAGGTGCTTGCGACAATTCTTTGGGGGGACCAGCATTTAAGCTGGATCCGGTTTTTAACCCCAAGGTTGTTAGCCCTGGGGGTATGGGAGATGAAATTATGATATGATGATAATGGGGGTGAAAGGACAACACATATAGACATACACAAACACACAAATACACCCATGCCCGAGGCGGGATTCGAACCCGCGATCTTCTGGTCCGAGACCACTCCGGCACTACTGCCTTAGCGATCTCGGCCATCTGATCGGCTTTCTTAGGCTTTATTTTTAAGTTCCAAATTCTTCTAGATTATGTCATAAATCTTCCTTAGTCGGTATTCATTTCAACTTTTGTCGCAGTCTATCTGACCGGCCTATTCATGTACGTGTTCCATTTCTACAGTTTAATTTCTTTCTTTAATATTTGTATATTTATTTTTCCGGTATTTCCTCATTTTTAATTTTTCTAATAATGCTTGTCCTCGTAAAACCTCTTTACCAGAAAAGCATTGTGTTATCTGAACATTAGCAAAAACTGTCAAAAAAATATTTTAATCAATGTTCCGAGTTTTACGTCAAATAGTACTGAGCACAAAGAGGAAATGCCGGGAAAATTTCGGGTTGACCGCTGGGCTTGTGCCGCTCAACGCCCCACGCCCTGGCAGCATCCGGGTCGGCCGCTGGCGAGTGGAAGTGAAAATTCTCTTCGGCGTTCCTCCACCTGGGGGGCTCGCGTACCCGCAGCCTCGTACCACTGACGACCGCAGCCGCGTCCACACAGTCCCGTGCCATGCCGCCGCTCCTCCGTGCACCGTGCCTCGCGCCGGTGTCCGTGTCGGATGCGGCTTCGGAGATCGCTGCCCACGCACGCCGTGGACTCGCTTTCCCTTCGGCTAGGCACTCACTAAATGCAATTCAAAATTTAAATACGTTCCTAGGACTGCTGCGAATGTTTCAGGAAAGAGGTCTTCGACAGATTGAAGTGTACATGCATTACAGAAAAATCCATGTGCACTTGAATCTGTAGTAGACTTTCGCACGAAATGCATTCAGCATACACGTGCTACAGAAGAACTCTGAGCCACGTTGTTGAATTTTCTCCAAATTTTCACTTCGTTTATTAAATATCTTTCCACCGCAGATGCATTACGTAAATGTTAAAATTATAACATCTGCGCTATTTTATATGGTTATTACTGAAACAAAGTAAATTGCATTGATTGATAATTTCTCGTCCAACGGATGTAGAGTCTAGTTGACTATTCATCCAATGTTAATCTCGATACTTTGCAACACTGAATTGTACATATTTACAAAGAATTATATCTTTAGTAAAAGAGATGAGGTGTCAATGGTTTAATTCAAAAGAACTTTTTCGGCTTTTCAACAACACTTTTTTCTCGGGAAGTGGCGCTGATCTTCCCCCGCTGGATGGCGAGATCCGGCGCCAACGAATCGGCTAGCGGGGGTTTCCCTAACCAGTTATCTCCCACCAGCGAAGCACCGCCCCAGGTGGGACAAGCTCTAAGCTCCCAACGGGTCTTACAGTTAGTGTGGTAGTGTAAGTGTATCATAAGAGAGTGAGAGAGAGAGAGAGAGTGTGCGTGTGTGTGAGTGTGTAAGGGGTGTGGATAGGGTAAGAGAGGAGGAAAGATTGCGCACAGTCCGTTTGTTAGGGCACCGCTCCGGCATTTTCCTGGTGTCGATCGGAGAAACAATGATAAACTACCGATCAGAGCAGCCAGCCGCTAGAATTCTCCTCCAGACAGCGACTGAACCGGACATAGCTATCAAACTAGAGTCGAAAATCCTGCCACCGTCGGGACTCGAACCTAGAACCTCCCGGTTCGAGGCACTGACATGAGTGAGTGACACCAGTTGATGTCCTGAGCCATCTCTACCGGTGCGGTCGCTACGAGATAAATCAATAAATGAATAAATAATATAACCATGTAATTAACATAACAATATATGAATCAATAAATGAAGACGACTTCTCCTTTTTCAAATAAATATTTCATAGGACATTCAACATAGGATGCAACATTTTGTGTAAGTTCTTTCACTGCGAACACGACGTGTAGAATTTCAACAGAGTGTATGATGGTATATGCATGGAAATTGTGTGTCGATTTATATTTTGCCTGCGGCGAGCAACAAATGACCGAGCAAATTTCTTGACCTCAAAAAACCTCCTGCTCTTAGGTTCTGTGGCATTATTGTCGAAACGTACACATAAAACTCCGCCAACCACTGCAGCAAACTATCAGGAGTCATTCAATTTTCCGGCTAGGGTCTTTCCGGGCGTTGCCGATATTAACATGGCCTCAACATCAGAGCATACACATCTCCCAATGGACAGCATTTAGGCCTGGGAGGCCGAAGCGAAAATTTGCCGCTCCACTCCTCGTTTCGCCGCACCCGCTCCCGGCGCCGCCCCCTTCCTCTGCGCTACGCCCCGCCCCGCCCCGCCCCGCTCCGCCCCGCCACTCCACCCCCGCCCCGCTTCTCTTCGCCGCTCCCCGCCCCGCCGCACCCGCCTGCCCCGCGCCGCCCCGCCCCGCTTCTCCGCATCGCGCCTCGGCCTGTCCCACCCCGTCTCGTCCCGTGCCGTCCCGCACCGCCGCTCTCCGCCCGGGCAGGCGGTCGCCGTGGCCCGTGCCCGAACCCCGCGCGCCGCTCCGCGCACGCTTCCTCGCGGACATCTGCACGCGCGGCCGGGCGCGGCCAGGCGGCACGCGCGTGTGCTTACCACATTATTGCGTATTAGCCCGCTCGCGAGATAACATGGCATTCGCAGCGTTTCCGTATAATAATGTACGTCTATTAATATCTCATGAATTTTGCGGACGGAGTTTGCTTTGCAGAATGCAATCGGCCTTTTGCGATTTTACGTGAAGGTACACAGATACGAGTTCGGCTTTGATCGTCGTTTATTTATTCACGCGGTTGCGTTCGTCTCCTCGAGAATTCATAATACTGCAACAATGCGCAGGCGCGGCGGTACACATGTTACCAGGCCAACATTAATAACAGAGCACTGTAGACCAAAAGGAGAAACCTACTTGTTTTATTTCCCAGTGAGCAAAGAATTGTAAAAGAAACAGACATTACACAGGACAGAGATTAACACATTATCGGGCAGTTAACTGGATATAGTATTATCCGTTTACACCATATAATTTTAATACGTGTCTTTATTTATTATTTATCACGAATATGTATTAATTTTGCACGTTTTGAAACGTCCGTAACTGGTTTCGTAGGTTTTAGAGTAAGCACATACTATGTACACCAGCGCAATGACTCCCAGTAGCCCATCTTGTATGTAATGTGTTTGTTGCAATTGAAGTAAAAAATGTGACACAGTCATTTCGTTTCTTTACTATTTTAATTTTCATTATGATTTTCATAACTAAACGTATGTTGATAACATTACAGTGACATGTTATTGATGTTTCTATTAAGATTCCTTCCCTTTTTAAAATTCTGTTACCTTTGTAACAATGTTCCAAGCCTTTATTCGCCATTGGCCACAGAGTAATTCTTCTTGGACGTGTCAGACGCGTTGAACTTATTAAACTCCTTGAACGTAGTAGTCATTGTCATCGTTTCATTGCTATTCATCCTTATCAGCCAGACGATCGGCGTCGCCGTTAGTAATCGGGACTTGCATACGGTTACCCATCCAGGGAACATCGGTGTCTTGAGGTGCTGACCTCTGGATTTCAGGGAGGCTAAGCAAAACGGCTACCGTCGCCGGCAAAGTATTGTAAGTTTAAAGAAAGACATGAAGTTGTCATCAGAGAAGCAGAATATATCACTATGTTGATAATTCTTCGTTCATATCCTGTGTCAAAAGTCGCTTTTCAAAATTATCGTAAAAGTTGACATTTTCATTTTTTTGTTTTTACGCCTGGAAACAAAAACAGTTCCAAATCCAAAGAAAAAATGTTATTTCAGAAGACATTGCAGCTGCAATATCAGAAAGTATTACAAAGATTTTTTTGTCCATTGCGTCAAGAAATCGCTCACTAATGTACATTGACATTCTTTTTCAACTATATGTCTTATAAAAAAATACAGTTTTACTTAATGAACTGGCTTCAAAAACACAAAAAATGAGATCCTTTCATAAAAATAATGAAGTAGCTCTTGCATCAGCAAGAACAAGAGGGTATATTTGCAAAAGAGCACTGAAAAAAGTTAGAAATTTTCAAGAAGAAAAAGTCATACGAAGGTGATGAGGTTAACTAAGACAAAATTTTCAAAATTACAAAATTGCAATTGCATGTATTTTTTCTCATTACCATTTATTTCTCTGAAAGAACTAAGAGTATCTCTGAAACAATAATTTACAAAAACAATGTTTGTGTGGAGAAAACTTCATGCAAAGAAGTATGAATCTGAGCAAATTCTGATTAAGTTAATATATGAAATAATAATAGTAACAACAATAACAATAATAACAACAAAAACAATAATAATAATAAAATTTCCCTAGAAGTAATTATAAATGTTTTCCTTGGTTATGAATAAATATTATGTAACTATATTGAACTATTGAACTAGAAAAACAGTTACATAATGTTGCCTTGATAAATTCGGGTGTATACACCATTTTCTAGAATTAAAAACTTTATTTTAATACTACATCTTTCAAGTAAAATTAAAGAGTATGATTTAAAATTGATTGAAAATATTCACTATAATTAAGAGTAATGATATTTCAGTATGCACTATCACAATGTAGCTACATTATTGTTTCTAAAATGAAATATTGGCTGGTATGCGCGAATTATATGTTGCGGACCATGTTGCGTTACACAGAAAACAATAACTTTGCATAAAGAAGTAATATTTTGCTTCATAATGGATTTTAAATTATTTTATTGACTAAGAAAAAACTGAACCTAGCCGTTTTGGCACCATGTCTAAGCTCTAGAAGCCTCCCGTAACAGATATCCGAAGATTCCAACATGACGTCACTCGCTGAGTGGGCGTGTCCTGCAGCTTCACGTTTTTCCTTACGTCATCTCCAATAGCTAGTAATACGAAAATGGTTATAAATGATTTATTTACGGTTCTAGGTTCTACTGTGAGTGCCCCGGCTAGGAATCAAACCCGAATCTCCCAGTAGTATTAGTTGGTCAATGCTCAATTCTTTGAACAGTCAAAAATATTATTTATAACATTAATGCGGAAGTTTCTTACAATAATCTTCCTGAATTTTTATGAGCTCGTATAATTTCCTCTCGTTAAACCAGATGTAATGGATTGAAATAACTTAGCGATACATTCGCCTGTTAGGTAAGTCACTCTATGCAATGAATATTTCAATTAAGAAATGTGGTGGTTGAGTGTACGTTATTGGGGTAAAATATTATTTCTAGTAGAACAGTTTTATGCATATATGATTTTATTTGCAAAATAAATGTTTCAAAAACTTCGAAGACAAGAAATTTCAAAATATGTTAACCCATTAACCAATAACATGGAAACAATGCAAAATATGGCAAACTTATGAAAGACGGAAAGAAATTTAAAGAATTTGTCAGAGAATGAAGGGTAAGCAAACGAATCACCAGCAGAAAAGCATACGAGGTAGAATATCATGTTCTAATAATGAAATAAATTTACAGATAGTTTGTTATAAATAGAAGTCTGCAATAGTGGGTACTGTTTGCAGCGAGAAGATGTAGACGTTTTGATTGTGCAGTAGAAATTTTAAGTGGGCTGTTATGAAGAGGAGGTTTTGCAAAAATTGTGGAAATAATAGTCATCATTACGCTTGAGTTGTGGGTTATAAAAATAAAATTATTATTTATTTCCTTACAGAATTAGTGGGTTAGTATAGGTAGATTTTGTTTATTATTTGTTATTCGAAACTACTAATCAATACATTTTTCATTTTTTTAAGGGGGAGGGGAGTTGGAACACTTCTCGCATTGAAACTGTCATCAATTCGAAAAGATGCTACCAACTGTCAAGGATTTATAGTGAAGAAGCTTATTAACACTGTAGATGTAGCATATTTTTAGCTCTCGGCATGAAATAATATATTCTTAATGTGATGAAACGTTGGTTGGATGTTGAAAAAATGGATGATTTTCTGACATTGGTTTGCTTATAAGTTATAATATTCCATAGTAATGATATATTCAACTTGTAATTAACAAAGCTCGTTATGTTTTGACAAAAGAAATGAGTATTGTGTCAAGATTCCTTCAAGTAATCTTTCAGAAATATATGTACATCATGTGACATAAAAAATAATATAGAATTAGATACATATTTTTAATATTTTTTCTTAAAATTAATTCACAAGTAAAGGTCTTAAACACGAATCATGAAATTGAACATCTTTGTCATTTTCTTTCGTATTACTGTGGACAGATAACTTATATCCTTTAACGCGCAAATGACCACGTCCAGAAAAAAACGAAATCCTATGTTTGTTTTTGCGTGCCGTCAACGTTCATTACGTCCACGGACATCGTCTTTTTAGTCGTCGTTCCTTGGCACCTGTCAGGCGCGCTTCGCTGAATGTCTTTCAATAACAGGAGCTGTTGTTGCACCTTCATCATTGCGAACGGCGAAGAAACTAATCTTCGTTTCTGTTGCCCATCACCATTGCTGAGATGCGAGTTAGGAAAGGTTGTTTTTTTCGGTGTCCGAAGACGTCGTCTTGTTTGCGCGCGCGTGTGTGGCCGCCGACAGCTCGTTGAGGCGTTGAAACGTCCGTGATGGCGCTGCTCACATCGCCCGTAAAAGGTGCCGGCAGCTGGTATACGTGCCCCACTTTCCTTGGCAGGTCCTTTTTGACGCAACTTAGGTGCTTGGCAGGTCTTCTCTTTCGCCTTCGGACGAAGAGAGTTGGTTTTATGGTGTGTCGCTCTTCGTCCCTCAGTGCCGACAGTCGTTCAACTTTCTCACGAGTGCGCCTCCGTCAGGTTTACGTGGAGCTGGGAACAAATGGTTGGTAGTACATGACATGTGCGCTTCGAAAGTACCAACCGTCTTCGCTGGCTTGGAATGCCCAAGCTTTGTAGATGTAACATAAAGAGTTCAAGTCTGGAGCGGGCATTTTATTGTGAAGATTATAATCCCTCATACATCTTTTTAAAAAATATTGAAGCACGAGGTTCATTGACAGCAGTAATGGCTGTAGATTACTGTCATATTCTAGAACGAAAATGATATTGGAAAATTTATAGCTGACGCGATAATAATATTGGTAAATTATGTGACCATTTCTGCTCTCTGACTAATTCGATGAATTTGTTTGCGTTTCCTGAATTTTGTGTTAGACAATTTAAAATCAACTTCGTGTGCTATCTACAGACACTACCTCGCCAAATGGAAAGGCATTTTAGTAAATATAACTTCGGAGATGCGCTGTATGATCAGCATACTCATATGGTTGCTACAAAAAGCATTATTATCACACAACAATGGATATATTAAAGCATCACTGTCATACATGTTTCATTATAAATATTTTTCGCAGACGAAAGAAAAGCGTAGTTTGAATCTTATAATAGAACTAGGGTACATCAGTTTGCGCACGTGAAATGTGAAACGATTTTGGTCATTGCGATTCAATATACTCGTAGAACAAAAATCATAAATCGTTTTGATTTCCAAACGTTACTTTAATATTTAATAGTACTCTAAAATAAGTTAGAAAATTGATCATATGGATGCTCTAATATGGATGATCAGAAAGCAGACATTCTTGAAGTTGAACTAAAATTAGTGTCCACCTTCTTACATACGAATATTTCTACTGTAATGTTTCACATTAAATTAATACATATGTTTTCTATAATACTTCTCATATTATAGAATTTTAACTGCATACTAAATAATCTATACACTGAATACTTCAACTGAAATACAACTAAGTCCGTGTTACAAGAAAATTGATTAGTTTTGAAGTAATATGTGGAGGCAAATAAAATAACTATTAGTTGCTACTGATATATTTGTTCGTTAGAAAAGCACAGTTTCTGATCATACCATGTAGATTTCTGAGAGACACATTCCAAATTTAGCGAAAATATATATCATAGATTGTACTTAAATGAAAGATTCTTTGTTGTTCGATGTTTGCTTCTATTTATTAATAGTTCTTTCTTGAACTTTTAATGCCAAATGTCTACAATATTCAGATATTACTGTGGGGTCAAATAATGAATTCATTCATGAACGCAAATATAGCGTATGTGATGAACTTCCTTTTTTTTCTGTCCAAAAAGTTCACTATCTACGATTAAATATCAGGTTTCTGTCAAAATGCGCAAAAATGTATATTGTATTATATTTTATTGACTTCTTTATTATGTTTAATTATTTTTGTTTTATTTATTTTAATTTTATTTTATTTATTTTTATTTCATTTATATATTTTTATTTTATTTATATTATTTTTGGATTGATGATGACGGCCAAACCCTCAAAGGTCGGCGTTTTAAATACGTATATGTTGATAAAAATGTCTTCAATTTTTTCATTCCTTAGTACATTCCATGTCAACAATGCCTCATCAGCATTCCCACAATTTACAATAAGTTAAGGAGAAATGGGAAGTAACACAAGAGAGTAAGAGTAGAAAAAAAATTATGAAAGTGATGTCAAAAAAATTATTCTCCGACTATGTGAGGAAAGGGTTATACAAGAAGAGACTTTCAAATGATAGCGGAAAGGGTATTTGTGAAGAATAAATAAACACATGTCTATCGAAGTTAAAAATATTAGAAATGGGCTCAAATATAAACGTGATGTATTGTAAGACTAAACGATTAAATTACTCAACAAGTGTGGGGAAAATGGCTTTTTGTGTAATATGAAATATTTGACATTTATAGTTCAATAACCCGATAATTTATATAAGAAAAAAACCGAAGTCTTCTACAAGAAACAAATTACTTAGTCTATTTTGCTGAGATCCCACTGTCTCAATATTTATTAGAAACTTTCCATTTAAGTGATTTACTTGTGTTAGAAATAGTTACAATTCTATGTGACGTATTGTGGTAAAAACGTCTGTACTAATTGCCAAGAAGCAAAATTACGCATGATTCACTCTGAGGATTAAGAGTATATGACCCAAATATGGGTTTTCTGAACTCAAAACTAAAAATACTTCAACAATTGTAATGATATGTTTAAAAATAATACCAAGGAATTTATTTTAAAAGTTTAACTTTCTTGCAGGAAACAATTAATTTCAAAAATTTGAGACTTGCTCTGTTGATGAGACTGAAGCATTTTCATTGACACATGAACTTAAAACACTCTCAAACATTTGAAACGTGTTTACTGCAACATTTTTAAGAGGGATATTTCGAAGATATATTTTCTTCATGTTAGATATAATAGTTCTTCACAGTTTATTTCGCAGTCTCAAAAATTTGTGTGAAGTCCTTCTTAGAGTAAAATCGATTATGTAGTCCGACAGATCTTGCATTTTTCTTGAAAGTGAATAATGTTAGAATATTTATTCTGTTTGCTACAGCATTATATAAGATGGAATACGAACGATAGTTTTCTTACGAGTAGTGTTAGAAAGACTAAGTTTGTGAATATTTTCGCTATTCCTTGCCCGATACGTATTATTACCGTAAAGGCGATATGTAGAAAATATTTGACCGCGTTGATTTGAATCAGGTTTTGCGAAGTTGATACTTCCGTAAAAACAACCTAAAATAATTTTCATCCTTGAGAATACATAACGACGCAACATGCGAGGACGTGTGCGTATGTTTAGTTCAAACAATTGTTTTTCTTATGTAGTCCGACATTTTGTAGGGCTCGGGAAGAATTTTCTCAAAAAATTATACCGTCTCTTAAGTGAGAATGTATGTTCTCAAAATATATTCATCAAGCGACTTTTGATACAACCGTTGCATATAGAACTTGAAATGCGTAGAATGAAGTATACAATTTAAAATTTTTTGTTCTTCTTCAAAGTCTCTGCAGTCCAAATTGAACCTTGGCCTGCAGGAAATATCTCCTCCATTCTTGCCGTCTTCATCTGCTCTTCTCTATATCCTTACTTCCATTAATTCTCTTGCGCCCCTAGCCTCGGCATCTTCCCATCCCTTTCTTGTTTCTCCCATTGGTCTACTGCCATACAATTTAACCACTACTGCAATTTAACACTTTCTTTGGCAGCCTATCATCTTCAATCCTCACCACGTGTCTTGAACACCGTAATCTCTGCAACCTTCCATAGTTTGCTTATACAGCTGATATATTTCTTTATTATGTCTTGTCCCCCATACGCCGTTTTCTTGGATGGGGCCTAGAATTCCTCTTAAAACTTTCTTTTTAACAATTGTTATTTATTCTTCATATTTTCATTGAGCACTCATGTTTCACACGCATAATACATTATAGGCTGAATAAATTCATATATTCTTAACTTTATTTTCCGGCGTACAGTTCTCCGCCTGCGATGGCCACTGGGTGGATAGAGTAGCACAACAGCCGCCGTTGTCGTTCCCAAGTCCGGAGAAAGGAGGAGGATTGGGCAATAGGCCAACAACCTATTCCCGTAAAAAATAATTGTTCAAAAACCAGAATATTTGCCTCGAAACACATATCTGAAACGACTTTGGCTAAGAAATATGGAACTTTGAATTTAATTGACAGATTAGAATATACTTTTTCATATTTGACTAAATTGAGAGAACTAAACATTTTGTAATTTACCGTGTTCCTTTGTGTGACCGTATTTTCTAGTTGCGAAGAACGTTTGCATGAGAATTATAAAAACCCATTCGTACACATTTATTTTTGATTAATTATTTGATTGCTATAAAACGAATTAAACAATAGAGAGCCTCTTTTCAACAGTGTCCCGTATGCCGACGTGATTTGTAAAATCGAAAAAATACAATATTTCATTAGTGATCGCGCAATCATTATTATTAACATATAATTAGAAAATATAAAGAGAAGATAAATTTGTGTAAGATAAAATATTAAAAATCATAGATAGAAACATACTTGTATGAAGCGCGCTGGGCAATAACAAGCTATGCTTCATTTTTATTAAAAATGAGATTAACATCGAAAAACGGGGCCTCTTAAATAACTTCAGCTACGGTAGAGTTTATACAAAAAATACGCAGATGTCAACACATTACAAAAATTGTTTTTATTCAAGAGTACAGAAAAGCATTTCAAAGAAAAACTGCTCTGTAACCCAGATTTCAAGATGGCAGAGTGTCTACGGAAGTATGAAGATTCGTCTTCAGAAAGAAAAGTAGTTTTTTTAAGAACTAGTGAGTCAAGTGTTGATTCGTTTGCAGAATCAGAATCAAAACATCTCTCTTTAAAAGATGAGAATTCAACAAAGAGTAATGTGGGTAACATAAACGAATATTAATGTTATTAGGAACAGTGGTGTAGCATGCTTTATACGAAACATTTTTACTTCGTTGTTACGATCCGTGCTATATCTTTGTAAAACGATTTCCTGATAACTATCAACTCAATGTTTAAAATATTTAATATTAAAACCAATAATTAGTAGAAGGCACAACAATGACAACAACACTAATAATAGTAATAATAATAATAATAATAATAATAATAATAATAATAATAAAAATGATAATGTAAAAACTCTGTAAACCGTGAAACTGAGACGGCACCCATTAAAAAGAAAGAGAAATGTAAATCCTCATCATTTTTGGTATAAGGGCCAAAATGCCCTAACAGTTCCTAGCAAATCAACCTTCCAAAATGTTTTTCAAAGACACTATGCATAGTGAATTCATAGCATAGTTTTCGAAGAAAAGATAAAAAATTGTCCAAGTCGGATCATAATATCATGCCTTATATTTCAGTGCCTGTAAGGTAAAATATGCCTTTGAACTAATGAAATTCATTTCATCAATACATCCTACATTTTATGGGGAGTTGAAAACAATTAAATGACGCTCATTCCAATATAATGAAGATGGTTATTTTATAGACATTGTTTAAGTTCAATTTTATATATATATATATATATATATATATATATATATATAACAAAAAATATTTTGTTACAGTATATACCATTTTCAAGTATTTTTTTCATGTTCCCTGTTAAGTCACAGTTTTAAACGTTCGCTGTTAAATATTAAATTTTTGAAAACTATCGTCGTTCTATTTTTCAATAAAGTCAATTTGGCTGATTTCGCGATCTCGTAAATTTAAAATTGATTTTTAAAATTTTGGGGAATACTTTGCATGAAACCATTAGGTTACCTTCAGAAATTTTCTTACAAAAATTTATACCGATTTAAAACAATTTTTTTCTCGCATAAAGCAAAGTTTGCTTCGCTTACTATATAATTTGTATACTATTGTATGCAAATCATTTCGTCACAATTTTGCCCGAGTGTTAGAATCGACATTACAAATTGATTTTAGCGTTTGAACTCGTCAACCTTAGCGCTTGAGTTTAAGGTAAAAGAAAATAAGTCTGAAAGCGGAAGTAAAATCAAAGTTTACATAGAATTCAAGAGGCAAAATGGTTACCATATTCCAATGAAAAATGGAGACTTCGTGTACTGTTTAAATTTCCATCGGCATATTCATACGTATAATACGGATGTACCTGAATACCGATCCAACGTTTTCTTGACGACTATCTCCTTCTCCATTTCTTGGCTTTTCTTACCTACTGGCGACTTTTTATCGACAGTTCCATTCAAAGTGTAAAATATACTTTAGTGCACAATGGGTAATTTTACCCGTCTATCCCAATTGATCAGTCACAGAACTTAAATTAGAATATAATGGACCAAAAATGGTCTAAAATTAAAAGCAGGTATATTTGATGGACCCTAAATTCAAAAACTGATAAATTATTTAAATTTCGCAAGATGCATGACTAAAACTGAATTTTCTGCCTGGCACAGCTTAGTGGTGATTGTTAAAAACTACCTTGGGAAATCACAACGCAGAAAATTATGCAGAACTGGTACAGACATGCTCTTAATCTTTTAAAAAAATTGTGCAACTATGAGTATTAAGCTGCACTATCTCCTGAGCTATTTAGACAAATTTCCAGAAAATCTTGGAAATGTGAGTGAGGAAGAAGGCGAGCATTTCCATCAAGAAATAAATGCGATGGAATATAGATGCGAGTACAGATGTGGTAGGCACATGATGGCAGACTACTGCTGGAGCCTGCCTTCAAAGTGATTGTCCTAATCCATTACTTAACAAGAAATCAAAAAATGTGTTTCAATCAATTAAATGTAAATCGTTTCGGTTTGTAAATATAAATATACGGCATGTAATAACATTCATATTTTAAATATTTAATTTTGTATCAATGGGCATATCTAGTTTTATGGACAGTTTTATGGACAATGGACATATTTAGTTTAAGTTTTATGCCATTTACTAATTGCATATGCTTAATTTATTTTTCGATTGTAATTATATAAAAAATCAAAGACAATGTAGTAAAAACAATGCCTAATTAGAAAACATGCATCAAACGTTCCGCAAAATGAACCAGTTCGTCAAGAAAATACGTTGGTCAGTAGATCTGGTCTCAAAGATTTCAGCCCACACAGCGAATCACATTCGGGTCCATTCCGGTATGGATTAAGATCTAATTAAACTGATCTTAATTACAATAAGAAAATCATTAAATCTGAATTACAATAAGAATACAATCCAGTAAATTTAACCTGTAAATCTGTCAGCTGTCAACCCGAAAACTGTAAAAACTTTGAATCTCGTGTGATGGTCACTTAAAATTTCGTAGAATCCAAACTTGTAAATATTGAAAATTTTAATTTTTATCACCTCGAAATGAATTCAGTTACACAGCTTCTTTCAAAATAAATGTGAAAATACATTACCAGTTACAAATGAAAGTGACCACCATTTCACAATGAGAATGCAATTTTTTTCCTTCCAGTTTATTTCAAAACCACTGATGGTCGAAGGTAAATGATGGTCGGAGGTAGAAGGGTGCGTCCTACACGTGTGCAATTGAAATTGAAAAGTCAATTTTTTTGACATTTTCCTACAACTACAACAATGAAGATGATTTTTTCTCAGTAAAGTCTGTTCTTCGAAATTGGATCTTTTCATGAAGACGTGAAAATTTTATAAAAATATGAATACTTTTTGCGTTTTTTTTTTGCATTTTTTGGGTTGAAATTAAGGCAATTAAAGAAGAAATATTTTTTCAAAAATTGATAGAAATTTATTCTTAATTTTTTGTCAAATAGAGAAAATTAATCTTTTAAGAATGACGTAATTTCTATTTTCACTGAACTATCCGTATTTTCGAAAACTAGGAGAGAAACAGTCATGATACGATGATTGGTATTAAGAACATATTGTACCTCGTGACCTTGCCATTTAAAGGAGTGTTGTTGTTTATTGAGGTGTGCGTTTCTTTGACATTATTCGAAATACCATGAACTGCTTTAATTTAAATGTATACAGTGCATAACTTTAAAATTTTTAGATGATTTATTATCGTACGGTAGATATCAGTATTCGGTATGGTTTTGACATTATTGTCATTGTGACTTAATCGTGATAAGTTAGTTGATTACCTAGCTACTATGCTGCATTACTATGAAGTAACAAGAATGTTGTATATATGCAGTTATTGTTTTCATGTGAGAAGTGATGGTTTTGATGATTCCTGGTGATGAGGTCAAACATACCTCAGAAAGTTCTGTAACAATTGGTTTCAAGAGTGTAAATAAATTGATAAGTTTTCTATATGAGGCGTATGAAATGTGGTGTCTATAATCTAACATTCAAGCAGTCCAACCTGTCATAATAATGTTGAAGTTGATGTAAATGTCGATTTGCATTAAATGATGTAATCCCTGTTGTTGTTTTTTGTTTTGTTGATACAATAGATTTAGGAGCTGCTGATGAATGCTCTGCGTTTTTTCACTATCTTACATTACTCTTGGTTTTCCACGTAGTAATCCATGCACGACTCAGTGATTCTTGGTGATTTAGAAATTTCACTGACTTGATAATAGTATGACTTATGAAGGGAATACTGCCGGTGAACACTGTTCGCTTCACTTTCGATTGCACGATGTTGATTTGTAATAGTTCTTGATCCTCCATTGTTTTCAAGGAAAATACACTTTACACTGACTCGGAGTCGGTAGTGGTCGGGTATGACTAGCGATAAGCGTGAACGATCATATATCTTGTCTAGCTGCGATGCACGCCTCATGGTCGCTGTAGGGCGAGAACTCATCTGGTGAGTATGGAAGATGTAACGAACCGAAGGTCTATTTCCTCACCAGTTCCTCTTGGAGAAGTTGAATCTAATGAGAAAGGATATTCTCATATCGCAACGACACATTATTGCATACCAAAGTTCAGAGTATTTACGGGTAACAAAAACGCGTAGTACTGAATACCTATTGAAGAATTACCTTGTCTTTGATCGGGCCCGTCCAGTCCCGTCACGTTTTTTTGTTCATAGAGATAATGGACTTCCTGGTAACAGATTCTGATAGCAGCCATTTCTCTTGACAATGCTAATGAAATTACAATATTGCCTTATTGGTTGAGATCCGATCAGGTTGAGAAACATCATTGTCTTCAGCAATTCTGATCAGATGAATTCAAATGGCGATACAATCCTCCCGTTGGTATTTCATTAATATGGGTAAAACACATGTTAAGAGCAGAAAGAATTTTAAGTCACGTATCGTAGCAACTCCTTGTAGCCGCTTCTGGAATGTATACCCAATGAGTTTAGTTATATTATCTCAACACAACTTCGTCGACCTTGGTAATTTTGAGTGGTTGTGCTGGAACAATTTGCACATAACTTTGCTAATCGCCTCTGTCTTGTATAAAAAAATTGTACTCCTTAAATATTATAATGAATGGCAGAGGAGAGAAAGCCGAAACAAGTTAACGAAGCCCGGCCAGAAGGAAAGAGGCCACCTGGAAGGCGAAGAGGAACATGGGACGCATATATACAGGATATATGCCAACACTAGGAGAGGTACACTAGGAGAGGTGAAGCACAAGGCACAAGGCGAAACAGAGTATGTCACATTTCTAAACTGACGCTGAAAGGCATCAGGGGAAGAAAAAGAAATATTATTCTGAGAATTTCATGTCGAACACGTAATTAATCAACTGATCGGTTCCATTAATTTTTTGTGTTAAAATTTCACATTCACCTGCTGCTCAATCTGCGACATTTCTAAGTTCCACAACCACATGTAACAACTTTGACGTTTCGCGAGTTCTTAATGAGAGGATAGATAACTATATATTATTGTCATTACATTAAAAATGCATTTTCACTTCGGTAATTTCATATTTTACACATTTAGACGAGGAATGTATTTACTGTATGGAACCAACATTATTATGGACAAATACATATCCATGAATTGTAATGCATGTATGATTTGTTAACCATTTTTTTAAATATTTGATGGATCCTGAAAAGGGCCATAAGAATATTGAATCGTTAAAAAATAAGAGAATCAGTAAAAGGTTATATTCTTATAAACTGGTTTACATTTCTATCATAAGGTTTGATAAAAAAATAATGTCAATATTTTTTAACAAAATTCATGTCATGATTTTAAAATTCCAGTCTAGAATTGGACCTGCTATAAATCGTTAATACATTTCACTAATCCATTTATATAATTCTAAAACTTTTATCACTTATTAGATAAACCCGTATCAACATCACACATCCTCGTATGATACCCACGTTCATTGAGAAAATTTCCGACAACCGGAGGAGATCTGCAAAGTAGCGACAACAGCAAAGTCAATTCCTAAGGCATGACTGGGAAAAACTCACGGTGAGAAAAACTGGAATAATAAAATTAAATGTCAGCTATTCTGGAAAGATTTTAATTACTATATCTACTTATTCTAAGATGTTAAAACTGACTCACTTGCATATATTTACGCCCTGTCGTGATGTGTCAAAATTTCAACTCCTAGCAGTGTGATATTTACTCTTTGGGCTTTAATATGGGCGTAATCTCAGTACTGTTATTGCATTATTTTTCTTATAGTAAGCGAACCTCTTCAGGTATGTGACTAAAATTGACGCACTACTATGGCGTTAAGGAGTAAGTCTACAGCACAGCGCCGGTAAATACACTTACAAAATATTAAGTATTACTTTAAAATTTGCTTCTATGTTAAATTAGTATTTCTAAAGTCTTTTAATAAAGTTGTTTAGCGATATTACCATTTCCAATCGTATAATTTACAAACTTTTTCCTTGTAAAGGTGTTCACTTTTAAAGGGACTAAATTTTACAAGCGATAAATTTCTACACTAGCATTCTAAGGGTAAATGAGGATGAATTTTCTGTTGTGTAAGGTTATATGTTGAGTTTTACGCACAAACATATTTGAAAGAGTTTCATATTAAGAAACGATCATTGACTGTTATCAAGTTAGTTAAATATAAATTCTGAAAATATTTCTGATTGAAACAGCGAGATTTTGTGGGAAAGAATGAAAAGTTGCGGTAAGATATTTTGTAACATTACACTACACAAATAGATCACCAGACATGCCTTTCATTATTTTCATTTTGTGTAATTTGATGGAAGGACGTATCCAGAAGAATAATGTGAATACAGCATTGCAATTTCACTTTGGACGAAAGAACACACTAACATTACTCGAATGAGAAGTTAGAGAACGGCTCAAAAGCAACGTGCGACATCTGTGCGATGGGGGAGAGAAAAAACAACAAATGAGAACGATGCAAAGCACATCCCCCATCACTCGTGGCGTCGGGATAGCCGGAGCTTTGAAACCTCTTCGGGTACGAAATAGCAGCTTTCCAGTCCGCCGTGTGATGCCTTACAAACGTGTTAAACCCCGACCAGTACGGCTGCATTTAGATACATTTACATTTAGATGTTCTGCGCATTTCCACGTTTCTATCGCTTTGACGACTTGATGCGGTGCAAACACAACAGTGCTCCTCACTTTATCAATTCCATCTTATGTTTGATCAGGACCCGTTGAATATGAAAGATTTTAGGCTGTACTTTTGCATGTGTTAATGATTCGTGGGATGAAAGTTGTATACTAGAAATGTCAGGTTTGAAATGCTCCGAAGAGTGAAAATGAAGCTTATTTATTCTTTTAAAACTCAGTGATTTTTTATATTGCTCTAAAACCGCTTTCTACATTGGAACAAAATTTTTAGAAATGTTCTGATCGCAGCAAACAACTGCAACTATATTATCAATAATATTAAACTATTTTAGTTGTGATTTCTGAAAATTGTATTGTTTATATATTTCAAAAGTAACTGGCGATAAGCGTGTTTCTTTGAAATGATAAACTTGAATTTTTAAAAAGAACACTTTTTACAATATTTTGATTTTCAAACATTGTACAATCTATCTTTCCTAGCACAAAGACGCTGGAAATAATTTACATTAAATAAAACGAAACGAATGAACGGATTGAGAGTATTCCTCATGTTTCTATTACAATGCTAACGATTCAAAAGTGTTTACGGATATTTTCCTTTTGCAGAAAATCACGATTTCGAGAAGAAATACAACGAAAAGAATACCACCGATTTGAGCGTATGGAGTCATCAAAAGTTCCGTGAATATTTACTGTTCCTGCCTTGGTTTAGTAAGTAAAGATATTATTTAATTTGAGACTTTTTAATTAATATACTATATGTTTCGCCACTCTATCACAATTGTAAGTATAACACATGCATGATATATTTCCCGTTTTGCAATAATCAAGCTTTGTTGCGACTCCGCAGCTACTTAACGTGATGTTATAAATTATGTTTCAATTTTTAAATAAATTGATTGCATCGGCTATACGTATTTTGAACTTTTTAATAGAGATTTTCTCGTTAAGTTTTATTTAACATGATAGTCCCAGAATAATTAGTCTTAGAAATTGAGGCAAGGAAAACTAAAATGGGCGAACATGAAACGTTGTAGTTAAAACTCGAATATTCTGTCAGAAATAGACTAGATATTCATTATGTAGAACATGGTTTCATTTTCAGAGTTCAATGTTATACACGTACAAGACTATTGCAATTTTGTACGTACGAACCGAACATAGCAGTACACGCAAAAAATATAACAGTCAAAATTCACAATATTAGAATGATCGTGTATGTTAATAGATAAATAGACTTATAATTGCATAAAATAATGTAAAACGTGTGTGTGTGTGTGACACGTGAGTGTATAAAATGTATCTCGATACGGAAATACATATTTGGTGTCATCTACTTAAATATTTCATATGCAGATTTAGAAAATAGTGAATGTTACAATTTGGTTTGATGTTCAATTCTCCCACATTCCGCTTGAAGAACTACAAGCTGCGAAGTCATTGCAGTAAACTAGACGTCATAGTTTCGAAGCGTGAATCATCTGGGGTATGAAAAGCAACCAACTTTTTTACACTTGAATATTTGATGTTGATAACTGTTCTGGAATGACTTCTTTCACTGTACTCCAACAAAAATAATGGCTAATATCTTATGAAGATTCTTTAAGTATTCTCTCTCTCTCCCTCTCTCTCTCTCTCTCTCTCTCTCTCTCTCTCTCTGTATATATATATATATACCCAACCTAACACCTTCTACTATCATCCTAGTCCTTCCACCCCTCATCATCACCGTATAATAATAATAATAATAATAATAATAATAATAATAATATTAATAATATTAATAATAATAAAAACAATAATAGAACCATTATCCTGTTCCCCCCTAATTGATATTCAAGGCTAATAACATTGTCTTCACCAAGGGATGCAACCGAAAGGCTACTCCCCTTATTTCCACACGTTGATATCTCCAGGATCGACTACACCTGGACCTCGGGGAGAGAAATTTGTTGCGCGGTGGGTAGTGACCAACACGCGAATTGTATATCTTCTTAAAATAATATTGTTGTTCAACCTAATAACTTATAAAAATTTACTCACAAATAATAAATTTAAATCATGGTTGCAAATATATTTATAAAATTAAGCGAAAGAAATACACAATCTGTCACAAACTCATTTTTGAATATGTTCTAAATGACAATTACATAACCTACGCAATATTTCAAAGTACTATTTCTCCGATAAAGAGGCCGTTACTAACTTTGCTGAAACGATCACGATAAACAGTGCATTGCACGCACAACGTTTCCTCGGCTTACACAAAAACACTGAACGCAGCTCCCGATAAACAACGACCAAACTTCCGAGAGCACATCAAAAATAAGATATGTGTACTTTGCGGCGCACCCATCGCCCTGCGAAGAGGCGCGCTAAAATATTTCGCCTGCGGGCCTCTCACGCCCGATTCAGAAATTCGCTCTCTCGCAAAGGCGGGGGCGGCGCCCGCGCGAGCCCGCCTTGGGCGATGAGCGAGCCTCTTGGGCGGCGGGGGCGGCGGGGCGGCGGGGGCGGCGGGGGCGGCGGGGACGGCGGGGTCGGCGGGGTCGGCGGGGTCGGCGGGGTCGGCGGGGTCGGCGGGGTCGGCGGCTGGGTCGGCGGAGGGGTCGGCGGAGGGGTCGGCGACGGGGTCGGCGGCGGGGTCGGCGGCGGGGTCGGCGGCGGGGTCGGCGGCGGGGTCGGCGGCGGGGTCGGCGGCGGGGTCAGCGGCGGGGTCGGCGGCGGGGTCGGCGGTGGGGTCGGCGGCGGGGTCGGCGGCGGGGTCGGCGGCGGGGTCGGCGGCGGGGTCGGCGGCGGGGGAGGCGGCGGGGTCGGCGGCGGGGGAGGCGGCGGGGGAGGCGGCGGGGTCGGCGGCGGGGTCGGCGGCGGGGTCGGCGGCGGGGTCGGCGGCGGGGTCGGCGGCGGGGTCGGCGGCGGGGTTGGCGGCGGGGTCGGCGGTGGGGTCGGCGGCGGGGTCGGCGGCGGGGTCGGCGGCGGGGTCGGCGGCGGGGTCGGCGGCGGGGGAGGCGGCGGGGTCGGCGGCGGGGTCGGCGGCGGGGTCGGCGGCGGGGTCGGCGGCGGGGTCGGCGGCGGGGGTCGGCGGTGGGGTCGGCGGCGGGGTCGGCGGCGGGGTCGGCGGCGGGGTCGGCGGCGGGGTCGGCGGCGAAATAGGCGGCGGAGGAGGCGGCGGCGGGGGCGGCGACGGGGGCGGCGGCGGGGGCGGCGGTTGGGGCGGCCGCGGGGGCGGCGGCGGGGGCGGCGGCGGGGGCGGCGGCGGGGGCGGCGGCGGGGGAGGCGGCGGGGGCGGGGCGACGGAGCCGGAGTCGGCGGGAACGGGCGGAGCTCTGCTGGAAGCGAACGAAAGAGAAGGGCAGAGGCGCAAGATGCGAGAAGGAGGTTTCGCCATTCGGAGAGAAGCTGAGCGCGGAGCAGTTTTGCTCCAGCACTTCATTTTAAAATCAACGAGTGATGTTTAATTATCTTGTAATGAGGGAACATTTGCCTTCATCACAAATAACTTCAAAGAACTCAATTTTACCGCTGATAGGAGAAAGTTTTCTCCTATAAAGTTTCACAATTTACGGAGCCTTACTTTCGTTTTATGTCGTATTAATGAGCCGATAGCAGGTTATTAATTTGGAAATTGGCTTCACTGCTGCAGAAATGTACCGAGGTGGAGGCGCCGCGCCCGCGCTTTTTCCGCGCAGAGCGCCCGCGACCCTCCCCCGGCGTCCGAGAGGGCCGCCTTTCTCGCCCTGCGACTGGAAGCACGAAGCGCTCCGGCATAGCGCTGCCATCGCTTTCAACCAACATAAAATGCCAATAGAAACGGGATGGCCAGATCGACTGGAACATACCCATTTTAGAAAAAAAATCCTACGACTAGTTTATGCGTTAGTGTTGTTCAAAGACGGACAGGCAGACGGACGTACAGAGACAAACAGACAGAAACAAACAGACAGACGGACGGACGGACGGACGGACGACTGGCAAAATGGACGAACGAGCGGACGAACGGATGGACGGACGAACGAGCGGACGGACGAACGGACGGACGAATGGATGGACGGACGGACGGATGGACGGACGAACGGATGGTCGAATGGATGGACGGACGGACGGACAAGCAGACGGATAGACGGAAGGTCGTTTTGAAAAATAATCTTTTTGGTATCAAGGCTCTCTAAAATGTGTATTTCCGTTGAAATTTCGAAACAGATTATTCGCAGCATTACACAACGTACACTCCACTACGTATATTACTCCTTTATGTGTAGTACGTATACGAGAAAGTTCAGAAAACGGTTTACATGAGTTCCTTCAAATTATATTAAATAACAATAACAAAAACAGTTCTTGCGTAGCTTTCCTACATTTTTTAATTCTTTATTATCGATTACAACACATACAAAAACAACTGGGGGGTTAAGTCATACGTTTAATCTGTTGTCTTGTAACATTGAAAATAACAAAATTTACCGTCTGTATGAAAATATAAAAATTAAAACAACCACATATCATCTCAGATCTTGGCCTACATCACTAAAAGATTAGTACGAGTACAATACATTCAAATACACAAAAAGTATGCCATTTTCCTAGTATGTTGTTTTGCGACTTTTAGTCCATATATTACCGGTCGCAGGTATTCTATTTAGTGTCCCTGTAGATGCAATGCAAGGAATCAAGACTTCGTAATTCGAATTCCGTGAGAGACATTGAACATTCTCTCTTTGTGATGTGAGAACGTCACAAAGTAGATACAATGCAAGGAATCAAGACTTCATAAATCGAATTCCATGTGAGACACTGAACATTCTCTCTTTGTGATGTGAGAACGTCACAACATACCATATCCCATACAATCAGGTATTAACTATTATTCAAATTACCATATAATCACGCAATCATCACAGAAGAGAATTAGAATTTATAGATTCCAACACATTATCAATACGTGGAAGATGGTGAGCTCGAAGAAAGACGTTTACGAACAAACCTACTAAAATAATACAAAGTAATTTGATATGTTCGCAAAAAATTGAGAGATCATTCGAAATACAGACTATGATCATTTGATGAGTGGGAACTTTTAAAAAGAAGAAGGTACCTCTTCTTATTAGGTATTTCAAAAATATATTTCTTTGTATTGTGGTATCGTAGCGATTATTATTCTCTTCTTCACACGTCAATTCCTAATTATATAAGGGTGAATGAATTCTCTTGTTCAAATTTCATGGGTCCTTAATTCTACTATAGTCCATTGCCAATCTGAAAACTTATCATTCTCCATCACGGGCAACCAATATGAGAACAAGTTTTGGTATTGAGATTTTTTTTAGAATGAAATCATTTAAATCACTTAATTACGATGACACTATTACGGTAGATGTATGTTTTCACTTTACAATAAATTGATAGATAGATAGATTTATTATTTCTTCAGGTAGGTTTATACAACCTGGTGGCAGAATACTACAATTTACATATTACCATTAGGAATACAAATACAATGTAATTTTAAGTCAGTTTAAGACAATAATAATAATAATAATAATAATAATAATAATAATAATAATAATAATAATGAAAATATGATAACAATAATAGCATTAACTCTACATTTTATGACTGTCCTGAACAGGTATTTTAACCGGTCAGATTAATTTATGATCAGAAGATAAAAGGTTTTTCTCAATCGATCGCTTTTATATTCTATTTACTTAGGTTTTCTGAGTATATTAGTCTCTTTATTACATTCCATGGAATAAGAGGTACTTTCGAATCTATATACCATTAACCGAACAGGCATACAGTCAGAAAAACTGTTTATCGGATTAAATATACGCTATAGCTTTCGTGAATAACAAACTAACTTGCACATGATAATCTCTTTTACCAACTTATAAGTTAAGTAACTATTACACGGCTTAAGAGAGAAATTGGCGTTTGACATTGACAATTCATTTAGAAGGTATATTCTTCTGGTAACTGAATCTGTTTTGGGCCGCTGCGGATCAGTCTAAGAGCGACATATTATCTTGTTCTTGTCGGACGGAAATTTGGAAGAAAGGTAGGGCCATGTTATTCTCATTGCAATGCCGACCAACTAATCTTATTTAATTCTCTGAGATCAGTTGGTAGACATTGTAATTAGCATTCCGTGGAATCCCTTTCTTCCGAATATTTTTAGAATTTACATCAGTGCACATGTTACATTATTTACGAGTTTTAGTCAGTGACAGTATCTTACATGTATAATATACTATAAAATCCCTATTTGTTTTTTTCAGAACAGTTTTATCTGAAAATGTGGTCCCTCCCAACCACGACGCCTGAAGTTAATAAGAATAAAATTTGTCTATAATAAGAAACAAAAACAGTCCCCCGAGTACCCCGAGTCTCTTTGTATCATCCTTATTTATGGCAATGGTAGATTGTTCTCATGTTCGTAAAATTACTACTACGAATTATATCACGTTGTGATATTACATTTTATTATTAGAAACTCACGGATTAAGAGTTAGTTAATAAAATAAATTGGAATTTATATTATTTCTTAATCGATCTTTGAAGATTCGAAACTTCGAAGATTAAAATATTTCAGAGGAACTGTCAATTGCTTCTTAATGTGAAAATAAAAAATAACGATTATGCGTTGAAGCAATTCATTGTTACGATATACTTCGATTTAGAAACAGGGGGGTACTGCAATATTGGCAAGCTGCGCAAGGGATTTATTGCGACAGGTGCATTTGATAGTTGATTAAATGGGCAGAATGTCTATTTCTTCTCACAAAACATAACATACTCCCTTATTGTGAAATTAAACAGAGCAAGGCACTCACACAATTAATTTAGACGCTTGGGTGGCAAAAACGATTACTGGGCGATTGTCGTTGCGTGTCGTCCACGGCCATGATCATTCTCATATTCGTGAAATTAGTATTCTGAATTATATCACGTTTTGACATCAATATACATTCCAGCTTTTCTAATTATTACAGAGCCTCAACATAGATTGCTGAATGAAATGGACACTTAGAGAGGATTTTAAGGCATGAAATCGGGGGAATATGGTATGCAATTAACGGAAAACACGAACTTTTTAGATGTCAAATACTAGTTTTATGTCGCTTTCTCATTTTGTAGTGGCTTGGGTGACACAAGTGAAAAAGTAAATAAAATTAGAAAGATAGGCGATGTAAAAGTAACTTCTTTATTTTTAGAATTATAAAGGTCTTAATTCAAAGTTATGAGCTCAAAAAATATTAATTTCACAGGCACATACAAAAAAATGCCGTCAGACTCAAAGGCTTGATATATGTTTCTCTACGTATGTCGACGCGCTGAATCCGGAACTGAAGTCAGAATGACGCCACCAATGACGCCTCAAGTTTTTTTGATCGCTGTGAAATTCACTGTGAAATTGTATTTTTTATTTTTTTTATTTTCGGGGGTCGTTGTCACACCCAGAGACTTGACACATGTTTCTCTATGTATGTCGACGTGCTGAATTCCTTTTTGTGTGCCTGGGCTATTATTGATACAAGAAACAGCGTTTAAGAATGCTGTTTATCTCTACAATAATAGTATTATATATGATAGACTTCAAGAGAGATTCGATCATTCTCACGGCTATAATGAAAGCTATTTTTGCCAATCACTTTTGCCGACGCTTAAAATCTAATGGTCTCTCCGATTATTTCTAACACGCAATTTTCGATAATTCAAATAGTTCAGCGAAAATGAGACCTACACCATTTTTAGGACGCCTTTGGTTTATCCTTGGAAGAAAATTACAGAAAACATTTAGAGCGGTTTACGAGAGAGTTCTTAAAATCGGTTCACGGGATTGGTCAATGTGGTTAGAGTAACAATTAGTCACGCCAACGTTTCGAAATATATAATTTCTTCCTCAGAGCCACAGTGTAAACAATGAACAGTTAATGAGGACAACATACATTACGTTGATGCAACTGTATCAAAACTGCATACAGTTGTATCAACTTTCCTCAGAATATTGCTAATTTAACATGAACTTGACCGGAAACACATGGTGGCAGGACATGGAGTGGCTGTAGCACGTGGTTCATTCAATTCAACCAGTTCTCATTCATTTATTCAATGGGCCTTGGCCTAACTCACAATTGTCTCGTGATGGGCCCACGTGCTCCAGCAACTCCATGTGGAGTAGGGTGTGGAGGCTTGAAATAAGACGGTACCTGTATTATTATTAGTAAGGTGTGTACTTCCTATATATTATTGGTGTTTTATTTATCTTAGTATAAAATTTTGAATTTTAAATATTTTTTTGTTTTATTTTTGTTAATTATTCAACAATCAATTTATTGTAATGTACGTTGTCCTCATTCACTGTTCATTGTTTACACTGTAGCCCTAGAAAGAAATTATATATTTCGAAAAGTTGGCGTAAGTAATTGTTTCTCTAACCACATTGACCAATACCGTGAACCAATTTTAATTCTTTATTCTTCAATGGTCGTGATTATACAATGGAGAAAGTTATTTTAATGAACTGTAAAAATTTTTCGTTGAGATTTCTTTTTTTTTCTATGACAGACTTCAAGACAGATCCGAATATTCTCACATATTTAAAGAAAGGAGTAACATACCAATGAACCAAACTCATATCGGGCGCAGGATAGCCTTACTTCGTAAGATCATAATAGTAGTTTATGCAATTAGTTTATAATGTTAAGCCTTATTGCATGAGTACATGTTTTGAAAACGAGCGACTTTAGGAGCGAGTTTGAAATTTGTACGAATGTAATAAAACAACATTATAAACGAGTTGCATACCATATTTTTTTGGGTAACAGCATTATACATTTATAAGAAAATCAAACTTAATTTTGCGAAAGATCTTCCCTGTGATCACTCGGGTATTTGACAGCGTGCGAGTAAACGGTGGTCGGCTGTTCCGTTTAGCTCTACCTCCCCGCGAATCTCTCGCTACGATTGGCTGAATGTGTGATGACGCAATCATTCATGACAATATCTAACACGCCATCATTTGTGCCGTAAAATGCCAGATTATGAACGATTTCTTGCAACAGAAATGGTTCTTTTATAATGCTGCGATACAAAAAAAATATTATAATCATGATCGGAAAAAGGTCTGTTTACCACCAGAAAAACCCTTATTGCCCGGCTCTGCTAGAATAATAGAGGATAACTCTTGTTCCAATATATGTTTAACTACTTCTTCTAACACCTTGTGTAGGCAGGATCCATGTTTTGTGGGCACTTAATAACGAAAAATCAATATACGGCAAAACATGTCTCGATCCCTCTGCCCGTCCCTCCGTCCGTCTGTGTCTGTTACTCCTTCCCTTTTTCTATGGCTAACAGTAGCGCCTAAACCGTTGAGCCGATTTTCTCTAAAATTGATTTTCTCCGATTGATTTGAATGAACTCAATTTTTTATGAATGAAATTTATTCTTCGAAGACAGATCTTCAAGTAACGTCCGGAAACGATTTTCGAAAATATGAGTCGTTTTTGCGCATTTTACTTGAAATAGAGGATTTTTTAAACAATTATATTCTCAAAAACATTTATTAAAAAATTGTCCACGTGTGTGTGAAAGAACATTAAACAAGTGGTGCTGATTCTATTTTCAGTGAACACCCTGTTTTTCCATAAGTGCAAGAAGTTAATATTGTAAAACTGCAATACTAAAGATTGATATCATATTCTATTCTAAAAATTAAGTTTTTATAAAAGATTGTGTAGAATTTTTTGAATGCAAAAAAATGAAAATTCAGTTTTCACGTCATTTCTGCTTCAAATTAATGCAATTTATAAAAAAAAGTTTTCTCAAAAGCGACACAAAATTTTTTCATACTATTTTTTCCTCGGATAGAACATGTTACGCTTTAAAGAACAACGAAGGTTTAATTTTTGTTGGTCTATGACTTTTCAAAAATTGCAGAAAAATTAATACCACAAAACTACAATATTAAAGAAGAAAAGTTTGTATTAATTAGAATCTGCTCTAAAAATTATCTCTTCAAAAAAGATCACATAATATTTTTTGAAAAAACGAGAAGTTTGCGGGTAATTTCTGTTTGAATTTAATGCAAAATAAAAAAAAATAATTTTCTGTAAACATCTTTAATTTTTTCCATGGACTGAGCAATGAGCTCTTAAAAAGTGGGACAGGTCCAATCTGCGTTGAACTCTCTGAATTTTCGAAAATTGCATGTCGGAAATTATTGGAGAGATCAATAGTTTTCGGCTAAAGTAAATACGGGCGAGGGGCTGCTTTGTGTAGCGGAAAGGCGCATGATGAGTTAACTCGGACGACCTGAGGTCGAGTCTCGGCTCGGAGAAGATGTTTTTTGCTATTTGGAAAAACTTTCCAAGTCCAATTAGTAGTATAATATTACGAAGCCGTTACAAATCATGTAGGAAAGAACGTGCTATTTTAGCACCACTAGTTTCAAACAGATTTCATTTAAGAATTATTCCCCATTCTAAAAATTATAATTTTGCAACGTTAATTTCTGCTATTTTAAAAAATGCAGAGAATTCGTCGAAAAAAGAACCTGCGTCATTTTAGTGTCCTTTACAATTTCGAAAATAAAATTAAAGAAATAAAAATTTGCAGCTGTTTTGAGAAAACGTTTGAAATATCGTTTTAGTTCAGTACCTCCACAAATCAAACTATCCGTTTCAAAGAGAAGTCGTAGGCTTCCGCGGCCAGAGTCATGTGCATGATCTTGGCTGCCCGGGTGATGCCGCGTCGAAGGCTGTGTTGCCGACGTTTCGACCATCTTGTCGTGATCTTCCTCAGGGCTGGCTGGTCTTGCTCATGCATACCAGCCCTGAGGAAGACCACGACAAGATGGTCGAAACGTCGGCAACACAGCCTTCGACGCTGCGTCACCTGGACAGCCAAGATCATGCATATCCGTTTCAAACTCATAGGGCATCGAGTTAGGTGAGATTGATGAGGGAATTAAAATTTGGGAGGAAATCATGTGAACGGTTTAGGCGCCAGTGTTGACTTCATATGGACGGACAGACGAATCGACGGACAGACAGACATTTAGCTCTCGGCCAATTTTTCCGTATCAAGGACCCAGAGAACGGGGATTCTGCCTACACAAAGTGTAGAGGAAGAAATTTACTATATTTAGGAACAATATTTATCTATTTTTCGATAATTAGTCCTCACATTTTTTAGAATAAAGAAAAGAACTAGAATTCAATTATAGAAATTACTGAACGAATAAAAAGCAAGTGCCAAGTGATACTTGTAAGCTGCTTCTTATTGAGATAAACATTATATCATTGCCTTGTCTCTTGATTTACGAATCAGTGGCTTTTGTCAAAAAAATATTTACTCAAGAATAGAAACAAATTTTCAACGAATACAAATTGATATTTATAATTATAACATTTAAAGTAGTAATCGTATTCTTCAGGTAACATTCTCAACAGCACACTACCGAAAATGTATCATACATACAATGTATTATTTTACAACACATTCCCAGGTAACATTAAACGATTAAAATCAATACACAAGTTTAAGTGCCAAGTAAAATCTTTTCCGTTGCTTAATTGTTTCTATACAATTAGAGATTTTTCGGAGAATAAAAATTAGAGTAAAATTGATTTTAACTCTGATATTTAATGTATTAGTTGCTATTTGGACTCTATAATTCTAAACGTGTAATAAGTATTGTACCTGAGCTTTGTAGTCAATGACCACAATGTCGATCAGGTTTTTCGGCTAATTTCTCTTTGACAGAATGATCCTTTGACAGAATGGTGAGGTGGTTCCTTGATTTGCTTCTGGACATAAATGAAACTTCACTATATGTGCCCTCTTTCTAGAGTTGAGTAGATAATATGTTTATTCAAATATTAATTTTCCATTGTTTTTGCTGCAGTAAATCGATTCCTTTGAGTTCTTACTATACAGGAGCGAAAATTTCCATATGAACTCTACCAAAAACGTTATTTGCTGTCTATATTTAGAATTCAAGTTAGTATGCATATGAGTTAGGGCAGAGATCTCAGAGCTCAGGAGACCGTGCATAGATTGCACTACTTCCCGTAGAACGATATATGACTTTCAACCGTTCTTTGATGCAAATAACAAGTTTTTTATGTGAGAGTGTTTCAGGGGCGAATGTTTTGTTATCAGTTTCACCAAATGCGCATTTTAAACAGTGTTCATAATTAAATTTGGATGAGGCTTAAGGTAGTTGTCCCAGAATTTAAGAAAGCGTGTTAAGAATACGCTTGTCTTCGTAGTACGTGTAACACAATGTTTAACTGTTTTTGGCATGAAATAAATAAATACAATCAATACGAGTTTCTGTGTCGAAAAATTGTCGATTTCCGCCACCGCATTGCAGTACTTTCTCTTCGGTACGTAAATGATAGTTTGGAGAGAAACTAAAAATAGTTTCGGGTGTTTTGTAAAACCTTTTTAGCAAAACAGTTACTGTGATTTAGATTATCGGCTGATTAGGAAATTACTAATTGAGGTATAAACACCTCTAAAATATTTTTCATCTGGGAATATAATTACAATTACAATTATGAATACGACTTTTAACGAAACCCCTTTAGGAAATCAGTCAGTCGTTCCTAGTTCAGACCTATATCTTCAGTAATCGTGATGCAAAATCCATCTTTATAATTGGTTCTTGGTTTAAGTACATATTTTGTATGATTTTTTCAATTATACTAAATGAATTACATATTTCGGAATCTTAGTCTATTGATTTATGGTACCAAGTATTAAAAAACATAATTTTCGATTTCTGCTAGTGTAACAATGAAAAATGATTAGAAAGGAAAATTGATTTGCTGGAATCAAAAATAAAATTGTTAATATATACCTTTGCAAAGTGCCAGTATTAATTTTTGTGGTACCAAATATGTGATTCTTCACTTATATTGGCATGTTTACAAATTATATTCTAAATTTAAAGTATTCTGCGTAACCTCCTGTTACGGGAATATTGCATTAGCAGTCTTATTTTTGAGCTACTATTGTTCTGATAAGTAAACAATGTTCTTATCATCACATGGTATACATGATTCCTTCCATTTCAATCCCCAAATATATGATTCAAGGGCATTTCGAGGAAGGACTTTAAGACGCTTTCAAATTCGCATCTCCACTAGCTCGTCGTGCCAGCTAAGTTGCCCTTTTAATATCATGCCCCATGTGTAAATGCGCCGGTCACAGCTGTGGATGCACTCCGATTACCATATTTTATTGAACGGTTCTTCGCCTTCATCTAATTTACGTTCCAACTGCGTCATCAATATGCATGCGCAATTTACTGCATCTCAGTAGAGGATGTCTTTTAATTTGGAGTAAATATTAAAGGTTCAATATGGCGCGCGTCCAGTATCCTCTTGATTTATGTATTGCAGCCTCCCTTAGGACCGTACGAACTTATCACACTCACAGCTGACATGTTCCATGTATCGCTATTGCTGCACTGTTGCATTCATTTACTGTCTGTGATCGATTTTAATTGTGAATAGTTTCTATGCTCGCCGGGGCGTATCATGTAGTAATTTCATGTTCAACAGCATAGCACACCAGGCTTTTTGAAATAGTTCTTCTTGATAATGAACGTGGTATTAAGTTTATACGCGTCAATGATAAGATTCGGATGATAATTTGCACTAAAGCGTAGCTGCTCACAGGGAAATTCAGATGTGAGTAAATGTATGAATTACTCCGAAAATTATAATAAAGTATACATAAGTGATACACAGTAGATACATTTTCAAATTAATTGATAAAAATTAAAACTTAAGTAGTGAAGAACAATAGCTGTTTATTTTTTTAAATAATAGGTGTTCTTATTTTTCATCTATTCGAGTTAACTGAATTCCAGTCCTACACGCAATAGAGACATCAGCGGTATAATATACATTTTGATTTTGAGACAAGATAGGAAGGAGAACAAGAAAAGAATTATGCGTTGTAATCAAAGGATTTGTTTGGTTACAAATATAAAGTTTTTTATGCTATCTACCCCAAATACACTAAACAAAATACATATTCTACTGTGGCCTGCAGTAGCAAAAATGTTGCTGAACAAAACCACACAAAATGGTTATCCCAAAAGCAGCACACATACAGCTGAAGATCAACAAGTAAATACTCACGTATGACATTGCAATAAATTAAATATTTTCATAATATCAATCTTCACGAATTTTACAATAACGCAATACAGTACATACACTGAAAAACAATTCTTTACATAACCAAGAATATTTAAAAAAATTCCGTTCTGAAACGCAATACGTGAGTAGCAAATATTTAATGGTGGGCGGCCTCTTCCTTGCAGCCTTTCTGTTGCCTGAATGTATTGCAAGAAGTGCCGCTTTGAGTACGATAATTGCTGGCATGCGCCATAGGCGGAATAACACAATTAAATATTTTCATTTTCAGTCAAAATCGAAACTCTTTCATTGTCTTTGGATTTTTCTTTAATTCCTGGGTATCACAAAACTACAAGCACTTATCATAGGGCCGGATGCTACATATTTTTCATTCAACTTCTGCGAGCTTTGAATATTAGTTACACAGATAGGTGACATATAAATTACGACTAACTTTTGAAGTTATGACCAAACGTTCAATAAATGTAAATATCAACTCAGAAACTACGAAATATAAATTTAGTATTTTTTCCTGAAATGCGATAATGCATGACAATGCGCATCACCAAGTGAAATCAAATGGATGTATTATCATTTCTTATAATCTTTAAATATATTAAATATATAAATATCTTCCCTTGAGTTTAACACATTTCCGAAACAGGCTAATAAGAAGTAAATTTTACTTTTTAGCAATCAGAAAGCAGAAATTTCCTTTTACAATGTGGGCGTTTGAAGTTGTTAAATTGCTCCATATAAGTAACAAACGACCGTAATTATTTATCATTTACACAAGCCCCGCGCTCGGTGCACTTGGTGTATTTCCGTGGTACACGGAAAGCCCGCGACTCTAAAAGACGGCCCCGCAAACGCGCAAGAATCCTCCGCAACAAAACATACATCAGCGTCACGAGACGGCGCGCCGCCGGGAATCCGCAGAGGGTGTGGCCGGGCCTTCGCGTGCCGCTCTTTCTGCGCTCGGGGCCCGCAACGAACGGCTCGAGAGGTCGCTCGAGACCCGGGTGGAGGGGGCGGCAGCGCTGCTTCGCGGCCTTATGACAGACGGCCTACACGCCGCCACGCCGCGCAGCCGTGATTTAAGGTGGACTCGATTTTACAAGGCCCCCAGGCAGCGTCGTAGCGCCGCGACGCCGCACAAATCTCCTCCGACGCGACGCCGCTCGGCGCGGGCGGCTCTGGGCGCCACGGGGGATCCGAGGTGCTCGCCCGCGCCCCGCCAGCGCCCCGCCAGCTCCGCCCGCCCTCGGATCACAGAAAACGCCTTGGCGGGCCGGCGCCAGCCGGTGTACGGCGTTCCCGCTTTTTTTTGCCGGATCCTGCTCTTGCCGTTAGTCGTTTTAGTCGAATCATCTTATCATCACTGCACTCCACGGGATGAAGACTGTGATTCACTGGTTTTGCATTGCCCGTGACCAGGCTTTAACGGCCACTCCACCCATGTGTTTTTTCAGCCCTTACCTCCTACATTCCCTACCTGTCTAACTAGCCGCTATTTCATAATGTCTACAAAGACAAACATTCTGGACAAAAAGCTGGGACTCTTAATCCATCTCGAACGATTCGGGGTCTCCATCTTCATTCGCCACCAAACTTCGCAGTCATACCTGTGATGCCGCCCACCACCCTTGCTTAGCGCGCGGCCGGGGAAACAAAACGCCGGGGAAACGACCTTCGGCAGTACGGCGCGCCCGTGTACTCGGAGTGGTTGTCCCTGCTTAACTCCTCTTCCACCTCCTCCCCCTCATCCTCCTCTGCCGGCGCTGCTCCTCGTGCGGGGCTCGTTGGCGACGGCAATCTGCGCGCCAGCCGGCGCCGGGCCGCGTGTTCTTCGGCGGGCGGGCGCTCTCCACGCGCGCGGGCGGTGGGCGCGGGCAGGGGTCGTTCGCGTGCGGGCGCGTGCAGGTGGGCGTGCGGTCGCCCGCGCGATGACGGCCTATCCTTCAAGGGCCGCAGACATCTTGTAATGAGTGCCACACACGGGGCGCCGCCGCTACCGCCGCTGCCGGCGAGATGGATGAGGACCGGCCGCACAATGAGTACCTGCGCACACGCCGCCCCGCCGCCGTCGCCGCCGTATGCGTCACGCGTGGGCGTGGGTGGCCGCGACGCGCCCAAGACGCCGCCCGCACGCACGCAACGCTCGGGGCCGCGACGGGTGCCTGCGGCGGTCGAGGCGACGACGCGCGCGCGGCAGCTCACGACGCCCGGACGAATCCCACCTGGCGCCGCGGTGAGCGTTCACACACGGAAGCACGGCACGAGGGACGATGAGGGGCGCCGAAAAAATCCAGAGTTTTGCGTCCTTGAGCTCATTTTCTAAGTGTCCTAACTCCTTGAGACACAGTATTTCCCAAGGGACGACATTTACGCTGAAACTTAGAACTCAAGGCAAAGATTCAATGATTTTCACTGTTTCAGATAGACGAAACGCAATTGTTTACCACAATATTTGGTAGCATGATGGAGGAGCATCTTAGGAATTGATTCATTCGAGAACTAGACAAAAAAACGAAAATGGAAGTATATCATTTAGAAAATAAGCACATTTTTTAACACCCTAACACGATGTTTAATGCGAAAAAATTACATCCAAAAATAGTATTTTCTCACATTTTTGTAGTGTTTGGATATCCATGTAAATTGCAAATTTATTAACCACAACTAGTCGTAGGGTTTTGTAAATGCAGTGCTAGTTTCTTGTTCTTCCGAAGCGAAGATTACCCTCACGAAAGATGTTTTCGATAATACTGCGGCATAGTTTTGAGAAAACTTATTGCAATATCGATTACTAAAAAACAAACATTTATAAACGGATCTTTCGAAATTGCATCAGATTTCAGACGCTTGTTAAAATAGCATAGAACTGTGGGTGTTTTAAATGCGGTTTACAAAACTGGATTCCTCGAACGTTTAAATGTCGCGACATACATCAGAAAACCCGACCACGGTATACCAGCTCGACATAAAAGAAACATTTCTTCTATAAATAGAAAAATAAGTCTCTACTACATGAATGGTGTCAATTCATCAAATATCCAAGACGGCTATACTCGTCATCGTGCCATCGTGCCAGGAGGATCATTGAAGATCATTCAATATGGAGCAAACTACGATAATTACAATAAAAGGAAATGAAGTTAGTAACTTAAAAAATGTGGACATGCATATTTATCTCGAATAAAAACGAACGCACAGCATTCAAATATATTTACCCTTGATATTCATTACGCTCTGCCCTAGTCCTAGAAATTCCAAAATATAGGCACATTTCTTTCTTATTCACGCAGAGATATACAATTTTTTAAAAGTCTTTATCTCATAGATTCTGATACCTATTGGCATTACTTCCTAAAAAAGTTAAAATTATTTAGCAATAAACTCTTTGTCTATTAGAAAGATAGCAGGGATGGAAAACATTCAAAATTGTTTACAAACATTTTCAGCAGGTTGATGATACTTATAAACAAAACCATCGAAAAAAGAATGAATCAACGGATTATCGTTTGTCCTTGTAGTAGATCGTGGAGGCAGAGAGGCACTTATGTGAAGTGGCTAAGTCAGCGGAAGCACTTTTTTCGCACGACTACTAGCAGGGACAAATCAAATGTTTTTTCTTAACCCTTCTCCATTCTATCCGATATTTGGTTCTACGACTTTCACGTCCCATTTCAATTTCATTTCCGTATTCTTCACCCAGTAAAAACTGCATTTTTTACTTTTTCGCCGTACTACATGCTCACGTAGAAAGTAGATAGTATTATAATGCTGTGACAAAAATCAGTGATTTTTCGATCGAAAAATTTATATTGTAAGGCCTTGGTATCAAAAAAGTGTATAAATCCGGTTATTATTTGTAGCAAATTACTTCCTCTAGCACATTGTGTTGTCAGAGTCCATGTTTGCGGGTCTTTGATACAGACAAATTGGTTGGTGTCAAAACGTCTGTTGGTCCGTCCCTCTGTCTATGGTCAACGTTAGCTCGTAAACCGATCGATTTTCTCGAAAATTGATAATTCCGATCTATCTGGCCGACCTCAAGACCCTGTGAGTTTGAAACGGAAATTTTTATTTTTATGGATGCTTTACAGAAAGTCGCATCAATATTTACGTAAATAAAAGGTGTCCGGTATCAATATATACTTAATTTTAAGATCTTAAGCTTATATATTTCAAGTTCTGCAGATCTTCGTTTTCCGCCCAGACGCTGCAAGATAGCTCTGATGATGGTAGCTTCGCTATTAAAAAGATCTTAAGCTTAAGTATAAATTTGACATCGGACAACAACTTTTAGTTATTTATTAGAAGGTATCTACCACACCGGCGATCTTATTAAATCATCAGTACTTTCCAAATTTTCTAAACAATTGCTTAATTTTTTTAGAATAAACTCTTTTTGGGAATAGACGCAAGACGCTTAAAAAACACGTTTTATTTTCGTTTAACACTGAATTTTTCGAAAGAGCAAAAATTTCAAAATTATTTTGGTGTCTTCCTAAAACTATAATATTGAATATAGAGATTTTGTAAAGGAAATGTGTTCTTCAAACGCGCATATTTAACTACATATAAGGAAATGTGTATGTATTCTTTCCATTATACATTTTCTTTACGTCTCTTCTACGGTGTCTCATCTCTCTCTCTCTCTCTCTTTATTTCTCTTTCTTTCTATTTTCTCTGTTTTCTGTTTCTTTCTTTCTCTTTTTTCCCTCTTTCTCTATTTTCCCTTCATTTTTCTGATGTAAATTATCTGTTTCTCATATTCAGGTAAATAATACTGAAAATGGATATGAAGTGAAGTTTAAAATAAACAGACACATATACTTATTAATATTTGTATTGAATAAAGTAAAATATGCAATGTTTGGAACTATTTTACACGAGTTCTCAACAACGAAAAAAGGATTAGCGACTTGGTACTCTGGAATTCTAATTATAAGTTCATGGAAATACAATATGTTTTACAAAATAAAATTGTGGAAGTTAAACAATTATTAAAATCAGCTAGTACACCCATTATCATCAACGCAATCAAGTATACATCGGACTTCCCTTGACGCAATGGGCAAATTCTGAGATGATAGCCAGATTTCTATAGAGGCAGTAATGTAACTCACTTTTTGCTGTGCGTAGTTTTCTAACAGATTGATTGATTTCTAGTGATCCCGGGCTGTCAACAGCTAGGTCATTAGCCCCATAAGTGTAGTGCATATTTGTGAGCTCGGAAGGTGGGCATGCTCTAAGCTCCCGACTGGTCTCCCGGCATGTGTGGGAGTGTGTTTGTGAGTGTGTTTGTAAGTGTGTGTAAGTAAGGAGTAGGATAGGATAAGGAATGGGAGGGAAAAACGCGCGCGATCCGAAGCCCGTTTGGTAGGGCACTGCTCCGGCATTCGCCTAGTATTGATCGGAGAAAGCACGGAAAACTACCGATCAGCCAGCCGCTAGAATTCTCCTCCAGACAGAGTCAGAACTTGACCTAACTATCTTGATAGTGTCGAAAATCCTGCTACCGTCGGGACTCAATCCCAGGACTTCTCTGTCAGAGGCACTTCAGTGACATCTATTGATGCCATAAGCCACTTTTACCAGTAGATTTTCTTACTTTTTTGACGTAAGGAAATAAATAAAAATAAAACTTCGAGTACGGAATAGAATCACATGTGGAACCTCGAAGTCTGAATCCTTCAACGAAAATGGATTTGACAGGTGTGATTCTATGAATTCAATAACCGAAAAAGTTACCGGTTTGTATAACGACCTTAGATCAGAAAAAAACTTAACGGTTATAGTATATAAATATATAAATATATATGAATATTGGTAAATAACAGGGTTTGAAGTAATGAAAGATATTTTTCCATGAATTTATGAAACTTTTAATCGTATTATAAATGTGTATTATGTATTAGTTATCTTAATAGCATGAAATAATTCTTTGGGGAAATTTTTATGAAATATTTCGTAAAAGGGATTATAGATAATAATGGAAATAAAGTAATATAAATCGCTAAATCTAGTGTGTATCATGAGAAATATTAAGTGTTGTCGTATATTTGAACAATAAATATTTGTAAATACGTTCCTGAAGAAATGCAAAGAAATTTTGAATCAGAGATCAATTTAATTCTAATGAAAAATATTAGGAACATTTTATTTGAAAATCAGTTTACCGACAGTTCACATGTTCTGGATACGTTACGATATAATAGGAAAGATAATGCAGCAAGTAATGAAAATAAGAAAACGAGATCAAAAAGAAAACACTGAATTATTTTTAAAACAGTAAATTTGCCAAACGAAAACTCCTTGAAAACACATTCGAAGAAAAGTAAGATATACAAATATATGATAGTATGACCGAAGCTAATGACCATATTGTAAAGAAAAGCGTCATTGAAGACGCAAAAGAAGTCAAAACAATTACAGAGACGTTTATAGAAGATTTAAAAGGCTTTTACAAAAACGAATTAAGTTAATAGGTCTGACTCTTCTCGCAATTGTTGTTGACGAGAAAAAATCTGGATCAAAGATGAAACAGTTTAAAATGTGTGTTATGAAAATCAAAATTGCAGCTAGAAATGATGAAAATGAAAATAGAAGATTGACTATGATTTCGAATTGAACTATACATCAATTGATAAAATAATGCTTATGAAAACAGCACTGTAAACAACATGTACAAATCATTCCCACAACAAACTGAACGAAAATGCTGAACGCGAACGAAGACCAATGTAGTGAATGAAAAAACTGTGTGGTTCGCAAGTAGTACAAAATTATGGTATTGAATGGTATTGAATAACTGTGGAAATCTGATACGCTTCCTTCATTTGTATAAATGTTTAAAAACACGCATTCAAATTCACTTTCCGTCAAACCATTAATCTACTCCGAGTATTTTATAACTTACATAAGTAAAAAGTTTATTTTAATAATAATTTATTCATACATTGACATAAAGGCCACATAATTTATTCTACATTAAAATATAAAAACAAGACCTTTTAATAACAGAAATCCAGAGTCCTCCTACTTCTCAGACATCAGAAGTAAATACATACACGTTCAATTCAACATACTAAAATTTTCTTAATAGAAATCATGCTTCTTTCTCGATTCCAGTCTTTTTTAGAAGCCATTGTTATTGTTCCCTAGATCCTTGGTTAAGAGTGTCAAATTACTCGTTGAAGAAATACAAAATTCTGAACATTAGAACTTATCGCCTAATATATTACCGAACATATGAATAGTCCGTTACGATGAACAAAACATAATAAAACACCGGGGTATTTAACCCTAGCCTTTTCTTTAATTATTACGTTTTTTACTAAATATTTCACGACTACTCGTATTTTCAAAGAAAATGAAATTATTACATGAAATTATTTAAATAGTCAGTTTTGAACATAATATTTAATTTATAAAATCTTTACATACCCATTTTTGTGAAAAAGCTATGAACGTTTAGGCTTGAGCATGGTTTAGAGACAGATGGATAACAGATTGAGAAGAAAACTCTTTTGATATGAAGTATCCACGGAACATTTTCCAGAAATTAATTTACGACGTGTAGAAGCAAAGAAAACTCACGTTTTAGTATCGATCACAGGCCCATAACATTTCAGTATCAGGTCTTTTGTTGTAAAAAATCGGCTCTTGCCCCTGAAGCGTTACATTATATTGTGTTTCTACGAAGCAGATATGAAAAAGTTTAATGAGTGATTACAATGAAAGTAGAACTGGGAACATGTTTTGCTTTGGAATATATAATATTTTTCAGAAATATTGACTTGCCAGAAAGTTCAAGGCGTAAGAACTAAGATCAATATACCGTAGCTCAACATAGTCGAAAAGATAGGGAACATAATTGAAACGATTCACCCGTGGTTATCGTACTGCAGATTTAATCAGGTTACAGTTAAAAACTGCTAAGAGGAGACGTGAATACTGTGCACGTTGTCTTAATACTGGAATATCTACCCTAAACTATATACAGATTGAATTCTGAATACAGAAAAATGAACGTTTTTGACAAGAATTGTTAACAAAATATTCGCACCGATGTATAAATTCTATTTTCAAAGGCTAATCAACTATAGATTTCGGTTCTTATTCCACATTATGTTCTTTAAAAAAGAATATACTTAGAATATACTTAAGAATATACCACGACAACATGGAGAACGATAATTTAAATAAGTATATTTTGCACTGAACTGTAGAAGACGCACAGATAACGCAGTTTCATTTATAATTTGTCAATGGGGATGCTAAAGAAAGTCTTTGAACTGGAAATGACAATGGCCATGTACCATTTTCATAAAATAGATATAATGCTCTGAAATGGTGGCATTTTTCATATTAAATATGCATCGTTGCAATCATTTAATTTTGTCTCTAAATTGTCCAACATTGGGTATTGGTGCTTGCTTAGAACCCCCTGAAAAAACCGTTCTGGATTTAAAATAGTCATTCTAATGTTACATAACTTTCATTTTTAAGAGAACTCTTGACGTTTTTGTCTAATTTTTTTCGCCGATTTTGCGGAAATTTACTAGTTTTGTGTTAATAAGGCGAAAATGTTATTAGTTAAAAATCGTGATGATCACCAAGGGGAAATGTTCGAAATCTAGACGACTTGTTATGAAATGAGAGGATAAAGGAGTGTGAAAAAATATAATCTACATTTTTTGAATATTTTTAAATGTGAAATGCAAATTAAAATTGTTTTTATTGCTAATAATTTTGGGCATAGGAAAGTTCCTTTTTGTACGCCGAAAATTTATTTGATGCTTTAAATATATGGGAAGAATGAAATTACGGAAATATTTTCTTTTGCATCACTGTTTTTGTAGGTGTAGGAGCTATGTTGACTTACACATACTAAAGAAGTTAAATAAAGAAAAGGTTATTAGTCAACTATGTAAGTTGAATTCTGTTTTTGTTTTCTTACGTTATTTTATCTTAAAAATATTTCACGAAATTCAAAAACATTATTTTGAGAACACAAGTACCTACACCACTACACTTGGGCAAAATATTAAATCTACTCCACTCATAGTTGTTTCCGGAATAAAAGGCTATATTTGTTTCACGCACTGAAAGTAATTGTTTTGTATGGTGCAAAACTGACAAAAACTCAGAAACTAGAAAAAATTCGAATTGTTGCAATCGATTATAAAACAAAACATTCACTCTATAGAATGAAAATGAACTTAAATGTTGCAGTTTAAATGTAAAAGTAGTTTCATTAGTTGTCTGTTTAGCTTGCACAGCATGAATACGCTCTAAACGAATCTTGGAATAGATTTGGAAGTTTGTAGCTACGCGTATGAGGGAAATTTACAAATTTAAAATCGGTGAACATTTCAACTACGTGTCAGAATCGCACATCATTGTTCACGCGAAGGAAAAAGTTCTTAATATAATGTGTTTCTCAATTTTCAATTTAGAATTGAACTTCATTGAGTCCAAATTAATATTTTAAAAATTAGTCGCCTTCTATTGACTATTCTTTATTTTGATGTTGTTGAAAAACAATTAATAAGTACGGCTGTAATACTTTCATTACTGTCCTGAATTTCGATTAGGTTTATCAATACATTGATTTGTAATTTTTGAAGATTATTTTCTCCTTCTTACTCGTAGAACTACGATAAACACTGGATTTTTAAATATCTTTCATTGTTGTCAAGAAAATAACTTTCTTTCTCGCAGATCATTTGGCATCTGTTGTCTTACTTGACTTTTCCGGAAAACATTTTAGCTCACGCACTCATTCCCTAAATTTATTTCTCTCGTTAGTCAATAATAAAGAGACTTGCCAGTTTGCCCTTTACAATATTACGTTCACTAGAAAGTTTGATTTTCAAGAGATTATCAGGTTAAGAATTTTGTCAGATATTCTGATCCATGAGCAAGATGATTTTACAGACATCAAACGGCTAAGAATTCTGTGAGATATTCTGGTGATAGACATTTGCCCATTTAATTGTTATTTATTATTGGCTTTGAATTTTTGCATTTTTCACCGACGTGTTTGTGTATTATATATCAGGACTAGTCAATAAATATCTTCACTGATGATTTATAATTGATATCAGTTCAAAATTTCCAATGAGACCATTTTTCAATATAGACACCATTCTCTTGAATGGAGGCTTACTCGGTCCATCAAGGCACCGGCTTTCTGATATTCTCAGAAAAAAGTTTTCGATTCTGCTGCAATTTATGCACTGTTTTCTCACCTGAAGGTCGAAGGCAATTCGTCGGCCGCTTAAAGGATCTTGAAATGGGCCAACCGGATAGTATTTAGAAGTGAACAGGTTGGAACATGGTCAGGGATGTTCTGACGTCAAAATTCACATTTTTAAGAGCTTGGACGACGGTACATGGTTGTACATTGCCTTGCAATAAAAGAATGTCTTTCGGTAATTCATCTCGGTGTTCTCATAAGCATAACCTGACTACCGTTCCTATGGTTTACCATTTCATCAATAGGCACTCATCTTGCTTAAAATTAGAATCAGTAGTTGATGAGGCTGGACATATTGCTCTTTTCTCATCATGCGTGCTTGTTTAACTGCTTTTTAATAGTTCAATTCACAAATAAACTCTTCCACAAGGAAAAGTATTGTGGTCACATTAAGTATAGTCTTTAAAAGACAAGCTTTTGGTACACATCCATTAAACAAAAAAATAATAATAAAGATTACAAAACTCTGTTTTCATTTCGAGCAAACGAAGAGTGCTGCAGCCTTGAAACTATCCATAAGCGTTTCTTCTTAAGGCCGACAAGTAAACAAAGCTGTACAGTTAATATAGAGATGATTACAACGAAGGAGTACATACTTATTGACTTATATATTGTGAAGGAATTAGGGTTCATATTTATAGATTAGCAAATTTTGTAGCCATAATTTATTTTATAACCATAATGTGCAACGGTTACGGGGAGATTGTTTTCCCCATCGTCAGGCTGTAAAATTGATGGTTAAAATGAATAGTAAAAAAATTAAAATTATTTACAATACAATAGAGAAATTATAACAGGTGAGACCTTACCAGTCATATGAAAGCTCACAAATAAATATTTGATTATATATATCCCCCTTTTCCTACTTGGCGCGTCTACCCGTGTATGGGCCATGGCCTACCAGCGACATCCCGGCCACGCGGGCCATGGGTTAAGGGTTTCCGTGTGGTTAGCACGAAGACATCCCAACGCCGTATTCTTGTCTTCTCAACCTGAGAAGTCAGTTTTCCCATCGTCACACAACAACATATACGGGGAAATTGCAAGGAAAACGCACATTATAATCTTGCCTGATCGGGAATCGAACCCGGAGTTGCGTAATGGAAAGCGAGCACGCCTTTATTAAATTATAATAATTATTGAATACCATAGAATTATCATTATTAAATTATAATTATTTGCTAACAGAAGAGGCGTACAGTTTTAATACTTCTGTACGCATATTTTGTCGAAATTCAATTGATATTTATGAAATGCTTGGGAATTTTTATGCACTTGGTAATCATGTGTTTCCACATATAAACAACTGTATGATTTTATATAAGTGAGAAAAATAATCACTTACCTCAACTGTGACCGGTGTCTTATCTTTCGTGATGTCCACAGTGGATTTAACTCGTCACGTCAATCCCATTGGCTAATGAGCCTGGAACAGTGAAGAGTGAAAATTACATCTCCAAATTACCTTCTAAGCGATGAATGGAAGGGTATCCAAAATGTTTCATATTTGAAAAAGAAATATATTACATGTTTCTTAGTCATCACAAAGGTTCGAAGGCAACGTCGAAAATACTTTATAATCAGACATTTAAAGCATATGTATACAGTGGGCATTCAGCAATCTACTGATCCGTATGGTAAATATTCACCACTTCTTTCTTAGATATAAACCTACTACCGCAGCACTGCTTTCTAGCGATATTGCTAATAGCTATGTAATATTATAATACGACAATTTCTCTCATACACTTCAATTACCATTTGAAAAATTCTTAAACAAACGAGGTGTGAGAAATATATATATATATATATATATATATATATATATATATATATATATATATATATATATTAAACGAAAACAGATTTCTGCCATGGAATTTAGGGTATCCACGTTGTACCAACGATGCAAGATGCGTATTTTAGACGTAAATAAAATTATTAGTATATTAACGTGAACAAACTGCGGCCGACATCGCCTTCTGTTATCACTAAGGCGTTACAACAATGCGTTGCAACACGCAAAACTGACCGCTAATTCGTATAGGATACAACATTTTGCAAATTAGCATTGTTGATACTACAGCAGAGAAAATTAAAATGGATATAAAAATGTCATAATTAAATATAATATTGTTATATTCATCAAAACTACTTGTGTTTTACGCGCATTACTCTTCATTACCACATATTATTATGCAAAGCGGATCATCTATACGTTTTCACATTTAACTCAATTAATGATCGCAATTTAAAATAGGTTTTAAATAAATTATAAAAGATGGTTTTGTAAACGTATAACAAAAGCTCGAATGTAAGAAACGAACAAAAATATGAAACAATATACAAATTGTAACTTTATCTCATGTTATATTTTATGTGTTTGATTATTTTTTTATTTTGGGGTATAGAAAAACCCCAGCAGCATATAAGTGCAAATTTAACACACAAACATAATTAGGGTTTTACAAAATTCGTCACTTTATTTTCAGACGCCCCACGATCATACTAAACACCCAATAAACAGGGACACAAGATACATTGTTTACGGTAACAAGTTGGTCGTATTGGAACTGTACCTGAACAAAAAATATTAGAGAGAGCTTGTCATGAAACTACCACAAAATCAGATATAAATGACAAAGACGATTGGGTTCAGAAGTTTACTGGTTCTCAAATACGTCTTACTGCTGGTATTGATTGTTGTTTTGTTGCCACAGACGAGGACATGTAACACACTCGCAAAGGCAACAAGACAATATACAAAATTATTAGTAAATATCTTTTTTGTCAGTTTTTGAAAAAAAATATAAGAGAAACCTGTCTTTATACGAATGGAAAATTTGATCAGGAAATATGAAGCGTTTTCCGACACTAAACGTAGATTTAGAACTTCCGAATCTTAAAAAACAGTCATTTCTTCTTGCCTGAATGATATTGTAACGTCAATGGATGAAAATGAAATGCCTATTGAAATACTTTTAGATCTTTCGCAAGATTTTGACGTCATTGACCATACCATTGCGTGCCAAAGCCAAACCATATAAAAAATTATCTTCATGTGAAATTCGTGATATTGCCCTAGATTGTTAACTTCGCACATTAAACGTCATGTGAGAGACAATATAAAGGACAATTTTTGGCCATATCATCCTTCTTTTATACCTAAACGATATGCTTTCTTCTATTTGAAACGGAAGCACAATTCTCTTTGCAGATGACTCGAATATTGTTTGCAAAAAAATATTACTATTTTATATATTTCGAATTGATTTCGTAGTAAAAGAAGGAAAATCTGTTTCAATTCAGTTTTGTATTTCAAACAGGCAATCGCATGGACCATTCAAAATGAATAAGCAACTGTCTCATATCAAGGTAAGAACATTTCCGAGCCTTTCAATTCAGAAAACCTTAATTGGAATATCCATGTAAATGAAATAAAAAGAAAATAAAGTTCATTATGTCAGTCATTCAGATATCTTCAAGTTATGGTGAGCCTTCATACAGCTAGTTACGTATATTTTGCTAATGCAAGTTGCAGTCTGAGATATGTCATAATATTATGGGGAAATATATCCTTTAGTGCCCAGATTTAATAACTGCGGGAAATAAGCCAATGCCACGCGCGTAATTCCTGCCAGCCTATCTTCATTGAGCTTCAAATCATATCATTATATTTTCTCTTTATTTACGAATCTGCAGTTTTGGTCAAAACCTACTTAAAGGAGGCAAAATATTTTCATATACTACAGATATTTTTAGTGACAACATACGTCGTACAATTCATATCCATCAGGTGTCAGTATCAATAGCTGACTAAAAGCAATAAGGTAAAATAAATGTATCTTACTTTACAACTCTTTGCAAATGACAATTAAATAATTAAAATTGTAACCCATGTTTACGTGCTAAGTAAAATATATTTTGCTGCAATTGTTTATACACAATTAGAAACTTTGTGGCCTCCAGGCGTGTGAAAAATGAGGTCCGGAGGCAGAAAATGTGGCTTTTCTGAAACGACGCACGTGAATGTAGACGATTGTTTTCTTTCTCGTCGTATACCGTAAGATGTGTCTTAAGCAGTGACGCACTGAGTATAAGGAAAACTTCCTTACAACAGGTTTGAGACATTATGTATAAAACGTAATATGACTGCATTTTTCAATCCAAAGCAAAACGGTTTCGTTTCAAGACATCAGTTAATATGGTGGGATCTAATATTTAGGGTGAAGTATAGACTATTGTATTGAATGGCTTCAGCTTAGGGGGACTGTATTATACATTATTTCATTGTCAAATTTCGTAAGTACCTTTTTTTCGATTTTGTAGATAGCGTACCTTCCCAAACTCATATCAAATCATAATACTTTATTGTGACAATAATACTTAATTGTGATCAGATATGATTGTAATTATTAATTATTAAATACACACCTATTCTACAGTTTGAAACAAAAGTCTGGAACATTTTGATTTTTTCTGAGTTCTATTATAATTATTTCTAATTTTATCATATCGTATTCATATTTTATCATATAGTATATGAATTATATTTATCATATAATTCATTCGTGACATGCCTACTGCTCGTTCCACATCTCTAACTCTCTGCACATTCAAAGACAACCTTTTGAAAGCCTTCAAACGTATAAACAATAATTTATATCAACATATCTAAGGGCAGGAAGATGTCATTCACACAGACAGTTAATTACAAGTTGGAACAACAGCTAACCTTCCCAACCATGCACTCGTTACTGCACACAACATACAGGCACCACAACTAGTCATAGATCAATCACAAAATTAGAGTTTTAGGTTATTAATCACAATTTACTCGTCTAAGTGCCATAGCTCTCGTCTGTCATAAACAAATTTATGCGCAAAGCAACACAAAGATGCTAGGAAGCATTTGAAAATAAAAACACGTGGAGTTGCGCTATCTACTTCTCATAAAAACAAAGATTTTCCAACTGAGCTTCAAAAACTGATAATAATTCTACCAGCCATGGCCGCCATCTATCCTCCATTCTCAGTAGGAAGCTAAGTAGGATTCTCAGGTTTCATCTGCTGATTTTTTTTAAAACCGGACAGGAGATTTCCGGATGAGACTGTGGAGTTGGACACTCACACAAAGACACTAACCAATGGGAGCACATTAACATAAGAAGGCACACAGACCTTAATTTCGGCAATCATTTTACGCCTTAACAACATATAAACACATTACAATGTGCCACCCAAAACATTAACATTTTGTCTCCTCTCTACGATTCTGGTACAAGAGGAACAAATATAACACTTTTTGAGATTAATTCCCTCTAAAAAAATCACTTCACCCGGCATGATCTCCACATGAACCCTGCTGGAAAATACACTCTCGGTAGTGAGCTGGCACGATACATCATGAATTCCGCTCCCATGTCGTCTCTTTTCCCAAACCCATCCTTTCACTTTACTTTCTCAAACTCTCACCTCTATTTCGATCCCTCTTACCTTCTCCTCAGAACCTATTGCCGTTTCTCTCTTATCCAGAGACAATTCCTCTCCACCTAATATCCTAAGATCCTCACAACCTTCGTCTATGAACTGGGAGAAAATTGTGTAAATTTCTAACAATTACAGACAGATGAAACAAAAGAAAATCGGTTTAGATCTTTGAAAAAGATTCACATTCTGCACCACAAAGTTCAATCACTTCCCAATAAAACTGGATTTATTGACTCTCCTCAAGACAGGATTTAAATCAAATAGAAGTTCCTTGTTTTACGACGAATTGGTTATCTCGTAATAGTGTAATAATTGTACAAAATCAGAACCTTTGTTTTTCAGACTATTATTGTAGAGAAATGCATCGAATTAACCTTTAAACGACAAGACTGTGTAATACATGACACCTACCATAGTTATTTCCTCGCATGAGCGTCATTTCGCGTCGTTTGTAGCTCTACCTCCTAGCTATTATTCAGCTACACTCTGCAGAAGTTGGGTCGCTCTGAATTCACTCAGCGATCAGTTTTGTTAAGATTATTGCAGTGTGTGACATATGTAACAGTCTTTTTATGTTATAAATTTTTCAGACTATTCAAAAATGTATTCGCGTTTTCAAATGGACGAAGAAATTTGAAATGAGCTTCTGAGACTTTCAGAAGGGTTAGATGCAATTGTCAGCAATGTGACTCGGGAAGTAAAACTAAAGACTTTTATCGGATGACAATTATGAAGAGGACGATGCCGTTTTTGCCGAAAACGACGACGATGAAAGATGTATGGTTTTTTATTTAGATGGCAGAAATTATATGTTGGTAATGAAAGATAATGAAACCATGCGGATGAATACCCCTTTTTCTAGACAATATTCAAGAACTCCAAAAAGGAACCTTGTCATCCACCTTCCTGGACCAAAAGGGAGAGCCAAAATCATGACCAAGCTGAGGAGGTTTTTGATTTTTTTGTTAAGAAATGATTGAGCACATTCTTGTTTACACTAAAAAAGAGATTGAAAGACTTGCTCCTATGTACAAAATAAAACAACTTAACTTGTGAAATACTGAGGGTATGTTAGTGAAAGCCTTCCTTGAATTATTGCTGATGGCTGGAGTTCTTAAGAACACAAACTTAAAAACAGGAGATATATTTTCACGCCCAAATTCAAGTGTGTGATGTCCGAAACTAGATACATATAGTCAAATATTGCGAGAACGAATTTTCCTAATTTAATTCCTTTATTTTAGATATTACAATAACTGTACCTACACGGAACACTTATTCAAAGAAGGCAATCGGTTAAAAAACACAACTAGATATGAAATTGCAACAACTGGCTTAAGATACAAAGACCACGTAGCACAAATTATTACTATTACAAGAAATGCGAATATTGACACAATAAATGATACACGTATGTGTATATTATTTGCAAGTAAAATAAAATTATTTATAGACTACTTGCTGCAGAAATCATAGTAAGTAAAATACTGTAGATACAGATGGCAAATATAATTATTTTTTTGTAGTTGTGTAATTAAAATTATTATTCTGCATGCTCTGGTAGCAGTAATTAGATTTCTTCTCAAAAGGCACGAGAGGGTATTATAGCTCAAAACTGTCGTTTATTTGTCTTTACAAATAGTTTTTATAAGATGGGAGCGAATATTTTCTTATCAGTTCTTGCCAAAACGCACGTTTCCATCTATATTCAGAATTTAAATTCTATAAGGGGCAGGGTAGAAATCCCAGAATTTAAGAAAACGTGAACAGGAAACACTTCAATCCATTGTACATTACGAACAGATTTGAAGTGATTAGATAATTGAATCAGCATAAGAAGAAAGAGAACAAGTCAAAAATGCAAAATGTTTCCCTTATTTTGGAAAGTTGTTCTTTACGGCTAGGCAAATTGTACTGTGAAGAAAGTAATCACGTCAAAATAGTGTTTAGATTAACATTAGTGAATTCACACAGAAAAATTGGACAGGATAATATAACATGTGCGAGTACTATTTAACGTTTCCTTCCCCCCGAAAAGTGGCACGAAATGACTTGTTCCCTTTTTCCTCAGCCAGATTCAATTAGTTTTTTTCATGTTCCAGTGTTTTTAACCATATCATAGACACCTCTCACATGGCCAGGGGTGTATAGTCTCCTGTCAATTAATTCGCTGACAGGAAATTATAAAAACAGATGTTTTTAGTTGTTTTTTTCAATTTTGGGGTTTGCAAGAAACCACAAACGATAGATACCCCTCTCATGTCCCCTCTCATACCCCACTACCATAGATATCCCTCTCATGTCCAAAGGACGCATAGTATTTTTTGCCCGTTTTAGAATTAAAAATATAGAAAATGTGTTTGTATTTTTCCTGAGTTCTTGAGCTTTTAAAATTATTTATATAGATCATCAGAAAGGAAAGTAATGTTCATTTTACCAGCGATATTTAATGCATCCTTTAACATTTTTGATGTATAATTTTAAAAGTTTATGTATGAATTCTCGGCTCTCCGGGAGACGCCGCGTCGTTGGCTGGGGTGCCGACGTTTCGCCTGACATGTCGCAGGCTTCCTCAGGGCAGTGAGGAAGCCTGCGACATGTCAGGCGAAACGTCGGCACCCCAGCCAACGACGCGGCGTCTCCCGGATAGCCGAGAATTCATGGATTCGAGCCGCGGAAGCTTACGTATACATCCAAGTTTATGTATGCCTTTAGCTGGTAATACTTGTGAGTAATGACTCCCGATCTCGTTCAGGTTTTTCGTCCAGGTTCTCTTATTCATTCCGCAAATGTTGAGATGGAACCTTGTTTTGCTTCTGGACACAAATGTAGGTTGCATATGCGCTAAGTTTTTGAGCCTGTTGGTGTAGAACTATTGTACGAACAAATGTATTGGTTTCTATTTTGGTATCAATACAGTAATATCAAATCTATAGTTTGTTTACTGATGCAAATAAATACTATTACTATTGATTGAAAATGTAAAATGTTCATACTTTTCCAGGAAGCTTTGTTGTTACTTTTTTACTTTCTCGCGTACTTCTTACGGAGTATAGAAAATAAAATGCAATGTTGGAGAAACATTTTTATTCAGAAAACAGCTTATTTTGGAGGCTCTTGATGCCAAAAAATATGGAAAATTTTTAATCTTACTTGTAGTAACATCTTTCTGCATGTTGTTGGCAAAATCCCCGACTTGTGTGTCCTTGATTCCAAAAAAGTGATTTACGACAGAACGTCTGTCCGTTCATCTGTGAACTTCTCTAGCGCGTACGCTAAAGGCTAGATCTTTATCAAAACTGATATTATCCAATTTATCTGGATTATTTCGTGATTCTCTTAAATTTAGAACATATTTGATTGTGAGGGATTTTTTTACAGTTCACATCTCGACCAGGTTTTTCGATCAGTTTCCCTGATCCTTGAGCAAATACTGAGATGGCCCCTTGTTTTGCTTCTGGACTTAAATGTGGCTTCACTATTTCACTATCTGTGTATGTTTTATTGGATTCTTTCGGAAATGTAGATTCTCAAATATTGTTTTCCATTTTATCGCGATAGTAAGTCGATTTCTTTAAAACATTAGAGATAATACCCTACATATGTAGCTAATTTGCCCTTGTAAATAGTTTTTATTATACAGGGGAGAATACTTTCATATAAATTATTGTCAAAAATGCTCGTTTTTACATGTATTCACAATTTAAAATTCACAATTCAACTTAATATGAATATCAGAACACATATCCTAGAGCCCTAAAACCATGTACATATTGAATGACTCTCCGTAGTACTAAGTTTGAAGTTTAAACGTTCATTTTCACTTTCCATTTTTATTTGCTAGACATTTTCGACACTTTTAAGCAATGAATAAATTCAAAAATTTGGGAAACTACATTTGAGAGTGCATGATTCTCTCCTCCGCATTCATTATATTTCAATTCATATTTTCATTTATATTGATGTCATCGTCATAACTGACTATTTGACAAATGAAGGAAAGAAACTATGCTACCGTAGGGGAATGGGGATAGGCACGTAAACATGTGATCTCCCTCAATAAGTTCGTTCGTTACCAGCTTTTAGTCAGAGTAAAAACTAAATCGAAGGATACAGCTATTGGATATACTTGAAAAAGTATTTCAATTTATCAGTGAAACATAATTAGATCTACTCCCAAACAAAATTTATATTACCAAAACATTTCTAACACAATAAATTATCCTGAATTGTGACAAAAAACCTTGCGAGTCAATGAAACTAATACTAAATTCATATTTTGTATAATATTGTTTAATATTTCCTGTGTTATATGAAGTTATTAACATCCCAAGCTCACCATTGTAAAAGGAATACCAGATCTGTTCATCTAATAAAGGATCTTTTATTCTATGCAATTTAATGATATATTACATTATTTTGCTGCAAACGAAAACGACTTCTTTTTCTATATTTTTATTCAAATCAATAAAAATGTGTATTGCGTTTATATAGAGAAACATATTATCAGATTTAATTGATTAATACATTTCATACAATGTGCCAAAAATGCGAAACGTAATTATGTTCGACTTGCTATTGACAGCGACACAATATTTCGATCGTTTCTTTTCCCTTTCGCACAGGAGTCGGTAATGTGATCCGGGCGTGATTTGCATGCCTCGTGAGTGGGCGTTATCTTTCCAATACATTCCCATGAGAACGTTGCCGACATACCGATAAACATAAAGCCAACGTATTTCTCTGTGAAATGTCATGCATTTTTGGATTCAATTGAATTTCCTTTTCACGTTAATTTCTGAATAGGAATTATGCCAACCATTACGCGATTGCCCTACTTTGTTGTTCATTTCTAAAGACAAATCGTTGTTTAATAAAGAAAGATTGAATAATATCAAAACGTACTTATATATCTTGGCAGAACATTGAAATTTGTTCATAAATATATTCATATAAGCTATTGGATTTTAATACAATATAATAAATATCCCACATATATTAAAGCCAATAAAATGTTTATTAAAATATTTTACATAAAAACACTGTGATACAAATTTCACTTAAGCACTATACAATAACTAGTTATGGCAAGTACTAAAAATGATGATTACTACTGGTTTGGGATCTTTTTTAAACTGTTTGTTGGGAATTTACAGAACTTTTTTGTTTTTACAATGTTTATGAAGTTTTGGGCGATGAAAGCAGTAAAATTAAATTAAATGAATTTTATATCTTGTTATTGTAAAAATAGTTCAGTACCTTCATTAATAAATGAATCTATGTATCGAAATAAATAACTTCAAAGCTAATAGCAGTATGTACACTGATTTCATTGTGGTGGCAAATTCTTCTTATGCGTGCATGGACCAAGGTGTAAGAGAATAGTTGAGTGAAAGCTGAGTCTACAAGTAAAACTTTTTTAGGCTAATAGTTCACACATATTGTCGCATATGGCGCTGCGAAAGACTAGTATTTCTTGGGCAAGATGAAGAGGAATATGAATACTGAGATGTCGCTTCATTCACACGTGGTTTCTACGGTGTAAACGCGGACTACGTTTTAATGAGAGTAGCTAAATAAATAAAGAAATTTGGAAAATATGAGTGGAGTGTTTTGTTAAAATGTATGGTAGACGTACTGATTCTTGTAAATGTTATCAAGCATCTTTGTTTTCCATTCCGATGCAATGCAAATAAAAGAAATGTTTAGATGTGTCGCAGAAAAAAACGAAAATGACACAACAAAGCATATTTGCGAAAAACCTTCAGCAGTGAACAGATTATGCGAAATGTGGTAAGAAAACAAAAAAAAATTTCTTACACTGTCAGTAATTTTTACTAAAAATCCTATACAACCAATATTGTGAAATCGAACCAATCAAAGTATTCATAACCCATACAATATCAATTAAAAACTAGAGGTGCTATAGAAAAGTATATACTTTTTCAAATTAATTTCCTAATCTCCTTAGTTTGTGCTTGCTTTCCGGTTTTGCCCCACCCTCTTCCCTGCAATTACGTACCGTCGCCTATAACACATTTTTATCACGTTTTCACAAATTTTCGGCCCTTTTATGGTAGAATTGAAATACGATTTCCAGAATACTACAGAAGAGTGAAATATTGTTTCTGAGAAAATATCGTTTGTGTCTTTGTGAAGATACGCAATTTGAAGATCATTTTGTCAGCAAACTTTTAAGTTTTCCACAAACGTCATAAGAAAAAAAATTAGCACTTGCACTCATAAATGCAATAATGTATAAAAACGCCGGTGAAGTAAATATTTCAAAAAATTACATTTGTATAATCTTTGAAAAAACATTAAAATTGCATCAAAATGGCCTTTATGACACGTGATTCTATGCAAAAGGTGTTACTCGGTATTATTCGGTGACCCGTACAAAAAGATTAAAGAAAATAATTGAAACTCTTTATGAGAAAATCTTGTTTTTAAAATTGATGCTATTTCACTCAAAATAACAGACGACGACTAATATTTTAAAATAATTTATCTGACATTAATTAAGGAGCTAATTGTGAAGCATGTATATTATTTCAAGAAAAAGTCTCTACCCTCAATAATGTCGTTGTAGGAAAGGGTCCAAAGAGTTTTACTTTTGCAATTTCTGGAAATTATGAGTTTACTGTGAAAATGAGAGATGTTCCATCTTTATTAGTGTTTCATTCTGTTTTAATTCAACAAATTTAAAGAAAGATTAGTAATATTTTTTAGAAAATGTTGAATACTGCCTTTGGGGCTCCGTTTGAAGAACCCCAAATTCAAAGAATTATTTCCAAATTCGCAGGGTTTTGAGTCGGGACAGATCGTTCGTTAAATATTAATTTAGAAAAAAATCTTGCGAAACTTTCGGACGTTTTTCACAGATGGACGGATGAACGACCGGGCAGACACACGGATAGACATACAAACGCACGAAAGGACAGAACCAGCCTGACAGCGACAGGAACAGTCAGTCAGTCAGTCAGTCAGACGAACGAACAGAAGAATTTTAAAAACCAAACACAATTTCGCCTTCGGACATTTCAAATACTGTTTTTTCGCTGGAAACTGGAAATCAATTTTACGCAGCACTAGATAACTTTCTCGGTAATACGTTGCATTATTCTATACATACGAGCAAAGGATATGGACAGAGCACAAAATTCTAGAATACAATGATGAATAGTTTAATGGATTTAAAAAAACCAAGTTTGGTCGAGGAGTGTGAATTCGCAAAACTATTCTAAGTCATGACTGTAGTAAATTTACTGACAAAAGAATTAAAGATAGCTTTGTGATATTTTACACATCCCTTATACACAGAGTGTATTACAGATAGTTTCCAAAATGCAATTCTGCGATAAAATTTAAAAAATACCCTAGTAAGTATTATTTTATTTCGTGTATCTCTATCTTTTGTAATTTTCCTTTAACATAATATACAGTATTTGTAGATTTTAAATATGGTTATTTTAATTATTTGTAAATATGGTTAATCCAGATTGTACAAGGCACTTCACTAAAAGAACCTCTCTCACAGCCACTTTTATAGTCTTCACAGCTACTTTTTTATGAGCTGATCATATCAAGTTTTTATAGTAATTGAATCTTGAAGGTACATTAGTGAAATTTGTGATCTCACATAACATAACTTCGGCAGTTTGGCGCTTTTGCCGATGACAAGCTGTCCATAAACCATTTTAATATTAACACAATACAATTAATTAGATCGCTGGGGAAGTAGATACATTCTACTAATTAGATACGGTAAATTAAAAATGTTGTCTGGTATTTTGATACCAGTCATCATTAATTTACCGTATTTAAATAATACTGTACAATTTTGTTTCCTTTCCCAAAGTATTCAAAGTTAATGATGAATTAAAAAGTATATATTTACATCATGAACATGATAATACGAACTCTAACGCCTAAATCTTTTGCATATTTGTAAATCTAGATGGCTTTCACCGTTGTTCCTGTGTTTTAAATTATTTGTATAAATTCCTTAGAGAAAATATATATCGAATTTCTCTATTATTCTTTTCTAATTCATTGACAATGCACTCTACCTATCTCTCAAACTACTTAGTTAATTGTAATGTTTTTCCTTGTCAAGAGTAACAGAAGACACTTCGACATTTTTTAAGTCAAATGGATCATTGACACTGGGCTGTAGAAGCCACAAATCAGATTCTGCATGTCTGCTGTGTCAATCTGAGAATTATTCTTCCACACATTTCTTGAACATTCGGTTCGAAACACTGGACGTTTAGAACAATTAGAGCACATTCATCAAGTAAATAAACGCACGAAGCTCGACGATGTAAATAGAAATGTGTGCTAACTTCGAGGAAAGAAAAAGAAAAGATTAAAACAAAAAAAAACGTTCAGCGTCTTCCGCTCTCAGCGAGATATTACTTACTATAATGCAGACAATAAACGATGATAAAACTGACTGTTCAAGAGACAGAAGGTGAGCGCACATGTTATATATAAATAATCAGTTTCCGATGCCATAACCTGATTCTAAAAAAAATTCAATTTAAGAAGAAAAGATAATGGCAAATGTAAACGTACTTTTTTGTTGCAAAACCGATTCAAAATCATGAATCACCATGAGAAATTGTTCAATAAAATGGCAGCCTTCAAAGCTTCATCTATTGTTTATCAGCCAAAACAATTAAAAACTGTGAGACGTACTATTGTAAGAAGAGCGATGTGTGCACAGTTTCTTGAGCTCTGGAAAGTCTGTCCTAACCCATATACATATTAAATTTAATTAAGAATACAGGTAGCGAAATACGTTTTGCGCAAGTATTGATACGATCTCTCGGGTTATAAAAACTACGTGGAGAGGCGAATCCGGTACAGATTTCGCTTATATCCCTAGTGCCGTAAGTGACGAAATGGACTTAATTTTGCTAGAAAATGGAAACGATTATTTGAATGTCTACATTCCACACAGAGCTCAACGAAAATTGCCAAGATAGTCAAGCTACATCATCAAAATCTTCAAAAGCCAATACCTTTATTCAGTTGTGTTTAAATCCGAATATGGTAACACATATTCGTTCGGATTCGGATTGTGCAGATAATGTGTGGTATGAATAAAAGTAAGCAAGTACTCTTTGCTCCGAGTTTCCGAGATCTTACTCAGTTTCGTATGAATAAAGTGGGTAAGCAATTGCTCAGTCTCTGAGTACTTGCTTCAGCTCTGAGCGTACTCTCAACTGGCGAGCAAATGCTCAGAATTGGTATGAATAAAGTTAAGCGTTTACTCTCTAGAGTGAGCACTTGCTCCAAAATTTCGGAGGGATCTTAGTAGCAGACTCACGTTTGAAAAGTAAGGTTAAATTGGCCGATTTTTTACCGTGTGTTGATATACATATACAGCTGACTAAAAAATGCAAGATTAGGCGAAATTCTCGTGATGTAGACTATTAGAATCTTTGCCGAATCAAAAAGTACAATGTATGGTTGGTAAGATTTTTATCGGCGTTTGCTTTCAGGCGCGTTTTCATATTGCATATCTTCTATGTTAATTGGCCATCGCTCTTTTCTACTTGGAATTTTTCGGGGTAATGTTTTTTGAAACTTTGTAATGTTTCGTTTCGGCCACAGCGTACTTCCGAAAGCTGGCTCTTTTCAAAAATTATTTTATATTCACTTAGCATTTCGGTAAAAATTAGCTGGACCACTAGCGCCTGTTTTTGGTTACTGCTATTCATATTCTAATTTAAAGAATGAGACAACAAACTATTGCTTTTTATTCCGCACAAATGTGCGCGACGTGCGTAACGTATGTAACATCTTTGTTGCTCAAGAACCCAATTTTTAAAACTCTTAGCCTGCACTATCACTTGTTCACGACGAGCAAATGCTCGCGAGACATGAGTAAGTTCTTCGGAGACATACGAAGTTTTTATTCATACGAAATGGAGCTTCTGCTCAGTGCCGCGGAATAGACTCACTTTGCTCCGGAGCAAGTACTCATGAGCAAGTGCTTGTTTTTATTCATATGACCCACTATCTCTGCACATTCCAAATATCTGCCTATTACATTTAAAATATACTTATTAAGTATACTAGAAGAAATTATTAACAATTTTTATGCTGAAGGTAGTAACATCGCAATACTCGTGAATATGAAGAAAAATCAAACAAAGAAATATATGCATATTGAGCAGTTGAAAATGGTATGTACTATGCTGGAAGATACACTGGCGAGTGGAGTTTTCTTGACAGACCAATTCACATTATTACTAAAGATGGACATAATAAAACATTTTGTCTTTTTCAAAGACAATGTTTATCTTTAATAATAATTGTTTCAATTGGACGCTCAAGAAAGATCGTGTGGCCAAGTATCTTCTGACAAAATGAATAAAAGGTCACAGGCGCTGTTTATATCCAGAAATTAAGGTTGTAAAGTCGTTATAATGTTGGTCAGGATTTTGTCTAATCGTAGAGACAAAAATAAAAATATGAATTTAATAATTGGAATGACTTCTTATTTCAACCTAAATCTCCGGGCCACAGCGGGCATTAATAAATAAAATTATAAAACTTATCATTGTTACTCCATGTGAAATTTACGCCAGTGAAACGTGGATGGTCACTATCTCAATTGTTAAAAATCTTCCAATAACATTGGATTAAAAGGATTTTTGGTATCTCTGACGGCGGTCACATTACCAATGAAAAGATTTAATACTAATTCAACTTTCTACATTTATCGAATAATGTCACTCTCGATTACAACATACACATTCTACGGATGATATTACAGACGCCAGAAAATACGTAAACGATAAAAAAAGTCTTCTATATCATACAAACTGGCGCCAGTGTTACAAAATCACTCTCGAAAATGCAGAAAATGCTGTACAAGCGATTTAGAAAATGTTTGTTTTGGATAGGATAATGTAATAGAAATGATGGATTCTGAGGAAACATTGAAACATTGTTTTTCCCACAGTTTCTTTCTTAATATTATCAATGCTTATATCCTGGTATTCGTCTCTTCGTAATTTAGAACGGTACAAAAATGTGTACTTCAATTTAAAATTTCAAAGATGTGTCAATATCTGAAAACTTTTTAAAAGTTTCAAACGAGGAAACGAAATTTGTTTTTTCCCTTAATTACAACTTGGCGCAAAAGCAGTCCGATACCTCAAACGACTTCGAATATATTTTCTGTGAGAAACGTAGATGGCCCACTCTGTATTTATTTAGAAATTGCGTGATTATCTTCCGCCTTGAGAAACCTTGTATATCCGGGTCGATTGTAGTCATTGGTGTATGTATCAACGTATCAATCAGTAGAGAAATGAAATTAGTGCGGGCTCGCCCGTAAAACGTTTTTCCGGACCCCCTTTAGACGAGTGTATAGCAAACAAAAATAGTGTTGTAACTTAAATAATAAAAAATATTCACTAAAAATCGGTCCTCTTTTACCTTGGCCCGCCCGCATCGCGGGCCTTGCGGGCTCGAACGTTACGTCAATTGTATCAATGTAAATATTTTGCCCTGAAATTTATCTGTGTTAATTTTTACCCTAATTCATTAAGCTTCTTAAAGAGAAAATTTAAGTCCTCTTGTATAGTGCCTCGCCCAATTAATGTGTAAAGACATGTAGTCGTATATATAGACATATTTGCAAACCGGGAAATATCGAAGTAAGTTAAATGATGTGTAACGGAAATGTAAAATTTGAACAAGAAATACTCGAACTTCAAATGTGTTTTTCCAGTGACGCATTCGGCAAATATGATACGAAAGTAATGCGAGTGATGGTAATTTTTGACGTAACATCAGTTAAAACGTTAAAAAAGTCAGAATATCATTTAATCATTTCAATCTTGATTCCTCGAGAATTCCGTGTTAGTTCTTACAATAACGACTAGGACGCCTGTGTACGTCTCACTAGATAAACAAGAGATGCACGTCGCCTCCCTTGCAGCACAACAGAGCATTTGCTTATATTTCATTTCAGAAAGCAAGTATTACTCGACAACGATAACAAGCGAACTGGACAGCGGTGAATTAAAGTCACGTGTCTACATCACTCGTAAAGGCCCCCTGTAACCTGAGTATCTCATCGTGACGGCTTTCAACAACAAACAGGAAAATAATCCTACACCGTGGACGTATTAGGACCGTGTATCCTGATTTCTCTCTGATGAAATTACGTAACCTGCGTAGCAGTATTCCATAAACCAGAACTCACAATAACAGAGAAATGACGCCGAACATCTGCTTGTTCCACAAACAAACAAAAAATTAAAATACAAGTGGCTTAAAAATTCCTACCACAATTCAACAATTTGTCCATAATTCTAACGCTCAGAATGATATTGGTGCTTACACTTCGTACAATTTACAAAACAATACAAAGTTCTGTTTACAATTTTTCATGTTCCTAAAATCCTCCACAATTATGCGTATTTTATAAGTTTTTCCCTTAATTCATTGGAATCATCATTTTACTATAATAAGTCAGTCACATATGCTCTTAAAATTCCTACGAAAATGGTCATAATCTGTAACGAATTTCATATAAAGAAGATCCAAAAATTTGTTATTATCAGGGGCTAATTATTTTTAATTCATTTATTTTGAGTCGCTTGTTACATGTAGGTCACCAGAGACTTCTTGTCTTCAGATTACTCATATCACATTACATGAATATTAACATTTTGAAGAATTGTACAAGAATTAATATGTTCTTCAATATATTATACCACTAAAATGTTTGTAAACCGCCTTGAATTCAAATTATTAAAACCGAATATTAAAATATATGGCTAAAAACCTAGATTGGTATAAGAGTCATTTTATAAATTCTGAGAAATCTATTTATTTGAGTCCATAACATAGAAAGGTTGTGGTGCTTTCTTTCATCACTAAAACCACGGCATTTCAGTTGTTCATTAAAACCACAAAAATACATTGCCACTGACATACAGCCTAAAATAAACAGGTTTTTCTCAGATTTTACAAAATGTCACTTATACCATCTAGTTTTCACCCATTCATATGGTCTTTATGAAACCTATTTTTTATTCAGACATATCTAGTTAATTACATGATCTCTGTGAGCTTCTAAACGTTGGATTTTTATCAAATGTGGAATTTCTAACCTCGTGTAATTTTCTAATGGTGTTTCTTTGTGAATTATACCACTGTTTTAAAATTTCAGTTTTTATATTCTTTTGAATTTCTACTTTTATTGATGTTCTTTCTGATGCCGAAAATTATGTTGGAAAAGTAATATAGCTGCTTTGCTGAACTTACTTTTTGGTAGTGCACTGAGAATCCCCTCTGATATTAGGTTAGCAGAGAAATAATTTCAATGCATGAAAATGTTTATTTAAAATTATTAAAAACAAATCAAAAATGTAATATGTTTATAGTGGTGAATTAATATTTCTCCGTTTACGAAGTGCGATCTCATTTTTCCCTTCTTCTTAAATAGGAAATATTCTTTCAGAAATAAAAATAGCCATATATTTTACTAATTTTCAATGCGCGTATGAAAGGAAGAAAAATTATACAATCTCCGGTCCTGTGAGTAGCATCTATGATATTGATAGATACCCAGGAAGTAAGAGAAAAAGAAAAAAAAGTATTATTGGAGTACTCGTGAAGAATATCTTGTTGAAATATCTAATTCATTGCAGTGTTATACGAGAGTATTTCATTTGTTGTTCTTACACAGAGTGTGTGCAACTCTGTGGGAAACCATTTTGTGTGGCTTTGTTCAGCAGCATTTTTGCAGTATTTAATATTTTAGTTGTAAATATATTTCAATTATAAAAAATGGCTTAACTGCAAAAAAATGTTCTGTTTTCATTGAGATTCGAAAATGAGATCTGTTTTCATTCTCGAGACTCTGGAATTTTTTTTGGATATGCAACGCTAGAAGCAATGTTCGAAGTTATTTATTTTTTACCATAATAACCAACACCATACCATAACAACCAATGTTTGTGGTTTTAAGTAGGTCGTGAATGGAACGGCAGATGATTCCATTATATTTTTGTGTTTGTGATGCTGGTGATAATGATAATGGTGAAGAAATCATTATGACAGTTTTGATTCGCAAACACATTTTTCGTGACACCCACATGTGTCAGTCAGGAAATGCTGGAAAATTCCAATTCATGTGCTCTGCACTCAAATGTCTTTTTACATTTATGAATTTTCTCCTAAATGGTAGAAAATAACAGGATGGAAAAATAAATAAAAAAATAAAAATAGTCAGAAGATCGTTGAATCCCGCGCTGTGGTTGGTTGGTTGGTTGGTTGGTTGGTTGGTTGGTTGTTAGAGATTACGGGCACATCAACTACTGAGCCATTAGCCCCGTAAGTGTAGTGCGCGGTTTTTTTCTTGGGAGGTGGCGGTGATCTTCCTCGCTGGATGGTGAGATCCGGTGCCGCCCTACGGTCGGCTAGTGGGGTTTCCCACAGCCTGGTGTCTCCTACCAGTGGAGCACCTCCCCAACCGCCCCAACATGTGTGGTAGTGTAGTACAAATTAGTGTAAATGTGTGTAAAGGGGATAGGACAAGGAAGAGGAAGGAAAGATCGCACGTGATCTGTGGACGTTTGTTAGGGTACGGCGCTAGTATTCGCCTGGTGTTGATCGGAGAAACCCCGGAAAACTACTGATCAGAGCTACCAGCCCTTAGATTTCTTCTCCGAGCAGCGACTGAATTCGACCTAGCTTACAAATTAGTGTTGAAAATCTTGCAACTGTTGGGACTCGAACCTAGGACCTTCCTGTCAGAATCCAGTGCTATGGAACTGAATTATTTCAATAAAGACAAAGAGACACGTATATAGCTCCTTCATAAAGAGTAATATTCTCTGTGGGGCAAAGGTCTAGACACAACCAAAAAATGAGAGAAAACATCAGGCAACAGAAATCGTGTTCAGGCGAAGATTTTTATCTTTTTATCTAAGACAAAATAAGCAATGATGAAATAAAAAAATGATAGTACAAGCAAACTTAAATGATATTATCGAAATTAAAGAACTAAAATGAAGTGGTGATTTGAAAAGACTGATATCAGATTTCCACAAAAAATTGGAAATAGTTACAAAAATAGGCCCAATCTTTCACCTAAAGTTTTGGTATATAATAATGATTACATAAAACTGATTCACTCTCAATTTGTAATGAACTTAACAGCTAAAAGAAGAGATGGTCCACAGATGTATCTTTAAATGCCAAAAGAAGTCACCGAAAAAAAAAATCCTTCTGAAGGGCGAAGTAACATGGAATGCTTCTTGTCATATAATCTAAAAGCTGAAATATGTATATCTCGTGTGTAAAATTCCTAAGCCCTTGGAAAAATAAAGGAAACATAGAAGTTTACTCATATTTGTACATTTGACGGTACTATTATTTTTCAATCTATTTTTTGTTCTGTGGGAAAAGGAAGTGTCTTCAGGAACTACTTAAGGCGTACCGTTGATTACGTATTAACGTAAGAAACACTTTATAATTAATATTTACCCCATCAAAGATTAATACAAACTCAATTGCGTATTTGTGAAAAAGTTCATATTGACTAAAAATCCTTAGTAACGAAAAGGCTTTAACAGTACTGTTGTATAGTCTACATCATGCACGAGTATAAATAAAGATCATCAAAGTCTTTGCTTATCTAACATATGTATGCAGATAGAGTAATGAATATTTTTTAATTAATGAATATGAAAAGCGATGGAATATTGTTTTACTAATTTCATGCAACATACTATTATTCAATTGATAACAATAATCTAAAAATTTTGATCACCCTTCTTATTCACACTTAACACATATTTAACACTCAAGTTTTACGAACATAATGGAGGGGTACGCATTATACCTACTCTACGTTCAGGAGCAACAATTGTATATTAGAGTGACCCCGAGGACCGCGAATAATATGGCCAATATGCCCACAAAACTCGATTCACCCCATTGCAAAACCAGACTGCTGACCGCGACTCCACTTAACCTGGAAACTACATATAATGCACCAAAATGTTTGTGCACTTTGTATATTTAAGACTGCAGTACGAGCTATTGAGTTTGAGGGCGTATGCACGTGAATGCGTGACTAAACTAATGAAAATAACGTCCCTGGTAATGCGCAAATAATCCATTGTACTTTAGGATTATGTATTTTGTTTTGTGGTTGTTGCAGTCGCAGGTATAAGAGAAGTGTTCCACGACAGAAGGAACTGCATCTATACGCTCCGTGTTGTTTCATGAATGTGTTTAAAATATATTTACAATTATGGGACATTTTCAACATATTTATTTTATGTATGCTGCATGATAGATATATTATGTTAGAATGAAACGTTTCAGTTCTGCCAACTTTTATAATGTCTTGTTTACGTATGAATCAGTGTTTCAAAGTAGTGTCTTCTCTACTCAAATTGGCCTAATGACCATTGGAATATCAACACCCAGGCAGTTGTTATGGTTTCTATTTCTGGAAACTGGTTCACTGGCCCATTTGCGATCTAGGAACTATGCGTTGTTGGTAATTTCTTTATAGATCCTTGCGTTTCCAATCTACAAACAAATTTTTCCTCGCATTGCTACTTGCGACGATACAACGGTCGTATTCGTTGAGACAGTATAGACTATAATATATTCGAGTTGTATTTTTTTCGAGATTAGTTTTGCAAGGGATTAACACACAAGAAAACTCATTCAAAATATTTCATAGTCAGAAAAGTAATGTGTTTATTTGCGTTAATTAAAATACATCAATAGTATACTAAGGTAATTTTCATGTACCAAAATATGAAATGAAGATTATTGACAAGCAAAAAGGTTCCATTAAATTAATTTCAAATATATTATTAATAAATTGATGTGATTCCGTGAATGGGGATTAGATGCAACATCTCATTCATTAAAACAACATGAAAAAACACCGTAATAGGAAATTACCGAAATGTCTTGAGCACAAAGTTTACGGTTTTACACCAAGTTTAACTGTTACGCTTGTTGCAACGGGAAATTTCCAACCTTGAGATGTAGCCGATTTCTGATTCATTAGCAGCGTTGGGACGCTGTAGCTTTGCTTATTGGCTGAAATTAAGGCCTGGAGTGCCGGCGATGGCGGCGAGCCGGCGGCGACGATGACGGTAGCTGTGGCGGTGTCTAACTGGAGAGCTCGTCTTTCGTGCTGTCTCCTGCGCACTCAGAGCTTGGAGAATCCAACCAGAAATTCGAGAAAGCCTCTTTGTGGTCAGTATTTTGCTATTATGTAATCACCGAAAGTCAGATCACTTGGTACTTTGGAAACCGATTCCATTTACGAGCGCTTCGGTATACACACGCAAAGCAACGATTAGTCATGGTACAGAAAACGGGAAACCATGAATTCTGATCAAGAACGTTGGAAGAATTAATTTATTCATATTGGGAAAAAGTTATATTTACGAAAAATAAATATAGCGTCTTTCCAGAGGGACCAGAGAAAGAAAGCGACGAGAGAAAACAACTTTGTCATCTACTTATGCCATTTGAGCATGGAAACAAGACTACCAATGCGTTTGTGGATAGTATACACGCATATGGTTCGTAATTTTAAAAAAATGATAAACATAACTAATAAAAAATCCAAGTAGAATTACAGAATTTACAGAAAAAATGTGAATTAGTGAGTACAATTTGTGATTTTGGCAAACTGTCGAATACGAACATTTTAAACAATCCAAAAACGTTACAACAAAACATTCTACTTGAGTTACCTCAAGAAAAAGAGCGAAAATAAGAGGATAAACAATAATATAAGCATACACAATTATTATGTCTTATACATAAGAAAAATAAAACAATTTAACACAATTAATATTAGAATGCAATGACGTTTTCCTTTTTTACTAACAATTTATAAAAGTTGTCGGTATATAAAATTTAACTTGATTAGGCTTATTGTTTTTGACATCTATCTTTTAAAGTGATTGTTTCGTTCCTCAATTAAAAACATGCAGTATAATTAAATATTTCCAACAATTTATATATAAGAAATAGATTATTGCAGTATGAATTTCGTATTTCTTCACCAATCAAAAGAGAGAAAGTGTTGACATATATTACAATCATTTAATGATACATTAAATCATTCATTATCATAATTAATATTTATATTGACATTCTCGACGATGTTCACGAGACATCTTTCACCAAAGCACTGAGTCTGGCCAACTGAATAAGCGTCGCGATTTCTCGATTGAGACTACACTGTCAGTGACATTATGAAGGTCAACCATTTTTTTAATTTTAATTTTTTGTGTGAATGAGAATATAGATTCAGCAGCGGCGTTATATTTAGAAATGGAATAAAACAATGTAACGTAAATGTTTCAATTCAAATTTTCATTTTATTTCAAATTTACGATTCGTAGCAATTATATTGGTTTAAAATAACTGTTTCACTCTGCAGTCGTTGCTAAGCAGTCTATCGAATTTTTCCTTAAGCTAATTTCAGCTTGGAAACTCCAGCCGACTTTCCGCGTCCCGCTTTGCCCCGAGTCGCCGCAGAACGTCCCGAATCATTTCCTTGAACACGATTATACTTGAGGAACACGCCACTCCAGCAACAATAGCGACAATGGATTGTCCCCCCTACAAAGGAGAAGATGTTAAACACGCACTCGGCCATTGTTGCGTCGCATCCTCGTGATGAAGATTTCGGATGAGCGGGAGAGAAGGAAAAAAACAACAAAAAAACAGCGTGCAAGGAAGACGAAGTAGGAGGCGCAGAGGAAGCCAGAAGAGGCGGTAGGGCGATGCGGTGCAGGGCCGTGGGAAGGGGAGGAGCCGCGTCTTGAAGGAGGGAGCGCTGGGGATGCACGGGGGCGCGCAGGGGCGTCGCAGCGCGGGGCGGAGTCCGGACGCAGCAGGCCGGCCTGCGGTGCGGCGCGGCGCGGCCCGGGAGGCTGCGCCCTTGGCTAGAGCGGCAACTCACTTTAGATCTGACAAATTATTATTATTATTATTATTATTATTATTATTATTATTATTATTATTATTTACTATTATTATATCACTAGAAAGAATTTTCTTTACATTTACAAAAACGAATTGTACGAATAAGTAAATCCCACCCACACGTGATTCTTGTAAGCCTCTCTTGCTTCATCTAGGTATTTTACCGTTACCTTGTCTCTTCATATATGAATCAGTAGTTTTTGTCAAAAATGACGTACCTACAGGTGGGAATATATTTTCAACAAACGCCATTGTCTATAACTACAACACTCGACGTAGTAATCATATTCATCAGGTGACAGTATCAACAGCTCACTACAAAAAATTCACATATAATACATGTACATTATTTTACAACACCTTGCCAGAGGAATCTTTTCTGCCGCACAACTGTTTCTATACAATTAGAGACTATTTCGAACATCCAAAAGGAAAGTAATATTAATTTTAACGATGACATTTAATGTATTTTATACCATATGGATTGTATAATTGTAAAGTATCTGTAACAAGTATTGTACTTCAGCTTCTGGGTCATTGACCCTCATCTCGATCAGGTTTTCGTCCATTTTCCCTGATCCTGGAGCAAATGCTGAGATGGCCCCTTGTTTTGCTTCTGGACATACATGTAACTTCAAATTAACTTCTCCCCATAGCACGTCACACACAATTTTTAACTGTTTTTGACGTAAATAAATTAAAAAAAATATTTTATGCCTGTGTCCCATTCTCAAGATATCGAGACAAGTAGCTTTGACGTAACAGCAGTGGTAGTTTGTTGGAATATAGGCAAACCACCCACCCTAGATGTAGCTGAGAGGAATTGGGAGCTATTCTTACTTCCGTATTGAGCGATAGCTTCTAAAAAGTGCAGCGCTCTTAGATTCAACAACCATCTGATCACTATCAGGTACAGAACTAACTACAGAGATACCTTTGAGCTACTCGCGTAGCGACTCTGTTTCCGAGGCCTTACATAGCTTTACACTTCTCTCTCTGTTTATACGGGTTGCCATTACCCTGCTACGTATTCACTTTTTTCTTCACGTTGTCCGACTCCTCGTAAGATGTTTTGTGTCCAGATCTAGCATTGCATAACTGAAGAATGCTCTGTTATTCTTCTCATTGTTGTTGTTGTTGTTGTTGTTGTTGTAATTCTTTATTACTTTTTGACTTCTCAAGAAATCTCGGAGCATTCCTGCTCAAGACAGCTTGTCTGTACAAATAAATGGAGCTGCTACAATGAAGATATTCCTCAAACAGTGTTCTAAACGACCGTAATGTCCTCTATTAATGTTGATTATGGTGATGACTTCTCTTCCTTGGCCCTTCATCTACTTCATTGAAGACTCAAAAACATTCTGACGATGCTTACTGTACCCAATAAAGCGGCCTTTTACTTAGTTCTAGGGTGTTTTTTCGAAATGACAGACTTTTTCCAGCCTTCGTAATTACAAGCACCATTTGCCGATACTCTCACAGGTACTACCTCAAATCGCTGCCATCTCTACATATCCTTCAACTCAACGGCTAGTTGTAGGTATTTTCTTTTTTCCTCAGCAACAATCATCTATACGAACTACATTAGTAAATTCATAGTTCTTTCTTTTTGATTAAATAAAACTGTCTGGACTGCTTTGATCGTCATGTCAGGTATAATTGTGCTGTTCCACAGTATTCGTGCTAAGTGATTACTGACTAAATTCTCAGGCTTACACTTGTAATACGACTGTCCTTACTTTGCTAGTTGATATCTGTTTGCATGTGTGTGGTGAATTACTTTAGCTACATTATTACGACTCTGGAAATTTTCAGTTTGTACCAAAAATATGCATCCATTGCATATATGTTGGATTGATTCATTGATACTTTTACATATTCGGCATTTGCTATCAACCTTTTGGCCCATTGATTTTTTATAGGCCTAATCCCTTTATCTTGTATGGAGAACAGGAATCCTGTTTCAACATAAAGGTCCGCTGTTAGCAGCCATACTGGAAACCATTTCAGATCAACATAATCAGAAGTCAACGTTGCTGTAAACCGGCCACGCAGTTTTTTGTCTTCTAGAGATTAATTCAATCTTGAGGAAATCTCCGTTCTGTTGGACTAGACTTAATGTTTTTTCTATCATGACAGAAAATTGCTTTATGAAGTGGGGTATCAACCGACAGAAAATGGTGACGTAATATATTTTCCTGTTGATATAATGCTTCCAAATTCAGTAGTCCGCTGTTTGCATAATTTCAAGATATAATGTACATTATTATTATTATTATTATTATTATTATTATTATTATTATTATTATTATTATTATTATTATTATTATTATTATTATTATTATTATTATTATTATTATCTTTGTAGTAGTTGTAGAGGCAGCTTGTGTTAAATTTGGAACTGCACAATGCGGACAATACATCGGCAAGGTTCCGGCTACCCTGAAGGGGTCATGAAGTGAGAAAGCCAGAAAGAGCCGCATGGAGCGTCAGGCTGAGGTCTCTTGCGGTCCTTCGCAGGACCTCCAAGATAAAATAGCTTTGTTTCCCGCGGCACACACTGGCGAGCGCAGGCCTGGGCGTGGCGGTAGCAGCGCTGAAGGCGTGAGCGGAGGCGGCGGCACCGCCGAGGAAATTGAAGCAAACCACGGAGTGCAGGAGGCGGAACGCCCAGGCACGCTGCGCAGAATCCCGACGGAAAATGAAGGCTGGTGTTGGATTTATTTTCAGTTTTGTGGAATACTTCTAACATATGTCATGAGAAACAGATTCGTCTGAATTACGACATTCGTGACGTATCATACGTACTTCAGACGTATACCTAGATAATCATGATGCACAGATGCATCTGGCATATTCTTTTCATCGCAAAACGGATTGATCTTGACGAAAAGGCGATGGATGCATGTTCTGATAATAGTAATTTTGAAATTAAGTTTGGTGCGTTCATACCGTTTCTGGGCGTGTTAACTAATTATATTATACCCGCAAGTGTTGTGCATGTTATATCTTGGGAGTTCACTTAATTCCTCCTCAGCTGGAAAGTGAGATTCGGAGCTGACTTGGGCGTGAGCTTGCTGAATTTCCCCTTCCAGGAACTTTTCCGAACGGCACACCAGAGTCAGTGGGTAATTTTTAATATGGATATTGAAAAATTAGTATATATAAGCATTTAATTTTAACCACACTTGCTTGCATTGAAATATTTAAAATATCATTTAGATTTATGTTCATATTTTATCCTCAAAAGAATTTATATATTATATTCTCTAAAATAAAGACCAAGGGATTTGAAAATTAGTTAAAAACGCACAGAGTCGCACATTTAGTTGTGTTATTACATACTGGAGGGAATGAAGTATTGGCGTTTTATATACAAACTTTGGTGCAATTGCACATGCAGAGCAACCATATACTACGAAAACGTAGTAAAGCAATAATAGATACTACTTCGTATATGCAGTAATCGCCAACTCATATTTCTTGCTTGTTCCGTCTCGTGAAGTTCTTCGCCCAGCAATTTTAAGATCAATAGCGAAGTGGCGGTGTAGAATGCAAACACTCTACATTTATCCATTTGTTTTATCTCCGGATGAACATAATATTTCAGCGTAATTCTCTCACACTTGGCGTAATTCTCCTGTTATTTTACTTGAGACGTGAAGTTGATACTTTGTTCCATTTTGTTGCAGAGGCCGCGCTCCTCCTATTGTTCCAGTGTCAGAGAGAAAGACAAACGATTCCGAGTTATTTTGTTAGCGGGTAAGTGAAGTGTCGTGTAGTAAATTCCAAAAGTTCTCAAAACATACACCAAGTACTCTCACATATGAGTTTCCTATGCAAATGGAGCCTATTCATGCATTCCCGCGGTATCATTATGCAAACCCTAAGGCATAAACCATTGTGGCCTTTATGAAAGTGGATTCATCGTTCCAGAAAAGCGCTTGGAAATTCTTCTCCTCCGCTGCGAAATGTCTCGTGAAGGCGCCGCGGGTGGCCGGGCGGGGCCAATGGGCGTGGGCTCTATGCGAATTGCGTAAAATACCTGGGGGAGGTGCGCGTCGGCGCCGGACAGAAAGAGCTAAACGGTGCCGCCTTTAAGTGGAGAGCCCGCGCCGTTTCCGGTAGATGTTTTCCGGTAATTCTCCCAGAACAATGAGATGGGCGTGGCTGTCACCGGGACCTTAATCACGGCCGGGAAACGTTTATGAAACTGAATAAATTCTGGAGTTCATTAGGTTAACAAAGGGGAAATCGAACCCGTGAGCCGGTTCGGTGCTCTCAGCTGCTGTATAACAGTGGCGTCCATTTTCTCACTCGGGGTGGCGAAAGCGTCAATGTTATACATTCATTATTTTCGTTTTGCTATAGGAACTGATAATAAAATGTCTTCTGCTCATTTAATCTTTCCTCATTTATTATTTTTGCACACACTATTTAACAGTTCATGATGATCATTTATTTCATTTGTATTTGATTTGTATTTCATTTGTATTTTAATTCGTTTCACTATGCGCGCTGTTCTTTGGTTAAATTTAATGTTTATTATCATTATTATTATTATTATTATTACATACAATCAAATATCTTTAAAACATTAACATTGGCTTATCATGGATTTTCACAAAACAATAAAAATGTGTAAAATATGTAAAATATGATACGGCGACATGAGTTCATAAGAAAAAAACAAAAATAAGATAATGACGTTTGTGATAATTTCACTTCAATAAGAATTTAGTGTTTAAACATTATACAGATTCGCAATTTTGAAAAATTCATTAAATATTTCTTGTAAGTTAATGTCTTTACTAGGAGGAGTACTCTCGGAAATCGTGTGTAATTGGTTGTCCATAACCTATCTCATATTACTTTTTTCTTATTATTTACTTTCTCGTCATACTATCTACTTAAGAAGTAAAGAAAAAAATATTGAGATGATGCAGAAGAAAGCGGTGATTCTCCGTCATAAAACTCGTATTTTGGGGCCATGATAACGGAACTAGTGCTACTAAATCAGCATATAATTTTTGTGCTATTTGTCACTTTTGCAGTTTTCGAAAATTCAGAATGTTCTATGAAAATTAGACCAGCACCATTTTAAACGCCCTTTATTCGAGGGAGAAAAAAAATTGAGCAGTTTTTCTGAAGACAATTGCTTTAAAATGAATCTTCTTTCACGTAAAATTACGCGAAAACGACTCATATTTTCGAAAAATTGTACATTACTATTTCACCTTTTAAGAACAGATTTTATGGAAAGTAGTATACGTACTTTAATAGTTCTGCGATGACGGCAAAAATTCTTAAACTTTTGCAATTTTCAACACTTCCGAAATTATTCTAATTTTTCTCGGACAAGGGACGTACGATAATAAAAATAGTGCAGGTCCCATTTTCGGTAAACTCAGTAATTTATAAAATGGCATTACCTTATCATTGCAGAACCACAATAATGATGCTAAAGAAGTTTTTCCTTCTTAAAATTCCTTATTTTTTCTTATTTAAAAAAACTAGTAGTTTTTGCGCAATTTTTTTCTTGAAGTAAATACAACTTATGAAAATAATCTCGGAAATCGTTTCAAATTTAGTTTCTTTATTTCTTTAATCGGTTAGAGCAAAAAAAGCTTACAAATGTTGCACGATTCATTTTTATGGAACTCTGAATCCTCAAAAACTCCAAAAGTTACAAATAACTTGAGGAAATCTGTGCATATCTAGTTGACGAAAATAATTATCCAATAACCATTTCGCTCTCAAATGTAGATAGTATTCTCCAACGTTTGTACGTTTAGAAACATTTGATTTGGGGCTGAATTTTTAGAAGGAATGTAAAGAATTTCACAGAAGATGTATCACTCACACGCCCGATAAATTAATTAAGGTGTACGCGGTAGAAATTTATTTTATATTTATTAAATTTGAAGTTTATAGTACTTAGAGGAAAATTTCTTTTCCGATTATGACTCGAATGATAAAAAAGGATAATATTATGCTACATAAATATTATATGCTTTAAAATAATATTATTGTTATAATTCTCTAAACTACAGTCATTTTTCATAATTTGATATTAATTTTTATAGAACTTTTAATATAAATATCATTTTATTGTTTTTATTATTGATATGATTTTTCTCATTGACAATCACATCAGCATGTCTGCGTTTGGCATTTACATTATATGAAAAATCTGGGAATACATTAATAATTTTATATTTTATTATTTTTATATTCACTAGGATGAAAAATAAAATAATCTTTATTTTACACAACTATTATTACAAAAATTACTAATTTGTTTATAACGCAAGTTCATACACCATTTCAGATATTTAAATAAATTACTTTCAATTCACAACTGCTTTGCGTTTAACGTAAAACAGTACAAACTGTGTTACGTACGATGAATAGAAGTGCATTCAATGCACGTTTTCTTAAGTTCTGGGATCCCTAACTTAACCCTGATACTCGTATAATTTGAATTAAGAATACACTTAGAGACCAGCATTTTGGCAAGAATTGATGAAAAAACATTCGTCAACATCTACTGAAAACTGTGTTCCAAGTCAAATCCTCTTCTTTTTGGATAACTTTCCCACCGTACTCTAGAAAATGTGCCCAGATATTGTAGTTACATTTATGTCCAGAAGTAAAACAAGGGACTCTTAAGCATTCGTATAAAGAATATGGTACAATGGACGAAACACCTGATTTAAATGGGGGTATTAACCCAGAAACAGGTACAATATTTGATACAGGTTTAGTTCTTTAGCATAATTCAGTCCAATTTTCCAAATGGTAACCAATATATTAAGTATCATTGTTAATACCAATATTATTTTCCGTTTTAATGATCAATGCAGTCTCTAATATCATAGAAATAGATGCGCAGAAACAAAAGATTTTACTTGGCATTTAAACTTGTGTATCGATTTTAGTCGTTTGGCTTCTCACAAAATGTGTTTTAAAATTATGTTATGAATTTTATGTGAATTTTTTGTAGTATGGTGTTTATATTGACACGTGATGAATGTGACTACTATGTTGAGAGTTATAGTTATAGACATCGGTATTCGATGAAAATATGATCCCACTTGAATAAGTCTTTTTTTGACTGAATCATAAATTAAAAAGTAAGGGAATGGTAGAATTCCTATCTCAGTAAAGAAGGGCATATAAAAATCACGTGGGTGGGATATGCTTATTATTCGTACATTTATTTTCTTTAAATCTAAATAGTAGGATGTGTTTCCCCAGAACAGTATGGGACTGTCTGAATTTGAAAGCATTCAGGTCGCTTAGAATACTGAACTTCATTTTACGTTCAATTAATTTAAATGGACGTTCTATTTGAGGTTTGACTGAAGTGAGAGACCCCAAATAATTTTACCTTAACATCCGTTAGTACGCATAATTGCTTTTCAATTGAATATACAATTGTTTATTTGAAATGGAATACTGCATTGAAACAGTTTTCCATTTATTGACTCTTAATTTATTATTACGAAACATATTGAAAATCTTGTAATGTACTATTTACTTTTTTATAATTCCAAGGAATATTCTTATCACGCGCAAAGAGAACTGCTTTTCTGTTTCTAATTGTCGACACATTGTTTACCTGTTGTAATCGTAGTATAGCTACAATATCGAACCTTGCGGGATGGCATGTGCAATTGGCTATCAAAAAGAAAGGTGAATAAATAATATCACATCATTTCAGTACGATATTTCTATTATCTGTGTTTCTTGTCAATGTATGAACCAATCTAGAGCAATACTACGAATACTGCACCAAAGTAATTTTGAAAGAAAACTGTTATGAGATCGATGATATCAAAATATTTTGGAAGACCTAAAATATTCCAAAAGCGTATCATTTGATTCAAGAATGAAGTGACATCTTTAAGAAGAGAAAATATGGCTGTTTTCATTGATCTTGATTTTTTTAAACCATGTTGGCAACCTGGAAACACTTTGTATTTACTAAGAAATGTTTCCATTCGTACGAAAGAAATTTTCTCAAATATTTTCAATAAAACATACAAAGGGAAATTGCAAGATCACTTTGAATTTCATTTCTGTTGTAAGTATAAAGAGCAGTTTCATTTTAACTGTTTTGAAAATATTTGGAAATGTTCCGGTGAACGTATGAGTTATCGGGTGCGTAATGACTGGTGCATTCAAGATATACATACAACTATTAAACAAACAATAGTGAAATTGATCTGAACCGACCAAATATTTATTTTTTAGGTTATCGATTATTATGAAAATTTCATGGAAAGTTGTTTAAAAAAATATCCTGTCAAAAATGTTTATGGAAACCTTTGATGTTGAATCTTTTTGCCTAAGACCCATAGTGAGATGATCCGCAGTTTTGGAATTATCTTGGTGAAAGGGAGTTGCCATTTTTGCCGGATCGTTCACTTTATATCAGTATCTCTTAAGGTACTCCTTTACTTCAAATAACGTTTTTTCGTGAAAAATGGGAATTTTTGATTTTCCAAATGCGCATGCATATGCCACATCACACGACAATTTGCAGTTCAAGTAGCCATAATCGCTAAAAATGAAAGAAAGATGTTGATTATTTCGTGAGAAATTTTAAAGAAGTTTTAAGTCGCCAATCAAAAGTAGAATATCCTTTTGGACAAACTTTTTCTTGTCGTTAGGGAACTAGTGTTCACAGACGACTTTTGGAGCTAATGAATTTTAATCCGGCTTTTTCCTAGTTACTTTCTTCCTTGTTCGGCCCGACTCGAAACATCATAACTCTTCTAAATGTAAAGATATGTTTATGATATACTTTTTATTTAACAGCAGAAAGTCTATTCTTGTGCCTAAATCTGAAATGTTTGTATAAGTGTCTATTATTAATAATAAATTGCTGTTAATTATCAGTTACGAGTGATTTTTAAAAGTTCTAAATCAATCCCTGTAAAATATATAAATGTCCCTTATAAATCTTCAAATTTAGATTCAGATACTAAAAATAATTCAAGTAACAATCTTAAGAATGAAACATCAAACAATGTTTAACGATTCATGAGTTATGATGTTACATATTATGCCATATTATTTTTGACGTTCTTAATACCTAATCTTACGTGTTATTATATTTACATTGAGATATATGCCTAAATAAAAAGAAATTAAATTCAGGTAGACGAATACCTTAAAACACCGTTATCTACAAGGTTTCTAATTGATGTGATCGTTTTTTACTATATTCCACGTTGCTTTCGCCATGTTATTGAATGCGTTATGCCCAGAACGTTATACGAACGCGTGACAGAGATAGGGAACACAAATCACACGTATTTTTGATGAGGTTTTCGTCAATGTTTTTCCCTCAACGTATAGGGATATTACGCAAAACAGAAGCGATTGAATTGCTCGTCTCAATGCCGAGGCCTCCGGAGGCATGTGTAAACGACGAAGCGGTTTGGTGTTAGATGCAAATTCAATACGGATGATGAGTAAGAGACCTTGTTTTGATGCGAGTGCTGTTCAGCAGATGTTTGCACGACAAACACGTTGTTATTGTGATGGAGACTTTCCTGCTAATCGTGTGATGCTTTCCACAACGCATTCCAAGTGAATATTAGTGACCATTCATCGGTAGTTTTTAGACCCCGCACGTACAATCACGGATCTTAAAGAAATGAAGCTTTTTTCAATGTAAATTATACTCCACATGAGACTCAAGTTGTAAAGATAAATATACATAGCAATGGAAGACGTTGGTTCATTTAGTTTCATCATATCATTGCGAATAATTACAAATGTACTTATTTCTCCAAATAATTTGAACAGAATTTGATAAATTCATTAAACGGCATTAACTTTCACGTCCTATTACGTTCTTACGATCAGCGTCGATTAATATGTTACGAAGCCCTATGCGTGTGCAAACTATGGGAACCTCTAATAATATTAAAGAATAGAAGTTTGTGGTAAAAATGATAAAAATATATCAGTACATTTGCAATTAAAAGTATTAACATACTTTTAGACTTTACGAACAAGAACACAATTTTGTTTTAAATTTTACTTGAGACTCCAATCCAGCAGCTGCCCTATGACTGTGATTAATTTGCTTATGAATTAAACCCTCCCTACCAAAAATTCGTATTAATATATATTATTGGATATATACTTTTGCATTAGTTTCCGTTATAACACTAATTTGTGGAGTGACAAGACAAAATTATACCCATACTTTGAAATTCGATTTAAGGGAACTCGAGACTCAGTGAATTTGAAACAGATATTTTAATTTTGGGGGATATTTTACATGAATATTAAATAAAAATTTTCCAAATTTTCTCAAAAAGTACTTGAAGATTTTGTATTAAATTGTGTTCTTGGATAGTGTAAAAGACGCTTCAAAGAATAGCGAATGTCTTATTTTCGCAACGATCTCTTATTTTAAAAAATTGCAAAAGTTCCAAGATTCTTCCTTAATAAAATATGTCAAATGATGAAATAATATCACTCACAATTTTTAGAAAATATGAGTAGTTTTCGAGAAATTGTGCGTGAAAGGTAGAAAATTTTCAAACAATTATTTTCTCAAAAACGACTACAATTTTTTTCGTAAATTTTCTTCTCGTATGTATCAAAGGACGGTAAGGAAACCAGTGTTACTCCCCTTTCCAACGAACACACTGTACTTTAGAATATTACAAAAAGTTAACATTCCAAACTACAAATTAGATAGGAGACTACAGAAACTACATATTAGATTAGAAGTAAATAATTTCGTGTTAAATAAAATCTATTTTAAAACATCAGATCTGTTATAAAGGTTATGTACAACTCTTTGAAAAATAGTAGTTTTCACTTAATTTATGCTTGAAATTAATGCAAGTAAACTCATTTTCTTAAAAATCGCTCAACATTTTTTCTTTGTTTTTTTTATGAATAGCACAAGGGACGCTTAAAACACTAGCACAGGTTTCATTTTCGTGGCACTTAGATTTTGAAAAATGGAAAAGTTTAAAAAAAATACGAGGAAGCGTTGTTGTCATAGTACAACTAGTTCAAGTTTCCAAGGCACATTTTCATTTCGTTGTATACTACTAATGTAAGTTTGTCTCTTTTCATTAGTTCCATTATTTTAAAAGTTTATACAGGATGGAATAACTAAGTGTTACACGCCTTTTATCTCTTCAACCGTTCAAGATACGAAGACGTCGATTGGACTGTCGGTTGCATAAACAGGGACTTCTTGGTTACAGAATACTTCGGTTTTTCGCTATTTTGTGAGAGTGCGAATGGCTATGAAGATATAAGGTCAACTTTGTTTTTTTAATGGAACTCTATGCTAAATTAGCGTATCGTAATGGGCTTAAAAACCATTTCAAATATGCGTACATCTTCGTATTTAAGCGAATCATTTTTAGAATTTGATGTGTTTCTCTAACGTATTTTTCCATTATAGCGGCAATTTTCCATTCGACCTTTCTTGCTAACAATATAGGGAACTTTGTGAGTCCGTCCTTCAGACAAACGAGCTCGTTTATTTGAACATAATAACAAAATTCTTTCTTCAATATTAATTACGCCGAAAGATGACTTCATCCAAGGAAGATTCAAATGCTGCATACAGGATTCTTGTGTGTGACTGTTAATTACAAATAAATTATAATTAATAAGATATTCATTTGTTTTTGTTTACTTATTATAATTTACTTAAAATTTGTAATAGAATATGTTTAAAAGTTGTCAAAATAACACAACAGTATTTGAGTCACAAAACAAGAACTATCCAGAATCCTGTATGCAGCATTAGTCTTCCTTGGACGAAGTCATCTTTCGGCAAAATTACTATCGGAAAAAGTACTTGTTACTGTGCACAAATAAATGAACGCGTTTGTCTGAAGGACGGACTCGCGAAGTTCCCCATGTAGTTAGCAGAAAAGGTCGAATGAAAAATCACCCCCTCAGTGGAAAAATACGTTACAAAAACACATCGTATTTAAAAAAACAAACAAACGATTCGCTTAAATACAAAAATGTACACATATTTTAAATGTGTATACTGCTGTTTCTTCTGTCACTGGGATAGTAGGGTAAGGAAAGACCATTATGTGGTCAAAAAGTGGCCTTCGAAAAAAATGTTCAATCCTGGTGAAAACATATGGTGCATTAACACCTTGGCAAAGACATTGTAACAACCACTCCATCTTAAATTAAACTTTATGAAACATTTTGTGAAAGTAATGGACAAAGATGGAAATGGTTTCCAATTTTTACTATCTAAATTTCCTGCGATTAGTACTAAAAAATTAAAGAAGTAATTTTCATTGGGCCTCAGATCCATGACTTGATGAAAGATACTACCTATGAACAGTTGCTGCCAGTTGAAGGACTAAGAAGGTAGCTTGGCTTGCATTGAAAGATTCACGCGACAGTTTCTTGGGAAACAATGTCAGAATTTCAGGGAACTGACGAAACACATGTTGGACTATTACAAAGCTATGGGTTGCAACATGTTTCTAAAATTTCATTTCCTTCATTCCCATTTGGATTTCCTTCCACCTAATCTAGGAGATGTGAGTAACAAACGTGGCGAGAGATTTCACCAAGGTATCTCTGCTATGGAAAGACGATATAAGTGAAGATGGTCACCAAACCTTTCTGCAGATTACTCCTTCATGAAATTTCACTATCCACCCACAAACGGAAAGTTTCCAGGAAAAGTTTTTAATTTGTAAGTACATTTCAAGCTTTAATCAACTTTCCCGTACTGTTTTTATTTTATGTTTTGTAATACAAATAATTAATCGCATAAACAATTTATTACAAACAATTTTTGTTACAAGATCTGTTTATTAATCAAGTACAGATTCCTCCTGTATTGTTACCGAGTCCTTTCCAAGTCTCTTGAAAGTAGTATATGTGGCGTATCTTTTCCAGAAAAATTGGAACATGATCCAATATTCCTGATTTTATTTTCGTACTCAGCGTGAACCATTTAGAAAAGAATCGGTACTTTCATCTCGCGGCAAGACACAAAGTTCAAATTTGTTGCACTGTGTAATTAATGTTAGACTTTGGAATCTGCGCTTGTGCTCGAGCGGCTGCACTTCGGTTTAAGGCTTGCCACTTCTCTGGAAAACTCAGTTATTAATACCATCAGCATAGGCCTGAAATCTGGCGCAAGGCAAAAAGCGCGTGAGGTCAACGCCTCAACAGCCACTTGGAAAACAGTTCATGCACAGAGATTTCGACCTTCCCATTTCCAGCAGATGCAGCATTTGCAGTAGAGACGTACGTCGTTATGAATTTTCAAGACATTTCCTGTGCAAATGCAGAGAAATACAGGCAATTCTGAAACCGTTCTTTGGACAGATGAAGCGTGTTGTAAAAGAACTGGAACAATTTATGTGCATAATATGCATTTGTGGGCCGAGAAAAATTCACATGTTGCATTTCGCGTAGCTCACCAAGAGTGATTCCCTGTAATTGTGTGGGATGGCATTGTGAATGAAGTTACCGTCGGTTCTCACTTCGTACCCGAATGTTTCAGAGTCGTTCAGTATCTGAATTGTATATAACTCAGGGACTCCCTACGACTTTGGAGGGCGTCCCGTTCAATGTGCGGGCACAGATGCACAGCATGAAGGCGAGCCTCTTATTATCACGGGGTTCGGGAATAACTAGAGATGCAATTTCCAGGTTGCTGGATAGGACGGCGAGGTCCAATAGACCGGCCGCCTCGATCTCGCGATTTGAATTTGCAGGACTTTTTTTGCTCGGGGTGAATGAAAGACCGCGTATATGCTATTAAAGGTCGTGGATCGACATGGCCTTCTTCCGTGCATTCAAAGAGCAGCGGCAGAAATAAAGGGACGACCCGGCAGAGTTGTGCGCATCACGGAGGCCGTGTGGCGCTAATGCCGATCTTGCGTTCACGCAAGAGAAGGTCGTCGGTCCGGATGGCCGAGATCGCTAAGGCAGTAGTGCCGTAGCGATCTCGGACCGAAAGATCGCAGGTTCGAGTCCCGCCTCGGACATGGTAGTATTGTGTTCGTCCTTTCCCCCTATCATCATATCGTGTTATCCTCATAGTTAGCATACCGTTACATGCAATAGTTGTCGCTAATGACCTAGAAATTGATGCGACCTTAAATAAAAAAAGAGGAGGTCATTTCGAACCCTTGTAAAGCCCTTGTTATACTATGTGAAAATGGAAATTATGGCTGTATACGCAAATAATAAGTTATCCTAAATAACACTTAATAGTTTTTTCTACCTCTTTTCATGTTCGTTAGAAAATTAGTTAATAATAGTATCAGGGAACAATTTTTAATGTAATATTTGGGCAACCTTTATGCAAAAAATGACCAATGATAAAAAAAAACATTTTCTTTCAAACATTTGAAAAGGGTTCACACTATTTTCTTTTGCACACATGAATAACTTAATGCACTCTAACACAGGATCCTGTACGTGCAACGAGAATTCAATTACCCTGTATCTTCGCAGTAAAAAATAGTGCAAAGACTAAATATGCTGATGACGTAGACTGTGTTTATGCAATCGACTGTCGAAACGACATCTTCGTATCTTTCATAGTTGGGGAGATACAAGGTAACGTTATCACTTAGTTGTTTCACCCTGTATATCTTTTTAGAAAACCTTCTTTGAATTTTTCTAGTACGCGCGAAGCTATTATATTTCCTGCCACCTTTTCTATATCTGACGGCATACCTTCCGTGTCAGATTCTGTGTGTGAAAATCTAACACAAGCTAAAAACAATCGGTTAAGCCCAACATACGGTAATTCTCCATGAAAGTCTCTCTTGCTGGTGAGAGTGCTAGAAACTGAAATTATATACGTAGCACAAGCTGCAGCTTGAAAGAAAAAAAATTAAAATACTGCACTCTCTACAATCATTAAAGATTCTAGAAGTGTTGATCTCTTCCTTTGTTTCCCAGTGATGTGGTTGCCACGAACATGAATGCAATTTTTAATAGAAGGTCCTTAGTCGGCTCAGTGCGGAGAGACTTTCCTGGCGCACTATACTAACACATGATTGTAAACAATTATTGCGGACAATCGCGGATGTGCCTAATGTTACAAATAGTAGGTCGCAACAGTTTTCGAAGAAAGTAATCAGAATAATAAATATTAAATAAAACAAACATATATCCGTAATTTTTATAGGTAAAAGTGTGAATGATACACATTAGATATATTGACGCTAGAACGCCCAAGCAATGACATTACCTGTACAATTTCTAGAATGTTTCATGTTCGCCATTCAAGGTGTATCTGTTCAATTTGTTGAACTGAAACACACACACACACACACAAAAAAACAGGAATGTTTTAAAAGATTTTGACTATTTATAAAAGATTTACTAATGCATAGTTTTCAATAAATGCAAATAAAATAATTACAAATACTTTGATGAGTAAGATCTACACATGTGCATCGAATACACGCTGCAAATAGCGCATTTGAAGAACATTTCAAACACTTGAGATCGTAGACTTCCGCGGCTAGAGTCAGTTGCTGTCGTGCACTTGGCTCTCCGGGAGACGCCATGTTCTACGCACAAGTTCGTCCGCCATTCTGTGATCTTCCTCAGGGCAAAAATAATTTTAGGACGCGGCGTCTCCCGGACAGCCAAGTTGCTATTTCATACATTTATTTTCATTTTCTCCTGACAGCTACACCTGGCATGTTTTCTTGTTATTTGTATTTACATTTGTCCCATTATTTGCTCGCAGCTTCTCCAGTTAAGTACTTAATTTTCCAAACTTATGATTAACGACCGTATGTCTTGAATATCTACATTTTTGAGTAGTAATTATAGATGTGTTTTTTGTTCAAGAGTTGCATTCCATGCTCAACTAATATCTCATGAAAACTATTTCAAGCAGAATATTAGTAATTTCCGGAATGTTTTTAATATTTTGGGAAAAGTAAACAATGAATTATGAACTTAAGGTTACCATAATATGCTTCGGTTAAAATCATTGAAAGCACTAATCACAATTCTTTTAGGGTTTTATTAAAATGATCAATTGCAAATTTAAATATTTATAGCAATATTTGTGATAAGATATCTCTCTCAAGGTCGCTAAAGTAGGATCGGTGATCATCGTACACAGTGTACACATTTCATTATATATTTAGGTTTAAGACTTAACTACTTTACTGTTTGAGAACCATGCATTACGATATAATCAATAGATGACAAAAATGATGACGAGGTGAATGAACATGGAGAAAATGTTTAAAGAGAGGCAGGAAAAAGGGGGGATGCTGGGAGACCGCTTTGTCTACTGCAAATATCACATGGAGTTTTCACATGGGATTGAGTCCGTTCTCCAGCATTAGAGGGCGCATTCGCTAGCCACTACACCACATTTCCTGTCTAATATATGGGGCGATTTATACCCTAAAAAAATTGCACATAAATTTCCATACTTCCGCAAATAATTCATATTTATTGCTCTGATAACACTGGTCAACAAGATTTTCTTCACAAGAAATCTTATTAGTGAATCTAGTGCATTTTTTATACTGAATTCAGATATGTAGTTAGAATTTTTTCATCAGGCACAGTTTTTTGAAACGGCTACTTTTTCAAATCTCATTTTACCTGTCTTAAGAACCTGAACCTGGAATTTTTTCATCAGGCACAGTTTTTTGAAACGGCTACTTTTTCAAATCTCATTTTACCTGTCTTAAGAACCTGAACCTGGATTTTTTTCATCAGGCAGAGTTTTTTGAAATGGCTACTTTTTCAAATCTCATTTTACCTGTCTTAAGAACCTGGACCTGTCTTAAGAACCTTTACCTTACATATAAGGATTTTATTCAAGCTGTATTTAAGGACACTGATGTAATAACATACTGAAACAACAACAAGGAACATTGCTCAGGTTCATTCATATTTTGACATTTTCAGACATGTTAGTTTAGCATTGTGAAATATCAGTATTGAGGTGGCTGTTAACTTATTAGCATGAATATCACTAGTAATATTTCCTTTTTATCTCGTTAAAAGTGTATTGTGAATGTTGTGTTTTAGTGTTTTGTTCCTTCATTGTGCGAATAAAGTATGTAAATCATGCAAATAATTTCTCCTGTATTTATAGGCAGCTGATCTTCATGTCTCAGAAGCGAAATTTCACGCCGCTTGAGAAAAAGTGTTATCAATTTTACTTTGGCTGTCACGTTTGTAGTTTTGAAAATAGCTGTAATTATTGTGTTAGATTGTTGACTGGGAGGAAAAATAGTACACCTCACGTGTCATTTGCAATTTCTATAATTTGGAGGGATCCAAGGGAAATATATGTGATTATTACTTTTGTTTAACAAATATTAAAGGAATCACATTTAAAACAAAATAGACATTTAAGTATCCAAAAATTCCACTGTAATGAGTCTTATCTTATACAATGAATGCTTTACTTTACCAGTATACGAACATTTGACCTTTAGATATAACTCTGATTCTGACCTACCTCAAACTGAAAGTGATTCAGATTTGAAAAATGAACATATGAAGACAGTAGCTTCCCATCAGAAAACATACTTTCCCAATCAACAAGGCGTTAATGACATCATTTGTGATTTACATCTGCCTAAGCAGCAAGCTGAAGTTTTAACTTCCAGACGCAAAGGTTGGTATCTACTCAAAAAACTTGTAATACTATGTAGATATCATAGACTCCATAATTATTTCAAAGACTGCTTCTCTTAATAAAATTGTATTTTTTGTAATGATATTTCTTCTGCTATGGAAACTCAATGCATTTCCCACAATACCTGGAGCGTATGCTGCTAGTCTGAGACGTATAAAAATATGAAACTAGTTTTAGAAAAAAACATGAGAGAAATACTACAGATGCAAAATATGCCCGAGTATCAATATCTACCACTTTCTTGGTAAGCCAGAATGAGTAGTATATTATTTAGACAGATAGCTAGTTACTGATTTTATTAAAAATTATTTAAAAAACCAAATGAATAACACACAAAACGCCGGCCTCATGGGTAAAAAATGAAGTGGTATTTGAATTCAGCATAAAAAATACTTCTAGAAAACGTTATTTTCATTCTTGTGAAAGGAAAAAGTTTATTTTTGTAGACTAGTGTAATTAGGTTATATCAGGATAACACTAGTATAAAATTATTAAAAAACAACTTTGTAAAGTTGTATATATATTGTATGTATACATGTATAAATTTTGACATAGAACTCCCTCTTCTTCTACTCCTTTGGGCAGAATATTTACATCTCTGGCCTTGCCCTAAAGCACCTTCTTGAAATACTTTTTTCACAGTCAGAACTAATTTAAGCAATAGAAGAGTAACGTGAAGACACTAAGGCTTGAAATTATTTGTTTTTCACATGACCCATGCTGAACATTTTCTTACAAATTTATCAATTGTTACGTTCTCCTTACGAACTACAGAGAAATTTATCTAATGCTACCGGGAAAAAAGGCAAAGTTTCGGCAGAAAAACTATTACACCTTTTGTGCTATTTTTATTTCAAAATAGCATTGAGAAAATATAAAAATTCAATAAAAATTACTCCCAAAATTAAAAGATGTTTTAAAATTACAGGGCCTTAAGTTGAATTGATTTCACTGGAGAATATCGGTTTTGGCAAAAAATAACATTACATGTCACGGCTACGAAATTTTATAATATTAAACAAACCGGCAAATGTGTTTCCAACCATCAAAACATTATTATCCGCGCTGGGATATAATCTCAGGCCTTTAGAGTTAATTTTCCAAGCACGTTACCACTACGCCTCAAGCCTCACAGGTAAGCTAGGCTTACCTGTGAGACACTTCGGAAAACGTTGAACATATGCATATGCAATTTTTTAAAGGACAGAAAGTTTCATTTTATTATTTCAGGAACCAGCTTTAAAGAATATACTTAATTAAGAAACAAACATGTATCATCTATACGATGTACCACACTAGTTTTAAAACGCACACACGTAAGTGAAATGAAAACTTTGGGAACAATGAATTATACTTCTATCCCCAGCATTGTAATATGTGACCTGTGATTAATTCAGCAAGTAATCCACAAATATAATATTTTACCTTTCGTAAATAATCTACACCTACGTGTGTAATTTAATGTGTCGGTGTTCAAGTTAATAGCAATTATAAGAAATTGTGGATCGCATTCATTTCTACTTAACCTTTAGCTGTTGTATCTAGTAGTGAATTTGTCACTTAAAATATTTTATTGTATCCTTTGATTTAAATGTACTCCGTGTGAGAACATTTACCGTAATATCTAATTGAAAGAACGCATTAATTAATAAAATGTTGTTCCCGAGACTTGCCTAGAAAATAAACGTTAAACACTCAAGTGATAACGATCTCACTTTAGACTCACAGAGTTGTATCTAGAGTTCCTTCGAATGTTATGAATTACGCAGCACGCTTTTTTGCAGGACTGAAGATGTTGGGTAGAACAATTGTGAGTAAAATGTATTTATATTATCCAAATGTTACGTAAATACAAAAACAGAATGAGAGATGAAAAAAACAAAAAAACAAAACAAGAGAATTGAGAATTGAGAATTGAGAATTGAGAATTGACACACAGCATTTAGATGGAATCGTCACATATCTGACCTTTCGTCAAATCATATTTGGTCTCTTCAGAGAAACGGCTTCAAAATAGAGAATTTGATGCAATTTTGCCCCTGTGGACAATTGACAATAATGTATTAGAATTAAATAAATGGTTTAGTTTATGTGATTAATTTAGAATAGTTACATGTTTTGGTCATCAAATTTAAAGAAACTGGAAAGCTAAGTGAAATAACGATTATAAATCAATATGTTTTAACTTATTCGATACCTTTTAAAACAAATGCCTTTTTGAGGATTATCTTACATAAAGACGACAGTACTTTATGTTAAAACAGCTGTGGATAGAGAGTCAACAGTTGAATATTAAATTTAAAAAAACATCAATTACGTTTTTCAGTGAGGCCAAAAGAGAAGTAGAACTACATAACAGAAGACATGACACACAAGGCAGTAATTAACAAAATATATCTTTTTAGATCTTCTATTGCAATGTTGGTCGCTTTTGCTCTAGTGGATACCTTCTTCGTGGCATGGATTGTCAGAAACGTGCAGTATATCGAAATCTACGAATAATTAAATTTCTGCGCAGTTAAATCGCATGGATCTAAGTCTTTCCGTTTACTACTGGACACTCAATTATAATAGAAGTTTTACCCATGCAATAAACCGGGTCTATATGATGAAACGCTCAGTCCAGGCCCTGGCCGTTCGAATTTGTTCTTCAGCGTGAATCTATTACAGAAACCAATGATAAACAAATTGCTGAATATTCGCAGGGTTCCAACTAGCAGAGGGAAGTTCTGATGAATTTTAACTGACACCTAAAGTGGATCACACCGACACACATATTATTATGCATTATAACATTGGATCATAGAAGATGGCTTTAATGTTTGTGTATAATCTAATGAGATTTTTTTATTTTACTTATTTAAGATAGCTTTTCAAACTACTAAGGTCATATAGCGACCAATGTAAGTATCATTGAGGGTAACGGTATACGGACACACACACCAACATCCATGCTCCGGGGAGTAATCGAACCCGCGACCCTTCAGGCACGAGGTAGCTACCGATCTTCAGCCTTAGCGACTTCGGCTCTCCAGGCTAGCTCTAATGAGATTGTTAGTCAATTTTCCGAAAATAGCAGTCATTTTAATGAGTAGGATTAGTGTTAGTGTGTTTTTGTGAAGGGGATTACTATTCGGGAACTATATATTATTACTCATGTAACTTTTATGCTACGTTACAAATATTCATTAGCTTCTGATTACTCGTAATACGACTAATGTTGCTCCTAAAGTAGCTGTAAAGAATAATTTGTTCCTTACATTTGCATGATTTATCAAAATTGGACTGCAGAATTTTGCCTTGATCGTACCGGCCCGTTGTCGGAGGCTAGTAAGCATTATTTTATATTTTTTCTTTTACTTTCTATAGATTCTTGTAGAACACGATTGTGTGCATCATATGATGCCCTGGCAGTTGAATAGACAATTAGCAAGCATAGTTCAGTATAAAAACGTAGGAAAAATGGTAATGAAAAATTCTTGTCATATGATTATATTTATAAACACAAGAAAGAGTAGAAATAAACTATTTAGCAAGTCGATTGACAAGTTTTACTAAAATGTCCGAGTAGCATCTATTGCAAAAAGTTGGAATGACAGTTTTAACGATCAGACCATCCAAACAGAAATTAGAACATTCGGAAACGCAGTTTACAAGGCAATAACAATAAAAATTAAATTTCTGTTCTCAAGGTCACAAAGAACATCGATATGATGTAGAATGTATCTGGTTCTGTGCGATAAGCAGAAGGAGAAAGGAAGAATATACTGTATTGGGTCTTCGATGTAGATTATATGTTCGTTGTGGCTCGTAACGTTGCAGTCAGTTTGTTCCTACAGCCGGGGGCTCGGTGCCGTTGGTAACAGTGCTTCCTAGACGATCACATGTCCAGGAATTCGTGGTGTCGCGTGTCACTTAACTTCTGTTACTTCACGGAACGTAGGTAAGCAATTCGGCTAATGACGCCCGCTTATTTTAGTAAAATATTCACCAAGAGTATGGAAATGAATAACACAAAACAATCCCAACTTAACTTTTTTTAAGGTAATCTTAATTTTAGGAAAACGTGTCGTTTGTCGATTGTTTTCTTCGCATTTTTTTAACAACTCCGCATATTAATGCTTTTAACGGATAAAAAGGGTGATACTGCAAGTGACGCAAAATATTAAATAAACTAGTGGTGCTACAGAATGTTAGAGACTTTTTCGTGCTAGTTAGTTTACTAATTTATTTTGTCTGGCCTAGATTTTATATCTTGCCACATACTTTTACCAGCTACCATCTATCGCCGCTCAATGAACAAAGTTTTGAATTTTTCTCAATTTTTCGTTTTACTAATAGTAGAACAGAAATATTACTTTACGAATATTAAAGAAGAATTACACTTCGTGCTAAATGGCAATTTTCATTGAAAAATTAAGAATCGTTTGCAATAAAATGGCGTTTAAGTGTTACTGTAAATGCGAAATTTGAGATATTTTTCTCAAAGAAATTGAGTTTTCGAAAAAGCTTATTAGACGTCATTTGAAGCATTTCCACCCGAAAATGCAATAATGTTTACAAATTGCTGGAAATGTTAATATTTACAACGTGAGACATATTAAAAAAAATTACATTTGCGTAAGTTTTTAAAAAACAAAATTATACAGCAAAATGAATATTATGTCATCTCAAAGATTGCAGTTAGCACCATATGCCCGAAAAGTTTGAAGAACAAATGTGGTGCCATTTTTGAGAAAATTTCGTTTGAGCGATTTTAAAAATGCGGAATTTTAACAAGTTTTCACAGAAAAACGTCTGAAATTTCGACAAACTTTATATAACACTATTTAAAGCATATGTACTCATAAATTCAATAGTGTGAACAAATCATCGCTAGTGTAAATATTAATGACGTGGGAGACAAGTCAAAAAATTACATTTTTGTAATTTTTGAAAAAACAAAAATAGAGCAAAATGGTGTTTATGTCTTTTCATAGAGTACATTACGCACTGTCCCTTCCAAAAGTTTAAAGAAAAGAATTAGAGCAATTTTTGAGAAAATAAATTTTAACTTCTCAAATTTTCGAAAATTCAGAGTAAACGGTGAAAATCGCACGTATGTCACCTTTATATATGTATTTTACTCTATTTTTACATGAAACTTAAAAGTATTCCAAAAATGGAGATGTTTTTTCAAAATCGCAGCGTCTTGAGTCGAGCCAGATCAACCGGGGAATATTTATTTTTGAAAAAATCCTACGTATGGTTTAGGCACAGACGAACAGACGGATCGATTTTTCGCAGCATTACATAACTTTCTGTATACTACGTATACACTCCGTGTATATGTAGGTATACGAGAAATTACTAAGTGTGAATCTTATGTTCTTGCTTTAGATCAGTGTGAAAAACTGTTGTGTTATTATTTGTTGAAATATTATGATGTACTCGCGACTATGATAGTAAATATTCAACATCCAGTCCTTACTAATTATCTAATTCAATGAACCTATCTTTTGGCTCTTTGCACAAGGGTTTCTTCAACAGTCGAGAGCGTCATCTATGTTCAGAGGGGAAGGAAAGAAATGTATTTAGTAAAAGCATCAACACCAGCTTTTTTTATAAATATCATACTATATTGAATAGTAGTAATTGAAATATCTTTATTGCTAAATAGAATATAGGAACACCAAACCAGGAAAATAGGAATACTTATGGAAGGAGTGAATGATATAAAAGTTCAAAATAATGTTGGCCAAAAGTACATGAATTAATTTGTCGAAATGTGACGGCAAAATTACAATGAAACAAAATTCTGAAAGTGGGAAAGTAATACTTGTCCAATAGCAAATAATAGAAGAATACGTTTGTATTGTTTTATTACTAAGTTGTACGCCGACATTTTTAATGTGGCTTTAAATCTTTTTCGAAACACTAAGAGTTGTACGCAATTGGCCAACTAAACAAATTGTCTGCAATGCGTCTTTCGTTACCCACAGTACCTAATACTATCATTGCACATAGTAGGTATAAATAATTCAACCATTCAATATGGAGAATAATTCAATGAGCTGATGAACGAGCTGGGTAGAACTGTTGATTGTGTCTTCGATCAAATTGCGCAAACTGTCCGCATACCTTACTTCCCTCGTTAATACACACTAACGAACATCGTTGCACCTTCACAGCATACGCAAATTGGTCATTGATATTCCTCTCGTAGTCGTCTCAGCAAGTACTCGTATATTTTGAAAGACAGAGTTTTAAAGACGTTACGGGTCATTTTCTTAAAGAAAATATTTGGCAAAAATATTTTTTGCACAAAAAAATTCATTATTCTCCATTAAATAGATCTTCCTACCTTATTGTCGCTCGACAAACGTATAATAACTTTCAAGTCCAATTTTTTCAATTGCTAATACAGACGGGTATATTAAATTGTAATTATCTAATCTAAGGTTAATAACGGCTTTCATTTTCTAATAACGTGCGTAAATGGTTTAGGGCTACTAACGTTGCCTTGTGAAGAGGCGTGATACGTATAGAGATTTTTTTTCATGCAAATGGAATACAAATTATGAACACAAAAAAAACACATTGTGATTCTTGTACTATCCTTCGTGGTCCAAGAAATTAGAGTTAATCCTTATCAAAATTAATATTTTATGTAGTATCAGTTTTCCATATGGTCTTTTACAAAAATGAACGGAATTGTTCCGGGCTTGTATCATATATAAGGACGTTAAAGTAATTTATAATTGCATAAGGTGGAAAGAAAAATAATTTTCCTCGAAAATTTACCTTTTTTCTTTCCTCTACAGACATTTTTCGTTGGACCTGGTTTATGGAATGATATGACACATTGAATGTGATGAAGGGATCACTAACTTAGAAAGATATTTGGGCAGAGTTAACCAACAAATCAAGCAAACTATTCTCAGCGTTTGGCAGTTTTCTTCAGTCCAGGAGAAATATAATTTTCTTAACGTGCATAATAATGAGAAGTAAATTCTAAATTATCGTCTTTTCCCCAATTCCTGATCCCACGTTTGGATCAGAAAAATCGGGCCTTGTTCAGCATCGTCCAGTGACTGTTTGTAGGCACTGTGTTCTTTGTATATCAATATGATTTAATTACATTTCAAGATACTTAATAGCTCTTGTCGATGAATGTTTACCGCCTATATTGTAAAACTGATATTTCAAAGACTTACATAAAACAAAGCCCGCATAATCAAATGTCAGAGGCAAATTTTGGGATACGTATGTCAATCAATGCTTTTTGCAGTTCACTATGGACGACATAGCCGAATTATGGTTCACTTTTACTATCAATTAACGCCTTATCTCTTCTCTATTTTATAAATATAACTATAGGCTGTCTAAGATGTAAATTGGTAACAAAGAACACACATTATTTCTAAAAAACTAACACTAATTTTTGCAAAAGATCGCAAATTTGTCCCCTCCCCAAATGTATATGTGTGTAGGTTCAGTCTCGCAAGATCGCAAAACACGTCCAAGAGTTTCTGCTAGCACTGAAAAAATTCACCATTTGTATTAACTCTAGTTTTCTGTAATTTTGAATTTTTCTTTCATTTGTGGCTTCTTAAGAATTTAAACAAATTTCTTGTAATAATTAACAGTACCTCAAGAGGCAAAACACTCAGTTTTATTGAACGTATAAAAAATGTAAAACAGAAAATCAAATCTGTTTGCCCTCTAAAGTGAATTATCCCAATAGGTCTTTCAATATAGAAACGGAGGTCTTCAGGATATATTTTACTAAACTTAAGGCGCTGAGGAACAGCAGCTCCCAACCGACCTTAAATTTTCAGTTAGAAGTATGACGGTGAATTCCTGTCACATATCTATCATATGCTGAAATATCAAATGAATTGGAATATGGCAAAAATTTCTGTCCCTCAAATTTCACCGTCAAAAATGTGTCCGGTATGAAATTGATCATGAACAAAAAGAGAAAAAGTCGTTTTTCTCAAAACGATTTTCCGTTGGAACATGCCGTTATTATTCCGAGAGCCTCAATTTTCTCTTGTGATTCTGGTTTCTCTAGGTAAAAGTCGGATTTGAAAGATTGCAGATGTGCGGCTTACCGCGTTTGCAGCGTCCGCTACAGTACAGAGCATGCAAGACGCAGGGCTTGGCGGGAAAGCCTACCTCAACCCAAAAAGCCTACGGCACTTCTGGCAAATAAAGCGCATTTCCGAATTACAAGATCATAAATTATATTTTTGGTGCATTTATGTGAAAACTGGTCAAGGCATATTTTGTTTGCCATGTATTTACAAAGTAATAATTGAAAATTGTATGCGGGTGAAATGGTTGTTTAGTTTATTTTGACACATTACAAAACATTACGTGCTACGTATAAACGATATCGCTTTACCTACAGAACTATCTTATCATCCGCGTATCGAATTCATTAATATAACGATACATCACATACAATTCATTTTTTTTCAGGAGTGATGAAGGATTCCCTACATTCTGTAATCTGTGAACGAAACATCAATGGATTCAATAATTTGCGAGTTTCTTATCTGCGTTTTCCTTGCAATATTTGAATAAGGTGTTGGTTTTGGAGAGAAGTAAAATGGGAAACCATTTAACAAAAAATTTTTATCTTTATATTAAGTTTAAAAGTTGCAATTTCTCTGTAAAACAATTGCATCCGAAATAATTGATTCTTCTTCTAGAAACGTGTTCTTTTGAAACAATAATTTGTGAAAGATGAAGATAACTTATTAATTAAATAAATTAAAATAATTATTCGAATAATTTTCTTTACAAAATAGATAGTCTCTTCTGATAATAATTCATCATTGATACATAAAAGAGCATAAATGACTTATTACGAAAATGCCAAAAACATAAGAGAACGATAAAATAAAATTATTCTCATTCTTATTATAGCGAATTGGGCTGCATATTCGCACTTCCATTAAACATGTTTTCTTATAATCAAAATATGAGGTGTGAAAATATCTTTCAATAATAATTCATTGCGTGTTCAAAAATGCTTTTCTCAATTCTTGTATTCTTTTATATCGGATATATAACTACGGAAGTAAATAGTGGTATTCAGATAGCATTTGGAAGAAACTGGCGAGTAGAAAATAGCACTAAAGCGGCTCTAACTTCATTATAATAATATTAAAAACGTTTACTACAACTCAGTTTCTTGAGTGACATAACCTGCTATCATTCATGTAATTAAATAATTAATAACATTGCGCAATTTTTTTTCAATTTTAGATGAAACGTTTTATTCCATATTGTTTAACGTCTGTCCACTTTTATTTTAATTTTAATGTCCGTTTTCAGAAGTAAATTTATTTTGTTTATGATGACCTTAATTTTGTTTTTATAATACAAAAACAAGTTTAATGTGTAGGGAGAAATAACAACACATCCATGAATATCTCTCTTCGGACATAAGCTCTCAAATTAGTTATGCTATAATGTCAGGCCCTTCATTCCTGCACAATATCTGATCCCATTGACGGTAGTAGATGCAAATAATAATTGGTACAAATGAAATTTGCAATAATGTTGGTTTACAATTGGGGAGAGTTAAATATGATAAACTCCAATAATAAGATATCTCAAAAACTTTTAGAGATATCTTTTCAACGTTGTTCATAGTGTAGTAAGATTCGTTTCTTTTATTACTCAAATTTACATTTCTCTTCTAATTTACTGCCATTTGATACTTGTAAAGACCAGTGATCTGAATAATGAGAAGACACAATGATTTTCCTTTTTCCTTCCACCACGGAACGTTTTTTCGTGTACTTTTTTCCTTAATAACTTGCCCTGTTTATGTTTTTAATCGAACTTTATTTTGGTCGTTGAACGAATTTAGCATTTTCTATTTTCTTAACGAAGTGTTCCTTGCAACTCCTCTAGCAAATTATTTCCCTCTTCCCCAGTTTCCTAAGTAGAATCTCGACATCGGAAACATCTTGTAGCAGAGGAAGCGCAGGGTGAAAAAACCATTGATACATTTCGTCTTGTAACCTACCTTCGAAACAGGAAGAATTTTTGTATTAACATTAGAGAGCCTCTCAATGGAAAAGAAACACTATGATTTAAAAATGTTTGTGTTTTAAATGAGTAGAACACTACAGTTTTAGTTCATTAGCTATAGCAATTTGTAGTGATCCAGCTACGTTTACTAATGGAAGCAATGATTTTTAGATTTTGTTTAAAAGAGTTAAAGATTTACTCGTATCTTGACTAGACTTATCTTTCTCTAGAATCACAACAGTGAATCGTTACTCAATGGAGACATGTTTTAGCAAAGCTATATTTCTTTAGCTGAGTAAACTGAAATCTATCTTGAATGGAAACGTGGGCGGGAAAGAATGTTCTTAAAAGAAACAATTCTCATACAAAATTATAGTTTAACGATACAGGTAAATATTGATCATGGCAATTATTGTTCTGAATGTGTTGGTATATTGTCTAATTATTAGTTAAATTAATATTATTTATCTCTAGCAATTTACTTCCGACAGTTTTTGTGCGGAATCACTAGTCCTGGGAAGATTTAACAGCGTTCAATTTTGCTCTCGTTTACACTTTTTGCGCTCGTTTATACTTTATAAATGAGTGAGAATGAGAATTGCTGTAATGCAGTAACATTGCGGGAAATGTTTTTTACAAATCTCATATACTCATGAGCCAACAATGATTATAGTTCTCCGCGGCTAGATAAAGGTAGTACATATTCCCAAAGACATTGTTTACTAATTTTCTGTAATAAAGAAAGTAAATCAATACAAGAAGTGAACACCTGATAAGTAAATATATATTAATAAATATATTTTAAGTTCAGCAAAAATGAAAAATTCTTCGTAAGAAAAATTCGCATGGTATTTACATTTTATAAGAATATATGCACTGAAGTTTTCAATTATACGGCATAGAAATTTTGAATTAATTGCATTAGTTGAAAGTTACATTTTCAAGTAAATTCAAGTAAAGACTAACACTATTATTGAACTACTACGATTATTCATTTGTTATACATAACAATTAAAATTCTCTCCTAAAAATATCTGACGTCTCCAATGAGTCAGTGTTATAATTCAACCGACGTTTCATTCGGCTTTTTAGCATAAATACTGAAATATTTTCATTGGAGTGCCAGGATAGTAACTGAAGTCTTCTTTTGGGGGGTTTAATTTTGTTTATAACCTCATTCAACCAGTTTGTTTGCATTGAAAAAGGAGTTCGAAGAACTCCAATGAAGGTTAGGAAGCCTCTCGCCGCAGGAAGCTGTCGCAAGATTGCGACCATGCGCGGCGACAGAGCCAGAAGAAATAACTCGCGAGGTGCATACAAAGGAAAATTTGCATAGAACCCAACGGCGTATTCAAATGGCGGGGGCGGCCAGAGAAGCTTGTGGGCGGGGTGGTGGCAGCGGGTGGCGGTTCTGCCCGGCGACGGGAGCGGCAGCGCAGCGGTGTTGCGACCTCGGCCGCGCCCGCGTCACGACCGCCCGCCTGCCCGCCCGCCTGCCTACCGCGACGCTGCCTTCCGGAAGGCCGTCTCCGCGCAGCACAGGATGGCAGCGCAGGGCTGCGCAGTGGCTGAACGGATGAGTGTGTTTTGCGAGCTAGGGGTGGAAGCATCGCCTCGAGCTGATTTCAAATTCATCCTGTAGTTTTCGCTCCAGGAACGGATAAGAACATTTTGTGGCAACTTGCGTACAAAGCTTATATCTGACTTCAAATACATGCAAATACTTTTCGCTCCGCAAAAGGAACCTCAAACCATCAATTTTTTGTGTTGCATAGAAAATACAATTTTTTAAGGATAATATTCTACATAAAATGCACAATTGCATTAAAATTCCCGAGATAGTTAGGGCATTAGTGCCAAAGCGGTCTCAGACAAGAAGACCCCGGGTTTGGGTCTCGCCTCGGGCATGGATTTACTTGTGTATGTCTATATGTGTGTGCCGTCCTTTCGTCCCTCACTATCATCGTCCATACCCCAGGGCTAACAACCTTGGGGAATAACAATTGGGTTTCAGCAAAATTGCTGACCCCCCCCCCCCTCCGATAATGTACTTACAACTACTGAAGCAGGATGCACACGTAATCCGAGTTAACTATATTTAATTGCACAAACTTCTATATAATAATTGGTGGAAAACATGACTAGGGGAGATTGGTGTAACATGAAGCGGAGATACGTACAATATTTGTAAAGCAGCTATTTGTAATCTCTAGCATTTATATCTTCCTTTTTTACGAGGGATTCATGGAAATCTTCAACAAGACGCCGATGAGCCCGCACTTCTCAGCAATGGGAGAATTTTACTCACTAAAACCACAAACCATTTATGTTCCTAGAGTCATCCATATTGGAACCGCAATTATACATTACTTCGGGGTTGTGCCAACTATAGTACTTTGAGGTACTATTCAGGTTCGACTTCGTCTGCTGTTTATTTCTTCTTGTCAGTGACAGTGATATATCTCGCCATTGCTGTCCACTTCTCCTTGTTACAGATCATTAGATTTTCAATGTTTTCTGGTGTGACATTGGACCCTACCTCCCATATCATAAGACGCCTTAGCGTGTTTCATCACGGGTAGTGGAATTTTCGAATGATTTTTCTTTTTAATAGTATCTCAACGTAAGTAAAAAGTTCTCTTCATTGATCGTTTGGTTTTAAACAAGTAATTTTAATGTTATTTTGCGCTGTTTTACAAATCTAAGCTTTTAATACAGAATTTACAATAATTGACGCTTCTGACTACATATATATTAAATCTTGTTCTTTTGGTCATCGTAATAATAAAAATAAATTTTGAATAATGAAGAATAAATTTTCATTTCTAAGCATTATAATTAATCTCAAGATTTCCTCCTATACTTTAAGAACACAAATCATTGTTAAAACATGTCATAAGGCAGACTCAAATCATAAAACATGATCAGGATATTTTGACCTCGAATAATAAAACAAAGGCAACGTGAAATATAGTAAAAAAGTCGACCAAATTAACTAGAAACCTTGTAGAGAATGTTGTTTTAAAAGATAACGATAGAAATGTGAACGATCCGGCAACAGCGGTTAGTTTCTTGAAGCAATACTTTTCGAGAATTGCTGCCGATCTCACTAAGGGTTTCCAGCCACAAAATTCAGCATCAGACGTTTTTCCAAAAATTTTAGACACGATGTTCGTTTCCGAAACTTCTTCCTATTCAATTAACAAACTAGTCGGTAGACTAAAAAAATGAATATTCGGTCGGTGTAGATGAATTTTAGGATTGTTTGCCTAAGAATTGTCCACACGCCATTATACACCCGTTAACTCACATATTTAATATATCCTTATTCACAGATGTTTTCTAGATATTTTTATAACATCTAATATTAAGCCGCTATTTGAAAAAGGCAACAAGAATGAAATTCAAAATTTCCAGCTAATTTCTCTTCTGTCTTTTCTTTTTTTCAGAAATATTAGAGACTTTTTTTACGTTCGAATGGAAACCTTTCTTAGTAAACACGGCGCGTTTTAAGACTGCCAACATGGATTTCGAAAATCAAAACGGAAACAGCCATAATTTTTTTCCTTAAAGATGTCGCCTCGTCCATGGATCAAAACGTAGCAACTATTGGAATATTTTTAGATCTTTCAAAAGCTTACACACAAGCTTAGAAAAAAATACACACAAGTCACGTAAGAGAAGAAGAAAATAAAAGAAACAGTATATCAAAGGGAGAAAAAAATCTAAGAAAATTCAGGTATGAGTTAGTTCTGTTAGTCGATATACCTAAAACACAACGTGGGAATAGCAATTCAGAAGGAACTGGAATACATATGAACATAATAAAGCGTTTTGCGGTCATATAATAGTGAACACAGTGGTGAAAAATGAACTTCAATAATTTCGAAAAAGGTATTAATTACACTTGAGGCTTGTATACACAAGTGGTAGAGCATATACGTAAACTATCCATAAGATTATATTCCATGGAAGAGATATAATAAAAAGCAGCAATATCCCTAGTGAACAATTTCCTGAATAAGCCAAAGTAGGAAGAAAGAAAAATAACAGAATATTTAGTGAACTGTTTACAACGAAAAAAAGAGTCGGCACTAGCACTGATTTCAAGAACAGGCTTCTGATAACATCTGATCCGTATTGCAAGGTTCCAGAGATCGTCAAAATCAAAGAACATAAACAATTTAAAAAAAATAATTTTCTAGAAATTGATCAACAGAACACTGAAGAAGTGCCATTACCTCATCCGCGGATTCATCTGGAGACAGCATTAGTGGTCCATAATAATTATTTTTTAATGTAATTCTTTAATTTGTTTCCTTATTGGCTAATACATTTTTTCCACTTCCTGTCTTATCGCATCACAATTTATAATATTACAATTTGTTTGAGTTATTAATTATTTGCACACATTCATTTTGTTTCTATTTGCGTTATTCTTTCTCAGTTCATGGGTTGACACGTATAGCTCGAGTTTGTATTTTCGCAAAAAAAATATTGTCATCAAAATATTTCAAAGAAAATTGTTTCACGTATTAACATTAAAATCAGTTACAATATATGCTTTGTTTAACAGTAAACAATTAATAGTTTCGTAGATTCTGATTATTTTTCCACATATACTACCAAAATTACACACTGCGCGGTGACAAGATTTTAGACACTATCTAGATCCTTAGGTCGAGCTCAGACGCCGTCCGGAGGAGAGTTCTACGACCAGTTGCTCCATCGTTAGACTTACGTGGTTTCTCCGATGAATACCAGGGGAATGCCGGAATCCTAACAAACGGGACAAACTCTTGACCTCTTGCTTGTCCTATCCTTATCTCTACTTACATACACACTTACACTTGCTTGGACTGCACTATTAAACAAGTCAGGAGACTTGTCGAGAGTTTAGAGCTTATCCCGAATGGGACGATTTCCAGCGGGTGGAAGATACCTGGAAGAGGAAAATGCTGCTGTTCTCATCGTTCAACGGGAGAATATCATCGCTATATCTCGTGAAATAAACACGCACTTCACCTACGGAACTAATGAATAGCGGTTGACACGTCCAAAACCAGGAAATAATATATTTCTATAGTTTATTACTCATCTCATTATCCCCCTTATCACTCTTTTAGACTTTTCTTCAAGTTAACACATTTTTGTGTTGATAGTGTCATAGTACTAATTATTTTTTATTGTTTGTAGGAAATGATTATAAATATTTTGTGAAATTGTTTAAGATTTTTTACGCCAAGAAAGAAGAACACGACAAAACATGCTGCAGCTTCCTCTGTAGTAGAAAATTTCAACCTCCAGAATATCATATCCTTCAATATCATAAATAGTAGATCAAATAGTAATTTTCTGAAGCAAGGTTCATACTATTTTGTCAGTAGTTGTCGATGTTTTTTTCCTTCACAAATTACGAGCCTGTCGATTGAAAATGACTCGGTTTGATTGCAATGCATGATTGCAAAGAATAGTAAACTGAATGACGAATAAAAGAGAAGTACCATCCTCACACGTTTCCTGATGAAGGTAAACAAAAGTTTTGAAAATATAAATTAATAAAAGGGGAGGTTAACAACATTTAAAAACCTAGACAATTTCGCTCCCGACGTAGAAAACACTTATTTGCATGGGTAAACGAACTGCAGATTAGATTTTGTATTTACTAGGCTGTCCGGGTGACGCCGCGCCCATGGCAAAGGTGCCGACGTTTCGGTCGCCATTCTGCGACCTTCCTCAGGGTGAAATGCAAAGGTGCCGAAACGTCGGCACCTTCACCATGGACGCGGCGTCACCCGGACAGCCTAGTAAATACTGACTCCAGACGCGGAAGCCTACGCTTTCAGATTAGATTTTATTCTATTGCTAACAAAATATACATACACAGCCCCGGTTGTACTCCTTCCACTACAAGCAAAAGGAGAGCTGAATAAAACGTGCAAATAGTACAGCAACATTTATTTCCAGGAGCAAAGCAAAGGGTCATCTCAACATTTGCTCAATGAATGAGGAAAATAAACTGACTGAGATGGAGGTCATTGATTCGGAAGCTGAAGTGTTGTTAGTTGTTACGGAATAATTAAGTCGTTTCTAAAATTATACAATATTAATAGAAATTATTGCATTGTGAATTATTGTGAAAATAAATATTTTTCTTATTGATGATCAGTATGGACTGAGTGGAAACAATTATCAGCAGAAAATATTTTATTTTTAACTTAATGTGTGTACTGATTTTTATATTTTAATATCATGTGGCAATGTGTTGTAAAGCCAGGTGCATGTTTTGCCCCCGAAGTGGATTTTTTGCGGTGAGATCTTGATACTGACACCTGATGAATGTGATTTCTACGACGTGTGTTCCAATTATAAGTATCAATTATGTATAAAATATGTTCCCACCATTTGGTAAGCCGGTTGTGACAAAAGCGACATATTTATAAATAAAGGCAATGCAATGGTAAAATTCCAAACTCAATGACAAGAAGGTAGAAGGAATCACATGGTGGATGGCATTATCTTATAATTGAAATAATTTATTTCTGCAATCTAAAGGTGTGAGTACTGTAGAATGAGCTTCCCCATATTATTATGGCAGATTATCTCAGTCGGGAATGTACATTTGCAAAATACACGCAACGAGATGTTTGAAGGCTGCCAATTTTAAAGAATTCTGAATGAGAAATGAACTTACTTTAATGTTTAATTCTGTTATACGATATTCCACTTGAGTTTTGAGTGAACTGAGAGCCCTTGAAAATTTGTTACCTGAACATCAACTAACTGCGTATTGTTGATTTTTAACGGGGCGTGCGATATCCAATTTGAAATGCAAAATTTCTTTGAAACAGTTTTTCCTTCGTTAACTATTATTTTTTATTATGAAACTTCTGAAATCGTACCATATATTGTTTACTTTTTGCAAAGAAAATTTGTGTCATCAGCGAAGAGAACTGTTCTTTAATTTTTAATCATTTTGGTCCATTGATGAAGAAACATCGTTCAGAAAAGAAAAAATGCAGTTGCTGTATATTTTGATTCTTTAAAACCATGTTGAAGTCTGAAAACGCTTCGCTTTTCCTAAGAAAAAATTCCATCTGCTTGAAGACACTTAAGACGATAGATGTTATGATTAATTTCGTCTGAGCTAATTGCATTGACTACTTTCGGCGTTTCGGGAACTTTTTTATCGTTCGGGTTTGTTTCATATGGTGACTGCCATACCCTTGCGCACGCCAGTGTTTGCGTTTAACAGTAGTGGAAGAAGAAGAAGTGGTTCTGATGGATTGATATTCGTTACTAAAATGAAGAGAATATAAATTTACCGCACTCCTCATTGGCATAGGTTGGAGACTTCCAATCCATGTCAATGGTGGGCCGAATCCTGTCTTTGTTTAAAATATCAACCTCTGTCAATCCGTCAGAAGGTCGGTGACTTGAAATTATCAATATATTACGACGTTAATTCAGACAAGGAAGAGTACTGACATTCGGTGTAATGCTCTCATGTGTAGTGTTTTAACCAATATTTATTATTAATAATTATTTTATTACAACAATATTAAACCAAACTGGTATGCTTAATTTATTTTGTAAATCACAGCCACCAATCTATACGCAATTACAGTTAAATATATCGTACGTCACCTAATTTCACAGAGATTGCTGTATTCCCTTGTTCACTGGCAGGCCCTCAAAAGAAATACGAAAATTAGAATGCGAAATCCAGATATCTCCGAAAATAAAATCAATTTTTGTATACAAAAATATGATAAATAATTTATGAATTACAATGATTAATAATTTACATATTAATACTGTACGGTTATTATGAAAACAGAAGTAGTCCCGGGAAGTGAAAAAATATTATTTTTCTATATTTGTTTAGTAATAAAAATGTATTTTCCTGTGTTTCAGGTTGAAACGTTTTAATGTTCTTCCTTCTTATCTGCCAGAGAAGCAAGCAAATGTCTCCTACCGACATACTTTGAAGTTTGGAAGGTAATGTCCTTTGTCATTACTTTTAATGTGGTAGATTTAATTGGTCTTTTTGTATTCCCAGAAGACGGGGTTGAAAGAAATATGCATGCCACGACTCATTGTCATTTAATGATGTCTATTAAGTAAAAGAATATTTTATAACTTCATGTACTCCTCTCGAGAAGAGGGTTTTGACTGAAATATGGTGTTTTATTTCCGCTCAAATATGAAACAAAAACATAAATGATTGATAAAAATAATAATCATGATAGAGAGAGAAGCATGCAACATCCATGAATCAAGAAGGCAGAGGCACTTTAATGTCTTACTTTAAAGGAAGGAGAGAAAACTCAGTATAATAGGTGTGGGTCATAAGAAATAAAATATCTAACAGTTTTTTAAGTATACGAAGGCCCCTTTTTAACATCCGATTGAGCCTTTCAATTACTAGGAAGTAGGAGGGTTTGGGGTTGTGCAGTGGGCGATTGTACATCTTTTTTATCAAAACCTCTGCCAATAATTTTTTTTGCCTTATCGTCCTTATGAAGTGAGCTACAGGCACTGAAACAATTTACTCTCCCGTTAAGTGTTATGCTAACGATATTTGCTTTCTCTTCAAGAATAAGGGAATAGTCTTCATCATCATTATCATCATCATCTTCTTCTTCACTTCACTGATTAGAGATATTACCTGTTCCGGCTTCATTACACCATCTCTGCCTTGCCTTGGACGGCCTATGTCCTTTCTTCCCCTTGGTTTGTACAGAAAGGCATGTCGGGGGATCCTTTCGAAAGACAATTTTACTAAGTGTTGTAGCCGCCATGATCTGTATTCAGTTATTTTTTCATTGATAGAAAATATGTTAAGTTACTGTCTTATATCTTCATTTTTTATTTTATCCATTAGGGTGCATCGTTTTACTCTCCAAACGAATTTCATTTCAGAGGCTTGTATCTTCATTTTATCTTTTCTTATTGTCCATGATTCAAACCCGTAAAGTAGTTATGGTACTGCCATAACTTTATAAAATTTTAACAGTGTCTCTTTTCTAGTTTTATTGAAAAGGTATTTGTTTATTGTTCCGCAAATATGTTGGATACGTTGTAATTTTGTTTTCATATCATCACTGTAGTCAAATGTGATATTACAGCCCAAATAATTAAAATGTTTTATCTGGTCTATTACTTTTTCTTCTATTGTTATTTTAGTTCTGATAGGATATTTGTCTCTGAATGCCATCACTTTAGTTTTAGAGACATACTATATTGAGAGACAACAGAGTTTGCATATTCTATATATCTGGTTCAAGGACTTCTGCAGACTTATTTCGTTGAAAGGTAGCCACTTTTTCGAAGAATCTTCCCGAGAAGTTCACGATTAGCTCTATCAAACACTTTCTCATAATATACAAAAGCAATGTGGATCTCTAAATTGAACTATCGTCTCTTTTCTGTTATTCGGTTTATGGTAAACACATCGTCTGTACACGATCTTCCTATTAGATATTATTTTTAGTAAACTTTAGAAGCGTTGATCAGCAGGCTTATACCTCTGTAATTCTGTGGCTGACTTATATTTTCTTTCTTAAAAATAGAGATCATTTTTGCTTTCTTTCATGCATCAGGTATTTGGCATTGTTTCCAACAATTGTTAAATAAATCAAGAAGTCTGTTTTTCAGTACTTCACCTCCATATTTTAGCAGTTCTGCGTTGATGCCATGTACCTCAGGAGCTTTTCTATTTTTTATGCTTGACAGTGCATTTTCCATTTCGTGTTTGCTCAAAGGATCTATCTGAGGATTGTTGTACTGTAACTCTAATCGTTGAGTAGGGTCATATCGGAGATCTTTATAATATTTTATTCAGTCATCTTTCTTTATTACATTTACTTCTGATCTGTTCTTTTCCTCTTATTTTAAATGTTTCATGATCTTGTGAGCCAGATTCTGCCTACCATTAATATCGTTTTCAATTATTCTAATGAAAAGGCCCCACGATTGTTGGGAAGCTTTTTCACTAATTGCTTTGCGTCGTTCCTTTTTCGTATGTAGTTTTCTTTCATATCTCGTGTTGATTTCTGAAGTAATTCTTGATAGGCATTTTTCTTTTCACGTATGGCTTCAGCAATCGTTCCAAATTTTCAGGTCTTTTCTTTTTCTGTGTTTACTCCTTTTACCAGTAGTTTCATATGCTGCAATGTTTATAATATTTTCAATATTGCTCCACAATGCGTTAATGTCATCTTCTAAAGGTATATGTGCGTTTATTTGTTTCAGATTTTGATATTTTGAAAAAAATAAATTGGTAGTAGCTGGCCAAAAACTAGTTTTAATTTTCTAACTCCAATACTCGTTTTAAGAAAGTTATTGAATATTGTGTGGAATTGATATATATCATTATTTTTTCATCGAATTTGCTGTTATATACCAAATGTGTATTAATAAAGGTCAAATTGATATTAGTTTCATTGAATTGAAGTTTGATTTATTTTGCAATAACGGAGGAAGCAAAAATTGTAAATCAAATTGGCGATAATCCTACGAGCATAGTACCGAACAATGCTGCTGCACGGGTCAAACAAACCGCTATAAATGAAAACTTATTTCACCTATAATGCTACAACTTTAAAAACCTTTGAGTTCCTTTGAGTCATATAAGACTTGGCACACATACTATTGCATCCAAATAGGAAATTGTCACACAGGGAATCCTAGACCATCGTCTTGTTAAAAAATGATAATTTTCTTTTTCTATCCAGGCCTCTTTTCACGAATTATTTCATCCAATTGGTCCGGAAGACTTGTATAATATTCTTTATTAATGGTTCTACCCTGAGCAAGATAATCGATGAAAATTACTCCTTTGGCACCCGCAGAAAACACTTGCTAGTACCTTCCCATCAGATGAAACAGTCTGCGCCTCCTTTGGTGGACGGCCAACAGCTTCCCCCTACTGCTTCGTTTGCTGTTTCATTTCCGGTGTAGTGGTGAACCCACGTCTCATCCACAGTAACAAATCAACGCACAAAATCAGTTGAATTTTTACTTCTTTGCCGTACGTCATAAGAGAAAGTAGTTTAATCGTGTACCGAAAGATATATAAAAATAAATGGCAAAAAAAAATTTCGACAGGAAAACTTTTATTGCCGGGCCTTGGTAACGAGACATTGGATGATTCCTGTTCATATATGAATGGGTGAAACCCAAAACAGCTCGGCGATAGTTCAGTGATGGAAACGGTGAAACCCAAAGTTTTGCGGCGTCTTCCTACAACTACACTATTACATGTAACCTATTAAATAACAAAACCTTGATATAAGGTCATGTTCAATACTTGGCAAATATGAGTAATATTCGCGAAATTTTGCATGAATTAAAGGTAATTTTAAACATTTTGCTCAAATACTGCTACAATTTTTGGAAACTGTCTCCTTGTATTGTCAAAGTATGGCATAAAAATTATAGCTAGTCCAATTATTTGCGAACTCTTTGTATTTTAGAAATTTGCAGAGAGATATCTTTGCTAAAGATCAATACTGAACAGAGATTGTTGTAGTAAATGAAATCTGTTCTAAAATAGCACTTTAAAAGAGACCATGTATATTTTTTGAGAAAACTAGTGTTGTTTGCATTATCTCTGATTGAAATTAATGCAAAATAAAAAACCATTTTATCAAAATTGCTAAAAATGTGTTCTTCTATTCATGGAAAAATAATTGAAGAAGTGGCACTTAAAAGAATAGCTAAGATATCTTTTTCGTTCATCTCTCTAAAATTTTGAAAATTGTAAATTTAGAAATAATACACGAAAGTATGTTCGGGTGTAGCACTACTGGTTTTAGAAGCATTGCCGTAAAGGTAGTTTTCTCATTTGCACCGATTTCCCGATTTTCTCCAAAATTGATATTATCCAAATGCTGTGACTGATGTTGCGGCCTCTTGAATTTGAAATCGAAATTTTAATTTTGGGGGTTATTTACATGAAGAACTTGGGACATTTTCAAAATTTAAAAGAATAAGGCTCCAACAAAACTTTGGAGCGCTTGTTATTGGATAGTGTGGCGGACATTTATTAGAATGACGCAAGTATCATGTTCGTTGAAGTGCACCCACAAAAAATATTACTGTATCGAAAGTAATTCAGCGCTGTGTTACTGTCTAAAAAACTGAGTAAAAACAGATATCAGGAGAATTCTTCTGACATTTTTCACCCCTCTTACGTGAATATCATTGCACCAATTACTGAATATTCTTCTTCCGTGAAAACATTCTCAATTACAGTCAAAGGAGAGCTCTTTAATACACATAATTATTATTATCTATACTGCGTTTGTTTTTATGTAAAATAGAAAAAATACATATTCTACAATTGTCTACGTTTTCAGTTGTACGGATTGTACGTTACGTTACTTAAACGTGCTGAAAATATTGGCCCTTAATTTTTTCAAAATAATAATAATTAACATAATATGACAGGGCGACTGAAACAAGTCAGTGCGAGATAAAATAACTATTACCCTTGTGAAAAATTCCACACCCAGCATATTTGACTAAAATATATAAAATGGTCAATTTCTCTTGTTTTGTTTCTCGAATATCTTGGAACATCGCTGCGTTGTTTTCATGTTTGGAAAATTATTTTGCTTATGGACGTTCCTCTTAATTTATTCCATTAGTTATTGTCTTTCAGTCAGGTATTTTGCCAGAGATCACTGACTTTCTAGAGAGTGTATTAATTGCAAGTTCCATTTTTTAAAGTGTTCTTCAATATTCCTTCTCAGTGTTTTTCACTCAATTAATTTGGTATTTGAACAATTTCGAATATGGAAGTGAAAAGTTTTTGTATTTTAGTTCTTATGAGTTTGGATG